>CM019072.1:112551331-113151331 GCA_009667805.1 Leptobrachium leishanense
ATTTATAATCCCTATATGGCAGCAGGTGATCACTAAGGTGATAATAATGTAAAGTTTTACAACATTAACATTAAAGAGATATTGTAATGCCAACGAGACATGACCTAATCTGCATTGTAGGAACAATATATAACAGGGAAAATGAAGTAAAGAAGTATAGAGAAAATAAAATGGAAGTAAATAAAAGGTGAGTGGTGAAGTCAATAATAATATGAGGAAGGAAGGAAAGAAAGAAAAAAAGATATAGATAGATATCACCAATTTCTCTGTTCATGCACTCCTTAGTAAAATGTGTTGTGCACACATATGGATACTTTCCTTTACTTCTCCTGTATCTTGAGTGCATATAATAATACTTTACACTCACCTGTGCAGGTCTTATATGAGACAGATACACTTTCTGTGACAGTATCAGCCGTTCGTGTAAACACAGTGAATGTATATGTTTCTCCGGCCGTCAGATTAGTTACAACAGACTGATTTGTTGCAGTTGTTTGGTTTTTCAGTGTTACAGATGAGGAGTTTGCTGTTTGCACTCTGTAGCTATAATCACTCTTATACTCATCAGGATGATCCCAAATCAAGGAAACAGAATCTGACGTCACGTTACTGGATCTGAGCTGCTTCACCGGCAGAGGTTCTGGAGTCAGGAAATAAAGTAAGTAAAATTACATTCTATATATTGCACTAATGCACCTATCTCTGCTCCTTTACAAAAACTAGTTCCAGAACTACAAACTGTTGAATAAATAAAATCAAAAAGCTCTGAACCATAGCTAAAAACAGATCCACAATTCTACATAATTTGAAACAATTCACAGACGTTTTGTTTTTATGCATTCTTGTATACTTGATCTCTTGATTCCAACATATTCATAAAACCATCAGGGTTATTCAAAGAGATTCGAAAAGTCACCGGACATTCGGTGACTTTTTGTTCCCCGCACTTCGGGGCGATTCGGCAATCCTAGTTCGCCAATCCTACGGTGTATTCAGCAAGCATCGCAGGGCCCCCATAGAGTTGGGAAAATTCGCCGCAAACCCGAACACTCACCGAACACTCACGAAACCCGCAGAAACGGCTGTATTAACCCCGCCGAACATGCCGGAGAAACCCAACTAGCCACCAATCACACCGCAGAGAAGCCACTGGAAAAAGCCGACATGCAGACGAACGAGGTAAAAAAACTAAAAAAACAATACGCTTGAAAGTTTTAAAATTGAAACGTTGATTGCAGAAAAACTACTGAACGAAAATGTCTGGAATTTACATATAAGATCCAATGAATGATAATAAAAAGGGCTGTTACAGGAAAAATTAAAAATCGATGTAAAAAAAAAAAAAAATATGGAAAGAAAGTTTGCAAAAAAATCCCCAAAAATGCCTAAAAGATCTTAAAAAAAATCTATGAATAAAGCGACTTTTTACTGCAGAACATAATAATAAACAGATTATTAGATATTGAATTAAAACAGGAATTTATTTAACATTGATGCCTATGGAATTCGCCTGAATAAACCTGCCGAATGAATGAAATCACCAAACAGCAGGGCATTTCGGCAACTTTTCAATGCTGTTCAATGTTCTCTGAATAGACGAAGCATTGCTTCTCTATGGGGATTTCACTGCCCTCGAACAGGCACCGAACAGGCACCGTATGTGCAGGCAATTCGCCAGGATTTGGTGAATTGCCTGCTCTCTGAATAGCCAAATGACAAGGAAATGTAGTCGTACGGTGAAATTCAGTGTCCAGTTACATTTTCGGGGCAGATCGGCTCTTTGAATAACCCTGCATGTTGGTCAGATTTTTAAGAAGGCACTGAGTATTAATCAGCACAGAACGGATATGACCGAACAATACAGTCTATCACAGAACATACAGAAATCATGTAAACCTACTTGTGTAGATGGATCGGGTCACAGAGGAACTCTGATACTGCCGGACACCAACTGTTACTACAGTAATTGTGTAATTAGTCCCAGATGTGAGGTTCTGAAGAGTGACATTTAATGTGTTACTGGAGACAGTCCAAGAGCCGGAAGAATTCCTATAAGTTATATTAAATGTCTTTGTCACATCGGTCATATTTACTGGCTCTGTCCAGGACAGGGAAATGCTGTTTGTTCCAATGTTGGTAAATATTAAGGATTGTGGAGGAGTCGGATCTGTTAGAAGAAATGTAACAGGGCTCTTTAATAACATTGAATGAAACCCTGAATTTAATGTAATAAAACTAAAAGATAAATTATTAATATGCAAATATTAGCACTTGAGTTGCAAAATATAATCATGAACAAATAGCACTGACCCATTGCCCCCCCCCCCCATACTCACATGTTGCCTCTGTCACTGGACTCGCTGTCTGGTTACAGTTACCACTCACTGTCTGTATCACGATGGAGTATTGTCTGCCGGGCAGTAAGTTTGTGAAATTCACTTGTGTAGAATTAGTTGTGATTGTGTTATTGACGTCTCCAGTCAGAGTGACTGTGTAATTATCCACTTTCCCTGCTGGTTTTATCCAGGTCACAACAAGGAAACTCGTAGAACCATTATTATTCACTGAGATATTCTGAGCCAGAGCCGGAACTGAAAAACAGATGATGACATATAGATGAACTAATCAAATAGGCATAACATGCAATCTTAAAGGAAATATTAATGTGGTCTTATCTCTATTAAATTATTGCTTAATTAATAATCCCCAGGTCCCCCATATTAATTAATAATCCCTAGCCCCCCCATTTTTAGATTTATAATCCCCAAGTACCTTTTTTCCATCACCACGTGGTGTGCACTGTTTCTCATTGCCACCGTCCCAACACTACAGAAGCTCATTCGAGAGGGGTCTGGCTGCAGACTGGAGCTCCACAGGAAGTGAAGTGGAGCTCCACAGGAAACATGTGACCTCCACTCCCCATGTGACCACCCCCTTGAACGACGGAGCCCATGTAATCCCCATGATCCTATGGATGGATCATCAGCACATTTGCCTTTGCAAATCACGATGACCGCAGTACAGGCAGTCCGATTTGCCCGACTGGTCAGTCCGCCGCTGAGTGCCAGTGCGTCCTGAGACTGGCCGAGTGCCAACTGTGCCCATGTCCCACAGTAAGGCCGCTAAAGCCAGACCACGCATGAGATCTGATGGTGCCAGACCCAGCTGGGAATCAGAGGGTGACTCTTATAAACCACCAGAGTCCATGAAGGATGAATCATTTTTGGCCACAAGGCCAGAGAATGAAGTACCCATGGAGGTTATGTCGCTCATGGCATCTGATAATAAACCTCAGACTTATGTACAGTTGTGTTCAAAATTATTCAACCCCCAATGCTGTAAAGGGTTTTAGGGAATTTAGTGACATTTGTAATTGTATTCCGAATGAATCCTACAGGACATTTTAAAGAACCATATGCAACTAAAATGACATCAATTGGTTTTGTAATACAGTAGTAAATGTTTCTTTTGTGAATTCTTCATTGACACAATTATTCACCCCTTAAGACTACCACTCTGAAGAACAGAGGTTCATTCAAGTGTTTTCAATCAGGTATTGAAAACACCTGTGGATGTCACGGAGCAGCAATAAAGCATAATAAGCACCAATTAGGCAGCTTTAAAATGACTGTGATACTCAGCTCCTTCTAGACATTTACTGGTGTGGTTACAAACATGGTGAAGTCAAGAGAATGGTCCAGGAAGACAAGAGAAGAGGTGATTACTCTTCACAGGAAGGGCAATGGCTATAAGAAGATTGCAAAGATGTTAAACATACCAAGAGAGACCATAGGAAGCATCATTCGCAAATTCAAGGCAAAGGGCACTGTTGAAACGCTACCTGGTCGTGGCAGAAAGAAGATGCTGACTTCGACTGCTGTGCGCTACCTGAAGCGTAGAGTGGAGAAAAGTCCTCGTGTGACTGCTGAGGAACTGAGAAAAGATTTGTCAGATGTGGGTACTGAAGTTTCAGCTCAGACAATATGGCGCACACTGCGTAATGAAGGCCTCCATGCCAGAACTCCCAGGCGCACCCCCTTGCTGTCTCCAAAGAATAAGAAGAGTCGACTGCAGTATGCCAAAAGTCATGTGGACAAACCACAGAAGTTTTGGGATAGTGTTCTGTGGACTGATGAATCAAAATTAGAACTGTTTGGGCCCATGGATCAACGCTATGTTTGGAGGAGGAAGAACAAGGCCTATGAAGAAAAGAGCACGTTGCCTACTGTGAAGCATGGCGGGGGGTCAATCATGCTTTGGGGCTGATTTGCTTCTGCAGGTACAGGGAAGCTTCAGCGTGTGCAAGGTACCATGAATTCTCTTCAGTACCAGGAGATATTGGATGACAATGTGATGCAGTCCGTCACAAACCTGAGGCTTGGGAGACGTTGGACCTTTCAACAGGACAATGATCCCAAGCATCACTCCAAGTCCACTAGAGCATGGTTGCAGATTAAAGGCTGGAGCAGTTTGGAGTGGCCATCGCAATCACCTGACTTAAATCCGATTGAGAACCTCTGGTGGGACTTACAGAAAGCAGTTGCAGTGCGCAGCCTAAGAATGTGACTGAACTGGAGGCTTTTGCCCATGACGAATGGGCGAAGATACCGTAGATCGCTGCAAGACACTTGTGTCAAGCTATGCTTAACGTTTAAAAGCTGTTATAACTGTAAAAGGATGTTGTACTAAGTACTGAGATTGAATGTCACTGGGGGTTGAATAAAACTGATAATGATGTGAGCACAGAAAAGACATTTGTGGTTATTTCATTATAAATGTTATGTTATATTTGTCTGACCTACACGTGCCCTTTTGATTTAATTGTAAGCAAGATGACTGAATGATCAAAATCAATGTCAAACTGGCCAAAACACTCAATTTCAGTGGGGGTTGAATAATTTTGAACACAACTGTAGATACCTCTGATGGCTGTAGGGTTTTAAAGACACCATTCCCTAGGTATTGTTACTGGTTGTGTTACATTTAGAGCCGCAACCCCAGTGCCAATCGGCGGAATGCCAGTTCTGTCTGTCTGGCAATATTAAGCCAGTTCTGTCTTTGTCCGGCAATAAGAAGCCAGGCCTGTCTGGTAATGAGAAGCCAGTTCTGTCTCTGTCTGGGAATGAGAAGCCAGTTCTGTCTCTGTCTGGGAATGAGAAGCCAGTTCTGTCTCTGTCTGGGAATGAGAAGCCAGTTCTGTCTCTGTCTGGAAATGAGAAGCCAGTCCTTTCTCTGTCTGGCAATGAGAAGCCAGTCCTTTCTCTGTCTGGCAATGAGAAGCCAGTCCTTTCTCTGTCTGGCAATGAGAAGCCAGTTCTGTTTCTGTCTGGTAATGAGAAGCCAGTTCTGTCTCTGCCTGGGAATGAGAAGCCAGTCCTGCCTGGCAAAGAGCAGCCAGTCCTGCCTGACAAAGAGCCATCTGTGATGCCTGAACCTGGTGCGGTGCCAGTGTTGCCTGAACCTGGCACGGTGACAGCAATGCTGCCTGATCCTGGCATGGTGCCAGCGATGCTGCCTGATCCTGGTGAGGTGTTGACTGGGCTGAGTTGCGAGGCAGCCATGCCCCTCATGTTTGTTGTGGGCAAGGAGTCCTTCACATCTGTTTTGGGCAATGCGCTCCACTTGCCCGTTACTGGCAAGCGGCCAGTCAAATCCTTGGCAAGTTGTGTGTCAGCAGTACCAGAGCTACATTGCGATACCACTGTGCCCATGCCCCACAGTGAGTCCGAGGTTTCCAAACCTCATGGTAAGGCACATGTAGTCGAGCCTACCCCCACCGTTGCCGTGTCATGTGAGGTGGTCGCCCCTTCCAAGGCTCGGTCCAGGAGGAGACGTAGGAAGCTGACCAACCCTAGTCAATCTAGTTCCGAGAATACCACGCTCCATGCTGGGCCTGATGATGACATACTCCGTGCTAATCTTGAGGAGGTCCGGCAAGGTTGTGGCCTGACTGGTACTTGCATCCCCAAATTAAGCCCTGTTCCCGAGGGATATATACGGACGCTGTCAGGGTTGTTAATCCCAGAGACATACTTGGCAGTGCTCCAGAGACACCCAACTGTCTGGAGGTGGTTGAAGGAGGATTCTGGTGACTCAGATTACTGAGTGTGTGTTTTTTTTTCTCTTTTCTGGTTTTTGTAGATGCCCAGAGGTCACCTTTTTTTTGGGGGGGGGGGGCTCCTGTTACGTTCCATGCTGGCAACCCTGTCTCCCTGCCCTCTGTATTTGTATATTGTGTTTTTTCTCTTGTGTTTCTGTTGCTGCCAATTCCTGGGTGGCTACCCAGGGGTTAATTGGTGTTCTGTGCTCTGCTCACCTGTTGATCATTGCCTTGAATCCCCTGCCTATATTAGAGCAATGTGCCTATGGTACATTGCTGGGTAATTTTACTTTGCCTGGTCTCCTTGCTAGTTGTGTCCTGAGAGCGCCTTGCTGCGTTCCTGTTATCCTCTGTTTGTATATCCTTGTTCAGTTTATGCCTCTGTTATTCTGTTCAAGTTTGTCAGTTCCTTCTGTGTATTTAGTTCTGTCTAGTGTTGTATTTTGGTTTGCTCTTCATGTTCCATTCTGATTCCCTGGTTACCGATTTTGGCTTGGCTGACTTCCCTTCTGGTTCTGATTCCTGTATCCTGTATGACATACTCTCTCTGGTTATGACCTTTTGGCTTTCCTCTATGTGACTACTCTATAGTATATTCCTTGTCTGTATCGTTTCTAGGAATCCCTGTCATCTGTATACAACAAAAGACTCTGTACGGCTTCAAGGTAATACTTTCCTTTAGATTAGATCCGGCTATCCTAAAGACCGGCCTTTCAGTGCAGGGCATCTTTGGTATTGCCGTACAGCGGTCTTTAGTTAACCCTGTGTTGCTTTCACCTGTCTTTGCAGTTTACAGAGCATCTCTACACATAGGGGCTTCTCTCAGGAACCAGGGCCTCACCTTGGCGGGTGCCTGGTGGTACCGCCACCGTAACACCTATGAATCCTCACACTGCCGGGCAGCACCTCTACATTATAATTAATGCAGCATATGAATCCTCACACTGCCGGGCAGCACCTCTACAGTATAATTCAGCATATGAATCCTAACACTGCCGGGCAGCACCTCCTACGTTATAATTAATGCAGCATATGAATCCTCACACTGCGGGCAGCACCTCTACAGTATAATTAATGCAGCATATGAATCTTCATGGAATCATATGCTGCATTAATTATACTGTAGAGAGGTGCTGCCCGGCAGTGTGAGGATTCATATGCTGCAACTATTGAATTTGAAATGAACTATCGCTTTTGATCAAAACAATACAAAATTACGGAATCAGCAATGGAACAGAAATGATACGAAAGAAAGTTGTCTGAAACGGTACCGAAATCACGAATAGAACGAAAATGACTTGCGATTTTACAAAGTTCACGTTCATACAAAATAATTTTTCGTATCAGAAATTATTTCGGAAGGTGTGCATTTCGTTGCCGATTCGGAACATCTGACGAATCCGAAGCACCGAATCGGCCCGTTTTTTGTGAAAAAAAACAAAAACAAATCGGTACGAAACGAAATGCACATCCCTAGAGCAAAGTAGCTTGTATACAATAAGCTATTTCTAACAACATTTATTAGAGTTTAGACTCCTTGTTGGGAGTTTTATTGCTTTGCAGCTCTGTTATACTCCCACACTATAGGGAGGATCCCCTAAAAAGAGACCTGCACATCCTGAATATATGGAGGAGCCCCAAAACAACACCTGCAGTGCACACTCCCCCCTATAAATACTGAGTGAAAAATTAATTCCCGCTGGCTGCATGTAATTACCTTATTAATTTTTCACTCGGTGAGGCAGGCACTCTATCTCTGGACTAAGCCCTGGTTGGGCGAAACGCGTCGAGTTATGCCTTCTGTTTTTAACCGTTAACTCTTGGTTTCCTTTCCTTTGTGGTCTTCCTAGTATGGCTATCGCTGGGTCTTTCTTCAGTGTGCCTTCTATCTTGGGTATGTAGGTGGCGTGAACCACCGAGGTATAGGTAGAAATTACTCCTCTAATTGTGTATGCCTGTGGCAACTCTCCATAGCATGTAGTACTACCTTACCTTATTGCTAATTGACCACCTTTTCTTCCTTTTTAATTAATCTTTTAGCAGTGGAAATCGCCCTGGTTGCAGCACTGGCAAATGTCAACATTTCATAAACATAAAATCCAAAAAGGAGAAGCTTTACTGTGCAGTGTCTCCTTTCACTCTTTTGGATTTTATATTTTTGTATAACTCTGGCTTTTGTCAACCCTGAAAAACCTGTGCTTTTTTACAAACATCTTTACACACTGATGCTTTCAGGTCTATTCAATAAAGGTGAAACTCAGGAGAACTGAGAGGATAAGTGAAAAATCCAGGTCAAAATAGCCAAACCAGAAAAATTCTCTTATCTTTTTTCCAAATCTGCTATTTGATCTAGATTGTTCTCTTCTGACAATTCTTCTGAGTTTCAACTTTTAGTGAATAGACCCGTTTGTGAATAACCCCTTAAATAGTCCACACTTGTGTTATAAGTGTATTTGTGTTGTTTACACCCGCACACCCTGAATATATTAAGAAACCCTGATTTAAGAGGGATTATATGATCGAATACCAGGACTGAGGGATCTAGGTGTCTATTTAGGAGTGGCAATTGGGAGACGTGCCAGAAATAAGGATTTAAGCATGTCTTTGCCCTTAGGAAGGTGGCAGGATGCAACCTCAGCATGGACATTATAGCTACAGTAAGGTTTAATAGGCAATGGATTGACATGTGTGTTTGGTCTCTGCTGGTTCTTGTCTGCTGAGAGGTTCCCTGGGGTATCAGTATTTCAGTTTATTTTCTTTTTACATGTGGTTGTTCATTTATTTTTTTGGTTCTTTAAACACTGCTTGTGATATAAGATTTATTATCACCAGGGATACTCCTTAACATATTGTTTGGAGGACATATATTAACTTATCCTAATACAACAATAGAAATAAGTGTAGACCAACCTTATTACTTTTGAGTTGGTTCTCTGGCAAATTATATATTATATAAAGATTTTTCATGGTGTTTTAGGCTAGGGTCAGATGAAAGCATTTTTCCCCGCGAATGTGAAAAAGTGTGTCTGAACGCATTGATGTATTTTTCACGGAATGCGCAAAAACGGTCAGACGACGCGCATTTTCGGGTGTGATTTTGTACGGATCGTCAATAAAACTCTTTTTGCGTCTGGACGTTATGTAGGCTGGACATTAGCAGCGTCTGACATCTCCTAATCACGCACACACGCCGCTATGCCGCAGCTGCGCACTCAGTACGTCAGTACTAGCGGTTCAGCGTTCTCAGAAAAATGCGTTCAAATTCCACTTGCGTTGCACGGCCGGACTTTTGTGCGGCCGTACATCGTATATTGGCCGTCATTGCCCGTCATCTGCTGCTAGTGCGGCTGTAATTATGTGCGACAGAACGCACATTAAAAGTGTGCTGGTCTGACCCCAGCCTTTAGTGTTTTTATTTCTGTATCAATAAAAATTAATTTTTACTTTGGTGTGCAGTCTTGGCATTTTTGTAGTGATAATAATACATTGCCATGAGTTATACTCTCTACGTGAACAGGGAGATGTGGAATTAAGCAAAAACAAACCAAAAAATCTCCTCAGAATTACCTTGCTTTATGAGCATGGTGGAGGGGCCACGCCCAGATCCCCTGAAAGTCTGTGAGGGATGGAAACGCAGGCTCCTGCCATCCAATGGCATTTCTCCCACAAAATATACGTACAGGCACATATAGTATTGCTTTAGTATTAAAATATGTGTATTCAGTCACCGAAAGGGATCAAAAAATGCAAAAAAAAATTTCAGATTCATCTTGAATTATGAGCATGGAGGAGGGGCCGTGTCCAGCTGTGAGGAATAAAAACGCAGGCTCCTGTGAGCCAATGACCTCTCTCCCACAAAATATACCTACAGCCACATATTATATTGTTTTAGTATTATAATAAATGTATTCTGCTATTGAAATATATTAATAATATATATTATATATATTAATAATTGAGAAAACAATCCACAGAATCCATTTTGCTTTATGAACGTGATGGAGGGGCCGCGCCCAGATCCAAGGTGCGTCTGTGGGGAACAGAAACGGAGGCTCCTGGGAATCAATAACATTTCACCCACAAAAAAAACACCCAACTACATATTATATCACTTTAGTTTTAAAACACGCGTATTCTGTCATTGAAAGTGGAATAAAAAAATGTGAAAATGATCCGCAGATGATTCTTGATTTATGAATATGGAGAAGGGGCCGCACCAAGATCCCCGGTGCGTCTGTGAGGAATAGAAATGCAGGCTCCTAGGAACCAAAGAAATTTCACCCACAAAACACACGCTCAACTACTGGCAACATAGAAAAATGTCAGCAGATAAGAACCTTTCGGCCCATCTAGTCGCCCAATTACATGGATACTTTCCCTGGATTTATCTTTTGTTTAGGATAGCCTTATGCCTATCCCATGCTTGCTTAAATTCAATTACTGTTTTGGCCTCCACCACTTCAACTGGAAGACTGTTCCATGTATCCACCACCCTCTCAGTAAAATAATGCTTCCTGATGTTACTTTTAAACCTTTGCCCCTCTAATCTAAGACTATGTCCTCTTGTTTTGCTACTTTGTTTCCTTTTAACCCTTTCGCTGCTGAGGCTTTTCCCGCCCCTGTGCTGAGGTCATTTTTACCGGTTTTGCTCATCATGTTTAAACGTGTTTTGAAGGCTTATTTTAGTATATGACCCAGACATATTATATATCGTTCTTTCCGTCAGACTCGGTAGATTCATAATATGTCATTATTATATGTATACGTTATGTCATGTCTGTATATTATAACAAAAAATGCAATAAAATATGTATTTTCAATAATTTACAATGTGTAAAGTGTTTTTTTTCACATTTTAACATGCGAGCAATTGCGGTTATATTTTGTATGGGGTGCGCTTGTTAAAAAAATTAGAGATGGGGTCTCGTTACATTTTTTTTGGGGAAAATTACACTATTTTAACAAACGCACCGCATACAAAAATCGTTAGTGCAGCATCATTGTTCACATTATAATTGAAATGGGAACAATATTGCTACACTAACAAACCAAAAAAAATAAAAAAAAAGTGTTTATTTTTTTTTTATAATTTTTTTTTTAATTTTTTTTTATTTTTATTTTTCATTTTTATTTTTTTTTTACAACTTTTTTCACTTTCATGTTTGGTATCGTTGGAACGGCCATGCTCTGCCACGGATCGGGAGATAGGGAGTTCATTGGAACTCCCTATCTCCACAGTTGGTGGCAGTTAAGGGTTAACTCAGGGGGAGTTCCCGGAGGCTTGGCCGACATCCAAGATGTCGGCCAGCTCCGGGAAAGGATCGCGAACCAGCGCTTTTCAGCGCCGATTCGCGATCCAGCTCCCCAGGGGTTAATGCCAGGCATCATTTGGAAGGGCAGGCTGTGCCCTTCCAAATGATGCCTGGGTTAACCCCCGCAGAGCCGCTGATCGGGAGGGAGAGAGGTCCGAAGGACCTCCCCCCCTCCCTTTCAGGCGCCTCCTCCGCACATGCGGGGGGGGGGGCGCCTGAATTTGGTGTCATCGCGCTGCCGCGATGACACCAAATTCCGGCGGCTGCTGTTCCGGATGCCGGGCTGACATCCAGGATGTCAGCCCGCACCGGAGGGGCCAGCGATCGGCCGGGACCCGGCCGAACGCTGACCCCAATGGGAGGACGCGCTCAGCGAGTCCTCAGCATCGAAGTGGTTAAATATACTCCCTTCCTCTACCTTGTGGATTCCCTTTACGTATTTAAATGTTTCTATCATATCTCCTCTGTCTCGTCTTTTTTCCAAGCTGTTCATGTTAAGATCATTAAGCCTTTCCTGGTAACTTTTCTCCTTCAAGCCGTACACCATTTTAGTAGCCCTTCTCTGAACTCTCTCTAAGATGTCTATATCCTTCTGGAGATACGGTCTCCAGTACTGCACACAGTACTCCAAGTGAGGTCTCACCAGTGCTCTGTACAGTGGCATGAGCACTTCCCTTTTCCTACTGCTAATACCTCTCCCTACACAACCAAGCATTCTGCCAGCATTTCCTGCTCCTCTATTACATTGACTTCTTACCCTTAGATCCTCTGCAATAACCACCCCTAAATCCCTTTCTGTCACGGTTCACGCCGTCGCCGCCGTGGCAAGAAGGCCAAAGGTCTTACTGCACCCTCCTGAATAGATCAATACAGCATCTCTCTGGCTACGCCACCTTGCACTTTCCCTCAGGCTGTGTGAACTTCAGGTGCTGCCACTAATAGGCCTGTCATTCCCTTTATAAGGGTGGAGCACCCATGATCCAGTGCTGCATTGTCTCACTTATTCCCTGGTAGCCTTCCTTCTAGACCTGTTCCCATCCTCTGCTATTATTGATTACCCGTGTACCGACTTCTTACCTTGAATATTGACCACGTTTGCCAGTCGCCTGCCTCGACCTATTGCATGGACCATATGACCCACGTATACTGCCTACTGCTACTGAACATCCAGTGCCCGCTGCTGCCAAGCATCCAGTGCCCACTGCTACCAAGCATCCAGTGCCCACTGCTACCAAGTATCCAGTGCCTGCTGCTACCGAGCATCCAGTGCCCGCTGCTACCGAGCATCCAGTGCCCGCTGCTACCGAGCATCCAGTGCCCACTGCTACCGAGCATCCAGTGCCCACTGCTACCGAGCATCCAGTGCCCACTGCTACCGAGCATCCAGTGCCCACTGCTACCGAGCATCCAGTGCCCACTGCTACCGAGCATCCAGTGCCCTCTGTTTCCTGTCTCGTGTTGTATGTAAGTCTCCTGCTGTGTTTTCCCTCAGTGTCTCCCTGTATCTGGTTCCTCCCTGCATTGCCTCCCCAGACATCTCCATTCCTGCACTGCCCATATTGTTGTATATTGACAATAAACCCCCTTTTTACCTTATCTACGTGGCTCAGCTTGTTTATCACCGCACACCGGGCTCATACCCTATTCCCCTCTGCCAGGCCCGTGACACTTTCCTCAGATGTATCAAATATTCTATATTCAGCCCTTGGGTGTTTACGTTCCAGGTGCATTATCTTGCACTTATCCACATTAAAACTCAATTGCCACAGCTCCCACCATTTTTTTAGTTTACCTAAATCATTTGTCATTTGGCTGATCCCTCCAGGAATCTTTTGCAAATCTTTGTGTGATCAGCAAAAAGACATACTTTACCATTAATTTCGGTGCTCTGTGAATAACGCCTATAATCTATTTGTGTACGAATGAGATAATGACAGTATCACACTGTCACAGCAAATCAGAGGTGTTACAGCTAAAACAAGGCATCATAATGCATTTCATATTCTGAGTTACTTTACTTATTTCCACTCACCTGTGCAGGTTGTATACGAGACAGATACACTTTCTGTGACAGTATCAGCCGCTCGTGTAAACACAGTGAATGTATATGTTTCTCCGGGCGTCAGATCAGTTACAACAGATTGATTTGTTGCAGTTGTTTGATTTTTCAGCGTTACAGATGAGGAGTTTGCTGTTTGCACTCTGTAGCTATAATCACTCTTATACTCCTCAGGATGATCCCAAATCAAGGAAACAGAATCTGACGTCACGTTACTGGATCTGAGCTGCTTCACCGGCAGAGGTTCTAGAAAATAAAACACTCTCAGTATCGACTATTTGGTTAAATAGTTGTTTACATAACTATATATCTTAAGATGTATACTATTCTTATAAATCAGATTAAAGCGATAAGGAGAGCGCCTTTCATACTACAGTATTATTGGTCTCTTTTATGTGCTTTTCCTATATATGGAGGCCCGATAGAATTAAGTAGATTGTGTATACTGCAGTATAGGTCAACTGGACATAGAACTGTATGTAAATATTGTCTTTAAGATACGGTGAATGGCAATAACACATGTCTTTTCTGCAAACTCACCCACTGGATGTTGGGAACAACTTTTTATGTGAACTGCAAATATTTTTATAAGGGTCACTGGTGGAACATTTTATTGATGTTCCTTTAGGGTGATTAGTGCAGAGACGGGCGACTAAATTAATAAGGGGAATGGAAGGTTTAAGTTATGAGGAAAGGCTAACAAGTTTAAACCTGTTTAGTTTAGAGAAACAGCACATTAGAGGGGTCTGATGACTTTATATAAAAATATACGGGACCATTATAATCCATTGTCTGGATACCTATTCGTTAATAGGACTATACACAGGACACAAGGTCACCCATTCAGACTGGATGAAAGGAAATTCAGCCTAAAGCATAGGAAGGGTTATTTTACGGTGAGAACAATAAGGCTAGAGTCAGATGAACGCAGTCTGAGCGCACTCTGCGTGTGTGCATAACGGACAGACGTACTGACAGAAGATACTGCAGACACCACACGGTCCGTTGTTTGTGAAGGACATAGAAAAAAAGGGAACTATGGGAAATAAAATTAATATGAAAAATGATAAAAAATTTGAAAAGGATATAAAAAGGCATTTTGTGCGCCAAGGTGCTGGACATCGTAAATGCGCTGCGTCTGACATCTCCTCACTCACACAGAAGGCTACGCGGACGTGCCGCACTCTGCAAGTCCGTCTAGCAGTTTTACGTTCTTGCCTAACTTGCATCCATTTGCCACGTGTGTTGTGCGTGCGCAGTTCAGTGCGCACATACTTTGTGTGTGAGTCTCTATTGCTCATGATTCTATGCTATGACGGACGTTAAACTGTGCGGCAACGTGGATGTGATCACTGCATTCGTCTGACACGGGCCTAAAGCTGTGGATTTCTCTGCCTGTTGAGGTGGTTGGGTCAGAGTCTGTACAGACTTTTAAACAATGACTGGATGACTTCCCGCAGACACAGAATATTAAGGGTTATAATATTTAATGTGTGGGTAAAAGCTTCTTGATCCAAGGAGAAAATTGACGCCATCTGGGGTCAAGAAGGAATTTTTTTCCAGTGTGTTGCATATTGGCGAGCGCTTCAGACTGGGTTTGTTTTTCTTCTTTTGGATCAACAGCAGTAGGTGATGTGTGAGAGGCTGAAAAAAGACATGGGTCCATCAGGTTCAGCCTCTCACACAATGTAACTATGTGATTTCTTGTCTATAAATAAAGAGTTAACTATGACTGATACCACTAACAAGCTATTATTATTCTTTATTTAAATATCACCAACATATTCCGCAGCGCTGAACAACAGGTAAAATATAGACAGTGTTACATTGCATTGAGACCGATCCACATTTGACAAACCAACATGAGGAAGTTAGGACCCCTTTTTCTTTAGGAAGTCACAATCTAGGAGGGTTGGAGGTGAGAAAAAGGAGGAGAGGACTACAAGGTGAGGACTGGTTGGGGCAGTGGGGGTATCAGTGAGTCGGGTGGTCAGGTTTCCTGAATAGGAATGTCTTAACCTCCCTGGCGGTCTAATTTTTTTTAAATTTCGTGTCTAAAAGCGTCTCAATTTTTTTTTTAAAGGAAAGGTGTTTTTGTACATAGTTAGCCTGTATAATTAGGAATCACGCACTGAAATCCGTGCAATCGAGTTCTTACTCTTTACTCTAAGTAAAATCCTTATAATATAAATAAAAAAAAATAGTAAATACAACTGAGTCCGATAAAGTTTGAAACACGAAATAATAATTTATTATCCCAAAAATAATTATCCAAAATAATGCAAATAAATGATATTCAATAAAGTAAAAAAACAAACAAACACTGAAATCTGTCTGAAAACAAGAGTAAGAGGATGTATGGTCTATTTCTTATCCTGTAGTGCCACCCAGTGGCCGTTCATAAACATTACACTTTGGAGTACAGTATTTTATGAATTGTTTATAAGTTTGCTGCGGTCCAGCCCCCCTGCACCATGTGACTCGCAGGGAGCCTTCCAGGAAGCAGCTCGCCGCGAACACACTGCGAGGGACAGCGAGGGAGCCAGGAGGAGGGGAGTAAACATCCAGCCTGAGTGTGACTCGGGGTTACCGTTCGCGGTAGCGAAATTTAACCACGAGTCACACTCGGGAATACCGCCAGGGAGGTTAAGGGGAGCGTTTGAAGGTAGGGAAACTGGGGGAAAGTCTGACTGTACGAGGGAGAGCATTCCAGTGGATGGGGGCTGTGCGTGAGAAGTCCTGCAGTGTATCATGGGAAGAGGTGATGCAGGGAGACGCTAGGTGCAGGTCACTGTTTGACCTTAGGGAGCGGGCTGGGGTGTATTTGGTGATTAGTGAGGACAGGTAGTGGGGAGCTGAGTTAGTGAGAACTTTGTAGGATTTAGAATTTAGTTCTGCAGTGGACGGGGAGCCAGTGAAGGGACTCGCAGAGGGGAGCAACAGAGTCAGAGCAGTGGGTGAGGTGGATGAGCCTGGCAGAGGCTTTCAGAATGGACTGCTGGGGGGAGAGGTGGGAGAGAGTGTGGCCAGGTAGAAGGTTATTACAATAGTCAAGTCTATGTGTAGAACTGCTGTTATGTCCAATATTTATACGCACTTTTGAAGCCAGTACTTACCTATAAATAAAGAGCCTGTATTAGTTGATACTATTGACTGTGAAACATGTGTAGAACGATTTACTCGTTGAATTTAGATAAATACATTTGCTCAGAGTGCTGGGCAGGACTGGCCCATTGTGGCAGGATTGTGTGGTACTTGTATGACTTTTTGTTATTTTTAATTGATTTTAACATCCCCCTAATTTTTCGCATCATTTTACTTTCTTATAAAGTTGTCTATTCTCTCTATATTCTCCCCACGACTGTTCTTGTTTTGGGATATGGTTCCATATTATCTGGGGTTATTTGCACCACATACACTTTATTTCCTGTGCTAGGGCTAATAATGTGTACATTTTGCGGTTGTGAAGGCTGAAATCTTTGGGACACTGTAGCCTTAAACATACTAAATTCATATATAATACATTATTGACAATCAGGAATAGCACAAGGTTACTGCAATGTCTGCATAATGGTTTCTAATCACTCTGCCATTACGGTGAACTGAATCTGGCTCAAAGCCTTGCATTGGATTTACAGCACTTTTGCACATTATGTGCTGTTTTATGGTATCGCTGGTATCGTATGGTAAGATATCGCTGGTGTTACAGATAGTTATAAGCAGAGATTACCCGATGGTTGTTCAAGCTCACAAAAATAGAAACATATCTTCCATTAACAGAAATCACTTGGAAACTGCTTGGTTTTGGCTCAACATGGAATAAATACATTCATATTGTCCAGTGCTTGCCAACCCGGGTCCTCAGGTCCCCCTAACAGGGCAGATTTTAAGGATTACCTTGCGGGAAAGCAAACTGATACTGCAATCACTGAGCAGCAAATCATATAGTCTGTGCTGTGCTTCACATATCCTGCAAACCTGGCCTCTTAATGCTCCCTGAGGACAGGTTTGGGAAAGACTGGCCAATCCTATAGAATGTAAGCTCCTATATAGCGCAGGAACCACTCTACCTCATTTTAGTATAACCCTAACTTATTGTAACCTCTGTATTGTGGAATGTGCTAGCGCAACGCAAATATATCACAATAATAACAGTGTCCTATCTCCATGTATTCATTCTTATAGTTATGCTCACAATTCTTACAGCTCATTGTGATGCGATTGTACTGGGGGTACCTGGACTTGGCATTATTGTTGGGAGATTTGGGATTATGGGTTCTGGGGGTCTGACATGTCATTTTATTCCTCAGCCCTCACCAATGTCCAAGTCACTTTGTGCCTATAAGGGTGCAGGGTGTTTGTGTTTTGTGTGAATATTGTTATTGTTACTATCGTTGTTGTCTATGCTTACATGTTAGTATTAGTATTACTGATATTCTTACTGTGTGGATCACTGTAACCCTTTCCAACTCCGTGTCTAGAATATGTTTATATCTGTGGCAGACTATTGAATCAGGCCATTGTCTGCTTGTGCAATGAATAATGTGATATCCAATGTATCCAGACCGCCTGATGCTCAGGCGTTTATTACAAAGCACCCTATTGTTTTACATCTAGAAAGTAACATGGGCTATGGCTAGGGATACAAGGCTGTCATGTTCCATAGATCTCCAGGCCCCTCATTGCACTGTACATATTTGGCTTATGTTTCATTAAAGGCGTTCCAACCTGGCTGTCTGTTCTACTCTGTGATCTTTGTGCTGCCTTTATTTCTGGGGATGCTATAACCTGTCCTTAAGCTTCATCTAAGGGCTGGAGAAAGGCACAAAAGATTGCTGGTGTGTAAAAGGGAGCAGCATTAACAGATGTGATGCTTTTGGGGTACAGAGATCTGTTACACTCATACTAGCACCTAAAATAACTCTATGGGGATCCAGATTAGAGGCGATTAGCAATCAGTAATGTTATAATGTTTTATGACTGTTTGTGATTAAATCAGTGCTTCAGTGCAACACTGATAAGAACATGTGTGTGATAATGATATTCCAATAGTGATATTGTCACAAGCTTATGTGAGTTGTCTATGGCTACATTGTCTATATGCTATTGCTATATATGTAATGGTATTTTGGTGCCCCCTCATCCTATCTTCAAGTCAGAGCTTAGAAAAGTATCAGCTCAACACACAATGTCTCACATATCAAAATAGTCCATGATAGAACATACATAAAACATGTAAACCTACTTGTGTAGACGGATCGGGTCACAGGGGAACTCTGATACTGCCGGACACCAACTGTTACTACAGTAATTGTGTAATTAGTCCAGGATGTGAGGTTCTGAAGAGTGACATTTAATGTGTTACTGGAGACAGTCCAAGAGCTGGAAGAATTCCTATAAGTTATATTAAATGTCTTTGTCACATTGGCCATATTTACTGGCTCTGTCCAGGACAGGGAAATGCTGTTTGTTCCAATGTTGGTAAATATTAAGGATTGTGGAGGAGTCGGATCTGTTGAAAAAGAAATGAAACATTTAGTACCAGGACTCCATATATGCAATATGATACTGTATATAGTATAATATCTAAACACAAAGGGCTCTATTCCCTTCCTAATGCTAAAAAGTGGATGCTACCTGTTAAAACCTGCGCCTACAGGTTTCCCCGTAGCATCCCCATTTAATTTGAGATTCCGGGGCAGGCGCTACCTTGGTACCTTTCCCTGGAACGCAGCGATACGTGTGGTAATGCTTCCTTGCCACCACGTGTATCACATCCTGGAGTCCATTGGACTCCATGGAGGGCTTTGCTTCCGGGTCGCGAGCACTGCACTATATCAGGCCCGCAGAATGATCACAGAGGGAGACTTGGAATTCTTTGCCCCCAGTCTCACTCTGCTCCTGATGACAAGAAGCGGCGGATCGGGCCATGTTAAGTATAGGATGCGCAAAGTACAGTAAGCTTGCGGAAGCTAGCACAATTGTGGATGTGTTAACAAATTTTTCACGATTTTAACGTCAGGAAGGTAATATGGGGACATGCATTAAAGTCACTTATCTGAGCGTTAACGCTTACTCATCCAAACGCTACTGTTAGCTATCTATGGAATAGAGCCCAACGTGTTTCACGTGTATTAGCAGTAGCTAGTAATGTAAACCAACATCGAATAGTACTGATTCTATGCTCCCCTCCATACTCACATGTTGCCTCTGTCACTGGACTCGCTGTCTGGTTACAGTTACCACTCACTGTCTGTATCACGATGGAGTATTGTCTGCCGGGCAGTAAGTTTGTGAAATTCACTTGTGTAGAATTAGTTGTGATTGTGTTATTGACGTCTCCAGTCAGAGTGACGGTGTAATTATCCACTTTCCCTGCTGGTTTTATCCAGGTCACAACAAGGGAACTCGTAGAACCAGAATTATTCACCGAGATATTCTGAGCCAGACCCGGGACTGGAAAAAATCATCATTAAATATTACTCTTAATAAATAGGTCTTACAATGCCACGATTGACTCCACTCGACCACTGGACTTAAACATACAAATATGTTTGTCTTGGAGCGCAATTTAAAAATGATCACATATATCTCCGCTTACTGTACATTCAGCCTGTGTAGCAGCTGTGCTTACTGTATGTGTGAAACCTATCCATGTACACATATCAAAACTGGATTGTTTCATTAATCCATTTCATATCAATTACATATTTTGATACAGTGTCTGCTGCTGCAGTGTATAAACACTAGAACATGACAACCACAGCATCAACTCTCCAAAAGAATGAACTAAAAGAGGAGTAAAATGTATGATTAAATTAGTACACCTCGTGCAACACTTTTTTTTTAAATGAAACAAACATAAAAGGTCCTTCAGCAAAATCATTGAACACACGACAAAAAAAAAAGTCTAAACCCCTGCCTCCTCTCATCACAAGAAGGAGAACAAATAGCTCCCAGTGTCTTTTCACCGTCCCTGAAAGACCACATGAATTACATGTGGAAGCATCCATCCTTGTCTAATCAGGACTCTGCTAAAATGCTTGTCCAAGCTCTTATTATCTCCCTCTGCAGTCTGTAATGAACGCCTGTGCCAGACTCATACACCTCACCTCCCGCTCCTCTCACACCTCAACCCTTTGTAAATCTCTACACTGGCTCCCTTTTTCCTTTAGAATCCAATTCAAAACATTGGTGCTCACGTACAAAACTCTCCATAACTGCGCCGCTGCCTACATCTCCTCTCTTATTAGCAGGCACATCCCATCCTGGCCACTTCGCTCTGCCAATGATCTGACCGTTACTGTCTCCTCAGACCCACACCTCTAACTCTCGCCTTCAGGACTTCTCCCAAGCTGCCCCCTTTCTATGGAACTCCTTCCCCGGCAACATCAGACTCTACCCGTATCTTCAGTCCTTCAAGAAGTCTCTGGAAACACATTACTTTAGAGAAGCCTAACTTCTAGACTCACTTCATGATTTCCCACTGTAAATTTCTTGGACCATCTTCCCGCACAGCCCACATGTACCCGCTATTTCATGTTCTTTATTTACCCTCACCTAATGTGCCACCCCTCTCCTATGATTGCAAGCTCTGGAGCAGGGTCCCCTCTCCTCTTAGTTTGTAAACTCTGGAGCAGGGTCCCCTCTCCTCTTAGATTGTAAACTCTGGAGCAGGGTCCCCTCTCCTCTTAGATTGTAAACTCTGGAGCAGGGTCCCCTCTTCTCTTAGACTGTAAGCTCTCAAGCAGGGTCCCCTCTCCTCTTAGATTGTAAGCTCTGGAGCAGGGTCCCCTTTGCTCTTAAATTGTAAGCTCTCGAGCAGGGTCCTCTCTCCTCTTAGACTGTAAGCTCTGGAGCAGGGTCCCCTCTCCTCTTAGATTGTAAGCTCTGGGGCAGGGTCCCCTCTCCTCTTAGATTGTAAGCTCTGGAGCAGGGTCCCCTCTTCTCTTAGATTGTAAGCTCTGGAGCAGGGTCCCCTCTCCTCTTAGATTGTAAGCTCTGGAGCAGGGTCCCTCTCCTCTTAGATTGAAAGCTCTGGGGCAGGGTCCCCTCACCTCTTAGATTGTAAACTCTGGGGCAGGGTCCCCTCTCTTAGATTGTAAGCTCTGGAGCAGGGTCCCCTCTCCTCTTTGATTGTAAGCTCTGGAGCAGGGTCCCCTCTCCTCTAGATTGTAAACTCTGGAGCAGGGTCCTCTCCTCTTAGATTGTAAGCTCTGGAGCAGGGTCCCCTCTCCTCTTAGATTGTAAACTCTGGGGCAGGGTCCCCTCTCCTCTTAGCTTGTAAGCTCTGGAGCAGGGTCCCCTCTCCTCTTAGATTGTAAACTCTGGAGCAGGGTCCCCTCTCCTCTTAGATTGTAAACTCTGGAGCAGGGTCCCTCTCCTCTTAGATTGTAAACTCTGGAGCAGGGTCCCCTCTCCTCTTAGATTGTAAACTCTGGAGCAGGGTCCCCTCTTCTCTTAGACTGTAAGCTCTCAAGCAGGGTCCCCTCTCCTCTTAGATTGTAAGCTCTGGAGCAGGGTCCCCTTTGCTCTTAAATTGTAAGCTCTCGAGCAGGGTCCTCTCTCCTCTTAGACTGTAAGCTCTGGGGCAGGGTCCCCTCTCCTCTTAGATTGTAAGCTCTGGGGCAGGGTCCCATCTCCTCTTAGATTGTAAGCTCTAGAGCAGGGTCCCCTCTCTCTCTTAGATTGTAAGCTCTGGAGCAGGGTCCCCTCTCCTCTTAGATTGTAAGCTCTGGAGCAGGGTCCCTCTCCTCTTAGATTGAAAGCTCTGGGGCAGGGTCCCCTCACCTCTTAGATTGTAAACTCTGGGGCAGGGTCCCCTCTGTTAGATTGTAAGCTCTGGAGCAGGGTCCCCTCTCCTCTTTGATTGTAAGCTCTGGAGCAGGGTCCCCTCTCCTCTTAGATTGTAAACTCTGGAGCAGGGTCCCCTCTCCTCTTAGATTGTAAGCTCTGGAGCAGGGTCCCCTCTCCTCTTAGATTGTAAGCTCTCGAGCAGGGTCCCCTCTCCTCTTAGATTGTAAACTCTGGGGCAGGGTCCCCTCTCCTCTTAGATTGTAAGCTCTGGAGCAGGGTCCCCTCTCCTTTTAGATTGTAAGCTCTGGAGCAGGGTCCCCACTCCTCTTAGATTGTAAGCTCTGGAGCAGGGCCCCCTCTCCTCTTAGATTGTAAGCTCTGGAGCAGGGTCCCCTCTCCTCTTAGATTGTAAGCTCTGGAGCAGGGTCCCCTCTCCTCTTAGATTGTAAGCTCTGGAGCAGGGTCCTCTTTTCTCTTAGATTGTAAGCTCTGGAGCAGGGTCCCTCTCCTCTTAGATTGTAAGCTCTGGAGCAGGGTCCCCTCTCCTCTTCAATTGTAAGCTCTGGAGCAGGGTCCCCTCTCCTCTTAGATTGTAAGCTCTGGAGCAGGGTCCCCTCTTCTCTTAGACTGTAAGCTCTGGAGCAGGGTCCCCTCTCCTCTTCGATTGTAAGCTCTGGAGCAGGGTCCCCTCTCTTCTTAGATTGTAAGCTCTGGAGCAGGGTCCCCTCTCTCCTTAGATTGTAAGCTCTGGAGCAGGGTCCCCTCTCCTCTTAGACTGTAAGCTCTCGAGCAGGGTCCCCTCTCCTCTTAGATTGTAAGCTCTGGAGCAGGGTCCCCTCTCCTCTTAGATTGTAAGCTCTGGAGCAGGGTCCTCTCTTCTCTTAGATTGTAAGCTCTGGAGCAGGGTCCCCTCTCCTCTTAGATTGTAAGCTCTGGAGCAGGGTCCTCTCTTCTCTTAGATTGTAAGCTCTGGAGCAGGGTCCTCTTCTCTTAGATTGTAAGCTCTGGAGCAGGGTCCTCTCTTTCTCTAGATTGTAAGCTCTGGAGCAGGGTCCCCTCTCCTCTTAGATTGTAAACTCTGGAGCAGGGTCCCCTCTCCTCTTAGATTGTAAACTCTGGAGCAGGGTCCCCTTTGCTCTTAGATTGTAAGCTCTGGAGCAGGGTCGCCTCTCCTCTTAGATTGTAAGCTCTCGAGCAGGGTCCTCTCTCCTCTTAGATTGTAAACTCTGGGGCAGGGTCCCCTCTCCTCTTAGATTGTAAGCTCTGGAGCAGGGTCCCCTCTCCTTTTAGATTGTAAGCTCTGGAGCAGGGTCCCCACTCCTCTTAGATTGTAAACTCTGGGGCAGGGTCCCCTCTCCTCTTAGATTGTAAGCTCTGGAGCAGGGCCCCCTCTCCTCTTAGATTGTAAGCTCTGGAGCAGGGTCCCCTCTCCTCTTAGATTGTAAGCTCTCGAGCAGGGTCCCCTCTCCTCTTAGATTGTAAACTCTGGGGCAGGGTCCCTCTCCTCTTAGATTGTAAGCTCTGGAGCAGGGCCCCTCTCCTCTTAGATTGTAAGCTCTGGAGCAGGGTCCCTCTCCTCTTAGATTGTAAAATCTGGAGCAGGGTCCCCTCTCCTCTTCGATTGTAAGCTCTGGAGCAGGGTCCCCTCTCCTCTTAGATTGTAAGCTCTGGAGCAGGGTCCTCTCTTCTCTTAGATTGTAAACTCTGGAGCAGGGTCCCCTCTCCTCTTAGATTGTAAGCTCTGGAGCAGGGTCCCCTCTCCTCTTCGATTTGTAAGATCTGGAGCAGGGTCCCCTCTCCTCTTCGATTGTAAGCTCTGGAGCAGGGTCCCCTCTTCTCTTAGACTGTAAGCTCTGGAGCAGGGTCCCCTCTCCTCTTAGATTGTAAGCTCTGGAGCAGGGTCCCCTCTCCTCTTCGATTGTAAGCTCTGGAGCAGGGTCCCCTCTCTTCTTAGATTGTAAGCTCTGGGGCAGGGTCCCCTCTCTCCTTAGATTGTAAGCTCTGGAGCAGGGTCCCCTCTCCTCTTAGACTGTAGCTCTCGAGCAGGGTCCCCTCTCCTCTTAGATTGTAAGCTCTGAGCAAGGGTCCCCTCTCCTCTTAGATGTAAGCTCTGGAGCAGGGTCCTCTCTTCTCTTAGATTGTAAACTCTGGAGCAGGGTCCCCTCTCCTCTTAGATTGTAAGCTCTGGAGCAGGGTCCCCTCTCCTCTTAGATTGTAAGCTCTGGAGCAGGGTCCTCTCTTCTCTTAGATTGTAAGCTCTGGAGCAGGGTCCTCTCTTCTCTTAGATTGTAAGCTCTGGAGCAGGGTCCTCTCTTCTCTTAGATTGTAAGCTCTGGAGCAGGGTCCCTCTCTCTCTTCGATTGTAAGCTCTGGAGCAGGGTCCCTCTTCTCTTAGACTGTAAGCTCTGGAGCAGGGTCCCCTCTCCTCTTAGATTGTAAGCTCTGGAGCAGGGTCCTCTCTTCTCTTAGATTGTAAGCTCTGGAGCAGGGTCCCTCTCTCCTCTTCGATTGTAAGCTCTGGAGCAGGGTCCCTCTCCTCTTAGATTGTAAGATCTGGAGCAGGGTCCCCTCTCCTCTTAGATTGTAAACTCTGGAGCAGGGTCCCCTCTCCTCTTAGATTGTAAGCTCTGGAGCAGGGTCCCCTCTCCTCTTCGATTGTAAGATCTGGAGCAGGGTCCCTCTCCTCTTCGATTGTAAGCTCTGGGCAGGGTCCCCTCTTCTCTTAGACTGCAAGCTCTGGAGCAGGGTCCCCTCTCCTCTTAGATTGTAAGCTCTGGAGCAGGGTCCCCTCTCCTCTTCGATTGTAAGCTCTGGAGCAGGGTCCCCTCTCCTCTTAGACTGTAAGCTCTGGAGCAGGGTCCCCTCTCCTCTTAGATTGTAAGCTCTGGAGCAGGGTCTCCTCTTAGATTGTAAGCTCTGGAGCAGGGTCCCCTCTTCTCTTAGATTGTAAGCTCTGGAGCAGGGTCCCCTCTCCTCTTAGATTGTAAGCTCTGGAGCAGGGTCCTCTCTTCTCTTAGATTGTAAGCTCTGGAGCAGGGTCCTCTTCTCTTAGATTGTAAGCTCTGGAGCAGGGTCCTCTCTCCTCTTCGATTGTAAGCTCTGGAGCAGGGTCCCCTCTCCTCTTAGATTGTAAGATCTGGAGCAGGGTCCCCTCTCCTCTTCGATTGTAAGCTCTGGAGCAGGGTCCCCTCTCCTCTTAGAATGTAAGCTCTGGAGCAGGGTCCCTCTTCTCTTAGACTGTAAGCTCTCGAGCAGGGTCCTCTCTCCTCTTAGATTGTAAGCTCTGGAGCAGGGTCCCCTCTTCTCTTAGATTGTAAGCTCTGGAGCAGGGTCCCCTCTCCTCTTAGATTGTAAGCTCTGGAGCAGGGTCCCTCTCTCCTCTTAGATTGTAAGCTCTGGAGCAGGGTCTACTCTCCACTTAGATTGTAAACTCTGGAGCAGGGTCCTCTCTCCTCTTCGATTGTAAGCGCTGGAGCAGGGTCCCCTCTCCTCTTAGATTGTAAGATCTGGAGCAGGGTCCCCTCTCCTCTTCGATTGTAAGCTCTGGAGCAGGGTCCCCTCTTCTCTTAGACTGTAAGCTCTGGAGCAGGGTCCCCTCTCCTCTTAGATTGTAAGCTCTGGAGCAGGGTCCCCTCTCCTCTTCGATTGTAAGCTCTGGAGCAGGGTCCCCTCTTCTCTTAGACTGTAAGCTCTGGAGCAGGGTCCCTCTCCTCTTAGATTGTAAGCTCTGGAGCAGGGTCCCTCTCCTCTTAGATTGTAAGCTCTGGAGCAGGGTCCCCTCTTCTCTTAGATTGTAAGCTCTGGAGCAGGGTCCCCTCTCCTCTTAGATTGTAAGCTCTGGAGCAGGGTCCTCTCTTCTCTTAGATTGTAAGCTCTGGAGCAGGGTCCTCTCTTCTCTTAGATTGTAAGCTCTGGAGCAGGGTCCTCTCTCCTCTTCGATTGTAAGCTCTGGAGCAGGGTCCCCTCTCCTCTTAGATTGTAAGATCTGGAGCAGGGTCCCCTCTCCTCTTCGATTGTAAGCTCTGGAGCAGGGTCCCCTCTCCTCTTCGATTGTAAGCTCTGGAGCAGGGTCCCCTCTCCTCTTCGATTGTAAGCTCTGGAGCAGGGTCCCCTCTCCTCTTCGATTGTAAGCTCTGGAGCAGGGTCCCCTCTCCTCTTAGATTGTAAGCTCTGGAGCAGGGTCCCCTCTTCTCTTAGACTGTAAGCTCTCGAGCAGGGTCCTCTCTCCTCTTAGATTGTAAGCTATGGAGCAGGGTCCCCTCTTCTCTTAGACTGTAAGCTCTCGAGCAGGGTCCTCTCTCCTCTTAGATTGTAAGCTATGGAGCAGGGTCCCCTCTTCTCTTAGATTGTAAGATCTGGAGCAGGGTCCCCTCTCCTCTTCGATTGTAAGCTCTGGAGCAGGGTCCCCTCTCCTCTTAGATTGTAAGCTCTGGAGCAGGGTCCCCTCTTCTCTTAGACTGTAAGCTCTCGAGCAGGGTCCTCTCTCCTCTTAGATTGTAAGCTCTGGAGCAGGGTCCCCTCTTCTCTTAGATTGTAAGCTCTGGAGCAGGGTCCCCTCTTCTCTTAGATTGTAAGCTCTGGAGCAGGGTCCCTCTCTCCTCTTAGATTGTAAGCTCTGGAGCAGTGTCCCCTCTCCTCTTAGATTGTAAACTCTGGAGCAGGGTCCCCTCTTCTCTTAGATTGTAAGCTCTGGAGCAGGGTCCCCTCTTCTCTTAGATTGTAAGCTCTGGAGCAGGGTCCCCTCTTCTCTTAGATTGTAAGCTCTGGAGCAGGGTCCCTCTCTCCTCTTAGATTGTAAGCTCTGGAGCAGGGTCCCCTCTCCTCTTAGATTGTAAACTCTGGAGCAGGGTCCCTCTCCTCTTAGATTGTAAGCTCTGGAGCAGGGTCCTCTCTCTTAGATTGTAAGCTCTGGGGCAGGGTCCCTCTCTCCTCTTAGATTGTAAGCTCTGGAGCAGGGTCCCTCTCTCCTCTTAGATTGTAAGCTCTGGAGCAGGATCCCCTCTCCTCTTAGACTGTAAGCTCTGGAGCAGGGTCCCCTCTCCTCTTAGATTGTAAGCTCTGGAGCAGGGTCCCTCTCCTCTTAGATTGTAAGCTCTGGAGCAGGTCCTCTCTTCTCTTAGATTGTAAGCTCTGGAGCAGGGTCCTCTCTTCTCTTAGATTGTAAGCTCTGGAGCAGGGTCCCCTCTTCTCTTAGACTGTAAGCTCTCGAACAGGGTCCTCTCTCCTTTAGATTGTAAGCTCTGGAGCAGGGTCCCCTCTTCTCTTAGATTGTAAGCTCTGGAGCAGGGTCCCTCTCCTCTTAGATTGTAAACTCTGGAGCAGGGTCCCCTCTTCTCTTAGATTGTAAGCTCTGGAGCAGGGTCCCCTTCCTCTTAGATTGTAAACTCTGGAGCAGGGTCCTCTCTCCTCTTCGATTGTAAGCTCTGGAGCAGGGTCCCCTCTCCTCTTAGATTGTAAGCTCTGGAGCAGGGTCTCTCTTCTCTTAGATTGTAAGCTCTGGAGCAGGGTCCCTCTCCTCTTCGATTGTAAGCTCTGGAGCAGGGTCCCCTCTCCTTTAGATTGTAAGATCTGGAGCAGGGTCCCCTCTCCTCTTCGATTGTAAGCTCTGGAGCAGTGTCCTCTCTCCTTTAGATTGTAAGCTCTGGAGCAGGGTCCCCTCTCCTCTTCGATTGTAAGCTCTGGAGCAGGGTCCCCTCTCCTCTTAGATTGTAAGCTCTGGAGCAGGGTCCCCTCTCCTCTTAGATTGTAAGCTATGGAGCAGGGTCCTCTCTCCTCTTAGATTGTAAGCTCTGGAGCAGGGTCCCCTCTTCTCTTAGATTGTAAGCTCTGGAGCAGGGTCCCTCTCTCCTCTTAGATTGTAAGCTCTGGAGCAGGGTCCCCTCTCCTCTTAGATTGTAAACTCTGGAGCAGGGTCCCCTCTCCTCTTAGATTGTAAGCTCTGGAGCAGGGTCCCCTCTTCTCTTAGATTGTAAGCTCTGGGGCAGGGTCCCTCTCTCCTCTTAGATTGTAAGCTCTGGAGCAGGGTCCCTCTCTCCTCTTAGATTGTAAGCTCTGGAGCAGGATCCCCTCTCCTCTTAGACTGTAAGCTCTGGAGCAGGGTCCCCTCTCCTCTTAGATTGTAAGCTCTGGAGCAGGGTCCTCTCTTCTCTTAGATTGTAAGCTCTGGAGCAGGGTCCCCTCTCCTCTTAGATTGTAAGCTCTGGAGCAGGGTCCTCTCTTCTCTTAGATTGTAAGCTCTGGAGCAGGGTCCTCTCTTCTCTTAGATTGTAAGCTCTGGAGCAGGGTCCCCTCTTCTCTTAGACTGTAAGCTCTCGAACAGGGTCCTCTCTCCTCTTAGATTGTAAGCTCTGGAGCAGGGTCCTCTCTCCTCTTAGATTGTAAGCTCTGGAGCAGGGTCCCCTCTCCTCTTAGATTGTAAGCTCTGGAGCAGGGTCCCTCTCTCCTCTTAGATTGTAAGCTCTGGAGCAGGGTCCACTCTCCTCTTAGATTGTAAACTCTGGAGCTGGGTCCTCTCTCCTCTTCGATTGTAAGCTCTGGAGCAGGGTCACCTCTCCTCTTAGATTGTAAGATCTGGAGCAGGGTCCCCTCTCCTCTTAGATTGTAAGCTCTGGAGCAGGATCCCCTCTCCTCTTAGATTGTAAGCTCTGGAGCAGGGTCCCCTCTCCTCTTAGATTGTAAACTCTGGAGCAGGGCCCCCTCTCCTACTGTTTTGTCTGTTTAACTTGTATGTTTATTTGTTATTCTGTTGCACCCATTGTA
This sequence comes from Leptobrachium leishanense, assembly GCA_009667805.1. Classification (NCBI taxonomy): domain Eukaryota; kingdom Metazoa; phylum Chordata; class Amphibia; order Anura; family Megophryidae; genus Leptobrachium; species Leptobrachium leishanense. Next base: position 112,580,358 of record CM019072.1, read on the forward strand.
CAGCGCTACAGAACTTGTTAGCGCTTTATATATACTTGTAACTGTAACTACATACCAGCGGTGATGCCGGTACCCATTAGCAATCCCAAATATTACGAGTTGAGCTGCTATAGAATCTCACTTGTAATAGACCAGCTATTAGGGAGCTCACAGCTCGCCCCACATTTTTGCCATTTGTGTTTTCAATTACCGTCTCAGCCTCAAATTGCCCCAGTGTACGTTTTACTGAATCCTGTTGTATTTATAACTGCTCAGCTTTCACAGAGGGAGAGTTAGAGGCTCCCATCCAGCAGTTACAGTGAAGAACAAACTGCTAGAATTTATAGGCAGGGAGTTTTTAAATTGTTTAATTTTTTTTAACTTGTTTCTTCTATATGTTTTTAATGCACTATCTATGTTTTGTGTTTGAAAATGTTTCTCGGGGTTCCAGCTTGGAGCATCCTATAAACAGAGATAATAGATCAAGAATACTTTTCTATCCCAAGTGTGTGTGTGTGTGTGTGTGTGTGTGTATTGAAGCCCAATGTGCAAAACAACAGTGTGTTACAGCGTTTCAGTAGACGTAATTCAAAACATATTATAAAGAAAAAATAGTGCTGATATTGGCAGCAATTTAACTCAAACAGCCCAGAGTATCCGTATGAAAAACACAAACACTCACATTCAGGATCTGATCAGTACGCAGCCAATGGGTGCACAAGATGGACATTTGTTGGCAAGGTCAGATTGGCTGCGTGCTGATCAGAGAGTGAGCTGAACTGTGACTTTACCCTCTTTCCAGAATATGACACTTTTTTAATACAAGAATCACCCTTTAAATGTATCTAAACATGATTTACCTTTTGTGATGTAAACACAGCAGCTTTGTGAATTGTTTCCATAACAGACTTTATATTCTGTGCCGTCCTCTAGCGTAACACCAGACATGTTACCAGATGATGAGATCATGGTGCCGTTTAATGTTGTAATATTCTGCAGAGTAAAGTTGCTGGGCAGCCCAGTGACATCACTCAGATTACTGCTGGAGCTGCACTGAGACACATCTATAGGTAAAGAAACGAGCAGTTAGAAGATATCGATGCATAGGCATATTAAGGCTTGGTGCTGTCCTAGGGTCTCCAAATTCTATCAGGGAAAAAATAGTGATTTACAAAACCAAATACAAAGTATCTTGTTCTATTCCAAGACTTTATTGATGACATCAAGATCAATCAGGACCATTTATCAATAAAAACGGCCTTAATAACAAGTGCAAAGTATCTTATTTACTGCGAGCGATTTCAGCATTTATTCCACTTACAGACACGTTGCTTGGAGTTTTATTGCTTTGCAGATATTAAAAACCCTCAGACCCTATAAATAGGATCCTCTATAAGATATCTACATACCCAAATATATGGAATAGCCCCTAAAAAGACACCCGCACGCCCTGAATATATGGAGGAGCCTCTAAAATGACACCCGCACGCCCTGAATATATGGAGGAGCCCCTAAAAAGACACCCGCACGCCCTGAATATATGGAGGAGCCTCTAAAATGACACCCGCACGCCCTGAATATATGAGGAGCCCCTAAAAAGACACCCGCACGCCCTGAATATATGGAGGAGCCCCTAAAAAGACACCCGCACGCCCTGAATATATGGAGGAGCCTCTAAAATGACACCCGCACGCCTGAATATATGGAGGAGCCTCTAAAATGACACCCGCACGCCCTGAATATATGGAGGAGCCCCTAAAAAGACACCCGCACGCCCTGAATATATGGAGGAGCCCCTAAAAAGACACCCGCACGCCCTGAATATATGGAGGAGCCTCTAAAATGACACCCGCAAACCCTGAATATATTGAGGAGCCCATAAAAACACCCACACACCCTGAATATATGGAGGAGCCCCTAAAAAGACACCCACATACCCTGAATATGTGGAGGAACCCCTAAAAAGACACCAGCACACCCTGAATATATGGAGGAGCCCCTAAAACGACACCCCACACCCTGAAAATATGGAGGAACCTCTAAAAAGACACCCGCACACCCTGAATATATGGAGGAGCCCCTAAAACGACATCCCCACACCCTGAAAATATGGAGGAGCCCCTAAAAAGACACCCACACACCCTGAATATATAGGAGGAGCCCCTAAAAACATACCCACACACCCTGAATATATTGAGGAGCCCCTAAAAAGACACCCACACACCCTGAATATATGGAGGAGACCCTAAAAACACACCCGCACACCCTGAATATATGGAGGAACCCCTAAAACGACACCCACACACCATGAATATATGAAGGAACCCCTAAAAAGACACCCACACACCCTGAATATATGGAGGAACCCCTAAAAAGACACCCGCACACCTGAATATATGGAGGAACCCCTAAAACGACACCTACACACCCTGAATATATGGAGGAGCCCCTAAAACAACACCCACACACCCTGAATATATGGAGGAGACCCTAAAAAGACACCCGCACACCCTAAATATATGGAGGAGACCCTAAAACACACCCACACACCCTGAATATATGGAAGAGCCCCTAAAAGGACACCCGCACACCCTAAATATATGGAGGAGACCCTAAAACACACCCGCACACCCTGAATATATGGAGGAGCCGCTAAAAAGACACCCGCACACCCTGAATATATTGAGGAGCCCCTAAAAAAGACCCCACACACCCTGAAAATATTAGACCTCTAAGAGACAGGATAGCAGAGTATATCTCAGTAAACACTTGTTTTCCTGTTTTACTTGTTTTCTAAAAAAAATAAAATGCACCCTCACGTTTCTATATTACAGCTTCACTGTGTCAGTTTGCATATTTTGGCAGATGCTAATGAAGAAAAAAATTATCCTTTAAAGGCCATATTTAGCCATTTTCCTCGTATAGAAGGAAAACTTTAACAAAGCATCTGGCGCGATGAGAATAAAGCACAGTTTTTATTTTAAGATATATGCCACTGTTTTATAAAATTTAACTTTTATAGGTTTATTTAATATTTTCTGTTACAGTTATATATTATTTTTTAAATTATTTGTATATATTGTTTTCTATATGTTATTTATAGGATGACGGTAGGAACAGAAACCTTGAGATAAATTAACGGAGCAGCAAAATCTCCTAAATTTAGATTTATGTATTATTTTTTATAAATGTTCCTATCGGGGTGCATTGGTCAGGGTAGAAACTCTGCGATAATAAGTATTAACCCCTTGAGGATGTAGGTGAGATATACAAACAGGGTTATTCAAAGAGAATCAAAGTCACTGCACGTTCGGTGACTTTTCGTTCTCTTCAATTCGGTGCGATTCGGCGATCCCATTTCGTCGACCCTGCGGTGTATTCAGCAAGCACCAATTCAGCAAGCACCACAGGGCCGTCGCAGTGTAGGGAAAAGCCGCCACAAACCCGCCGAACACTCACCGAAAGACCCGGTGAAGGCACACCGTAACCCACCAAAACATCTGGATTAACCCAGCTGAACACGCCAGAGAAACCCCAGCAGCTGCCGATCACAGCGCAGAGCAGCCGCCGGAAAAACCCGACACCGCAGACGAATGGAGTGAGAAAAAAAAAACAGAACGCTTGAATGTTTGAAAAGTTAAACGCTGTTTGCAAAGAAACTACAGAACGAAAATGTCTGAAATTTACATATAAAATCCAATGAATGATAAGATAAAGGGCTGTTACAGAAAAAAGAAAAAACGATTTAAAAAAATATATATATTTTCCCAAAAATATACTGAAAAATGCCTAAAAGATCCTAAAAAATCTATAAATGAAGAGACTTTTTACTGCAGAATTTTATAATAAACGGTTTAGTAGATATTGAATTAAAACGGGAATATTTTTAACATTGAAGCCTATGGGATTCGCCTGAATAAACCTGTCGAATGAAACCACCGAATGGCAGGGCAATTAGGCAACCTTTCACTGCTGGTTTTTGTTCTCTGAATAGACGAAGCAGTGCTTCTCTATGGGGATTTCACTGCCCTCGAACAGGCACCGAACAGGCACCGATATGTGCAGGCAATTCGCCAACATTTGGCGAACTGCCTGCTCTCTGAATAACCGAATGGCCAGGAAAGGTAACCGTACGCTGAATTTCACTGTTCGGTTACCTTTCGGCCACAATTCGGAGCTCTTTGAATAACCCTGGAAGAAAATTTAAAGAAAAAAAGCAAATACAAGAAAAAATTACTGTTTCCATTTCTTTATTTTTCTTTGAGGGACAAATGTGGAGACAGACAGGTAGAAATAAATCTTTACTTTGTTGTAAAACGGCAGAGTAAAGCATCCCTGTCCTTATTTAAGGGAGGGGGGGCAGTTTGTTATGATGTTGCTATTTTTAAAGTAATGTAATGTAGCAAGATACTGTATACTGTAACTCCTTTTTCTGATAGGATTTATGTGTTACTGTATTTTTGCCACTAGATGGCCCCACATCCCTCATCAGAAAAATGTGAGTAGCATCACTTACCTTCACATAAACCTTGTACCTGTAATTTAAAAGGAAAAACAGAGTTAGCAACATGGAAGAAACTTTGGTTCTGTTATTATTTCATCATAGAACGATTGTCATAAGGAAAGAGATAAGTGAGGGTAAGTAGTTTAATTTATATGACTATTAAAATTTAAGGTCGAGGACAAAAAAAAGTGATATATATATATATATACTGTATATATCTATCCAAAAGCAAGCACTCATGTGCAGGATGCAAAAAGATGAGACATTAGAGACTTCATTTGCATGTCCTACCCAGACTTCCTCGCTGTATATGAGGAATGTAGCTCTGCGAAGCAGTTCTCTGAATTGCTGTGATGTGTAAATGTCTTCTACAATTATAAACTTTACTATTTGCTATGTAGAGGCTTTTAATCTCACTTTATTTATTTATTTATTTATAAAGGATTTTACCAGGAAGGATACATTGAGATTTCTCTCGTTTTCAAGTATGTCCTGGGTTCAAGAACATTGAGTGGTTACAGAAATACAAAGAAGTAAAATGCAAGAAATTAACACAAAACAAATATGTAGGAAATAAAGTCATTATGTTACATGTTTACAGGCGCATTCTGTATATAGTCACTGTGTTACATGTTTACAGGAGCATTCTGTATATTGTCACTGTGTTACATGTTTACAGGTGCATTCTGTATATAGTCACTGTGTTACATGTTTACAGGCGCATTCTGTATATAGTCACTATGTTACATGTTTACAGGCGCATTCTGTATATAGTCACTATGTTACAGGTTTACAGGAGCATTCTGTATATAGTCACTGTGTTACATGTTTACAGGTGCATTCTGTATATAGTCACTGTGTTACATGTTTACAGGTGCATTCTGTATATAGTCACTGTGTTACATGTTTACAGGTGCATTCTGTATATAGTCACTGTGTTACATGTTTACAGGTGCATTCTGTATATAGTCACTGTGTTACATGGTTACAGGTACATTCTGTATATAGTCACTGTGTTACATGTTTACAAGTGCATTCTGTATATAGTCACTGTGTTACATGTTTACAGGCGCATTCTGTATATAGTCACTGTGTTACATATTTACAGGCGCATTCTGTATATAGTCACTGTGTTACATGTTTACAGGTGCATTCTGTATATAGTCACTGTGTTACATGTTTACAGGTGCATTCTGTATATAGTCACTGTGTTACATGTTTACAGGTGCATTCTGTATATAGTCACTGTGTTACATGTTTACAGACGCATGCTGTATATAGTCACTGTGTTACATGTTTACAGGTGCATTCTGTATATAGTCACTGTGTTACATGTTTACAGGTGCATTCTGTATATAGTCACTGTGTTACATGTTTACAGGTACATTCCATATTGAGGTATGTTAATAGGGAGCTCTTAAGGTACATTAGACTGGGGGAAGATTTGACGGCGTCTGGGAGGTTATTCCATAATTGCGGTGCTCTGTAGGAAAATGAGGATCGAGACACTTTCTTTTTGTATTGTGGTATTGCAAGTAAGGTGCAGGTCCTGGATCGGAGTTTATAGGATGAGGGAACTGCTGAGGGAAGCAGTCTATTCAGGTAGGGTGGCAGATTCCCAGACAGGCTCTTAAACACCAGGTTGGAAATGTGAAGAGTGCGTCTAGATTCCAGAAATGGCCAGTTTAGTTCTTTTAACATGTCACAATGGTGTGTCATGTAGTTACATTGTAGCACAAAGCGGCAGAAAGAGTTATACAATGTAGTAAGTTTCTGAAGGTGTGTTTGAGGGGCAGCTGCATACACTAGGTTTGTGCACCGATTTTTTTTTTTCGATTCGGTTCGATTTTTCGGATTTTTAAACTTTTCGATTCGGCTCATTTCGACCGATTTCGGTTTGGATTCGGTTCGGGACGTTTTTCGGGTACTTTTTTTTTTCGGAATTTCGACCATTTTTCGTATTTTCGTGTCACTGTGCTCGGTTTTTGTATCGACTTTTTGTAATTTCGGAAATTTTCGTTTTTCGGAATTGCACATTTTTTGGAATATCGACCATTTTTCGTATTTTCCGTGTCATTTTGCCCGTTTTTTGTATCGACTTTTCGTTTTTTGGAAAAATTTTCGTTTTTCAGAAAATTTCGTTTTTCGCAAAATCTGTTCTCCTCGTTTGACACATTTCAAGTCCATTCGAAAAATCCGAAAATATTTCGTTTCGGCTTGGAAAACATTTCGGATCTGAAATTTTCGGATCTAAAATTTTTCGGAAATTCGGCCGCATCCGAAAACACGAATCGGGAAATTTCGTGAAAATTCCGAAATTCCGAAACCCGAAACGCACATCCCTAGCATACACTACATCTCCGTATTCAATAGCCGACATAAGCATTTGTACAATCTGATTTCTTACCGCGGGGCTCAGGCAGGATTTGTTTCTGTACAGGGCACCTAGTTTGGGGTAAAGTTTAGATGAGAGTTTTTCGATGTGGGGGCCAAAAGATAGATTTGGGTCTAACCACATACCTAGATATTTGAGAGAAGTGACTGTGGTCAGCGTGCCTTTTGATTTTGCCCTGACGCATAGATGGGGTGTTTGCAATTTGTGTAGTTTAGGTGCGGTTCAAAGAGCATCGTTACAGTTTTGTCAACATTTAGAAAAAGTTTGTTATCTTTGATCCACTTTTCTACCTCTGTGAATTGTTCTTGCAGCACGGCCTCCAGCTGCGGGAGATTTGGTTTGCTGGTATAGATTAGTGTCGTCTGAGTACATGTGTACAGTTGAGGCTTTGCAGACATTGGGCAGATCATTTATGAATATTGTGAATAGCAGGGGCCGAGTATCGAGCCTTGGGGTACATTGCACGTGACTGGGAGCGGGAGGGAGGAGCTGTCAGAAATGGACACATATTGCGACCGATCAGATACATATGATTGAAACCAGGATAGCTATGCCCTCCTCCATAACATATTTATAAATAAACTGCTCCAAAAAATAAAGGGAACACAAACAGAAGACATCCTAGATGTGAATGAATGAAATATTCGTATTAAATACTGTGGTCATTACATTGTGTCGCTGAATGTGCTGACAACAAAATCACACAAACATTATCAATGGAAATCAAATTGATTAACCCATGGAGGTCTGGATATGGAGTTCCCCTCAAAATTAAAGTGGAAAACAACACTACAGGCTGATCCAACTTTGATGTAGTGTCCTTCAAACAAGACAAAATGAGGCTCAGTAGTGTGTGTGGCCTCCACGTGCCTGTATGACCTCCCTACAACGCCTGGGCATGCTCCTGATGAGGTGGTGGATGGTCTCCTAAGGGATCTCCTACCACACCTGGACTAAAGCATCGCCCAACTCCTGGACAGTCTGTGGTGCAACGTGGTGTTGGTGGATGGAGCAAGACATGATGTCCCAGATGTGCTCAATTGGATTCAGGTCAGGGGAACGGGCGGGCCAGTCCATAGCATCAATGTCTTCATCTTGCAGGAACTGCTGACACACTCCAGCCACATGAGGTCTAGCATTGTCTTGCATTAGGAGGAACCCAGGGCCAACCGCACCAGAATATGGTCTCACAAGGGGTCTGAGGATCTCATCTCGGTACCTAATGGCAGTCAGACTACCTCTGGCGAGCCCATGGAGGGCTGTGCAACCCCCTAAAGAAATGCCTCCCCACACCATTACTGACCCACTGCCAAACCAGTCATGCTGAAGGATGTTGCAGGCAGCAGAACATTCTCCACGGCTTCTCTACACCCTGTCACATCTGTCACATGTGCTCAGTGTGAACCTGCTTTAATCTGTGAAGAGCACAGGGTGCCAGTGGCAAAGCTGCCAAACGTCCTGCACGGTGTTGGGCTGTAAGCACAACCCCCACCTGTGGACATCGGGCCCTCATACCACCCTCATGGAGTCTGTTTCTGACTGTTTGAGCAGCCACATGCACATTTGTGGCCTGCTGGAGGTCATTTTGCAGGGCTCTGGCAGTGCTCCTCCTGTCCCTCCTTGCACAAAGGCGGAGGTAGCGGTCCTGCTGCTGGGTTGTTGCCCTCCTACGGCCTCCTCCACATCTCCTGATGTACTGGCCTGTCTCCTGGTAGCACCTCCATGTTCTGGACACTACGCTGACAGACGCAGCAAACCTTCTTGCCACAGCTCGCATTGATGTGCCATCCTGGATGAGCTGCACTACCTGAGCCACTTGTGTGGGTTGTAGACTCCGTCTCATGCTACCACTAGAGTGACAGCACCGCCAGCATTCAAAAGTGACCAAACCATCAGCCAGAAAGCATAGGAACTGAGAAGTGGTCTGTGGTCATCACCACCTGCAGAAACACTCCTTTATTGGGGATGTCTTGCTACCTGCCTATGCTTCCCTCCTTTTGTCTATTCCATTTGCACAACAGCATGTGGACTTGACTGTCAATCAGTGTTGCTACCTAAGTGGACAGTTTGATTTCACAGACGTGTGATTGACTTGGAGTTACATTGTGTTGTTTAAGTGTTCCCTTTATTTTTTTGAGCAGTGTATATATACACACACAACATACCACAATATACATGGTTTGGTGATTGACGTTCTTGAGTGCTGCCCCCTGGTTGTGTGTGGTTGTGTAACTATATATATAAAATTATATTGCATGATGTATCTTTTTAATTTTTAATTGGTTTAATTTTTAATTTGGACATATAAAGACACTAGCTTTTGAGAGTTAATCATCTTCACCAGGTTTAAAACAACGTATAATGTAATGTATCTATGTAATACATATATACACAACATACCATGATTTACCTGTTCTGGTGAGTGCTTGAGTGCTGCCCTCTGGTTGTGTGTGGTTGCGGTGTAACACTATGGGCTCCATTATGTTCTTGGCGTTAAAACGCGGGCACAAGGGAGGAAAAACTGCGCCCTCAGTTTTCCCCCTTGCGCCCGCGTTTTAACACTGGATTACAATGCAGGCACAAAAAATGCTGCCTGCCTTGTGATCGTGCGTTAAATTTGTGGATGCTTGCTGCAGCGCTGAGCGCAGCCGCGAGCATCCACTCGCTGGAGTCCATAGGACTCCATTGAGTTTCTCCCTGCCGGTCACGTGACCAGCCGGATCTCGCCTCGCGAGATCCGGCCGATCGGCGTAGTGATATGCAGGGAGAGACTGGGGGGACTTTTCCCCCAGTCTTTCCCTGCCTCCGCCAGCCGGAGGAGGCGGACAAAGCCGCGGTCCTCGCCGCTGGACAGGAGGTGAGTATGTGATGCTTTTTTTATTTTTTAAGGCTGGTGTTAACGGATTCTGCAGAAGTGGAATCCGTTAACACCAGGTCCTGGCTCTGGTTAACTTTGCGCTGACCAGAGCCAGGCTTTAATCAGCGCTGGGACATTGTAATACCAGCGCTGATTAACACTTTGTGCTCCCCATGTTAAGTATAGGGAGCACAAAGTACAGTGACCTCACGCAGAGGAGCGTAAGGTACCAAAAGCAAACAGGTTTTTTAACCCGTTCGTGTTTGGATTGTAATATGCGGTAAATACTGCAGCAAACGTTAATGCTCACGCAAGTGAGCGTTAACGTTTGCGTTAGGCATGTATTAGTGCCCCATATATATATACACAGATTCAGAGCTCTTCATCTGAATGTAGTTTTAAGATTTGAAAAACACCTGATTTAGGAATAAACTATGGCTATTTGGCTACAAAATAAGATCATACATTGTATAAACTGCCACAACATTAGTGTACCCCATCGCGGCAGCTAATAACCAATCATACATCTATATTATTGAAAATCCTTTTTTTCACCGCAATTCGATGAGTATTGTCATTAAGCATCTGTGACGGTCAGGGCAATACATACTGTATCTCATGTGCAAAAAATCATCATAAATCGCTACATATCCTATGAGCAATATGAAGAGAGTGTTTATCCCTTTAATGATGTAAAACCATATTATTTTTCCTCCATTTATATTACAATAAGCAGAGCTAGATATTACTCGCAGAACGCGGCACTTGCATCCACTTCTTTTGTTGCAAACAATAAGGTTTGGTGTCTCAGACCTCAGGCATGTGTTGACGTTACTTGTTTTCCTGCCCGGTCATTTCCATATTTTATTCCACATCCTGTTCTGTCATCGTTGCCCTCCTAATAACGTCTTATCTACACCTTCAGCAGCTGCGCTGAGTCTCGCACCTTCCAGCGGGACCCTGGCCAGACAGCCCCCAAAAATACATATATGGGCATAATATGCTGCTACTACACAGTGTATCAGGACGGGGAGGATTACAATGTAGATTCCGAAAAATATAAGAGTGGGTGTGTGTATATATATATTACACACAGGTGTAGATTTGTATATATATTGAAGGGGATAAGAATTGTTTGTAGGCATTTAAGGCTGGGGTCAGACGAGCGTGATTTCTACGGACTGTACGTCCGTGCAGTACGGACATCGTCAGTACGGATGACGCAGTAGTGGTCACACAGTCCGTTTTTTCACTGAAGTTATTTTTGACGGATGTAGGAGGGAAAAATAAATTACAATGAAAAAACATTCTGTCCGTCAAAAATGCTGGACGTATAAATGCAGTCCGTCTGACCATGCTCCATCACTCACAAAGCTATGCAGACGTTGTGGACGTGGCGCACTCCGCACGTCCGTTCTAGCAGTATTACGTTCTTGCCTAACCTGCGTCCGTTTGCCGCGGCCGTTGTGCGTCCGCAGTTCAGTGCGGACGTACTTCATGTGTCAGGCTCCAATGGACTTTCTGTCATGCTATCACGGACGTACTTTTAGGCGCAATCACGGACGTGAACACTACGCTCGTCTGACCCCAGCCTAAAGGGTTAAACCTGGTTAAATCTCCTGTTTTTAAATGAATTTAGCTGCTGTTGTGGTTTCTTCTGTACTGTTTGAACATGATGTTTGGTGTGCTCTCTTTCTGGTTTGTTATATATTTACAAATATATAACATCTTGATAAAGGCTTCCAGAGAGCTAAAATGTTGATCCTATTTTATGTGGATGAATTAAAATGCATGTTTTATTAAAGATTGGTAGTGAGGTCTGCTACAATAGATTTGTGTATATATATAGAGAAGCAACTAGTGATTTTGGCATCTGGACTAACATGACCTATCTAATATATATATTTACACTGTTTAGAGTATATATTGTGTAGATTAGATAAACCATGTTAGTACAGATGCCAAAATCACCAGAGTATAGCAGTACATAGGGATACCTTTTACACGGTACGATACACAGGTGGAGGGTTGGGATAGGTGTCATAAATAGTGAGAGTGAAATAGTATGGTCAGAAAGGGCAAACAAAAAAATGAACGAGGAATCTTAGGCCCATAACCAACAGTGATAAGATCATGATGTACATCTGATGATTGAGAGGAAGGGGTCAATAAGACAACTTGAAAAACAAAAACAAAGAAAAGACAAACCACAAGCCAGATTTCTCAATGTTACGTGGCATTATGGTAGTGAGTTAAAAAGCCAGAGTCTACATTCAGTCCTTCCTTTATGGTGTTAAAATATGTAATCATTTTAATCTCAAATGTCTTGCGTTCATGATCATCCTGGCCGAAACGAAATACACCAGCACATAAAAAAAATACAGCTGAGTATAGTTACACATTCTACACATATGAATTTGTGCGTTTTTTTTAAATTGCTGCAGCATATATACTCAGATTTACTTTGACGGGCGCAAAAACGTTAGTGAGTCAATTAAGGTCAATTAAGATAAATTGATGTCAATTAAGGTTCTTAAATCTGATTGTCTTAATCCAGCAAAAAAAACAGTCCGCACACTGATTTACGTGCGCTACGTTACTGCGCTCGTATTTCTCTTAGTTTTGCGCATCGGTTTTACGAATGTTATTTTTTGACGGATGAAAAAATGTGTTCGGATCGTAATAACACCATTAATTTTCGCACGATAACGCTTGACGCTGTGCGCAAAAAAAGATGCGCTGCACATACAAATTTGCCCGAAGAATGTAATAGGGCCCTATGTGTTTTAAACAATGTGTTAGCGCAGTTACAGTGTTCATTCCGAGCAGAAATCACAATACACACAGCGCACATAATTAATGCGTCTTCAAATCTGCATTAAAATATTGTAAAAAAGATCCTTATTCTGTCCTTAAAAAATTGAAAAAAGCAGACGTGTGTGAATCGCGGCCGTTTTTCAGGCAGCAGACGCGATCATTTAATATCCATCATTTGAATACATTTATGTGAACACAATGCGTTCCATTGAAACGTGTGTCGGGACCAATGCTCATTTACATGGGTCATGTCTGCACGTAAAGCCGTCCTACAAAGAATCAACTCATAAGCCGTACATCTGCTCGCCGTCTAATATTTAATTCTTTTTTATTCCCTATTTATAGAGACTGCAGTGAGGATTCATGTCTCTAATGCTCGGGGGTTCAGTCACTGTCCCAGGGTTACAATAGGGTTTATTCACGACCCGCTATCCTTTCATTGATATAATGGTGGTATTGCTTTGGTTGATGCATGGTGAACCTACAGTGAATTCACCCTTTAGGGATCTTCCACCATACAGGGTTATTCAAAGAGATCTGAATGGCTCCCGAAAGGGAACCGAATGCTGAAAATAAGCATTCGGTTACCTTTCCTGGCCATTCGGCTATCCAGAGAGCAGGCAATTCGCCAAATATTGGCGAATTGTCTGCACATACGGTGCCTGTTCGGTGCCTGTTCGAGGGCAGTGAAATCCCCATAGAGAAGCAATGCTTCGGCTATTCAGAGAACACAAACCAGCAGTGAAAGGGTCCCGAAATGCCCTGTCATTCGGTGGTTTAATTCGGCAGGTTTTTTCAGGCGAATCCCATAGGCTTCAATGATAAAAATATTCCCGTTTTAATCCAATATCTAATAAAACGTTCATTATAATATTCTGCAGTAAAGAGTCTCTTTATTTTTTATTTTAGATTTGTTTGGAAATTTTAAGCATTTTTCTGGATTTTTTTAAGTTTACTTATTTTTTCTGTAACAGCCCTTTTTATTATCATTCATTGGATCTTATATGTAAATTTCAGACATTTTCGCTCAGTAGTTTCTTTGCAAACAGTGTTTCACTTTTCAATCATTCAAGCAAACTGTTTTGCTAATTTATTCACTTCACTCGTCTGCGGTGTCGGGTTTGTCCGGCGGCTGTGCTGCGTGTGATCGGCTCCTACTTGGGTTTTTCTGGCGTTTTCGACGGGTTAATCCAGATGTTTTTGTGGGTTTCAGTATGCATTCGTCCTCGTTTTGCTGTGAGTTTTCGGTGACTTTTCCCTGCAATTCGGGGACCCTGTGCTGTTTGCTGAATACACCGCAGGGTCGCCGAAATGGGATCGCCAAATCGAACCGAATTGAAGAGAACGAAAAGTCCACGAACGTGCGGTGGCTTTTCGATTCTCTTTGAGTAACCCTGTAAATTCTCCATCCTCTTCCCTATTCTTTCCACCAGATTATCAACTGGTGTCATCTAGTTTACTACGAAGTTTAAGGCTGGGGTCAGACCAGCGCATTTTTAACGTGCGTTCTGGCGCACTTAATCACGGCCGCACTAGCAGCAAATGACGGCCAATATACGAAGTACGGTCGCACGAAAGTCCGGCCGCGCAACGCAAGTGGAAAATGAACGCATTTTTTCGAGAACGCAGAACCTCTAGTACTGACATACAGAGTGCGCTGCGTCCGCTAGCGGTGTGTGTGTGTGATTTGGAGACGTCAGACGTTGCTAATGTCCGGCCAACATAACGTCCAGACACCCAAAGTTTCCTGGTTTGGATCTGTAAAACATCACGCACGAAAATGCGCATCGTATGACCGTTTTCGTATATTCCGTGAAAAAATACATCAATGCGTTCGGACACACTTTTTTACGTTCGCGTGTAAAAATGCTTTCATCTGACCCTAGCCTAAATGGTGTTTCCACACTAATAATTTGGTGTAGCTTCCACCGGTGTTTCCTTCCAAGTTGTCTAGCATTATTATCACCATAGTTTTTATGGGAGAGCTATGGTTATCACCACTTTACAACCACCGCCATATATTCCCCAGTGTTACCAACAATGGCAGAATCACTACTGACTTCAGATGCCACAGCCCACTGGGAAATTTGTTGGAGGGCCTGTCCTGGGTGGCATGGAGGGACCTTTCCATTTGTGGCTCATAAAGTGTTATTCAAAGTTCACCGAAATTTCAGGGAAATTTTAGTGGTCTTTCGTTTGGCGTACCTCGGTGCGATTCCGGTTCCCCCACAAAGTGTGGCGAATGTGGAGCCGGCGAACACACCACCAAACACACTGACAAACACACCGCCGATAAACCCACCAAATGCCGCCAAAGACGGCCGATCAGCCCGCCGAACACCGACAAAAAACACCAAACCGACCTCCAAGCACCAGTGAACTGCAGTAAAAAAATATCTGCGCTATTATTTATTTGGTGTTTAAAACAATAAAAATGCATGAAAATAATAAAAAAAGTCTGTTACAGAATAATAAAAACATAATTTAAAAAAATGGGAATCAACAATTTTGCCCACGATATACAAAACAAATACCAAAAAATTCAAAAAAAATAAATAAATAAAAAGTTTTTTTTCCTGAAAAAGAAAAGAATAAACAGTGGAATTAAAAGGATTTTATTTTTTTACATTGAAACCAATGGGATTCTCCTTTTTAAACCTGTCAAACCGAAGCAAAGAAAATCTGGGCATTTCACTGACATTTCGGTGCTGTTCTCTGTGTTCCCTGAATGGTTTAACCATTACTTCTCTATGGGACAAGTTCACTGTCGCTGAATATCGCTGATTTGCGCAAACTGCACCATATTTTGCTGTCAATTTGCCAGTATTTGGAGAATTGACAGCTTTCTGAATCGACGAACTGCCACGAATTTGCACCGTACAGTGAAATCCACAGTTCATGCAATTCGGTGGCAAGTCGGGTGCTCTTTTAGTCAAGCTAGAGATTTTGGGAAGGGTCAGAGCCTCCTGGAGCCACTTGGCCTCTGAGCATATCGTGGCTGGGTTGTCACCCCCTGATGGTTGTCCTGCAGATGAACACTGGTGCTTTGGGAATTACCTCTGAAATGTTCTCTTTGCTAAGTTCAAGAAGATTTTTGTCGTACCAACAAATTACCACAAACCCGGCAAAACAGTCCCGATGTGAGACCCTACCAGAAGTCAGAAGCCTTGGCCCTCCAGATGTTTTGGAGCTACACTTCCTTTGAGGTTCAGCCAATCTAATGAAGAGCTGAGCTTCATGGGAGATGTAGTGCCAAGTTTGCTGCCACTGAGCCAAAACCTTCATACTACAAAAAACTAATAAAGCTTAAAGCTTCTGGTCAAACACAATGCCATAGTAGAACATGATTATTATTCTTATTATAGGTCTTACAAAATGTGAAATACTTGTTTTATAAGGCTAGGGTCAGACGAACGCAGTGCGAACAAATACAAACGTAGTAGCAGCAAATGACGGCCAATGACGGGCAGCATACGAAGAACGGCCGCACGAAAGTTTGGCTGCGCAATGCAAGCGGCAAACAAACGCATTTTTTTCGAGAACGTGATACCGCTACTACTGACGTACAGAGTGCGCTGCGTCCGCTAGCGGTGCGTGTGCGTGATTAGGAGACGTCAGACGCTGCTAATGTCCGGCCAACATAACGTCAAGACGCAAAAAAGGTTTTATTGATGATCTGTACAAAATCACGGCCGAAAATGCGCATCGTATGACCGCTATCCCGTATTCCGTGAAAAAATACGTGCATTCGTTCGAACGCACTTTTTCACGGACGAGGTGAAAAATGCGTTCGTCTGACCCTAGCCTAAGGCCGGGGGGCCATCTGGAAATGACGTCACCGCACATGGCGATGGCGATATGAATGGCGATATGAATCCACACACTGCTGGACAGCACCTCTCTGCGATATAATTAATGCAGCATATGAATCCGCACACTGCGGGGCAGCACCTCTCTGCGGTATAATTAATGCAGCATATGAATCCGCACACTGCGGGGCAGCACCTCTCTGCGGTATAATTAATGCAGCATATGAATCCACACACTGCTTGGGAAGCACCTCTCTGCGGTATAATTAATGCAGCATAAGAATCCACACACTGCTGGGACGCGCCTCTCTGCAGTATAATTAATGCAGCATAAGAATCCACACACTGCCGGGCAGCACCTCTCTGCGGTATAATTAATGCAGTATATGAATCCGCACACTGCAGGGCAGCACCTCTCTGCAGTATAATTAATGCAGCATATGAATCCGCACACTGCTGGGCAGCACCTCTCTGCGGTATAATTAATGCAGCATATGAATCCACACACTGCTGGGAAGCGCCTCTCTGCGGTATAATTAATGCAGCATATGAATCCGCACACTGCGGGGCAGCACCTCTCTGCAGTATAATTAATGCAGCATATGAATCCACACACTGCTGGGAAGCACCTCTCTGCGGTATAATTAATGCAGCATATGAATCCGCACACTGCTGGGAAGCACCTCTCTGCAGTATAATTAATGCAGCATATGAATCCGCACTCTGCGGGGCAGCACCTCTCTGCGGTATAATTAATGCAGCATATGAATCTGCACACTGCGGGGCAGCACCTCTCTGCGGTATAATTAATGCAGCATATGAATCCGCACACTGCGGGGCAGCATCTCTCTGCGGTATAATTAATGCAGCATATGAATCCGCACACTGCTGGGAACAAGTGCCTCTCTGCAGTATAATTAATGCAGCATATGAATCCGCACACTGCTGGGCAGCACCTCTCTGCGGTATAATTAATGCAGCATATGAATCCGCACACTGCTGGGAACAAGTGCCTCTCTGCAGTATAATTAATGCAGCATATGAATCCGCACACTGCTGGGCAGCACCTCTCTGCAGTATAATTAATGCAGCATATGAATCCGCACACTGCTGGGAAGCACCTCTCTGCAGTATAATTAATGCAGCATATGAATCCGCACTCTGCGGGGCAGCACCTCTCTGCGGTATAATTAATGCAGCATATGAATCCGCACACTGCTGGGAAGCGCCTCTCTGCGGTATAATTAATGCAGCATATGAATCCGCACACTGCTGGGAACAAGTGCCTCTCTGCAGTATAATTAATGCAGCATATGAATCCGCACACTGCTGGGCAGCACCTCTCTGCAGTATAATTAATGCAGCATGAGAATCTGCACGCTGCTGGGAAGCACATCTCTGCAGTATAATTAATGCAGCATATGAATCCGCACACTGCGGGGCAGCATCTCTCTGCGGTATAATTAATGCAGCATATGAATCCGCACACTGCTGGGCAGCACCTCTCTGCGGTATAATTAATGCAGCATATGAATCCGCAC
The DNA here is from genome assembly GCA_009667805.1 of Leptobrachium leishanense. Taxonomy (NCBI): domain Eukaryota; kingdom Metazoa; phylum Chordata; class Amphibia; order Anura; family Megophryidae; genus Leptobrachium; species Leptobrachium leishanense. The sequence continues at coordinate 112,598,260 of CM019072.1, forward strand.
ACTGCTGGGAACAAGTGCCTCTCTGCAGTATAATTAATGCAGCATATGAATCCGCACACTGCTGGGCAGCACCTCTCTGCAGTATAATTAATGCAGCATATGAATCCGCACACTGCTGGGAAGCACCTCTCTGCAGTATAATTAATGCAGCATATGAATCCGCACTCTGCGGGGCAGCACCTCTCTGCGGTATAATTAATGCAGCATATGAATCCGCACACTGCTGGGAAGCGCCTCTCTGCGGTATAATTAATGCAGCATATGAATCCGCACACTGCTGGGCAGCACCTCTCTGCGGTATAATTGATGCAGCATATGAATCCGCACGCTGCTGGGAAGCGCCTCTCTGCGGTATAAATAATGCAGCATATGAATCCGCACACTGCGGGGCAGCACCTCTCTGCGGTATAATTGATGCAGCATATGAATCCGCACTCTGCGGGGCAGCACCTCTCTGCAGTATAATTAATGCAGCATATGAATCCACACACTGCTGGGAAGCGCCTCTCTGCAGTATAATTAATGCAGCATGTGAATCCACACACTGCTGGGAAGCGCCTCTCTGCAGTATAATTAATGCAGCATGTGAATCCACGCACTGCTGGGATGCGCCTCTCTGCAGTATAATTAATGCAGCATATGAATCCACACACTGCTGGGAAGCACCTCTCTGCGGTATAATTAATGCAGCATATGAATCCACACACTGCTGGGAAGCACCTCTCTGCAGTATAATTAATGCAGCATATGAATCCACACACTGCTGGGAAGCGCCTCTCTGCAGTATAATTAATGCAGCATGTGAATCCACGCACTGCTGGGAAGCGCCTCTCTGCAGTATAATTAATGCAGCATGTGAATCCACACACTGCTGGGAAGCGCCTCTCTGCGGTATAATTAATGCAGCATATGAATCCGCACTCTGCGGGACAGCACCTCTCTGTGGTATAATTAATGCAGCATATGAATCCACGCACTGCTGGGAAGCGCCTCTCTGCGGTATAATTAATGCAGCATATGAATCCACACACTGCGGGGCAACACCTCTCTGCGGTATAATTAATGCAGCATATGAATCCACACACTGCTGGGAAGCGCCTCTCTGCAGTATAATTAATGCAGCATGTGAATCCACACACTGCTGGGAAGCGCCTCTCTGCGGTATAATTAATGCAGCATATGAATCCGCACTCTGCGGGACAGCACCTCTCTGTGGTATAATTAATGCAGCATATGAATCCACGCACTGCTGGGAAGCGCCTCTCTGCGGTATAATTAATGCAGCATATGAATCCACACACGGCGGGGAAGCACCTCTCTGCGGTATAATTAATGCAGCATATGAATCCGCACTCTGCGGGGCAGCACCTCTCTGCGGTATAATTAATGCAGCATATGAATCCACACACTGCTGGGAACAAGTGCCTCTCTGCAGTATAATTAATGCAGCATATGAATCCGCACTCTGCGGGGCAGCACCTCTTTGTGGTATAATTAATGCAGCATATGAATCCGCACTCTGCGGGGCAGCACCTCTTTGTGGTATAATTAATGCAGCATATGAATCTGCACACTGCTTGGGAAGTGCCTCTCTGCGCGGTATAATTAATGCAAGATATGAATCTGCACACTGCTTGGGAAGCACCAATGAATGCAGGACATGAAAAGAAGTGTAACAGTAAAGTAAAGCAAGTAAGGCTAGGGTCAAACGAAAGCATTTTTACACGCGAACATCAAAAAGTGCGTCCGAATGCATTGACGTATTTTTTCACGGAATGCGCGAAAACAGTCATACGATGCACAATTTTTGTGCGTGATTTTGTACGGTTCCAAATCAGGAAACTTTGGGCGTCTGGATGTTATGTTGGCCGGACATGAGCAGCGTCTGACGTCTCCTAATGACGCACACACGCCGCTAGCAGACGCAGCGCACTCTGTACGTCAGTACTAGCGGTTCTGCGTTCCCGGAAAAATGCGTTCAAATTCCACTTGCGTTGCGCGGCCGGACTTTTGTGCGGCCGTACTTCGTATATTGGCTGTCATAGCCCGTCATTTGCTGCTACTGTGGCCGTAATTAAGTGCGCCAGAACGCACGTTAAAAGTGCGCTGGTCTGACCCCAGCTTTAGATAACAAATTTTTATGTAAATAACATGTTAAACCTTTCTGAATTGTGAAAATGTATGAAAATACATAAATAAAAGCTGTGACGAGATTGTATGTTGGACAGTGTAATTGCTATATCACAAATGTACCCGCAGTGTGAGTGAATAGACCCCTATACCTTATTTCAGAAAGCAGCTGAGTGCCACCATGTGCACATGGACGCAGACACTGATCCATCCACTTTAACAATGCAGTCTATGTTTGTTGTTAACATCTTTACTTATTCAAAGGTCCCTTTGATCCATTGAATCATTGTTTCTCTTAAATGTCCTCCTTGATGTCTCAGTGATCCATATGTCTCCAAGTCTGCTGCACCAACACAGCTTTGTCAAACGATTGCTACAAACCTGGGGCTAAATTACAATCTTCACGCCAACATTTGCGACTGCGCAAAAGAAATTAACGTGAGGGGGTAAAACCATTTTGCGCCGAATCCCGTATTACATAGTCAGCGCAACTTCCGCGAGCAATCGTCTACCGCGAGTGAACCTGCGCGAACCCTGCGCGAGCTTACTGTGTGTGTATTATTGCTGTAGCATATGTGCTCATTTTGCATCATAGACGCAGAACCCGTCTCCGATGCCTCTGCCTCTGCCAGGCGCAATTCGGTTGCGTTTGATAGGTGTGTTTCTTCATTTTGATTGGCTGAATGGGTGCAAAAAACTGTGCGTGCAAAGATTTTTGCACGAGATGGTACTGCGCCTGCATTTGTGCGCATCCTGTTTGCGCGCGCAATTGATCGGCGGAAGAAAAAAACCACGAGGATTGTAATTCCAGCGGTGATTTGCGCGCGCAAAAGTTTAACGCTTGGTGCAAAGATTTTCGCTTTGCACTAGGCTTGTGCACCGATTTTTTTTTCGGTTCGATTCGATTCGGTTCGTATTCTGTAAATTTTCGTTTCGACTCGTTTCGGACGATTTTCGTTTCCTTTCGGTTCGTTTCGTTTTTCGTATTGACTTTTTTTTCGTGATTTCAGAAATTTTCGTGTTTTTCGGAACGTCTGTTCTCCTCTGTAGCAGATCCCTGCTACCCTGCCCGGGTAGATCCGCCGTCAGCGCCGAACTGGTCTGGGGGTGTAGAGTCAGGGGTAGTGGGCGGTAGGGATTCGGCGGTGATCCAGCGTTTCTTTCCACGGTCCTTGCAGCGTCGCGGTTCCCCAAGCCCTGTTATCCCCAATTACTAGCCGAGGCAAGAGTAAAGGTTCAAACAGGAATGAGTTTATTTTTAACATGGAGAATACAGGGTTATTTATGAGAAATGAAACCATTGTTCTCCCCTGGCCCGCCCTCAGTCCTCCTGCGGTGATCTTTGTTTGTACCTCAAGCCATAGCCCAATCTGCCTGGGTTAACCTGGGGGAACCCCTACGGTGCGCAGCCCTTATCTTGGGTCTCGGCGCCAGCTCGTCTGTTCCCCCCTCCCAGAGCCTCTCCCTGTCTGGCCAGCGCCCGCCCCCCCCCTGTGGTGTGAGCGCTCCTTGTGGCTTTCTGCCCGAGTTTGGGGTTTTACCAGGGATTTCGGGGTGATCCCCTGGGAGCGGCGGCATGCTGGGGGTACAGCCTGGTAGCTCGGGTCCGGGGGCTGGTTCAGTCCAAAAAGCGCCCGGATCGGATCCACGGAGCCCGAGCTGTGAAGGGGGAAAGTTCGGTGGCTGTACCCGAGCAAGAGTCACTGGTTGCCGGCCGCGCTCCCAGCGAGGGATCCCTGGTCGGCGTTCGGGTTTCTCGGGGTGTTTCGTTCTATAATTCGCACCCCCGTAAGCACCTATTTTTAGAAGCCCACTGGCCAAGAAGCGCTCTTCTGCGTGGTTTCCACGCTGCGGGGCAAGGTGGGCAAGTTTGGGCGGCTTGGCAGAGACAGTCAGCGGCGGCTCGAGGCATTCACAGACCGGGCGTCTTCCCGGGGCTGTGGACAGGCGGGGAACAGGTCAACCATGGGGAGAATTACAGGGGGAACTTATAAAAATACAACCTAACGAATTCTTTAATACACCATACTAAAACAACATTTTTAAAATTTTGTACCACGCTACGGTATAGTGGCGGCCGTTCCGTCACACATCTCCCCCAAGTTTCCAGATGGCAGACCCGGTGAGACCCTCTTCGGGTCCGCTTGGGGATGTCCATGGCATCCACCCACCCTAAGTTTCAAGCTCAGTCTCGTGGGATAGTCCGTCCGCATTGCCATTTTGCTTCCCAGGCCGGTACTGGATGGTAAAATTGAAGGGCTGGAGGGCCAGGCTCCAGCGCAAGAGCCTGCCGTTGTCCCCGGCCACTCGGTTCAGCCATACCAGGGGGTTGTGGTCCGTGAGGACCGTGAAGGAGCGCCCATACAGATACGGTTGCAATTTCTTCAGGGCCCATACCAGGGCCAGGCACTCCTTCTCGATGGCCGCATAAGCTACCTCCCTGGGTAAAAGTTTCCGGCTGATGTAGGCAACCGGGTGGTCGTGCCCGTCTTCACCGACCTGGCTCAGCATTGCTCCCAATCCGAACATAGATGCGTCGGTGTGGACAACAAAACGTTTAGTGGAATCAGGAGCAGTCAACACGGGGGCTCCCACCAGGGCTCGCTTGAGCTGCTGGAAGGCTTCTTCACACTCCGGGGACCACAGTACCTGTCGGGGAAGGTTCTTGCGGGTCAGGTCAGTCAGGGGTTTGGCAATGGCGCTGTAGTTGGGGACGAAGCGGCGGTAGTATCCTGCCGTACCTAGAAAAGCCAACACCTGGGTCTTGGTGCGGGGAGTGGGCCACTGGGCAACAGCCTCAACCTTGGCGGGTTCTGGGCGCTGCCTTCCACAGCCCACCCGGTGGCCCAGGTACTGGACCTCGGACATGCCGACGTGGCACTTGTCTGGTTTGATGGTCAGACCGGCGGTGCCAAGGCGGTCCAGTATGGCCCGTAAGTGTTGTAAGTGTTCCTCCCAGGTGTTGCTGAAGATGGCTATGTCATCTAGGTAGGCGCTGGTAAAGTCTTGCATCCCCTCTAGCAGCCAATCCACCATGCGTTGGAAAGTGGCCGGGGCATTCTTCATCCCGAATGGCATAACCCGAAATTGGTATAAGCCAAACGGAGTGATGAATGACGATTTCGGCACACCTTCCTCGGCAAGGGGAATCTGCCAGTACCCCTTACATAGGTCAATGGTGGTGAGAAAGCTTCCCTGGGCAATCCGGTCTAGGAGTTCATCGACTCGGGGCATGGGGTAGGCGTCAGTGACAGTGTGGTCATTTAACTTCCTATAGTCCACACAGAACCTGGTAGTGCCATCCTTCTTGGGTACTAGAACCACTGGGGAGGCTCAGGGGCTCTCGGAGGGTTCTATCACCCCTAGGTCCAACATCTCACGGATCTCTTTCTGCATCCCGTCTCTCACTGCATCGGGGATTCGGTACGCCGTCTGCCGCAAAGGGGCTTGACTCTGGGTATCGACCCGATGCAGGGCTACGGAGGTGTAGCCGGGACGGGATGAGAACAGGTCTTGGTGCTCCTGTAGCACCTGCTGAGCCTGTTCCTTGTGGCGGGGGGTGAGCCCCTCGCCCAGCCGGACATCGGCTATCCCCTGGGCGCTTGGATCCCCGGGCAGTACCGGCAGGGGGAGATCCTCCAGATCCCCCGCGTCCGGCGCGCAGATGGCGGCTACTGCCTCTTCCCTTTCGAAAAACGGTTTTAGCATGTTCACATGAAAGGTTCTGTGTATCCTTTCATCTGAACATCTAGCTGCGGTGAAGGTGGTATCGCAGATCTTTGCTATGATTTTGTAGGGTCCTTCCCAGGCTGCCTGCAGCTTATTTTGTTTGACCGGTCGGAGTGCTAACACTTTCTGCCCTATCTGGAAGGTGCGGTCCCTAGCCGACCGGTCATACCACCTCTTCTGCTTGGTTTGGGCCGCTTGGAGATTGTCCCGTACCAGGGCGGTCAATTCCTGCAGCCGGTCCCTAAACTCAAGCACATAATCTATGGCCGAGGTCCCCTCCTCGGCCAGAGCACCTTCCCAGTGCTCCCGGAGCAAGTCCAAGGGGCCGCGGACTCTCCGGCCGTACAGTAGCTCAAAGGGAGAGAAGCCTGTGGCTTCCTGGGGTACCTCCTGGTACGCGAACAGAAGGTGGGGCAGATGGCGTTCCCAGTCCTTATGGGACATGGTAAAGGTGCGGAGAAGCTGCTTGAGGGTCCCGTTGAACCGCTCGCAGAGCCCGTTGGTCTGCGGGTGGTAAGGGGAGCTGTACAGGGGTTTAATCCCGCACAGTCTCCAGAGCTGCTGGGTCACCTTTGCCGTAAATTGTGTGCCCTGGTCAGACAGGATTTCCTGGGGAAATCCAACCCTGGAGAAGATCTGCAGCAGAGCTCCGGCAACGGTCTCTGCGTGGATATCCCATAGGGCCACAGCTTCGGGGTACCTGGTGGCGTAGTCCACTACGGTCAAGATATACTTCTTGCCCGTAGGGCTAGGCACTGCCAAGGGTCCTACCAGATCCACCGCCACCCGTCTAAAAGGTTCTCCCACTATGGGCAATGGTCTCAGGGGAGATTTCTTGGCGTCCCCCTGCTTCCCTACTCGTTGGCATACCCCACACGTCCGACAGTAGTCCCTAACTTCCCCTGATAATCCGGGCCAAAAGAAGCTCTTGGTCAGACGGTGCAATGTCCGCCGGTGCCCGAGATGGCTCGCAAGGGGAATATCATGCGCGATCCTTAACAGATCGCGCCGATATTTCGCCGGCACTACCAGCTGCCTGTGGGGTACTCGGTCTATTCCCTGGCTCGTCCCCCCGATGTCCTGTACAGCTTCCCTTGGTCCCAGGCAAATCTCACCTCCCCTAACCCTCCCGGGTCCCTCCCTGCTTGTTGTTGGTAGGCAAGGGTAATATCATCCCGGGTGGCTTGGGCAAAGTCCGTCGGGGAATCCCAGGTCAGGGCAGGGGTGTTGTCAGGGCCAAGTGGGGGTGTTGGTCTGGTCTGGCTTACCGTGGTCCCCTCGGAGTCGGTGGGTGGAGCCTTCCGTGCTTGGTTGCGGTGGTAGGGGGCATACCCCGCCAGGATGAGGGTCCTCAAAGGTGGAGGTCAGCAATCCCAGGTCGTTGCCAAGTAGGACCTCGGACGGTAGATTCTTCATGACCCCGACCTCCACGTCCCGGGCATTTGTGCCCAATCTAGATGGACGCAGGCCGTAGGGATTCCATACACATGGCCACCAGCGACTCTGATGGCCACCGAATACCCGGTTGAAGCAGCCGAGGGGATAAGATGGGGCTGTGCCAGGGTAAGGGTTGCACCGGTGTCTTGCAGACCACTGGCAAGTTGTCCATTCACCTGAACTTGTTGGCGATGGTGTTGACGGTTGTCCTGCGCGGCTGCTTGCATGGGGTTGGCCTCATGCAGGATGCCCCAGTCTTCCTCGAGGGTGGCTGTGGGTTCCGGTTCCTGATGGCAGCAGTATGCCGTAGCTCGGCTCGGTGGGTGTGCTGTCCGGGACGGTGCCGGATGCTGGTTGTTCAGGGGACAACGGTCTCTCATGTGTCCGATCTGGTTACACTGGTTACATAGCACCGGGGTCCTACCCGAGGAGCCGGGGTGGAGGGTGCCGGTGGCCTGGGTGCTCGTTTGAGGGGAGCAGGGCGTAACTGTGGTGCTGGATGGAAGTGGGGAGATGGGGCTCGGTTGGCTGGAGGGGCTACTCGCCTGGCGTCCTGGTACTCGTCGGCAAGGCGGGTGGCTTCAGACAGGGTGAGGGGGCGCCAGTCTCGCACCCAGTCTCGGACCTCTGGAGGAGAGTAGTTGTAGAACTGCTCCAGTAATAGCAGCTGGACGATCTGGTCCGGTTGGGTAGCTTGGCACCCCTGTATCCAGCTGCGGAGCGCCTGGTGCATCCTGTGTCCCCACTCCGCATACGAGTCCTGAGTGCCCCTTCTTAAGGCTCGAAATCGAACTCAATACGCCTCCGGGGTGAGTGCATAGCGGGCCAGCAGATGTTCCTTGACCCGCTCGTACACCATACAGTCTTCGTCCGCCACCGCCCGATAGGCTTCAGCCGCCCTGCCGGTCAATTTGCTCGCCAGGATGGGTACCCAGTCTCAGACCGCCACCCCCTGCAGGGCACATTGCCTCTCGAAATCCTGCAGGAACCCGTCGATGTCTTCGCTCCCCTCTGGGAAGAGTTTGAATGCTGCGAACGGTATTTTCTGTTTGGGGGGTCCGGTACTGCCTTTGGGGGACAGCGACCCCCCGGACCTTTGCTGCATCTCTGCCTGGCGGAGCTTGTCGGTGTCGGCCAGGACCCTCCCAATGATTTCGGCGGAGGGGTCCATTCCGTATAGGGCCAGCCGCCACTGCACCTCTCGCCTCCATTCCGAGGTCTCGGAGCCCTCAGAGGGAGCCACGCTGTTGCGGTCGTCCTCCATCAGTTCTCTGATGATGACCGCTTTCGCCTTGCCTCCGGGCGCCTTGCCTCTGGCTTTTAACAGTTCTTTCAGGACCGTGCGCTTCAGCCCTTCGTAGCGCTGTGCCATACGGGGTCACCGCCGTTGCTGGTACTGTCTACCTCTCGAACCCAGGGGTGTCTGAGACCGGGGTCAAGCTGGCGGCTGTATCTCCCCCTGCTGGACTGGTCTCAGATTCTCCCCCGGATGATGTCTACTCCAGACTCTCGGCGTGACGCAGTGGCTGAGACCGGGGTCAAGCCAGCGGCTGTATCTCCCCCTGCTTGTCTGGTCTCAGCCGGATCCCAGCGCTGCCAGCCAATGTAGCGGATCCCTGCTACCCTGCCCGGGTAGATCCGCCGTCAGCACTGAACTGGTCTGGGGTGTAGAGTCAGGGGTAGCGGGCGGTAGGGATTCGGCGGTGATCCAGCGTTTCTTTCCACGGTCCTTGCAGCGTCGCGGTTCCCCAAGCCCTGTTATCCCCAATTACTAGCCAAGGCAAGAGTAAAGGTTCAAACAGGAATGAGTTATATTTTAACATGGAGAATACAGGGTTATTTATGAGAAATGAAACCATTGTTCTCCCCTGGCCCGCCCTCAGTCCTCCTGCGGTGATCTTTGTTTGTACCTCAAGCCATAGCCCAATCTGCCTGGGTTAACCTGGGGGAACCCCTACGGTGCGCAGCCCTTATCTCGGGTCTCGGCGCCAGCTTGTCTGTTCCCCCCTCCCAGAGCCTCTCCCTGTCTGGCCAGCGCCCGGCCCCCCCTGTGGTGTGAGCGCTCCTTGTGGCTTTCTGCCCGTGTTTGGGGTTTTTACCAGGGATTTCGGGGTGATCTCCTGGGAGCGGCGGCATGCAGGGGGTACAGCCTGGTAGCTCGGGTCCGGGGGCTGGTTCAGTCCAAAAAGCGCCCGGATCGGATCCACGGAGCCCGAGCTGTGAAGGGGGAAAGTTCGGTGGCTGTACCCGAGCAAGAGTCACTGGTTGCTGGCCGCGCTCCCAGCGAGGGATCCCTGGTCGGCGTTCGGGTTTCTCGGGGTGTTTCGCTCCATAATTCGCACCCCCGTAAGCACCTATTTTTAGGAGCCCACTGGCCAAGAAGCGCTCTTCTGCGTGGTTTCCACGCTGCGGGGCAAGGCGGCAAGTTTGGACGGCTTGGCAGAGACAGTCAGCGGCGGCTCGAGGCATTCACAGACCGGGCGTCTTCCCGGGGCTGTGGACAGGCGGGGAACAGGTCAACCATGGGGAGAATTACAGGGGGAACTTATAAAAATACAACCTAACGAATTCTTTAATACACCATACTAAAACAACATTTTTAAAATTTTGTACTGCGCTACGGTATAGTGGCGGCCGTTCCGTCACATCCTCGTTTCAGAGTGTCTATTCATTTTGACATAAACTAATGGTTTTTCGTATACGATAATTATACGATACGATAATTCTGCCGGTACAATAATTCTGCCATTGAGAGTTCTCATGTTTTGCAAGAAGGATACATTGAGATTTCTCTGGTTTCCCGGGAAGGATACATTGAGATTTCTCATGTTTTACAAGAAGGATACATTGAGATTTCTCTGGTTTTACAAGAAGGATACATTGAGATTTCTCTGGATTTCCAAGAAGGATACATTGATATTTCTCATGTTTTACAAGAAGGATACATTGAGATTTCTCTGGTTTCCCGGGAAGGATACATTGAGATTTCTCATGTTTTACAAGAAGGATACTTTGAGATTTTTCTGGATTTCCAGGAAGGATACATTGAGATTTCTCTGGTTTTACAAGAAGGATACATTGAGATTTCTCTGGATTTCCAAGAAGGATACATTGAGATTTCTCTGGATTTCCAAGAAGGATACATTGAGATTTCTCTGGTTTTACAAGAAGGATACATTGAGATTTCTCATGTTTTACAAGAAGGATACATTGAGATTTCTCTGGTTTTACAAGAAGGATACATTGAGATTTCTCTGGTTTTCCAGGAAGGATACATTGAGATTGGAATGATACAAAATTTTATTACAGAATCAGCGATATAAATACGATGTCTGAAATTACTGAAATGGAACCGAAATCACAAATGGAACGAAAATGAATTTCGATTTTACACATTTCTAGTCCATTCGAAAATTCCGAAAAGTTTTTGTTTCGGCACGAAAATTTGTTCGGATTTGCCGTTTTCGGATCCAAAAATTTTCAGAAAATCGGCCGAATCCGAATGCACGAATCGGGAAATTTCGTGAAAATTCCGAAATTCCGAAACCCGAAACGCACATCCCTACTTTGCACAAGGGTTTTTGCGCAAAGGTTGAAATATAGCCCCTGGAGTCTGGATTTACAAAGGATACATTTAATTTGGCAAGAGAGTAAACAAATGAATAAAAATAAAATAAAAAATATATATATATTATTTATATATATAAATATGTGTCAAGAAGAAGCCTAAACATGGAAACGTTACACAGTTCACTTCAGATATTTGAATGTAAGTGCAGAAGTCTCTGTCAAAGTGCTTCCTCTTGGTTCGTTACATGAAAGGCTGGAGCAGCACTGGAGTACTTGCGGCGTGTAAGTCCAGGATATATAGAAGTCAAGTCCCCAAAAAATTATTGTGGGAACTTAGAAAGATTTCTGTCCCCCAATAAGAAATTATCATCTCGCACATAAGAAAAACATACACCACTTAAATCCAATACATATTTATATATGCAGCTATATATGTGCATTTTAGCAAAAATATATGTGACAATAAATATATGATTTATCAGGGAATCATATGATTGAACACCTGAATACAAGCTTTGAATGTATTGGACCAATATTAACTCGCTTCAAAAATAGTGGATAATGCGTTCCCCTTTGACTTCACCCCTGTGTGTACATATATATCTTATTTGTCAATACTAACAATGTGTGCAATCAGGGTGTGCTTTTCAGGGGCTCCTCCATATATACAGGGTGTGCTGTTTAGGGGCTCCTCTATATTAGTGATGAGCCGAACACCCCCGTGTTCGGTTCGCATTCAAACAATTTCAAAAGTTTGAGTTCGAATTCGAACTCGAACCGAACTCAATGCAAGTCAATGGGAGTCAAAAGTTCGGGTTTTAGAGTGCCCTCCAAGAGGGCATATATGCAAGATATTTGCCATAAAAGGTGTATGGGGGTCCTGGTAGTGCCCTGGGGGACAGGAAACAAGGACAAAAAGTAAAAAAAAAAAATTTTTTAAAGGAACAGTGAGTTTTACATAAAATAAGGGTTAAAAATAAAAACGAAAAATTCCTTCAAATATCGTGCCTAAGAGGTCCCCATAACCTGCCCGTGAAGTGGCGGATTTCTAGGATGTATAGAAACCTTGCCATCAGAGACCCACACACGACACCTAGCCACCCTTAAGGGGTTAAAATGCACAGGGACTGGCTACTATCCTGTTAGATGAGGGAATGTATTATATGTATAAAGCAAGATATATATGACAATGGATAGTCAGGGACTCTAGGGACTCAGCTTGTACGATGTATGATAGACATTTCTAACACAATAATAATTGTATGCTCACATAGGCCCTTCGGGAGAGGTACATGACATACAAATACAGGAATATTACGTTTAAATCTAAGGAGTGTGATAAAATTTTTATTAAGCCCTTGATGACAAATGACGTAACATCTACATCATTAATGATTGGCTTTACAGAGCCCTGGTCCTTAAGGGGCTAAACAGCATATCAGAGAGGATCATATAGTAGAAATGAACACTTCTTAGAATTCAAAACAAGCACAGTGTTTGTTCATACATGTGCAGGAGCCCCCACCCAGTGAGGAGCCCCCACCCAGTCTGCAAGCAATGTATCAAATTCTAATTGCTAATTAGAAGCACGTGTTATTTCCAAACACTAATTAAACACCTGTTGTTTACGCCATTTGAGAGCACAGGTCATTTAGAGGTGAGAATCTTTTCACCTAGACAATGACATTAGGTAGTTTTTTAATTCAATATCTAATAAACCGTTGCTTATAATATTCTGCAGTAAAGAGTCTCTTTATTTCTAGATTTTTTTGTATATTTTAAAGCATTTTTTATACTTTTTTCACTTTTTTTTTTTAACTCGAACCGAACACGCCAAAAAGTTTGAAGTTCGCGAACTTGCAAACGGCCAAAGTTCGAATCGAACTCCGAACTGATCGAACCAAACAGCTCATCCCTACTCTATATATCCAGGGTGTGCTGTTTAGGGGCTCCTCCGTATATCCAGGGTGTTCTTTTTAGCAGCTCCTCTATATATATTCAAGGTGTGCTCTTTAGGGGCCCCGCCATATATTCAGGGTGTGTGGGTGTGCTTTTTAGGGACTCCTCCATACAATCAGGGTGTGCTTTTCAGGGGCTCCTCCATATATCCAGGGTGTGCTGTTTAGGGGCTCCTCCATATATCCAGGGTGTGCTGTTTAGGGGCTGCTCCATATATCCAGGGTGTGCTGTTTAGGGGCTCCTCCATATATCCAGGGTGTGCTGTTTAGGGGCTGCTCCATATATCCAGGGTGTGCTGTTTAGGGGCTCCTCCATATATCCAGGGTGTGCTGTTTATGGGCTCCTCCATATATCCAGGGTGTGCTGTTTAGGGGCTCCTCCATATATCCAGGGTGTGCTGTTTAGGGGCTCCTCCATATATCCAGGGTGTTCTTTTTAGGGGCTTGTTTATATATTCAGGGTGCCTTTTTAGGGGCTCTGCCATATATTCAGAGTGTCTGGGTGTCTTTTTAGGGGCTCCTCCATATATTCAGGGTGTGCGGGTGTCTTTTTAGGGGCTCCTCCGCAGATTCAGGGTGTGTGGGTGTCTTTTATTGACTTCTCCACATATTTATGATGTGCTGTGTGCTTTTTAGGGTCCTCTCTATTTATTTGATGTCTGTGCTTATATAACAGCTGCAAATCAATAAAATTTCCAGCAATAAGAATTCTAAACTATAATAAATAAAATCTCTTGGTGACAGGTGTAAATAAGACAAGATCTTGTCCCAAATAATATTTTAGTGGTGTATATGTCCCTGACAGGTTATGGTGTAATTTAAATGATCTGGGAATAACTTCACTTTTGGCACCAACTGCAGGAGCATTTGTAACACTGGGATTCGTGTCATACATACATAAATACCCATATCATACTGCTCCAGTTACCTGCCTGCACAGAGGATCATTACAGTAATCAAAGCCTGTAATATTAAAGTACTTGGCACATTAACTGCTGAGCTATCTCACAACTAAATCCAATGAAACAACGGCCCAATAAAAGCAATATTTATTGTGATGTTTCAGGAGGAAATAATTTTCATTGTATAATTTGTGATTGGGTTGACTTGACAAAAACACAAATACCAGTAAAAGATCTATTTTATAAGCATTCATCAAAACCCCTAAACTGAACAAATCTGGGGAAAAACTGGCGTAACAGACATGGGCAAAGCCCATTAAAAGGCTGGTCTGAGCAAGACACTCAAGAGTCTTTATGATATGAAAAAAACAGAAGAAAAAATGCCAACGATTGATGAACACATCGCAAGCCAACAGACAAGCCCTGCCACATTCACACACAGGCGCTTGAAAATGAAATATTTTTGGATCGTATTAATTTTTTAAATTCTTTTAATACTTTCCTGTAAATGAAGAGAACTGGTTCAAGCACAAAGCAGAGCAGCATTCTTCTACCTGCCTGCGGCCCCACAAAGAAACACACTGACTATAGGAGGTTGTTACTGGAACGCAAGTCATGGTCAACTGGCACTGCCGACCGGCAAACAATTCCACTTCCTGTTGGCTTGTAGATTCTTTTTCCTTTTGTGCTCATATTTTAATTCTTTCATCCAAAGAGGATCCCTTAAGGCAGTCCCTATCTATCCCTTCGATCCTTAGGTGGTCGGTAATCTGTGTATCTCTAGGTATACAAACACATAGAAGTAACAGATTATGCGATAGACATAGGACAGGGTTCTCAGGGTTAACCAAGCCAAATCGTATAAGCATAAGCGTAATCAGGAATAGCCAGAAACTGGTACACAAAGGGTGGTTCTCATACAAGCCAGACAGTATCGATAATCAGAGTAGTCAAGAAAGCCAGGGACTGGTACACGAAGTGTGGTTCTCAGATCAAGCCGGGTCATACACAGTGTGGTAGTAACGTAAAGAATCAGTAAGTCGCGGGAAACGAGTCACTAGCACTTAGGGAGGAAACTCCACGAGAGAGCAATGAACCGGCTCAGCTCTTCGGGATTTAAATCAAGCGACTCCGCGTCATAATGCCGTGCCCCGCCCCCTGATCAGCTGCTAGAGCTGCTCCGGCTCGCATATGGCCTGGCACCTGGCCAACCCCTACCACAGAACATGCTGTCGGGTGCTGGGCATCCCCCAGGGCACCTCCAGACCCCAGTGGACTGCGGGGTGTGACAGTCACTCACCGAACATCTCTTTCCAAAATCAAGATCAATGGTTGCTGAGGTTACCCTATTTGTTCCTCTAAAAGCCACCACTCTTCAAGGAGGAAGACGAAACAATCTATCCCTCAACTATACCTCGGTATTCAAGTGACCGTCTACAAAACCTTACACCATGATCTAACAAGTTACAAATGGTAAGAGGAAGCAAAACAAGGAAAAGAGCAGGTGGAGCCCCCTGAAAATGGGTATAATTCACTCAAGTGATTGACCTATATTAATTATCGTGTTCTCAACACGCGTTTCGCTGCTTCACAGATGCACCTTCTTCAGGAGCCTAACCACAAACAGCTGTCTGTAACAAAGCATATCTGTGAACAAACAACTAACGGGTGATGTTTTGGTTGGCCGGTAGCCTATACAGACTGTATTATAACAGAATGTAGCTATGCACAAACCTATCAGATGCACCAGACTGTGTAACCAGCATGAAAACCTCCCTCAATGTTCCTTTACTTTGGACTTTTACAAACTGAATTTCAGTAAACGCTAATCTAAATCAGTGATCTCTACAGGAAGTCACCAGAACGAAGCTGGGAGAAAAAAAGGAAAATGTGTTAAAAAAAATCTAAACTCTGGATATTTATTTAGTTAAATTTTGTTAAACTTCCTTTTAATTAAGTACTTTTAATCATAAGAAAAACATATATTTTCTGGGTGTGAAAATCAGGGAAAGTCTTTTATCTAGCGGTCAGCACTGCTGAGTATAATCATTAAAATAATAAATGTTTTGGACAGGGGACATGGAGAACAATGCAGATATTAATGCAACAATAAAAAGAGTTTTAATGACCAGAGTAAACGTGCCCAGTGCTGCTTCACACCCTTGGCAGCATGGCAACCAATGATAACATCCAAACCCTTTGTTGAATAATTAGCTGATCCTGTAACGTTTCCATTATTCGTAATTTTAATTTCATTTTTTCCAGTTTTGAGTTTTCCTCATTCTTGACACAGATTGTTTGCTCAATGATAATAGACCATTAGAAGGCACCGGTTATGTCCTGCCTTTACCTCTCAACAATCTCAGGGATAGAATCAGGACATAAGAGGCAAGTGTTGATCCATGTCAGAGATGATGGGGGGAATTCTCAAAGCTCTGATTTTTACTGTTGTCGCAACGACGGTGAGCTTTGGCTATCCAGTGATTTAAAGTCTAACACCGGCAGGCCAAGTTGCTTCCAATAACGGGAACAGCCCTGAACAAAGTTACCACCATTAACTGTACGTAAAAAACGCAAACTGCGGCTGTACTCCAACTACCATTGCAGCACCGGTGCATGTACCACGAGGACTTTAAAGTGGTGATTTCCATAGACCTCCCATTCAAACAATGGTAAAAATGTTAGACTACTTCGGACAAAACTATGTTGAAATCTACTCTATCTACTATGGCTGAAACCATTTAAACCTGTGCTGTGAACTACGCTAGACAACTTCAACAGAAACTACAGTGGACAGAGCAAGGACAAGTACAGAGAACTAAAGTGCCAGGTCCCTAAATAGTGAATTCACCCTAGTTTTGCCATACTTGATCCACTGTAATTGGGAAAAATAAAACCACCATTCTGTCAAATAACCACGGTTGGTGAATATCTCCTATAACGTGCATTACTGGTGATGATGAGCGCATTCAGTCACACCCAAATATTCATCAAATAAGTCTACAGACCTTGGACGTGGTGCACTCTGGTTTTGGTAGAAACATGTAATGGCCTTGTGATCATGTTTTTAAAGACAGTATCAGTATAAACAGTTTGGGAATATATGCTTGTAGGGCTATTTTATATATGTCAACATTTAAAAGTAAATCTTCTCTGACTTCTGCTTATAACATAATTAGATAAGATTACTGGCAGCCAATCAGGGTACTCTCTGCACGTTTGGGGGGTTTATATCCTGTCTCGACACATCTGTTGGGAATCTCCAAATTCAATTACAGGAATAGTAGCCCAAAGGCATAACTGGTTCATTATATCCAGGAGTATGTAGCTGGAGAGAATGTAGCTCCAGTAAACAGGAAGTCCGTATCAGATGCTTCCGGGTCAGTTCAAAATGGCTCCTGTCAGTATCTTTCTTTAACACTTCACTACCAACAAGACTATCAGGGTTATTCAGAGAGCGTGAAAAGCAGGAGAATGACTGGAGAATGAAAAATTCTAGGTCAAAATAGCCAAACCAGAAAAATTCTCCCTTTCATCTCACTTTCCAAATCGGCTATTTTGACCTAGAATTTTTCATTCTCCAGTCATTCTCCTGCTTTTCACGCTTTGTGAATAACCCAGTATGAGTCTCTGCTATATTAACTTAAAATCACTTAATTGAATGTTTTTGGGGTTTTTTTTGCGGTATATGGGTGTAAAGACAGACATTTTTGTTACTAAACCAGTATATTCCAGTTTCTATGTCCAGCTTCTTCCTGGGATTGGTGGTCTACTCTGTGAATCTAAGATAAGACAACACAGATTTACAAGTTAAGGTCACCATTAACCTACTATATAAGTAGAGAAAGGGGGGTGTGAGGATCCTGAGGACGAACAACAGCACTAGTGTCCTGCTCTACGGTGGGGCCCGCTCAGGTCTCACAAGGTTTTAGCTTGCTTGTGCCATTACAAGGATGAATGCCCCATATGCAAATCAGTCTGCTCTCACCCAATGAGGGTGGCCAGTACTGACTACCAACGATGTCATCCCTGCACGAGAGGTGCAGCAACCCCCGATGATACTATATAAGTATGAATAAGCTCCATGTCCAATCTCGATCTTATTCCAAATCAAGAAATGCCAGATATGAGTTTTAGTATCTTTTATACTCAGTTTATAGCCTTATCCTGTTCGTGACAAACAAATATAACGAGATATTGTAAATGACAAGTATGTTTGTATTGCCAAGACTAAAAAAAGCCAAACATATTGATCCATCAAACACCTTGTCCTGTGCTATCATAACAATCTGAAGTGTGACGCACAATGAACAGCAGCTACGCTCACCCATAACATATAGTAAACCAGGTAGGATTTTTTAAATTCTTTAAAATTTAGCGTTACTTCAGCAAAGAAAACACTTCACCTATCCTAGTGGTTTAAGTTATTCTTGCATTTCATGTCCTTTCTACAGAAAACAATAAAAGTAGGAAAAAATATGGTGAGATAATTTCTAAATGTGGGTTATTAAGTCGGGCGCGAGCTGGTAACGTAAGACTGAACAGCGAACCGAAGAAAGTTTGTTACAATGTGACAAGATTGAAAATGATGTAAATTAACAAACTGGCTTTCATTGAATTTTCTAGAAGTGTTAATGAAATAATGTTTTAAAAAGACCAAATGGTATTGCAAAACTAATGTCAGTGGGCTTTATTCACTGCACATGGTGAGCATGTACATAAAAGCTCACACGTTCATATTAGAGACCCATATTATATTGTAATCCTCTTAAAGTTACTGTACGAATGTGCTTCTTAGCTACAGTCAGGTCCGGAAATATTGGAACATCGACACAATTCTAACATCTTTGGCTCTATACACCACCACAATAGAGTTGGAATAAAACAAACACAATGTGCTTTAACTGCAGACTGTCAGCTTTAATTTGAGGGTATGTACATCCAACTCAGGTGAACTGTGTAGGACTTACAGCAGTTTGCAGATGTGCCTCCCACTTGTTAAGGGACCAAAGGTAATGGGACAGAATAATAATCATAAATCAAACTTTCCCTTCTTAATACTTGGTTGCAAATCCTTTGCAGTCAATCACATCCTGTAGTCTGGAACGCATAGACATCACCAGACGCTGGGTTTCATCCCTGGTGATGCTCTGCCAGGCCTCTACTGCAACTGTCTTCAGTTCCTGCTTGTTCTTGGGGCATTTTACCTTCAGTTTTGTCTTCAGCAAGTGAAATGCATGCTCAATGGGATTCAGGTCAGGTGATTGACTTGGCCATTGCATAACATTCCACTTCTGTCCCTTCAAAAACTCTTTGGTTGCTTTTGCAGTATGCTTTGGGTCATTGTCCATCTGCACTGTGAAGCGCCGTCCAATGAGTTCTGCAGCATTTGGCTAAATGTGAGCAGATAATATTGCCCGAAACACTTCAGAATTCATCCTGCTGCTTTTGTCAGCGTCACATCA
The DNA here is from genome assembly GCA_009667805.1 of Leptobrachium leishanense. Classification (NCBI taxonomy): domain Eukaryota; kingdom Metazoa; phylum Chordata; class Amphibia; order Anura; family Megophryidae; genus Leptobrachium; species Leptobrachium leishanense. Next base: position 112,617,451 of record CM019072.1, read on the forward strand.
TCAATAAATACAAGAGAACCAGTTCCATTGGCAGCCATACATGCCCACGCCATGACACTACCACCACCATGCTTCATTGATGCGGTGGTATGCTTAGGATCATGAGCAGTTCCTTTCCATCTCCATACTCTTCTCTTCCCATCACTCTGGTACAAGTTGATATTGGTCTCATCTGTCAATAGGATCTTGTTCCAGAACTGTGAAGGCTTTGTTAGGTGTTGTTTGGCAAACTCTAATCTGGCCTTCCTGTTTTTGAGGTTCACCAATGGTTTACATCTTGTGGTAAACCCTCTGTATTCACTCTGGTGAAGTCTTCTCTTGATTGTTGACTTTGACACACATACACCTACCTCCTGGAGAGTGTTCTTGATCTGGCCAACTGTTGTGAAGGGTGTTTTCTTCACCAGGGAAAGAATTCTTCGGTCATCCACCACAGTTGTTTTCTGTGGTCTCCCGGATCTTTTGGTGTTGCTGAGCTCACCGGTGCACTCCTTCTTTTTGAGAATGTTCCAAACAGTTGTTTTGGCCACGCCTAATGTTCTTGCTATCTCTCTGATGGGTTTGTTTTGTTTCTTCAGCCTAATGATGGCTTGCTTCACTGATAGTGACAGCTCTTTGGATCTCATCTTGAGAGTTGACAGCAACAGATTCCAAATGCAAATAGCACACTTGAAATGAACTCTGGGCCTTTTATCTGCACATTGTAATTGGGGTAATGAGGGAATATGGCCATGGAACAGCTGAGAAGCCAATTGTCCCATTACTTTTGGTCCCTTAACAAGTGGGAGGCACATCTGCAAACTGCTGTAAGTCTTACACCGTTCACCTGAGTTGGATGTACATACCCTCAAATTAAAGCTGACAGTCTGCAGTTAAAGCACATTGTGTTTGTTTCATTCCAACTCCATTGTGGTGGTGTATAGAGCCAAAGATGTTAGAATTGTGTCGATGTCCCAATATTTCTGGACCTGACTGTATACTTTGTATATTAAGGAAGTGCAAATGTAAAGGTAACCAGTGAATAATGAGTAATTCTAAATTCACTTTTATTCTCCTTTGCAGCCTCAAAATAAAATATAACCTGCAGCCTAAGCGAGGGCCAGATCGTAACCAGTTCGCTAAGCACAGTGCTCGAGTCATGCAGCATAACGTCTCGAGCACTGTGCCTAATTTGAACTCATCCTATACTATCCGAGATGAAAGCTCATCTTGCGTCTCAGATGGTGCATCAGCTTACTGAACATTAGCGTCTCCTTTACTTTGTATGGGAGACATTAATGTGCCCCTACCAGATGGAGAACGAGCTATTCCAACCAGCTTTTCCCCATCTGTGCTTGATCTTATTCTGGAAATAATAACATTACTCAAAACCTAGTGTTAAGTGATTGCCTTCAGCACAAACAAATAACACAGTAAGCTAAACCCACCTAAAAATCCCATATTGACCTCAGATCCCCCAGTGGAGAGAGCAGCATGATCCTCTGCATCCTCATTCCACAGGTAGCTGAACATTGAGATCAACCTCTACAAATCCTTCTATGTTTCTGGCCAGAGCTTGCGTGAACTTGCCTCTGTCTCCTTGGAGTCCTAAGGACTCAAGGAGCTGACAACAGCACTGGTGTTATCATGTTGTGGCTTGAAAGTATTACAACTGGACCTGCTGACATTGAGACTTGGTCAGAATACAGGATGTTAAAGGTGAGTCGAAAATGGAAAACAGCTGATGCCCAAGCTTTCCATATACATCTTACTATTAACGTCTGAGTTGTGATCTGGCCCTCGGTGTTAAGTCGTTTAGCAAAATCTGCCCAATTAATCGCCACTGCAAAAAAGACTAGGTGTAAAAATTGGCATGAGAAATTGGCGATTTTAACTTTAATCTGCAGCTCTATGGGAATATCATGATTCTCTTCTGAGAGCTTTCAGCTTGATCTAGACCCACTATCAAATCGATTAGTAGTGAATATAAATCCCAACCTGAACCACCCTCCCTGACATTACAGACCCTGTAATGAGATCTTGTAATGGGAACGGGGCCAATACAGCCCCCTTTATTGTCCCTGAAGCTGAAGATTGTTATATCAAACCAATCATTAAAGCCATGTAGATTTCTCAAAGCTATCCCAGCTCACTGTGTTTTTTGGTACAGTGTCAGGCTGCTCGAGAGAGGGGAAGGGATGTGAAATTATAATATCCTCGGAAAGATACAGAAGAGCTGATTGAATCTCTGTCTTGTGCTGCACCAGAGAGGGAACAATTATCATCCCTCTACAAAGATGCAGAGGAGCTCAGTGGAGCCCCACGTCATGCTGCCCAAAAAAAGGGAAGAGATTTTCAGGTAGAGTCCCCCTACAAAGATTCAGTGAAGTAGTGGGGAGTTGTGTTTTGTCCTGTGCTAGACAGGGACAAAGGAATGGCACTTACAATCCCTCTGCAAAGTAGAGACCTGATGAAGAGCTTTCTTGCTATGATAATTGAAAGCTGACACTATCAAAGGACAAGATGAGTGGGACATTGTTCCATGACCCTTGATTGACAGTGCAGAGTAAATTGAAACTTTAAACAGGTTTGCGTGGAGCTAGAGGAGATGTGAAGGAGTATTTTTAACCTGGTGCATTAGAGACGCAGATGAGCTGTCCATAAAACCCCAAAGCTAATAATCCATAAAAAGTATCTGAAAAATGCTGCCTTAAAATGCCAACATACTGGTTTTTAAGTTCTGTCAATTAAAGGAAAAGCTGTATAGGTGATAGGGTCTGTAACGTGAAATGTAGTGGCACAAGGAAGTACTGGGCTGACATAAATTCCAGTAAAACAAGAAGAAAGTGAGTATAACAAGAATGTGTGATAAACCTAAAAATAACAAAAAAGAAAGAAAGAAATGTATAGATTCCTATCAGCATGCAGCTTGACCTATAGAATGAGTGAAAACTCTAAAAAGAGATTGTCTTCTAGTTTTGGTTACATCAAATCCATCATGTGTCAGATCAAACCCATCATTAGATTCATAAGGAAATAGAGAGTGAAATAGCAATTTTGCATATTTTTTTAATTCTGAGATTGTTAAAAGATTATACAAATCTGCTTATTTATAATATTTTGTGTATTTATTTATAATTTACAGAAATATCTCTGGGATGAAATGTTGTAAACTCTAGGTGGCGTTGTCATGCCCCGCTCCACGACCCACTCCCGGTCCAGACCGCCATGCTGGGAGAGTTGCTCTACTCACCCGAGATCTCTCGTGGCGCGTCGCTCCAAGTTCCTGGTCCGCAGGATGGAGAGGGAGAGCCAGGAGACGCCCCACACGTCGACTGAATCCGAGTCCTGAAGAGGAAAGTGCGCACGCGCGAGAACAAACTCTCCTAAGTAGTATAAAACCGGGTACTCTGGCGCCCTCGGCTGGCTGATTAGGGGTACTGCATGACACCTGCTCTGGAGATCCTCGAATGCCTCCCATTGACCTACCAAAATTCCAGGTACCTCAACTCCACCTACAATACCCAGGTGAAAGGTATTTCCATGATCCCATGAACCCTATTTAATTCCGCCTTCCTTCCCAGCACATTAACCAGGTTCTACTGTGCCTTCCGCCTCAGTTTCCTAGTGCTCCTCATATCCTTTGACCACGTTATCTTCAACCCTTCGACCCGGATTGTGCCACCGACTACGCTGCCTTCTTCAACCCTTCGACCCGGATTGTGCCACCGACTACGCTGCCTTCTTCAACCCTTCGACCCGGATTGTGCCACCGACTACGCCACCTTCTACAACCCTTCGACTCGGATTGTACCATTGACCACGCCATCATCTTCGTTATTTCCCGTTGTTCTTTCTGGGACTTGCCTACGAATTTCATTCCAACCTTTTGACTGTATTATTTTCTGGACTTCAGTTACTATTCATGATTCACTAAAGATTGCTTACTCTCCATCGTCTCCTGATTTCCTTACCCACAGCTTGCCATTGGGTTCCATACTCACACTTCCCAGGGGACTCAAACCCTGCATTACAGGCGTCCCTTCTATGAAACAATGTCACATGGGGTCTGCATTATCAGCATACAGGCAGAAATGGCCTGTGTGTCAGTAAATGTGCTGCAGATAGATAATAAAATGGTGAGATCTCCTGCTTATGGGGGTTTGTAGTGATCAGAATGAGATTATTAGCAATGAAATATCTGTATGTGATGCATAATCCCTGTGTATGATAATTACAGCAACACCTTGTATCTGTATGTGCTGCATAATGCCTGTGTATGGCAATTACAGCAACACCTTGTATCTGTATGTGCTGCATAATGCCTGTGTGTGGCAATTACAGTGACACCTTGTATCTGTATGTGCTGCATAATGCCTGTGTATGGCAATTACAGCAACACCTTGTATCTGTATGTGCTGCATAATGCCTGTGTGTGGCAATTACAGCAACACCTTGTATCTGTATGTGCCGCATAATGCCTGTGTATGGCAATTACAGCGACACCTTGTATCTGTATGTGCTGCATAATGCCTGTGTATGGCAATTACAGCAACACCTTGTATCTGTTTGTGCCGCATAATGCCTGTGTGTGGCTATTACAGCAACACCTTGTATCTGTATGTGCTGCATAATGCCTGTGTATGGCAATTACAGCGACACCTTGTTTCTGTACTGTACAGCATGGGTCAGGTCCTACAGGAACATATGCATGGGAACACAGTTTCCTCACTATTTTAGCAGGATGAACTTTCCTTTTGGCTGATATGCTGGGAAGCTGCAATACTTTTCTATATTGTCACAATTTTATAAGACTGTCTATATTTAAGAGTTTTTCCTGGCTATAAGTACATTGTGAATGCATGGAAATGACAATTTCTCAGTGTTTGCCAGAGAAATGGCATTCTCATGCGTAAAGAAACACTGCAGCTGCTGCAGATCCCAGTAATCTTTAAGACCAGAATATACAGAAATTTTGGTGAGTTCCCACACTTATTTTTTTAGGAAATAACCCCTGCTTTACAGGAATTTTCACTCATTATAACCCCCTGAATGTTATCCCTGTACAGCAGAGAGTGACCACACAGCTCTCCTTATATTCTGCCAAATCCCTGGCTGCTAGAATGCTGCAGTAAAGGTTGTTGAGCTTTTTGTTACCGTGAGGGTGGAGCTAAACTTCTTTTACTGAAATGCAGAGTAACAGGCGTGAGTTCTCAATGGGAATTTCATTTCTCCCCAGGGGGCACACTAATCTTGCATTAAAAAGATGCGCAAATTGAGTTGTATATGCTAATTTTCATTGTATTTCAACGTAACACATGTTTTTGGCAGGGAACCGGTTAATATGCTGGAGTATTGCCTTTATGGGTTACACAACTGGGGTGGACGTTTCTATTTTGGGCAATAGAAATTATGACTTTTCGCTCCCAGATATTCTTTAAAATTCAAGGAGACCTGAGTGTTTCAAGTCACACTTCATTCATAGCCTATCGATATTTGCAGAATATTGGGTTTTTTCCCCCCAATACTATAAATTTATGTGGAGGACAGGACAGTAAGCCATTTTGACCAGATTATCTGAATTGGTGAATTTAAGGATTATTGAATAATGTGAAAATAACGGATCGGAGCAATAAAAAAAGTAGCTTGCATTGAAAACATTCTTTTATTTTTGGGATATAATATAATATAAGTGAAATATATAAATATATTAAAAAATTGCCTTACACCATCAAATTACACAAACATATCTTCTAATTACTAATATCAAAATATTGAAGCTTCCGGATGACTTTTGATGTAAGTCAAGCTTTATTATTGATAGCTTCCAAATATATATAAACATTCCAAAGAATTAGTTTCTTATGGTATTTTGACAATAAGAAAACAACAAACCAAAACAAGGAATGACTGCAGTAACATTGGAGCTTATAACAGTGTGATTCTCCGGGGAAACTGTTTCCGAGCCCTCACACCTTCTGACATTCTCCTGTTTGTTTTGATCATAAAAATTACACAAATGTCATTTTTGTTTTCTTTGTAATGTATTTTCCATTAAAATTCATCTTTGATTTGTTTAATCTTTTTATGTTTTATTGTATTTTTTTTATAAATATTAGCATTACAGAAGAAGAAAAAAAAAACACCATAATTTAAAGAAGTGTAATCGATGTCTTGCCAAAACTTCAAAAGGGGGAAACTGTCCTGCAGGAAAAGATGCAAAACCTCAAAGTCTTTCTCTGATTTGGGAAAATGACTTGGACGAGAGCCACGTGCTAAGTATGTTTATGTAACAATCATAAGAATATTTATGTAACCTTTCCGTGTCATCAGGAAGACAATCATTTAGAATGTGTAGGATTAATTTATAAATAATGCCCTATTGTATCATGAAAAACAAAACCCATTTTATCAGCTCTATGATTAAAAATGTAATATGCATTATTGTTTTTTTTTTATTTACTCTATTTATAATTTATATATATGTTTCTGGTTAAGTCCAAATTTTGGATAATACAGACTAAATCTGGGAAATCTCCAGAACAATAACAGCTATAAAAATCAAGGGTTTAACGTTTAAGGCTTAAATTTGTAGACGCATTGCATAGTCACATGACAGCTTCTTCAACATGTTTCCAAATTATCTCAGCTTTATATACATATGTTACTGGTAAAGTCTAAAGCCCAGATAAACCTAGGATTAACTTGGTAAACCTGGCAATACCCAGGCAGCTTTGGGTAAAGTCAGAAAATAAATCAAACATCTGGCTTTACCCGGGTAGTCTGCGTACTAACCATCTCCGCTTGAATAAAAGTGGGGTTTTTTTTGGGTTAGGGTTATGGTTAGGGTCAGTTCTCGGGTTAGAGTCAAGGTTCAGGTTAGGGTCAAGGTTAAGGGTCGGGGTTAGATTTTAGGGCTAGGGTTGGCTCTAGGGTTAGGTTTCCTGTTGGCCATGGATATGGGTGATCAGTAGGTTTTTTGTCTACCCTAAACCTCAGAAATCACATTGCTCATTGGCGTTTGGGTAGATCTGAGTTTAACCAGGTGAAGCTTGATGGACATTCAGATAAACCTAGGATTACCTAGGTTATCTGCAAAATAGCCAACCCCCTTGGGTAATAGTGATTTTGATGGTTAGGGTCAGTTATAGGGTTAAGGTAAGGGTTCAGGTTAGGGTCAGAGTTAGGTTTAGAATTAGGTTTAGGGTTGGTTATAGTTAGGGTTAGGTTTAGGCATGGATATGGGCAATCCTAGATTTTGCATCAACCGCAAGCCTCTCCAAAGTGTAAGAAAACACATTATCCAGAGGCATATGGGTAGATTAAGATTTACCCAGGTGAAGCCCGATGGACATTCAGATAAACCTAGGATACCCAGGTGAAGCCCAATGGACATTTGGATAAAGCTAGGATTACCCAGGTGAAGCCCAATGGACATTCAGATAAATCTAGAATTACCCAGGTGAAGCCTAGACATTCGGATAAAGCTAAGATTACCAAGGTAAAGCCTGATGTTTGATTTCTTAACCAAGGCTGCCTGGTTAAAGTCAGTTTTACCAGGATAATTCTATGTTTATCTGTACTTTGGACTTTACCAGTAACATATGTATATAAAGCTAAGATAATTTGGATACCCGTTGAAGACGCTGTCATGTGACTATCCCATGGTTCTACTAATTAAAGCCTTAAAAGTAAAAGCTTTGATATTTACAGTTGTTATTGTTTTGAAAATTTGTCAGATTTATTCAGTAAACTAGAAAAGAAAATATTAAAGAAACTCTCAGTTTCAGGCTATAAGCCCCATGTCCTACTCCAACTCAAAACAGCATAATGTTTTTTCAATTTTGGCTTAAAAGGTGCAAAAACTCTGTCAATTCTCTACAATCTGTGGTTTATTTAACTTTGTTTCTTCCCAAACACTGATAGTGAGACAGATCAGAGCTGGAATGTTTATTTGTTCCTGAAGGTCACTTTTTTGAAGGTATCAGGTTCATGATCCATGCAAAAACAGTCACACCTTCACATCTCCACCAGCAACAAACACACCCCTATGCGAAGACAAATATCCTGAACAACCCTGCAGGTCCTCAAAGAGCTGCAGGTGAAAGAATGAGCAATAGCAAATTACATCTATCCCAGAGTGAGCGCAGGTGTACAGAACCAAAAAGCTCTTCTCACCTGAAATAATGCACCTGGTGAAACAATTCCAGCCATCAATAAAGACTGCTCATGTCATCCCCGATGTTTATCTGGCCCTGACATGGTGGGACAGGGTCTGCAGACATCAAGCAGCCCAAGTAATTTTAGCTGGATTTCTGACAGTGTTGGTTGGTAAATCCTTTTTAATGATTGATACAATGATGCAAATGATGTAGGGAGATGGAAATCCCTTCATTAAATTGAGAGTAAGGATGAAAATACAGTTTATTGGAAAGTCCTATATGGTAATGAAGATTATTTCATGCCTTTCTTAACCTCGCATATTTCTCAATGATTACATTGTTACATTATACAAACAATGAATTGAATATTCTTTAAAATGATGTATTTGTAAAGTCTTCATGTTAAATTAAATATCAGAAGATTTAAAAACCCTCGGGATTGACAACCTTGTGAATTATTCATTTTTATGCCATATTACTCACTTTATACATTGGAGATTAAATGGACACTCTACTAAAAATAGGGCTTCCGTTCTTTTTGCCCTTAAATTATTGGGCAGATCCTGCTGACAGCCTCTACCCAATTAGTTTTCCTTTTTTTTGGGGGTATTTTACTCACTTTTTGTCCCACGCTGCTTGCAGCTCCTTCTCTTCGCCTCCGGGACTCCTAAACCATGAAGTCCCTGAAGCTTTTCTGCGTAATTTACACTCCTATGCAACTTGCGTAGCGTAAGACGTGAACATTTTGCAGCACTATGGGACTTGTGCTCTATACGTAATCAGGTTCCATAGCGCTTGCGCAGAGGGAAGGATTGGAGCTGTGTGAGTTATCCTGTTCGGTCTCAGAGAGTGACATCTCTGGCGGTCAGATTTCTCCTTGGATCGAGCAGCTTTTACCCATATTTTAAATATTATAACCCTTAATATCATGTTTTTTGCTGGAAGTCATCCAGTCATTGTTTAAAAGTCTGTACAGACTCTGACCCAACCACCTCAACAGGCAAAGAATTCCCAACCACCTCAACAGGCAGAGAATTCCACAGCTTTACTGTTCTCACTGTAAAAAAAAACTTTCCTGTGCTTTAGGCTGAATTTCCTTTTGTCCGGTCTAAATAGATGAAATGCATAGATCAAAAATAGAAAAGTGTCCATATACAGTTGTGTTCAAAATTATTCAACCCCCACTGAAATTGAGTGTTTTGGCCAGTTTGACAATGATTTTGATCATTCATTCATCTTGCTTACAATTAAATCAAAGAGGCACGTGTAGGTCAGACAAATATAACATAACATTTATAATGAAATAACCACAAATGTCTTTTCTGTGCTCACATCATTATCAGTTTTATTCAACCCCCAAGTGACATTCAATCTTAGTACTTAGTACAACATCCTTTTACAGTTATAACAGCTTTTAAACGTGAAGCATAGCTTGACACAAGTGTCTTGCAGCGATCTACGGGTATCTTCGCCCATTCGTCATGGGCAAAAGCCTCCAGTTCAGTCACATTCTTAGGCTTGCGCACTGCAACTGCTTTCTTTAAGTCCCACCAGAGGTTCTCAATCGGATTTAAGTCTGGTGACTGCGATGGCCACTCCAAAATGTTCCAGCCTTTAATCTGCAACCATGCTCTAGTGGACTTGGAGGTATGCTTGGGATCATTGTCCTGTTGAAAGGTCCAACGTCTCCCAAGCCTCAGGTTTGTGACGGACTGCATCACATTGTCATCCAATATCTCCTGGTACTGAAGAGAATTCATGGTACCTTGCACACGCTGAAGCTTCCCTGTACCTGCAGAAGCAAAACAGCCCCAAAGCATGCTTGACCCCCGCCATGCTTCACAGTAGGCAAGGTGTTCTTTTCTTCATAGGCCTTGTTTTTCCTCCTCCAAACATAGCGTTGATCCATGGGCCCAAACAGTTCTAATTTTGTTTCATCAGTCCACAGAACACTATCCCAAAACTTCTGTGGTTTGTCCACATGACTTTTGGCATACTGCAGTCGACTCTTCTTATTCTTTGGAGACAGCAAGGGGGTGCGCCTGGGAGTTCTGGCATGGAGGCCTTCATTACGCAGTGTGCGCCGTATTGTCTGAGCTGAAACTTCAGTACCCACATCTGACAAATCTTTTCTCAGTTCCTCAGCAGTCACATGGGGACTTTTCTCCACTCTACGCTTCAGGTAGCGCACAGCAGTCGAAGTCAGCATCTTCTTTCTGCCACGACCAGGTAGCGTTTTAACAGTGCCCTTTGCCTTGAATTTGCTAATGATGCTTCCTATGGTCTCTCTTGGTATGTTTAACATCTTTGCAATCTTCTTATAGCCATTGCCATTCCTGTGAAGAGTAATCACCTCTTCTCTTGTCTTCCTGGACCATTCTCTTGACTTCACCATGTTTGTAACCACACTAGTAAATGTCTAGAAGGAGCTGAGTATCACAGTCATTTTAAAGCTGCCTAATTGGTGCTTATTATGCTTTATTGCTGCTCCGTGACATCCACAGGTGTTTTCAATACCTGATTGAAAACACTTGAATGAACCTCTGTTCTTCAGAGTGGTAGTCTTTAAGGGGTTGAATAATTGTGTCAATGAAGAATTCACAAAAGAAACATTTACTACTGTATTACAAAACCAATTGATGTCATTTTAGCTGCATATGGTTCTTTAAAAAGTCCTTGTAGGATTTCATTCTGAATACAATTACAAATGTCACTAAATTCCCTAAAACCCTTTACAGCATTGGGGGGGTTGAATAATTTTGAACACAACTGTATATATATATATATATATAATTATAGATTAGATAAACCTTGTAATTCCAGATGCAAAAACCACGAGTATAGCAGTACGCAGTGAAACCTTTTTTTATTGGACTAACATTACATTTAGAAGATGAGCTTTCAAGAGTGTAACCTCTCTTCTTCAGGTCTGGAAGCTTTACTGAGCAAAATCATAGAATTGGACATTAAGGGCACAAAGGTGGGGGTTAGATGTCGTAAATAGTGAGCATATAATAGTATGGTCAACGAGGGCAAATAAACATGAGAAATCTTAGACCCATATCACTGTTGTTTTAGCCGTACGGTAAGAGTGGGAAAATACATTGCATGTCTCTACAAGCATCTGAAAAGCCATTTATCATCACTTTCAGTACTTAGTTATTTCAGAAATTGGCAATCTCGATAAACTGGAATTGAAACCTCGATCTAAAATTTTTCCAGGAATCGAAAACCCGCCAAATGAGGATCTGAATCTCCCGAACCAAAAAAGTGCGGAAACCTGCCATAAAATACAGCGTTTTCCACCATCGAGCAGAATTAAATCAAGAACATACAGGGTTTTTCAAAGAGCTTCGAATTGCTGGAGAAAGGTAACCGAACGCTGAAATTCAGCGTACGGTTACCTTTCCTGGCCATTTGGCTATCCAGAGAGCAGGCAATTCGCCAAATCCTGTTTGAGGGCAGTGAAATCCCCATAGAGAATCAATGCTTCGACTATTCAGAGAACACAAACCAGCAGTGAAAGGTTCCCCTAATGCCCTGCCATTCAGTGGTTTAATTCGGCAGGTTTATTCAGGCGAATCCCATAGGCTTCAATGTTAAAAATATTCCCATTTTAATTCAATATCTAATAAACCGTTGATTATAATATTCTACAGTAAAAAGTCTCTTTATTTTTAGGACCTTTTAGGCATTTTTGGGGATTTTTTTGCAAACATTTGTTTTCCGTTTTTTTTTTTAAATTGTTTTTTCTTTTTTCTGTAACAGCCCTTTATATTATCATTCATTGGATCTTATATGTAAATACTGGCTGGGTGGAGTAGAGGTAACCGGCTGGGTGGAGTAGAGGTAACCGGCTGGGTGGAGTAGAGGTAACATCACTGCTCTGCATGGAGAGAGCCTGTGGAGTCATGGGGTCGATCCCGACGAGCAACCTCTCCAGTAAGTGTCCTTGGGCAAGACACCCAATGGTACATACTCGCCACCCAGGACATAGTTGAAAACGAGAGAAATCTCAATGTATCCTTCCTGGTAAAATACTTTCTCAAAAAAAACAAACAGTGTCTCACTTTTAAAGCATTCAAGCATACTTTTTTTTTTTTCTTCACCTCCTTCGTCTGCGGTGTCAGGTTTTTCCGGTGGAGTTTCACTCTGATCGACTCCTGTTCGGGTTTCTCCGGCGGGTTATTCCAGAGTTTTTTGCGGGTTTCATTGTGCGTTCGCCCTCGTTTTGTGGTGAGTTTTCGGCGGGTTTGCGGTGACCTTTCCCTGCAATTTGACAGCCCTGTGGTGTTTGCTGAATACACCGCAGGGTCGCCAAAATGGGATCGCCAAATCGCACCGAATTGAAGAGAACGAAAAGTCACTGAACGTGCGGTGGCTTTTCGATTCCCTTTGAATAACCCTGTATCTCTTAGCACATACTGTATATAATGTTATTAGAATGAGTCTATCTCTTATCAGCACATACTGCATATAATATGTTATTACATGGAGTCTATCTCTTAGTACAGGGCTCAAAATTTCCACTCGCCTGATAGCATTTGGCGAGTGGAAATTAAGTGAGGGCGAGTGGAAATGCACACGCAGGCAGCACAATAAATTATTTCGTTCTGCGTATTCCAGCAGTGCCACTGTGCAACCCCCCCATCCCCAGGCTCCACGGTGGCGGGGATCAGCTGCCTAACCTGACCAAGCACGTCTCTATCACTGGCAGGGGGTGGAGTGGTGTTCCCTGCCTCCTTGCTCTGCTCACACTGTGCTCTGATGACTGGGTATTGTCATGTTTCACTCGTAATGCGGGTTCTTTTGGAGTCCGGTATGCGGTTCGTGGTACAAGAGGAGTATAGAAAAAGGATGGTCGAAATCAGGCAAGTGGTCGGTCCAGGCGGAGTATGTTCATAAACGAGAGTGGGAAGCCAAGTGTCGGAAACCGGGAGATCGATAGGGTCAAAGCAAGGTACCAGGGGATATCCGGAAGACGTGGTCAAATGGAAGTCAAAGGTTCGGTATAGTAGCTAAGAGCTTGGGAGACAATATATCAGGGAACTTAGATATCAACGGGGAGTTGACGACTGAGCACTCTCTCCTAGGCCTTTTGGGTTTTTATGAGGTATGGGTAACGAGCTCAGCCTCTCCTGTGTGTGGGACTCCTCCCCTGCCCCTCCTGTTTGCCGGGTCTTCCCAGGTCCTGTCCGGAACTCGCGAAGGTCACGCCCCCGCAGGCGAGCCGGAGGGCGCCGCCCCCCGCACACGCCCAGGAGATCCAAGGATCCTCCCGCGTGCACGATGGGGAACCGCACCCACCGCCGCCCGCAAGCGACGCCGAACCACGCGGGAGGCCGACAGGGAAAGGATGGAGGCAGCGGGGGAGCCCGAACGCCGCACCGAGAGGACATCGCGACCAGCGGTATGGGGCCTCCCAATACCCGACCTCCCCCATCGTGGGAGACGCCGACGGTCGCCATGACGCCACGGCCGCGCTATGGAGGTGAGGCATGACACAACCCCCCACAAGGCGAGCCCTCCGGGAGAGCAAAGGACCAGGCTTGGTCGGATGGGAGCGATGAAATCGAAGGAGAAGGCGGGAAGCATGTACATTACGAGCAGGTTCCCAGGAACGATCTTCCGGGCCATATCCCTTCCAATGGATAAGATATTGGAGTTGCCGCCGTTGATAGCGGGAATCCAGGATGCGGTGAATCTCGAATTCAGGATCACCCTCCACTTGGAGAGGGGGAAGGGGTATGGTAAGTTGGGAAGGAGCGGAGGGTGCAGTCCAGGGTTTCAGTAAGGAAACGTGGAACACTGGATGAAGACGTAGATTGTCCGGTAATTGGAGACGGATTGCAGTGGGGGATACTATGGCTGAAATGGGAAAAGGACCTATGTATGTAGGTCCCAACTTCTTGGTGGGACAAGTAAGACGGAGGTTCTTTGTGGAGAGCCATGCTTTTTGACCAACACTATACGTGGGAGAGGGTCTTCGTTTTCTATCCGCATAAGTTTTATACGTGTCTTGTGCTTGTTGTAGTAGACGTCGGGCCTGTTGATGCCCTTCACGTAGTCGTTCCAGTCGTTCTTGGACGTTTGGGACGTTTCCTATCTGAGGTAGATCAGGAAGGAGTGCAGGATGGTACCCGTAGTTGAGGAAGAAAGGAGACTCACGTAGCGACTGATGTGTTCCCGAGTTATAAGCAAACTCAGCTGCAGGTAATAAGTCGATCCAATCGTCTTGTAGGTGGCAGGTGTAGCACCGGAGATATTGTTCCACGATCTGATTTAGTCTCTCGGTTTGCCCATTCGTTTGTGGATGGTAGGCAGAGGACAGTTTAACTTTTATCTGTAAAGAGAGACAAAACATCCTCCAGAAACGTGAGGTAAATTGGGAACCTCGGTCAGATAGGATTGAGGTAGGGATCCCATGAAGACGGAAAACCTCCTTGTGGAATAGATGTGCAGTTTCTTTTGCGGTAGGTAACCCTTTTGCGGGGATAAAGTGGGCCATTTTTGTTAGACGATCTACCACGACCATGATTGTCGTACACCCTTGGGAGGGAGGTAGGTCAACAATAAAGTCTACTGTTAGGTCTTTCCACGGCCGATCAGGAATCAGAAGAGGTTGGAGAAGACCTGCCGTCTTTTGTGAGCACTTTTTACTACGATTACAGACTGGACAAGCTTGTACGTACTGGATAGCGGATTTGTTCATGGTTGGCCAGTAGAAATGACGTCGGAGTAGATCTTGGGTTTTCTTAATCCCTCCATGACCGGCTTGGGGGGAATCATGACACAATGCGAGAACCTCTAGCCGTGCCTCTTCCGGGACAACTATTCTATCTTTGTATAGAAGAAGACCATCAGAAGTTGGAGGGTCGTCTGTCGGGGAAGTATGCTGTTTGATTTTCGTCATGGTGTTGGAATAGGTAGCTAAAAATTGACCGGAAGAAAGAATTGATTCTGGTTCTGTAGGTATGGATTTCTCGGGGTTCGATAGGCGGGACAAGGCGTCTGCCTTACCGTTTTTTGCGCCTGGTCGATAGGTAATGTGTAATTGGAAGCGAGAAAAGAAAAGAGCCCAGCGAGCTTGACGGGGTTTGACTCGTTTCGCTGTACGAAGATACTCTAAGTTTCTATGGTCGGTAAACACGGTAATGGGACATATAGTACCTTCCAAAAGGTGACGCCATTCCTCCAGGGCCTTTTTAATGGCTAACATCTCTCGATCACCTATCTCATAATTACATTCGGCAGGAGTAAGTCGTTTTGAGAAGTATGCGATAGGATGTAGTTTTTGGTCAGTGACGTGTCTCTGAGAGAGGACAGCACCCGTAGCTTTGTCTGAAGCGTCTACCTCCAGGTAGTACGGTAGAGCAGGGTTGGGTAACCTAAGGATGGGAGCTGTGGTAAACTGTTTTTGCAGGGTGTGAAAGGCTTGGGATGCAGATTCTGACCACTTGAATGGTACCTTGGTTCTGGTTAGGTTTGTGAGAGGTTCAACGAGTTTTGAAAAGGAACGTATAAACTTCCTGTAGAAATTAGCAAACCCTATAAACCTCTGTACCTCCTTGCGGGAGGTGGGAATCGGCCAAGACGTGATGGCGGTTATCTTTTCAGGGTCCATCTCGATTTTGCCAGGGGAAAGGATATAGCCCAGGAACGCTATTCGATCGGTCTCGAATACACACTTTTCTTTTTTTGCATATAAATGGTGTTTTCGTAGTCTGGAGAAGACCTCCAACATTTGTCGTCTGTGGTCTTGTAGGGTGTCTGAGTAGATCAATATGTCGTCGAGATACACCACTACACATATGTCAAGGAGGTCTCTGAATACATCATTTACGAAATTCTGAAAAGTTGCTGGGGCGTTACATAATCCGTAAGGCATGACGAGATATTCGTAATGTCCATAGCGGGTGTTGAAAGCGGTTTTCCATTCGTCTCCTTGACGAATGCGCAGGAGGTTGTAGGCGCCCCTCAAATCAAGTTTTGTGAATATGTTGGCTGTTTTTAACCGTTCCATGAGTTCCGGGATTAGCGGAAGTGGGTACCTGTTTTTTATTGTGATGGCGTTGAGATCTCTATAATCGACACAGGGTCGTAGTCCTCCGTCCTTTTTTCCCACAAAGAAGATCCCGGCTCCCGCAGGGGAAGTTGATGAACGGATAAATCCTTTCTGTATATTTTCTCGTATGTATTCTTTTAAGGTTTTGAGCTCTGGTTCGGACAGGGGGTATATCCTTCCATAGGGGATGGCAGCTCCCGGAAGCAGATCGATCGGGCAATCATACACCCTGTGAGGAGGGAGATCTTCTGCCTTCTTTTCGTTAAACACGTCTTGGTACTCGATATAAGCTGGCGGAAGGATAACCTGTTTTTTCTCCATATATAGATCTAGGATAGAATTAATGGTTTTAACATGAGGTCTCAAGCATTGTTGCAGACAATGTGGTGATAGAAATAATACGGTCTCTTTTTCCCAACGTATAAGCGGATCGTGTATACGCAACCATGGCAACCCGAGTATTATTCGGAACATTGGTGAGGATACCAGGTCAAAAGAAACGGTCTCGCGGTGGTCGTGACCAATATACATTTGGATGGGAATGGTCTCAAGGGTGACCAACCCTGATTTCAATGATGAACCATCAATCAATTTTACGTGAACAGGGTGCTTTTTATTGATTATGGGTACACACAAACTAGTGGCGAGGGATAGGTCCATGAAATTTCCACTTGCTCCGGAATCTATCATGGCAGTTAGTGGGAGGCGTTGTTCATTCAGCTGTAGGAAGATAGGGATAGACAGGTGAGGAGCAGTCAGTAGTGTATTAGGCTTGGGGTCAGGGTCGGAAGGTATGTTTGTTTTCTTACCTCCACGTTCGGCCTTCTCGGGACAATTACGGATCATGTGACCGGCCTGACCACAATAGAGGCAAAGGCGATTTGTTCTGCGTCGTGCCATTTCTTCTGGTGGGAGGCGTCTGTCGATAGTTCCTATCTGCATTGGTTCTTCCTGTGCATTACGTGGTGCGTAGGGAACCAATGTTCTGGTGACATCGTGAAGAGCAGTTTGCGTGGTACGACGTGGTTGTATGGGGAAGCATAGGTTTCTTTCTTGTCTCCTCTCGCGGAGTCTTCTATCAATTGATATAGATACTTGCATCAGCATTTCTAGCGTAGATGGAACACCGATCCGGGCGAGTTCATCCTTTACTTGGTCTGATAGCCCGCTGCGGAACTGGGTGATGAGAGCTGCTTCGTTCCATGCGGTATCCAAGGCGTATTGTTTGAACTCTATAACATAGTCCTCGACAGGTCGGCGGCCTTGCTTGAGGGCTTTGATTTCACGTTGTGCTGTATCTTGACGAAATGGGTCATCATATATTGCATCCAGGGCGGATAGAAGTGTCTCCCAGGTACTGAGGAGTGGACTTTGGGTTCTCAGCAGTTGGTGAGCCCAAGATTGGGGTTCACCAGATAATAATGATATGACCGTTTGTACCTTGACATGATCGTTACAAAAAGTGCGTGGTTTTAGTGAAAACATCACTTGGCAACTGGTCACAAATGATCTGTAGGTACGACGATCGCCCATGAATTTTTCTGGTAGGAGAACAGGGGGTTCAGGGGTTCTGGTAGCTGAGGCACCTTCGGTGTGTATTTGGGCTTGTAATGTAGCATGGCTTACTTGTAACTGCTGCACTGAGTGAGCAATGGCCGTTACTTGTTCGGTGAGGGTTCGTATGGCAGAGGCCACCTCCGCGGACTCCAGGTCCTGGCTCAGTCGTTCTGTCATGTTTCACTCGTAATGCGGGTTCTTTTGGAGTCCGGTATGCGGTTCGTGGTACAAGAGGAGTATAGAAAAAGGATGGTCGAAATCAGGCAAGTGGTCGGTCCAGGCGGAGTATGTTCATAAACGAGAGTGGGAAGCCAAGTGTCGGAAACCGGGAGATCGATAGGGTCAAAGCAAGGTACCAGGGGATATCCGGAAGACGTGGTCAAATGGAAGTCAAAGGTTCGGTATAGTAGCTAAGAGCTTGGGAGACAATATATCAGGGAACTTAGATATCAACGGGGAGTTGACGACTGAGCACTCTCTCCTAGGCCTTTTGGGTTTTTATGAGGTATGGGTAACGAGCTCAGCCTCTCCTGTGTGTGGGACTCCTCCCCTGCCCCTCCTGTTTGCCGGGTCTTCCCAGGTCCTGTCCGGAACTCGCGAAGGTCACGCCCCCGCAGGCGAGCCGGAGGGCGCCGCCCCCCGCACACGCCCAGGAGATCCAAGGATCCTCCCACGCGTGCACGATGGGGAACCGCACCCACCGCCGCCCGCAAGCGACGCCGAACCACGCGGGAGGCCGACAGGGAAAGGATGGAGGCAGCGGGGGAGCCCGAACGCCGCACCGAGAGGACATCGCGACCAGTGGTATGGGGCCTCCCAATACCCGACCTCCCCCATCGTGGGAGACGCCGACGGTCGCCATGACGCCACGGCCGCGCTATGGAGGTGAGGCATGACAGGTATACATGTATCTGGGGTCTGATGACTGCGTGTACATGTATCTGGAGTCTGATGTCTGGGTATACATGTATCTGGGGTCTGATGTCTGGGTATACATGTATCTGGGGTCTGATGTCTGGGTATTAATGTTATTTTTGCAACTTTATTCTAAATAAAACCTTTAACCGTGTAATTTAATAAGTTAATTTAAGGGTGTGCGTTAGGGGCAGAGCTAAGGGCTAGGTAGGGGTTAGGTGGAGCAACTGGTGGCGAGTAACTCTTATGCCTGGTTAGTAGCTTGGGACTTGAAATTTTGAGCCCTCTCTTAGCACATACTGTATATAATATGTTATTACATGATGTCTATCTTTTAGCGCATACTGTTTTTTAGAATTGTATTTTCTGTGCTTTGTACAAGAATAGGTCTTTGGGTATTTGTCACTTCTACTGTCAGACACATGACTCTGATTTCATGATGGATGTAACCTTTATATATGGGTCTAGCATCGTTTGTTTTGTTTTTTATTAGTTCGGGATATTTTCTAAAGAATGTGCTGGTTCATGTAGTTAATGAATAAACACTTACAACAAGAATTCAGGGACAAGTTTCCAGGTTCGTGATTCTGGCCGTTATCCAGATAATGAGGAAGGTTTTAATCAGAATTCCAGCAGCTCGTCTGGAAATAATGAAGGTGCCAGTGCAAGTTTATAATAGTTTAGTGTTTTACGAGCCCTGGACTCGCGTACATATTATGTTGGTCTACAGTAACTGTTCGTCGTTCACCAAGCAGTGTCTGCTGCTAATACTGCAGGTCATGCTATCTTCTCCATACTGGAGACCAAGATAAGAAACATGGGAATGTATGCAGGTGGCGGCTGAATTTCCCAGCGTCACTCACATTCATTGATCCAGATTCCAGGATGACGGCTGCCAACTGGTTCCCATTAACAGGCACAATATCAACTTGTATGTATTCGGGAATCTGAAGTTCTCTAATGTTCTTTACCGTCATCTTCCCAAAGATGTTGCCCAGTGGCATTCCAAGACATGCAATCAATGGGGTAAACCTAGTAATCAGATTTTAAGGTGCAAGGCATCAAAATGAAGTAAAGTAATGATGGTCCTTATATCCCGGAGGCCTGGGGGATTAAAGAGTTAGAGTTCTTAATCCTTCTGAGATTTTATCATTTAAGTACATAGGGATATGTTAAGTGGGCTGAATGGAGACACTAATTGCTTCCTTCTTGTTTGAGGCTCCAAGGATGAATTTATTTCTTTAAACACAGTACAAATTGCCAAAAGACCAAAACCAACCTTCATGTCACCACAGTGACTAATTCACTGCCAGGGCTAATTGACTTAACTGGGACTCGTCAGGCATTGACCAAAGGATTGCAAACATGTAGGATGCAGCAGCCAGGCTCAAAAATCCATGAATTAGTAATTCACACTCCTCTCTTATATGGAGGAGCGGCGAACAGGACCCCCGCAACCTCACATACATAGAAGAGCCCCTAAAAACACACCCGCACACCCTGTATATATGGAGAAGCCACTAAAGATACCCGCACACTCTGAATATATGGAGGAGCCCCTAAAAAGACACCCACACACCCTGAATATATGGAGACCCCCTTAAAAAGACACCCGCACACCCTGAATATATGGAGTAGAGCGCTTAAAAAGACACCCGCACACTCTGAATATATGGAGGAGCCCCTAAAAACACAACGTACACCCTGAATATATGGAGGAGCCCCTAAAAAGACACCCACACACCCTAAATATATGGAGGAGCCCCTAAAAAGACACCCACACACCCTGAATATATGGAGGAGCCCCTAAAAACACAACCGCACACCCTGAATATATGGAGAAGCCCCTAAAAGACACCCACACCCTGAATATATGGAGTAGCCCGTAAAAAGACACCAACACACCCTGAATATATGGAACAGCACCTAATAACACACCCACACACCCTGAATATATGGAGGAGCCCCTAAAAAGACACCCGCACACCCTGAATATAAGGAGGAGCCCCTAAAAAGAAACCTGCACACCCTGAATATATGGAGGAGCCCCAAAAAAGACACCCACACACCCTTAATATATGGAAGAGCGTTGAACAAGACACCCACAACCTCACATACATAGAAGAGCCCCTAAAAAGACACCCACACTCTCTGAATATATGGAAGAACTCTAAAGGATAACAACAAACCTTAACCCTTTCACTGCTGAAGACGTGTGGGGCACGTCCTCATTGATGCACGTTACATGCTGAGGACGTGCCCCACACGTCATCAGCTTTGCGGGACCCCCGGCGGAGATACTCACCTCTCTGTCCGGGGTCCCGTGGCGTTCTGACTTCAGCGTCCTCAGATGCTGAAGTCAAGCTCCTCCCGGCGTAAATGACGTCATCGCGCTTGGCGCGATGACGTCATTTCCAGGCTACCCCCCGGCAATGCCGGGAGATAGCCTGGAAGGGAGGGGGGATCCGTTCGGATACCTCTCCCTCCCGATCGGAAAGGAGCAGCGCCAAAATCCAGGCACCGCTTAAAAGGGGAGAGTCTCCCCTTTTAAGCGGTGCCTGGCTTTAACCCCTCAAGCGCCGGGTTGCACTTCAGCGCCTTGCGGCGCTGAAGTGCAGCCTAGCTCCGGTGGGGGCCGCCATCTTGGATGGCGGCTCCACCCCCGGGTCTCCCCTCGCTGCCTGATGTCATCATGCATAGCGTGATGACTTCAGATAGCCGGGGAACCCCTAGCTGCAAGGGGAATTCCCGAAGGAAATCCGCAGGTGGAAATAGGGGGTTCTTGTGAACCCCCGATATCTCCAGAACCGTGGCAGTTGGGGGGTCATGGAGGTTGTCATTTCAAAGGCCTGAGCATGACTAGGTACAAAGTTAAAAAAAATAGTAAAAAAAATTATAATGAAAATAATAAATAAATTTTAAAAAAAACATGTTTTTTTTGTGTGTTGTTTTTATTAATGCAGCAATATTGTTCACATTTCAATTATAATGTGAACAATGATGCTGCACTAATGATTTTTTTCTATGGGGTGCGTTTGCTAAAAAACACGTAATTCCCCCTACAAAATGTGACAAGTCCCCATTTCAAATTTTTGTACAAGCGCACCCCATAGAAAAACGCTCATGTGCTAAAATGTGAAAAAAACACTTTACACACTGCATATGATTAAAAATTTAATTTTTATTGTATTTTTTGTTATAATATACAGACAGAACATGACGTATACATATAAAAATTATATATTACAAATCTGCGGAGCCTGACGGAAAGAACGATATTTAATATGTCTGGGTCATTTAATAAAATGTGGCTTCAAATAGCATTTAAACATGATGAGCGAAAGCGGTAAAAATGAGCTCAGCACACAGCGGTGAAATGCCTCAGCAGTGAAGGGGTTAAATATATAGAGGAGCCCCTAAAAAGAAGCCCTTGCACTCAAAATATGTGGAGGTGCCCCTAAAAAAAGACACCCGCACACCCTGAATATATGGAGAAGCCCCTAAAAAATGCTTGTACTCTCCAAACATATGGAAAAGCCCCTAAAATGACAGTCACACAACCAACATTCAAAGAAGAGTATGTTGCGTAGGACTACAAATTGCACATATAGCATCAGGGTTGGGGAGTCCATGAGCTGAAGAGGAGGAGCTTCGCGCGGCAATGGACAAAAGGTGAGTACCATCATATAAAATAAAACAAATAAATAAAAAATTGTGACAAGGCTGTCAGCAACATCTTCCTAATGATTTAAGGGCAAGAAAAGGGAACTCCACTTTTAATATAGTATCCCTTTAAGGCTAGGGTCAGACAAAAGCATTTTTCCCCCGCGAACGTGAAAAAGTGCGTCTGAACGCATTGACGTATTTTTTCACGGAATGCGCAAAAACGGTCAGACGACGTGCATTTTCGGGCGTGATTTTGTACGGATCATCAATAAAACTCTTTTTGCGTCTGGACGTTATGTAGGCTGGACATTAGCAGCGTCTGACATCTCCTAATCACGCAAACACGCCGCTATGCCGCAGCTGCGCACTCAGTACGTCAGTGCTAGCGATTCAGCGTTCTCAAAAAAATGCGTTCAAATTCCACTTGCGTTGCACGGCTGGACTTTTGTGCGGCCGTACATCGTATATTGGCCGTCATTGCCCGTCATCTGCTGCTAGTGCGGCCGTAATTATGTGCGCCAGAACGCACGTTAAAAGTGCGCTGGTCTGACCCCAGCCTTAGAGATACCCATCATGTACGCATGTGGACGGGTTTGAGAGCAAGACTATGGTAAAGGAATTGGTGAACTTCATAGTTATTTTGTTACTGTATTACTGTTACAATTGTGTTCTAGAATATGCTATTTATATGTCCTCAGGTTTACAAAATGATGATTTTTTATAAGAAATACTAATCGGCAAAATAGACAACCAGGCACATATAAAAGACCCAAGACGCTTTGTGCTATGCACCATTGTTTTACCGAAGTTCTCAGTAGTAACAAACAACAATCATATTCCCTACCAATGCTGCCATGATGGTGAATCTTGGCCATCCAGAGAAGGAAACTTCAACACGGAATGTCAAAGATACTTCAAACAACGCTGAACACTGGTAGCACCGTTATTCTTTTGGAAAATAAGTAACCTGCACCTATTCTCAATATTAATACCATGAGCTTACTTATTAATCCCCTACTATGTGCTATTGAGAAATGTCACAATGTAATAAGTTACACATGTACTGATAAGAGATAGGCATCATGTAATAACATATTATATACAGTATGTGCTAAGAGATAGTCTCCATGTAATAACATATTATATACAGTATGTGTTAAGAGAGGGCTCAAAATTTCAAGTCCCTAACCAGGCCATAAGAGTTACTCGCCACCAGTTGCTCCACCTAACCCCTACCCAGGCATTAGCTCTGCCCCTAACACACACCCTTAAATTAACTTATGAAATTACACGGTTAAAGGTTTTATTTAGAATAAAGTTACAAAAATAACATTAATACCCAGACATCAGACCCCAGATACATGTATACCCAGACATCAGACCCCAGATACATGTATACCCAGACATCAGACCCCAGTGTGAGCAGAGTGAGGAGGCAGGGAACACCTTTCCACCCCTGCCAGTGACAGAGACGTGCTTGGTCAGGTTAGGCAGCTGATCCCCGCCACCGTGGAGCCTGGGGATGGGGGGGCTGCACAGTGCACCGCTGGAATACTCAGCACGAAATAATTTATTGTGCTGCCTGCGTGTGCATTTCCACTCGCCCTCACTTAATTTCCACTCGCCAAATGCTATTAGGCGAGTGGAAATTTTGAGCCCTGTGCTAAGAGATAGACTCCATGTAATAACATATTATATGCAGTATGTGCTGATAAGAGATAGACTCATTCTAATAACATTATATACAGTATGTGCTAAGAGATACAGGGTTATTTAAAGGGAATCGAAAAGCCACCGCACGTTTTTGTTCTCTTCAATTCGGTGCGATTTGGCGATCCCATTTTGGCGACCCTGCGGTGTATTCAGCAAACACCACAGGGCCGCCGTATTGCAGGGAAAAGTCGCCGCAAACCCGCCGAAAACTCACCACAAACCCAGGGTGAACGCACACCGAAACCCGCAAAAACATCTGGATTAACCCCGCCGAACACGCCGGAGAAACCTGAGCAGGAGCCGATCACACGCAGAGCAGCCGCCGGAAAAAGCCAACACCGCAGATGAATGGAGTGAAAAAAAAAAACAGTATGCTTGAATGTTTGAATAGTAAAACCCTGTTTGCAAAAAAACTACAGAATGAAAATGTCTGAAATTTACATATAAGATCCAATGAATGATAATAAAAAGGGCTCTTACAGAAAAAAGAAACAACTATTTAAAAACACAAACAAAAAAAATGTTTGCAAAAAAATCACAAAAAATGCCTAAGGCTAGGGTCAGACGAACGCATTTTTATGTTGTCTGTGAAAAAGTGCGTTCGAACGAATGGACGCATTTTTTCACAGAATACATGATAGTGGTCATACGATGCGCATTTTCGTCCGTGATTTTGTACGGATCATCAATAAAACACTTTTTGCATCTGGACGTTATGTTGGCCGGACATTAGCAGCGTCTGACGTCTCCTAATCACACACACACGCCGCTAGCGGACGCAGCGCACTCTGTACGTCAGTACCTGCGGTTTCACGTTCTCGAAAAAATGCGTTCATTTTCCACTTGCGTTGCGCAGCCGGACTTTTGTGCGACCGTACTTCGTATATTGGCCGTCATTGCCCGGCATCTGCTGCTAGTGCGGCCGTGATTAAGTGCGCCAGAACGCGCGTTCGCACTGCCTCAGTCTGACCCTAGCCTTAAAGATCCTAAAAAAATCTAAAGATATAGAGACTTTTTACTGCAGAATATTATAATCAACGGTTTATTAGATATTTAATTAAAATGGGAATATTTTTAACATGGAAGCCTATGGGATTCACCTGAATAAACCTGTTGAATGAAACCACCGAATGACAGGGCATTAGGGGAACTTTTCACTGCTGGTTTGTGCTCTCTGAATAGACGAAGCATTGCTTCTCTATGGGGATTCACTGCCCTCGAACAGGCACCGAACAGGTACCGTATGTGCAGGCAATTCGCCAATATTTGGTGAATTGCCTGCTCTCTGGATAGCCGAATGGCCAGGAAAGGTAACCATACGCAGAATTTCAGCATTCGGTTACCTCTCGGCCCCAATTTGGATCTCTTTGCATAACCCTGATAGACTTCATGTAATAACATATTATATACAGTATGCGCTGATAAGAGATAGACTCCAAGTAATAACATATTATATTTGTACTGTTAAGAGATAGACTCAGACTCAGAGTAATACCATATCGTGTTTTGCTGATAAGAGATACAAGACCGAAACCATCGTCGGGGGTTGCTGCACCTTTCGTGCAGAGATGAAGTCCTTGACATTTCAGTACTGACCACCCTTTCTGGGTGTAGCGTCTGATTTGCATATGGAGCCGTTGTCTCTGTAATGGCACAAGCAAGCTAAAACCTCACAAACCTCCTTTTCTCTCGCTGATAAGAGATAGACTCATTCTAATAACATATTTGTGCTGATAAGAGATATGCTCACACATACAATAACATACAAAATGTTTATGGGAAAAAAACGATACCAATGTGTTACGAGGATACACTTAAAAAGATAGCGACTTAAGGAATGTCGCGAAACCACTTAAATCTGTTGTCCTTACCACCTGACAACCAATAAAACAAGTGTCATAAACAATACACGCAGGAGGGAAGTGCATCCAGTGTTCTGTAAAAATGGTAGCAGATAACAACCAATTACCGTCACTTCAAGATTAAAGTTTCTGGTATAATTTCCTCAACGATAAAAGAGAAAAACATCATAGCGTAACCCATATGTTGTAGACATAGACCAGTATCCATATATGGTCCCACTCACGTTTCAAAGAGCCATACTCGGCTCTGGGACTATAGCCTCTGGGTTAGTAATCGGCCACCCAACAGCCCCACGGATCTCCAGTTTTCTTACCAATCCTTACAAATAAAAGATGGACAACATAGTGCAGACTGAAACTACATGAGCTGCTTTTAACCGGAGACGTGGAAAAACCCACATGTGAAGGGACCTTGCCTAGGTCCTAAGGTAATTCACCCGGAAGTCATTTTCTCCTAGGTGGAACTTCAAAGAAAACCCTTATTGGTTAACTGAATCCAGAACAGCAGCAGAAATTATATAAACTCTTATTTATTAACCATAAGTAAAAAAACAAAGAATAAATAAAATATCTACATAGATGTATTTCCTGCCGTTAGCAAGTTATTCCTATTAAAATGAAGAGTCCGCGAACTTCTTCCTTTTGACTTAAAACGTATGCGCTTTAGTTCCCGGCTGAGACCGTATCAATGTCTTTATATGCTTTAATTCAAGTTTATGAATGTTGAGCATGTTGACACTCTATTGAGTGACACAGTGGCATACATTGCGCTTTATCAATATTTAGACGTGTCACATTGGCGTTGGGCTTTCTAGGCAACGCCAAAATTATTGCTGACTATATATAAGCACTTTGCTGAGGAACGAGGAAGAAGAATTTCCCCGGAATGAGGTCACAACGTAAGGTTAAGCCAGTTTTGTAAGCTGTGGATTTTTGAAGCATTTGTCAAACCAACCGAAAAGAACCTGACAAAACTCTGTGTCCAAGACGAGTCCTCGCCGAGCGCTCCCAGCACAAACATTCCAACAATAGTTTCTATTTACCAAGAAAAGAACATACATGACAATACATCTACATACATTTACTAAACCACAAGATTTAACTCAAAATAAAGAAGCTGCAATGAGACCATATTTGGTGGATTTCTCCAATTTGACTCTTTTGGCCTAAAATCCTCAAGTCTTCTGTGAAATCTTTACAAACTCCATCTCAGGGACAAAGCCTCTAGTTTAAGAGGTCAGACGGAGCGTCTCAGGTTGTGACAGCAGTGAAAAGTCTCAATATTACAATGGGTGCAGGTAAAACAGAATGTGGCAAATGGGTTTTGCCCACCACGTTGGAAGTGTCGATTTCTCCAGGTGGGAATGTATATGATATGAACACACATCTCAGCATGTTGGCTTCTCTGGCTTTGGCGTTTATATAACTGATTTGTATTGTGGTTATCATTTTACCTTACACTTAGCTCAAACATTGAACATTAGATTGTAAGCTCCCATGTCCTGCGTCCTTTACACCTCTTGGCTTCTAGTCCAGTTGATTCGGTGATTCGTAAGATAGTGTCCGCAAATTAAATGCTCCAGATAACCCGCTAACTGGTTACCGGCCGGATTTGGTCTGAAGCTCCAGGCGTCTAATGACACACCTGATATTTACTAGGTAGAGTCCACAGGACTCCATGCTGAGTCGCATCGCACAGGAGTTAAATGAGATTGCATGGACTCAGTCTAACATGTCGCATTGGACTGACAGAAGGAAGTCTAAGAACTGCTTGTTCCTGGTGTCCTTAAAACTGAAGCAAGGCTCTAAAATCACTTAGAGGCTTATTCACTGACGTCCGAATATGCCACCAAAATGCACCAAATTGGTCTATTCACAAAGCTGTCAATTCAGGAAATACAGGCCAATTGACAGCGAAATACGATGCATTTCCCAGCAATCAGCATGATTCGTGGCACCGAAATTGTCCCATAGAGAACTAATGATTTGTCTATTCACAGAACGTCGAATTGCACCGAAATTGCGGCGAAATTACCAGATTTTCGGTGGTTTCAATTTGACAGGCTTAAACAGGAGAGTCTGACAGGTTTTAATACAATAAATGGGATATCGTTTTTAGTTCTTTTATTTCAATTTTTTACAAAAAAGGCTTTTTATTGTTTTATTATTTACAATATTTTTTTCTATTGTGTTGCTGATATTTTACATGTGATTTGTTTTTCACTTGTATGTTTAGTTAAGAAAATATTTTCCTCTATATGTGTCACTGGGCGCATCCATTGTGTGATATTCTCCTCTATATGTGTCACTGGGTGCATCCATTGTATGATATTTTCCTCTATATGTGTCACTGGGTGCATCCATTGTATGATATTTTCCTCTATATGTGTCACTGGGCGCATCCATTGTGTGATAGTTTCCTCTATGTGTGTCACTGGGCGCATCCATTGTGTGATAGTTTCCTCTATGTGTGTCACTGGGTGCATCCATTGTGTGATATTTCCTCTATATGTGTCACTGGGTGCATCCATTGTGTGATATTTCCCTCTATATGTGTCACTGGGTGCATCAATTGTGTGATATTTCCCTCTATACGTGTCACTGGGCGCATCCATTGTGTGATATTTTCCTCTATGTGTGTCACTGGGTGCATCCATTGTGTGATATTTTCCTCTATAGGTGTCACTGGGCGCATCCATTGTGTGATATTCTCCTCTATATGTGTCACTGGGTGCATCCATTGTGTGATATTTCCCTCTATATGTGTCACTGGGTGCATCAATTGTGTGATATTTTCCTCTATATGTGTCACTGGGTGCATCCATTGTGTGATATTTTGTGTTGTATTTTTCCATCACTTGCTCCTCACTGTGTGGCTTTGGCCATAGAATGGAGTGAATGGGTCAGTCACCGACTCACATCATTGTATTCTGTGGGATGTATTCAAAGGACATTACCAGGGGGTAGATTAGAAGAATTTGAGCTGCCAGTTCTTATTTCATTCAGCCGCCAGCTCTTATCTCTGGAAGCCTGGACATTACAACAGACCCCATGCAGCCTTATCTAAACATCCCCTCTTCCACTTCATTAATTATTAAATACTGTAGAAGCTAAGCTACAACTGTAAAGTAAAACATTTGCACACAATTGTCAAATGTTACTTTATGTAAAAAATCCATAAAATGGAAACAGGAGATAGAAAACCTCACGTTATTTTCCCTTACAGACAGTTACTTAAAACAAAGAACAAAAAAAAGAATCATGTGCTTTATAATGTGTTTTATAATGTGTCCTATAATGTTTTTTTTTGTAATGCACAAGTAATCCAATTACTGCTTATGTTAGTGGTAGCGTCCCTTTGATATTGATATTAATATATGAAGGTCAGGGCTGTCAAACCCCCCGGCCCTCAGATATTTATGGCCTACAATTTCCAGAATTCTTTGAATGCAATAGATTGTCAAAGAATCGTGGGAGCTGTAGTTCAGAAATACCTGGGGTGGGGGCTTTGCTTGAGATTCCTGATGTAGATAGTGGGGAATTATTGCTTTTATAAAATATTTATTTTATTAGACCTATATACAAATAAATGTATTGGAAATCTGTAATAATTTTACATACTGACCTTTTTAATTATCATCGCACATTTTGATATCACAATTCTGTACGGAATAAGTGATATTCTTAAATATATTTGAAGTACAGAAATTTTGGAATCACTCAGGGTTATTCAGAGAGAGGTGCAACTCAGGAGAATGACTGGAGAAGCGAAAATTCTAGGTCAAAATAGCCAAACCAGAAAAATTCTCCTATTTATCTCACTTTCCAAATCGACTTTTGACCTAGAATTTTCACTTCTCTAAAAGTTCCCCAGAGTTTCACCTTTCTCCGAATAACCCTGTCAGGAATATTCAGAGAGCGGTGAAAAGCAGGATAATGACTGGAGAATGAAAAATTCTATCAGGGTAATTCAAAGAGATCTGAATGGCTGGAGAAAGGTAACCGAACGCTGAAAATCAGCGTTCGGTTACCTTTCTTGGCCATTCGGCTATCCAGAGAGCAGGCAGTTCGCCAAATCCTGGCGAATTGCCTGCACATACGGTGTCTGTTCGGTGTCTGTTCGAGGGCAGTGAAATCCCCATAGAGAAGCAATGCTTCGGCTATTCAGAGAACACAAACCAGCAGTGAAAGGTTCCCCTAATGCCCTGCCATTCGGTGGTTTAATTTGACAGGTTTATTCAGGCGAATCCCATAGACTTCAATGTTAAAAATATTCCGGTTTTAATCCAATATCTAATAAACCGTTCATTATAAAATTCTGCAGTAAAGAGTCTCTTTATTTATCGATTTTTTTAGGATATTTTAAGCATTTTTTTTTTAAAAAAAAAGTCCAATTTTTAAAAAAATAAAATAAATTGTTTGCTTATTTTTTCTGTAACAGCTCTTTTTATTATCATTCATTGGATTTTATATGTAAATTTCAGACATTTTCGCTCAGTAGTTTCTTTGCAAACAGCGTTTCACTTTTCACACATTCAAGTAAACAGTTTTTCTAATTTACACTCGTCTGCGGTGTCGGCTTTTTCCGGCAGCTTCACTGCGTGTGATCGGCTCCTGCTCGGCTTTTTCCCGAAGGCTTCGCTGCGTGTGATCGGCTCCTGCTCGGCTTTTTTTTGTGGTTTTCGGCCGGTTAATCCAGATGTTTTTGCAGGTTTCGGCGTGCATTCGCCGGGTTAGTTTTCGTGGGGTTTGCGGCAGCCTTTCCTTGCAATTCGGGGACCCTGTGGTGCTTGCTGAATACACCGCAGGGTCACCGAAATGGGATCGGCAAAACAAACCGAATTGAAGAGAACGAAAAGTCACCAAATGTCCGGTGACTTTTCGAATCTCTTTGAATTACCCTGTAGGTCAAAATATCCAAACCAGAAGAATTCTCCCTTTTATCTCACTTTCCAAATCAGCTATTTTGACCTAGAATTTTCCATTCTCCAGCCATTCTCCTACTTTTCACCTCTCTCTGAATAACCCTGTGTGCGTTTATTTAGGCCTGATGTTAATCCTTTGTGTGTGTCCACATATCTGTCTAAAGAATTACTGAAAATAAATTTCTAAATGATAAAAAAAATTGAATTGATTTGCAAAACTGATGCTTTTTTTTTTAAAAAAAAAATACATCTGATTAATTTTGTGCCATCCAGAAAAATAGGGATATTGCCCGGAGTTTAAGTTTCCTGCCTCTTGGATTGATCGATTGTTTGACATCCAGTTAGCATATGTCTCTCCATGGATAATGGGAGTCGTAGTCCTTTCATATTCAGGCATTTTTATCAATCATTGTACTGCGCTGTGGAATATGCTGGCGCTTTATGAGCAGCGATAGTAAAGACAATGCAAACCCTGTGTCCTAATCTGTGATAAAGCAAAGGATGTTGACCCGTGTCAAAGTATGAAGAGAATGCAAGAGGCCGAATCCTTACAGGATGTCCGTCAGGATACTCATTTACAGTTTCGGCGTGACTCACGCTGACAGCATCTATCAATCTCACATATATTGGAGAGTCGCTACAAGTCCGCAGCACTTTACGATACAGTATACTATCGGTATTTGATTAAACCTCTCGATTTTGCCCCTAAAATGTTGAGTTTGTCAACGTTTTTCCATTTTACGTCCCCTCCTTCCTATTGATAAGCTCAGCCGGGAAAATCTTAGCTACAGATATTGGTATTAAAAAAAGGTATTTTATTGTCATAATAAAGTATGTCATCCACCTGAGTATTCATCGCAATCAGTGACAGAGATTGGCGCTGTCCGGCCGCGTTACCTCCTAACCGAGGGGGTCAGGATGGCAGTAAGGGTTAAACTCTTACCCAGGGGAGCTTAATGACATTAGAGAATCTGGACGGAAAGTGAGGAAAACTGTTATATTCATCTGCAAGAAGCTGGAAGGGACTGGGAAGTGATAGGTTTCCTCCACCAGAAGTCACAAAGAATTTACTACAACCTCCTTTCCTTTCATCATATTTATCTTTTACAACCTTTTATTGGTGGTTTAAGTCTATGTGTATATAATAAAACTGATAAATACATAAACAAAAGCAAAGGAATATAGGTATCATTGTATCCTGCAATATCATCATAGGTAAATATTTAGAAATATGTAAAATAAACTGTATCTATCTATATAGGTGTGTGTATATATTCATAGAATAAGGGCGCTCTTCTTTCAAACAATGTATGGTTTTAAAAAAAAAAAAGCCTCCTGTATGAGCCAAAACTTGGAATTTTTAATGGATTAATAATAAAGGAATTTAATTTTATGAAGACATCGACTCCATCCACTATATATATATATGTGTGTGTAAAACAAATGAGAAATGGACGCACTCAGGGACTTAAATGACAAAGTAAAAGATGATGCTTTATTGATCCATTAAAAAGTTGCTGTCTCCAAGAACCGACGTTTCGGCCCCTTCAGAGCCTTTATCAAGCAGGGGTCGCAACGTCGGTTCTTGGACACAGTAACTTTATAATGGATCAATAAAGCATCATCTTTTACTTTTTCATTGAAGTCCTTGAGTGCGTCCATTTCTCTTTCGTTGTATACATACCTTTCCAGACTGTGCACCTGGGCATCATTTTTTCTCGGTGGCTTTCAGCGGGTGGATAGTATATATGTTATGGTTAAAGCCCGAAGTGCGGTTAACCCTAGTAGCACCCGGATAATCCTTCCTGACATTACCCAGGCGTCATTAGCAAAAGTCTGATGTGAAATAAAATTTTGGACTTTACCCGGGTAATCTGCAAAGTATCCAGAGGCCTCTGGGTAATCCAGTTTTCTGTTCTGTTTTAACCAGGTAATTCGCACATTACCCTAGTGTTGCTGGATAAAGTGTGATGTGCAACAAAACATCAGACTTTATCCGGGTAATCTGCAAAGTATCCAAACGCCTCTGGGACTCCGCTTTTCTTGGGTATTCAGCAGGTTACAGGTGACTGAATTTCGAGGATTACCCGGGTAAAGCTGCAAACTGTTATCTGACTGATAACAAAATAGTGGTTTCTGTTATTTTTAATGAAATTGTATCCAGTCACAAACCACACTAATTAACCGCCATGTAACTCTGTGCATTAATTGTCTGAAAATTAATTTCTGAAAATAAAGATATTATATAAAGAGTAACCTGATGGTTATTATGTTTTATAAATGATATATAAGCACATATGACACATAATAAAGATCATGTAACTCTTTCACATTCATATAAGAAACATATCCTGTTACTCTGTATATTCATTATATCCGCAATACATTTTAATGTTTGTCTTTTGCCATTTTCATTGATAATATCCATAGATAATAGCAAAATTCACTGTTACCCAAGCGGATGCTCGGCTATGGATAGTCCTCAGATTACCCGGGTGAAGCTTCAGACTTGCACATTATCCGGGTAAAGTGGGAATTTTTCAGCTCTTCCAGACTGTTACCCAAGGGCAGTTGGTTAGTCCTAAAATTACCCCGGTAAAGTCTGAGATTTTCATCTTTTTGCAGCTTTACCCAGCGTTTTGGGGTAATGTCAGGATTACCCGGGTAATCCTAGGATTAACCGCACTTCGGGCTTTACCCGTAACATATACATTATATAGAGACCTCCTTTTGGGAGCACTTGAGGACTTCATAAAAACCAGGAATTTATTAGATATGTATGAAAAATCCAACGTTTCGGCACCTTGGAGCCTTTTTCAAGGTTAGGGAGCTGAAACGTCACATTTTTAATACATATCTAATAAATTGCTGTTTTTTATGAAGTCCTTAAATGCTCCCAAATGGAGGTCTATATATATTAAAGGGAAGGGATCAAGCCCTGGGGCATTTGACTTTTTTTGCTGATCAGTCTACCCATAACCGTTATACGAATACATTGTATCAGTGATGGATAATTACAATTTATTTATTTATAAAGTACTTTATCAGGAAGGATACATTGAGATTTCTCTCGGTTTCTAATATGTCCTGGGTTCAATGTATCATTACTTTACAAATACATTGTATCGCAGGTATATCCACCTGTATAATGCTGAATATATACTTTGCGTCACTTCTATGGATCAATGTATCACTGTAGTATAAACAGATTATACTATAGCTTTGTATATACACATAAATGCAATGTATCACAGTGATATAAACAAACTGTATCACTGCTATACAAATACACATAAGTTACAATGTATCACTAACTGTGACCCTTTAATCTGACATTTCTCTACATGAGCAGAGTGTTAAATACTGATCCATCACTTTTCCCCATAATTGCTCGTTATATAAAGTATCTCACATTGGGACAATCACAGGACTCCCCCAAATTTCCTTACCTTCCCCAGGAGAAGTATTCCTGCCACCAGCAGCAGAGGGCCACACTCCTGCCCATCTCCAGATGTGATGTATAGCGTGCTCAGGTTTTTTTTGTC
This sequence comes from Leptobrachium leishanense, assembly GCA_009667805.1. Classification (NCBI taxonomy): domain Eukaryota; kingdom Metazoa; phylum Chordata; class Amphibia; order Anura; family Megophryidae; genus Leptobrachium; species Leptobrachium leishanense. Next base: position 112,651,840 of record CM019072.1, read on the forward strand.
AGCAGCACATCCAGGACATGGCATTTAAATTGTCCCCTGTGTCACTCAGGATCCCTGTCACCCTGGCAGGACAGTCACAATAAGCAATACTAGCTCTCCTTGCCTTCATGCCTTAACAGAAATGTGAGATCATAAGGAGGGGGGACCCTGGTCTGGGTGGAGCGAAAACTAGTGTCAAACACTTTTCATTTTTTGTTTTTTTTTGGTATTTAACGCTTTCCCTGCTGGAGGAGGGAGCTAAGTGAGCAGTGCCTTGCTATGCCTTGCAGTGCTAGAGGTCAGGAAGGGGTGTGAAAGCCCCATTCATTGTAAGAAGATGTCACAGTGAAGTCACAGACTTGTTCTTGCTGAAGGAAAGGGCTTTCTCTGCCTCTTAAATTCCTTTCCCACCATGACTTTGAGGAAGTCTTGACTCAAAGTCCTGTCTCTGCCCTTTCTCCTCCCACATTCCTATATAATTTAGTTAGAAAGCAGAGAAACCGTCCCTACTGTCTAAAAAAGGCAGTTTTACTATTCTCTGAGCATTTTACCCCAAAAAAACTAAAGAGCAGACCTCATTGGATGGGGCTCTGGAGTTTACGATCAGGGACTGGATCTGCATTTTAATCAATTAATGGATGCATGGATTACAATTACTATTATTTATAACATCGCTGTTTAAAATACACACACATATATATATATACATTCATACAGTGTATATACTATGTGGACGTGTGCAAATAATTTCCTTTTTTTGGTTGGTTTGTTATCAGAAAGTGCAGAGTATTTCAATCTGGTTTTGTTTCCGGGAAAATAAAGTAAATGGATAGTTTTTGGCTGCCTCCATTACTGGCAATCATGGTCAGCTTAACCCCCGCTGTGCCTGCGTAGTGTAAAAAGGGTGATGTGACCAGTAAAGTAAGGCTGGGGGTTAGACGAGCGTAGTGTTCACGTCCGTGATTGCGCCTTAAAGTACGTCCGTGATAGCATGACAGAAAGCCCATCGGAGCCTGTTACACGAAGTACGTCCGCACTGAACTGCGGACGCACAACGGCAGCAGCAAACGGACGCAAGGCAGGCAAGAACGTACAACTCCTAGAACGGCCGCACAAAGTGCGCTGCGTCCGCAACGTCTGCATAGCTTTGTGTGTGAGTGATGGAACGTGGTCAGACGGACTGCATTTATACGTCCAGCATTTTTCACGGACAAAATGGTTTTGCTTTTTAATTTATTTTCCCTCCTACATCCGTCAAAATATACAGTTGTGTTCAAAATTATTCAACCCCCAATGCTGTAAAGGGTTTTAGGGAATTTAGTGTACATTTGTAATTGTATTCAGAATGAAATCCTACAAGGACTTTTTAAAGAACCATATGCAACTAAAATGACATCAATTGGTTTTGTAATACAGTAGTAAATGTTTCTTTTGTGAATTCTTCATTGAGACAATTATTCAACCCCTTAAAGACTACCACTCTGAAGAACAGAGGTTCATTCAAGTGTTTTCAATCAGGTATTGAAAACACCTGTGGATGTCACGGAGCAGCAATAAAGCATAATAAGCACCAATTAGAAAGCTTTAAAATGACTGTGATACTCAGCTCCTTCTAGACATTTACTGGTGTGGTTACAAACATGGTGAAGTCAAGAGAATGGTCCAGGAAGACAAGAGAAGAGGTGATTACTCTTCACATGAAGGGCAATGGCTATAAGAAGATTGCAAAGATGTTAAACATACCAAGAGAGACTATAGGAAGCATCATTCGCAAATTCAAGGCCAAGGGCACTGTTGAAATGCTACCTGGTCGTGGCAGAAAGAAGATGCTGACTTCGACTGCTGTGCGCTACCTGAAGCGTAGAGTGGAGAAAAGTCCCCGTGTGACTGCTGAGGAACTGAGAAAAGATTTGTCAGATGTGGGTACTGAAGTTTCAGCTCAGACAATACGGCGCACACTGCGTAATGAAGGCCTCCATGCCAGAACTCCCAGGCGCACCCCCTTGCTGTCTCCAAAGAATAAGAAGAGTCGACTGCAGTATGCCAAAAGTCATGTGGACAAACCACAGAAGGTTTGGGATAGTGTTCTGTGGACTGATGAAACAAAATTAGAACTGTTTGGGCCCATGGATCAACGCTATGTTTGGAGGAGGAAGAACAAGGCCTATGAAGAAAAGAACACCTTGCCTACTGTGAAGCATGGCGGGCGTCAATCATGCTTTGGGGCTGTTTTGCTTCTGCAGGTACAGGGAAGCTTCAGCGTGTGCAAGGTACCATGAATTCTCTTCAGTACCAGGAGATATTGGATGACAATGTGATGCAGTCCGTCACAAACCTGAGGCTTGGGAGACGTTGGACCTTTCAACAGGACAATGATCCCAAGCATACCTCCAAGTCCACTAGAGCATGGTTGCAGATTAAAGGCTGGAACATTTTGGAGTGGCCATCGCAGTCACCTGACTTAAATCCGATTGAGAACCTCTGGTGGGACTTAAAGAAAGCAGTTGCAGTGCGCAAGCCTAAGAATGTGACTGAACTGGAGGCTTTTGCCCATGACGAATGGGTGAAGATACCCGTAGATCGCTGCAAGACACTTGTGTCAAGCTATGCTTCACGTTTAAAAGCTGTTATAACTGTAAAAGGATGTTGTAGTAAGCACTAAGATTGAATGTCACTTGGGGGTTGAATAAAACTGATAATGATGTGAGCACAGAAAAGACATTTGTGGTTATTTCATTATAAATGTTATGTTATATTTGTCTGACCTACACGTGCCTCTTTGATTTAATTGTAAGCAAGATGACTGAATGATCAAAATCAATGTCAAACTGGCCAAAACACTCAATTTCAGTGGGGGTTGAATAATTTTGAACACAACTGTACGTCAGTGAAAAAAACGGACTGTGTGGCCACTACTGCGTCTTCCGTACTGACGTACGTCCGTGTGCACAGACGTACAGTCCGTAGAAATCACGCTCGTCTGACCCTAGCCTAAACTGTAGGACACAGCCTCCCCTTACCCTCTGTCTCTGCCTATTATATCCAGTCTCAATTTAGTATAACCGCTGTACCACGCTGCGGAATATGTTAGCATATATACAAATATAATACTAGTACTACTACTAATAAAATTAATACAACAATAATAAAGTGCAAACACAGAGATAAATGTTACAATAGTTTTTTTCATTTCTCTATTCCAATAATATATTCCACTGGTTAATAAATATAAAAGAAACAGACTGAAACCAATGTGGCTTAGTAGGAAGGTAACTAAGGAAATGAAAAATCAAAAGAAGGCATTTAAAGCTTTTAAATCTGATAAATCTGAGGCCACCTATAAAGCATATAGGGCAGCCAATAAAGCATGTAAAAATGCGATTAGATGGGCTAAACTAGAAAATGAAAAAGAAATACAGGGTTATCCAAAGAGATTCGAATTGCTTGAGAAAGGTAACCGAACGCTGAAAATCAGGGTTCGGTTACCTTTCCTGGCCATTCGGCTATCCAGAGAGCAGGCAATTCGCCAAATCCTGTCGAATTGCCTGAACATACGGTGCCTGTTCGGTCCCTGTTCGAGGGCAGTGAATCCCCATGAAAAAGCACTGCTTCGGCTATTCAGAGAACACAAACCAGCAGTGAAAGGTTCCCCTAATGCCCTGCCATTCGGTGGTTTAATTGGGCAAATTTATTCAGGAGAATCCCATAGGCTTCAATGTTAAAAATATTCCTGTTATAATTCAATATCTAATAAACCGTTCATTATAAAATTCTGCAGCAAAAAGTCTCTTTATTTATAGATTTTTTAGGATACTTTAAGCATTTTCTGAATTTTTTTAAAAAAAATAAAAGTCCGATTTTTTTTTTTTTTTTTTTTTCAGTTTGCTTATTTTTTTTGTAACAGCCCTCTTTATTATCATTCCCTGGACCTCCTGTGAAAATTTCAGACATTTTCGCTCAGTAGTTTCTTTGCAAACAGCGTTTCTTTTTCCCAGATTCATACAAATGGTTTTTCTAATTTATTCACTGCCTCCTCTACGTCACAGCTGCTTCGGCTCTGTGTGATTCGGCTCATGTTCGGCTCCTGTTCGGCTCCTGTTCGGAAGGTTAATCCAGATGTTTTTGCTTGTTTTCAGCGTGCATTCGGTTAGTTTTCGTCAGGTTTGCGGTAGCTTTTCCCTGCAATTCGGGGACCCTGTGGTGTTTGCTGAATACACCGCAGGGTCACCGAAATGCAATCGGCAAAAGGAACCAAATTGAAGAGAACGAAAAGTCACCGAACGTGCGGTGACTTTTCGAATCTCTTTGGATAACCCTGATAGCCAAAGAGAGCAAGACAAACCCTAAAAGATTATTTAGGTACATAAATTCTAAAAAACCCAAGAGTGAAAATGTAGGTTCACTAAAATCTGAGTCAGGGTTATTATTAACGGAAGATCAGGATAAGGCAGAAATTTTAAATGATAATTTTTCTTCAGTATTTATCAAAGAGAAACCTATAACAGGAGACATGCAATTCATTAATAAAAACTTACTAATACAAAGTGACTGGTTGACTCAGGACAAGGTTTTACACAAATTAAACAATGTGAATGTGAATAAAGCCCCAGGGCCAGATGGAATTCACCCGCGAGTACTGAGAGAGCTATGTGTTGAAATATGTAAACCTCTGTTCTTAATCTTTCAAGATTCTTTTCTTTCACGAATAGTACCAGAGGATTGGAGAAAAGCTGACGTGGTCCCTATATTTCAGAAAAGTTTAAAATTTGTGCCTGGGAATTATAGACCTGTGAGCTTAACATCTGTGGCTGGGAAAGTATTTGAGGGGTTACTAAGGGATAATATTCAGGAATTTATTGGGAGGTATAATGTAATTGGCAAAAATCAGCATGGTTTCATGAAACACAGATCATGTCAGACTAACCTAATTACGTTCTATGAGGAAGTAAGTAGAAGTATAGATCAGGGGGTCGCAGTGGATGTGATTTACTTAGATTTTGCCAAAGCTTTCGACACAGTTCCACACAAAAGGTTACTATTTAAATTGAGAAAAAATGGTCTAGATGAAAATACTTGTTCTTGGATAGAAAACTGGATAAAAGATAGGGTACAGAGAGTGGTCATAAATGGTACATTTTCAAGATGGACACCAGTGGTAAGTGGTGTCCCTCAGGGGTCTGTTATAGGACCAATACTATTCAATTTATTTATAAATGACCTTGAGATAGGCATTGAAAGTCATGTATCAGTGTTTGCAGATGACACAAAACTAGGAGAAGTGATACAATGTGAGCAGGATGTTACTTTGCTGCAGAGGGATTTAGATATATTGGGGGACTGAGCACTTAAATGGCAGATGAGATTTAATCTAGATAAATGCAAAGTTATGCACTTTGGAGTGAAGAACACGCAAGTAATTTATACCCTAAATGGTACGGAGTTAGGGAAATCCAAGCAGGAGAAGGATTTGGGAATAATCATAGACTTCAAACTAAGTAACAATGTGCAATGTCAAACAGCAGCCGCCAAGGCCAGCAAAGTATTGGCATGCATTAAAAGGGGAGTTCACTCACGGGAGAAAACATAATTTTGCCTCTGTATAAATCAATGGTCAGGCCGCACCTTGAATATGCCGTGCAATTTTGGGCACCTGTCTAAAAAAAAGATATTATAGCGTTAGAAAAAGTGCAGAGACGGGCAACTAAATTAATAAGGGGAATGGAAGGGTTAAGTTATGAGGAAAGACTAACAAGCTTAAACCTGTTTAGTTTAGAGAAACGGCGCCTTAGAGGGGATCTGATAACCTTATATAAATATATACGGGGCCATTATCAACCATTGTCTGATAACCTATTCATTAACAGGTCTATACATAGGACAAGGGGTCATCCATTTAGACTGGAAGAAAGAAAATTTAGCTTAAAGCATAGGAAGGGTTATTTTACGGTGGAATAAAGCTGTGGAATTCTCTGCCTGTTGAGGTGGTTGGGTCAGAGTCTGTACAGACTTTTAAAAAATGACTGGATGACTTCCTGCAGACACAGAATATTAAGGGTTATAATATTTAATATGTGGGTAAAAGCTTCTTGATCCAAGGAGAAATCTGACTGCCATTCTGGGGTCAAGAAGGAATTTTTTCCCAGTATGTTGAATATTTCAGACTGGGTTTTTTGCCTTCTTTTGGATCAACAGCAGTAGGTTATGTGGGAGAGGCTGAACCCGATGGACGCATGTCTTTTTTCAGCCTATATAACTATGTAACTATTAATCTTTTTTACACTGTTACCTACTGATCACTTTGAAAGGCTATTCCAGGTATCTACTACCCTTTCTATATCACTATTACTGCCCTCACTGGGAGGCTATTCCTACTACCATTTCTATATCACTGTTACTGCCCTCACTGGGAGGCTATTCCATGTATCTACTACCCTTTCTATATCACAGTTACTGCTCCACTGGGAGGATATTTCATGTATCTACTACCCTTTCTATATCACTGTTACATGGAATAGCCTCCCAGTGGGAGCAGTATCTATTAACCTTTCTATATCACTGTTACTGCCCCCACTGGGAGGCTATTCCATGTATCTACTACCCTTTCTATATCCCTTTTACTGCTCCCAATGGGAGACTATTCCATGTTTCTACTAACCTTTCTATATCACTTCAAGGCTCACCTGTCACTGGACGGCATAGTATGCCCTGTGGCGGGAAAGGCTAAAGCATTACCTTGGGGAAATGCAGACTGAATTCTTCAATCACTAAGCAGCAAATTATATCACCTGTGCTTCACATATCCTGCAAGCCTGGCCTGTTAAGGGGGATCTGAGAACCAGGATTGAGAAACACTGGTCTAGACTCAGATGAGTTATCTTCAATGCTGGTCCTCAGAGTCCCAGTAACAGGACATGTTTTACAGATTCCTTTGGGGAAATACAGACTGAATCCTGCAATCACTGAGCAGCAAATCATATCACCTGTGCTGTGCTTCAGATATCCTGCAAACCTGGCATGTTAGGAGGAGCTGACGACCAGGGTTTGGAAACACTGGTTTAGACAATGCATACAAACTAGACATTTTCAAAATATACCGTTTTTGTGAAATACCCTGGGGTGTCTACTTTTTAAAAATGTACGCTTTATTACATTGGATTTGATTTGATTTGTTGAGGTTGTGATCAGTCCCGTCTATGAATTAACAACTTCACCAAAATGTGTCATAATATAAATAAATGTAGCTCTTGTAAATGATAAACGGGCATTGCCAGTGTTGTTTGTAGATGATACTGCAGCAAGATAGCTGGTTCAGGGTCCACCTAGTCATCTTGCACATAACAAGCATCATTTAACATATCTAGGTTCTTTCATTTTCACCCAGTTAGATCTAGATACACAGGCTGTAAGCAAGTAAGTATTTATTAAGGAAACAGTCAACAAACTTGACATTTTGTGCTTGAAATCCAGCCCTGCTTACAGCATCACAAAGAACTAACCTTTCTTGTGGAGGACGCAGCTTAAGTCTCATTCTCTAATACCAAACACAGCTAAAAGCCCCATACAGGGTTATCCAAAGAGATCCGAATTGCTTGAGAAAGGTAACCAAACGCTGAAAATCAGCGTTCGGTTACCTTTCCTGGCCATTCGGCTATCCAGAGAGCAGGCAATTCGCCAAATCCTGGCGAATTGCCTGAACATACGGTGCCTGTTCGGTGCCTGTTCGAGGGCAGTGAAATCCCCATAGAGAAGCACTGCTTCGGCTATTCAGAGAACACAAACCAGCAGTGAAAGGTTCCCCTAATGCCCTGCCATTCGGTGGTTTAATTCGGCAAATTTATTCAGGAGAATCCCATAGGCTTCAATGTTAAAAATATTCCCGTTTTAATTCAATATCTAATAAGCCGTTCATTATAAAATTCTGCAGCAAAGAGTCTCTTTATTTATAGATTTTTTAGGATACTTTAAGCATTTTTCAGATTTTTTTTTTTTTTTTTTAAAAGTCCGATTTTTTTTTTTGATTTTTTTTCAGTTTACTTATTTTTTTTGCAACAGCCCTCTTTATTATCATTCCCTGGACCTCCTGTGAAAATTTCAGACATTTTCGCTCAGTAGTTTCTTTGCAAACAGCGTTTCTTTTTCCCAGATTCATACAAATGGTTTTTCTAATTTATTCACTGCCTCCTCTACGTCACAGCTGCTTCGGCTCTGTGTGATTCGGCTCATGTTCGGCTCCTGTTCGGCTTCTTCAAAGGTTAATCCAGATGTTTTTGCTTGTTTTCAGCGTGCATTCGGTTAGTTTTCGTCAGGTTTGCGGCAGCTTTTCTCTGCAATTCGGGGACCTTGTGGTGTTTGCTGAATACACCGCAGGGTCACCGAAATGCAATCGGCAAAAGGAACCGAATTGAAGAGAACGAAAAGTCACCGAACGTGCGGTGACTTTTCGAATCTCTTTGGATAACCCTGATAGTCTAAAATTCAAGCACTATAACCATTTCTAATGGGATAAGGAGGCCTCGGCCTTTGTATCTTTGTTTCGTTCTCTCTTTTTATCTGGTTTGCAGAGGAAAAAAGGTGAAATATCACAGAGTCTATGCACTAAGTATACAACCCATGCTCTAAATCAGTGGTTCTCAACCTGTGAACCCTCAGGACCCACAATTGTTGTTGGTCATTAAGTCGCGACCCAAAAATAATTGAATTTTTGAAACATTATAATTTATTCCACAAAACAACGTGTGCAATATTCTACAATGTGTAAAATAATGTGACAGACACAGAGCTTCACAACTGAGCTGAGCTTCTGCTCTATTTCCTGTTTAATCTGTTACTGCACAAAAACATAACAGGAGGGAGGGCTCAAGCAGACTAGCTACGGTGTACAGGATGACACAAAAAGAAACATAGGCAAAACACAATACATTACAACTCCCTTCATAAGTATAAAACAAACCCTACGTTGGCATGATCACTTTAAATATATGTATAGATATAGCAAATATTAATTGTTGCTATTTCTTTAAACTTTGCAATTTACATAAAAACTTGCATGCCTAAAAAGAAAAGGTTAGCACACTTCAGATGAGAATCATTCGATGACATGTCATTAAGAACAGTGAACTATTGAACATAATCATGTGTAACTGTAAAGGAAAGGTTATTGGTACACTGCTTTCACATAGTGCTGTCGTCGCGCATGTCTCTGACTACAAGCAAAGCCTGTCTGGAGGCTTCACGTCTCTGCCAAGTCTGGTGGTGTACTGCCCGGTCGGCAACATTTCCTCAACAGGTTGTATTGCTGGAGCAGATTCTTGTGGAGAGCTAGCATGGACCACAGACTCGGGCTCCTCGGCACTCACTGGTTCCAACGACTCTGCCCAATGATCATCAACAAGTCTGTGACTGGAGTCATTGGCAGCTGGTGTGCTCTTATGAAGATGCTGGATGTTGCGACGGTATTCTCTATTCCCACAGTTTACAATATAGGATATTGGGGCATTGTGAGACCTCACTACTACTCCAGGCGACCATCTGCTACTGCCTGGATGGGGCTGTATCCTCACTTCATCTCCAGGCTTCAATTCAGCATGAGGGCCACTTGCTCTTTTGCGGTCATAGTAGAACTTCAGAATGCATTTGTTTCTGTCTAGGCGCCATTTGACGTTGATGGGATCATACGCTGCAGGTGCAAGCAGCAGACGAGCAGTAGGCAGGCAGTTGCGGGGCCGCCTGCCCATCAGCAGTTGAGCAGGCGAAAAGCCTACAGAATCCAGTGGTGTTGTTCTGTGGTAAAGCAGTGCAAGGTATTTGTCTGGCGCTTTGGCCCAAAAAATTTTCACAGTCTGGACTGCACGCTCTGCTTCACCATTGGAATGTGGTTTGCGGGGTGATGAAGTTTTGTAAGTAATTCCATACTTTCGGCAAAAAATCTTAAATTCCTCTGCTGCATATTGAGGACCATTGTCTGTTCGGAGGATGACAGGGATCCCATGCCTACTGAATAGGGCCTTCAGCTTTTCTATGACAGTTCAAACTGTTGAGCGATTTCAATTGCTTTTGGTAGTGATAGCTCTTCCCCTTTGTCTAAGAGTCTCTCTTGGACGCGCTTTTCTCTGGCTCCAGCGATTATTGCATCGATTAACATATCATCTGGATCAGCATACTCGCAATCCATTTGCAGGAGTCTTAAATCCTTCACAAACTGATCAAAACCCTCAGTGACTCCTTGTTTTCTCAGTTTAAAGCGGTGTCTGGCTATTCTCTTATTATTTCTTGGCCTTATATAGCTGGCAAATTTATCCAGTACTTTAGATGGATCATCCTTATCACCTTCTCCCCAGAGAAGCGTTTTATGTATTTCTCTGCCCTGCTCACCAATCCACGTACCCAACCAACCTGCACGCTGCTTCGGAGTTTGTTCTGAGAGTGGTCCGTCAAACTCAAATGGGACGTGGCTTCGAAATCTATCAAACTCTTGGTACAAGTCCAGAGCATACCAGTCAATCTTAGGGTGTTCAAATTGCAATAATGCCATACTAAATGTGAGATCTGTTCCAGACAGACTTCTGACACCATGTAAAATAATGTGACAGACACAGAGCTTCACAACTGAGCTGAGCTTCTGCTCTATTTCCTGTTTAATCTGTTACTGCACAAAAACATAACAGGAGGGAGGGCTCAAGCAGACTAGCTACGGTGGTCAGGATGACACAAAAAGAAACATAGGCAAAACACAATACATTACACAATGTATGCACTTTTTAAAAATTTTGTAAACAAACAGGGATTCTTTCCAAATGGTAATCACAGAATTAGTGAAAACTAAAGTGCTGTTGATGCAAAACCCCCAAAAAATAAACTGTATTTGAAACATATGAAATTAATTAAGGGAAAACTGGGGAAGCTTCTTGCGTTTAATAAGTGTCTCAAAGTCTGGGGTGATGGCAGACAAAGCAACTCTAATTTAAATCACTACTGAATGAATAATAAGATATATTATAAAAAACTTAACTCATCTGCTCCATGCTCCCCCGCCGTCTGTCTGTGCCGCTGCGCACATTATTTTTTCGCGGCAGCCTGCCCTCTCTAAGCCTACGCAATTTGCGTAGCTGAAATCTACGTTAATCGCGAAAGCTCAAGCTGGCCAAGAGATTGAGAAGTCTGCAACACCCGCCTGGCACTTCCTCCTTCCTGAACCTATGCTCTTCAGTGCCCCAGAGAGACACTGAAGAGCAATAGAATAGCTTGGACCAATGGGAAAGCACCATTGGTCCAAGCCATTCAAAAAACGCCTCCATGGGAGGCTGGCCTATATAAATATACTTTGCTTCACTGAGATGTGCATTGTGCACAGTGGCTCCTGCTGTTGGGAGTACAGAGCGTGCCACTAGTCACTGAGTCCCCCCACCTTGCCATTACAGAGTATCTTACCTGATGCAGCTGGTCCCAGGTGGCGCCTGAGAACATTCAGAGGAAGCCGCACTGCCTGGGACCTGCTGCCACAGGTAAGAAGCATCAGCAGGTCCCAGGCGTTAGAGAGACCTGGGCACTTGCCCCATGACCCAGTCTGCCCCTGGTCACGACCCACTTTTGGGTCACGACCCACCACATGAGAAACACTGCTCTAAATAGAGGCTTTAAGGGGACACGCTATTAAGAATGATATTATTGTTCAAAGTAATTGCAACTAACAAGGAAATATAAAATTAAGTTTTTCATCTCCTGTTTCCATTTTGTGCATTTCTCCCATGATGCAACATTTACCAAAATCTAATGGTGTTTTTTATTTATACAGTACTTAACAGTTAATGATGGTGGAGGAGGGAAGGTTGAGATAAGGCTGAAGGGGGTGTATTGTGTTCTCCAGGCTACCTGAGATAAGAGCTGGCAGCTGAATGAGATAAGACAGGGTGCTTAAAAGATTTCTAATCTTCTCCTTGAAATGTCCTTTGAATACATCCCACACAATACCATGATGTGAGTCTGTGACTGACCTATTTACTCCATTCTATGACCAAAGCCACACAGTGAGGAGCAAGTGATGGAAAGATACAAAATATCACACAATGGATGCACCCAGTGACACATATAGAGGAAAATATCACACAATGGATGCATCAAGTGATACATATAGAGGAAAATATCACACAATGGATGCACCCAGTGACACATATAGAGGAAAATATCACACAATGGATGCACCCAGTGACACATATAGAGGAAAATATCACACAATGGATGCACACAGTGACACATATAGAGGAAAATATCACACAATGGATGCATCCATTGACACATATAGAGGAACATATCACACAATGGATGCACCCAGTGACACATATAGAGGGAAATATCACACAATGGATGCACCCAGCGACACATATAGAGGAAAAAATCACACAATGGATGCACCCAGTGACACATATAGAGGGAAATATCACACAATGGATGCACCCAGTGACACATATAGAGGAAAACATTTTCTAAACTAAACATACAAGAGTAAAACAAAGCACATGTAAGATATCAGCAACATAAAATAAACACAGTAAATCATATAATTTTCATGGTAGTACTGGCCCTTTAAGTTTGTCCTTTTACCCAGTTGTATTTCCCACAACTCACTTTTCATCAGCAGAGCAAGTAAGAATGTTGCTGGGGCAGAAAAAGCCATGCAAATAAAACCTATTACAAGGAAGTGGAAAATAAAAAAACAAAAAACAAAGCTGTCTTCCCTTACTGCACGAATTGAATTCCAGTAAAAAGTAAAATATGTGATGTCATAAATTCAGGCTAAGGCACACCCAAACGTTACTTGTGTTGGATTTCCTTTGCCCACCGGCTCGGTCCCTAGCTCTACAATCTGAACATTTTCCTTATCTTGTCTACAATGAAAAGAGCATAAAAATGTCCTGTATACACTTTGGGCCCTATAACAATCTTCTCGCAAACAGCTGCGCCGGTGCAAAAAGACATTAACGTGAGGGGTAAAACCCTTTGCTCTGAACGTCGTATTACATGCGTGCATAACGTATATAACGTGTGTGTAACAAACGCGCATTATCGTCTAGACGTCTACCGCCGGTGAACGCTTTGCGAACCCTTTGCGAACGTACTGTACTGCGAACGTCCTATACTTAACATTGTGAGCGCAAATGCGTTTGTGCGCTGGTACGCGGATGGTATTACAATCTATGCGCAGTGTGTAACGCACAGCCTTTGTGCGCATAATTTTAGAGACTCCTAAAAGCTGGTGTTAATGGCAAAAATGAACAACCTGGCCGAAACCAAATACACCAGCCCAAAAAAACCCCCTGCAAAGTATAGTTACACATTCTACACATACCAAACCAATAAAATTGAGAAGTCGTGCGTGTTTTTATTATTGCTGCAGCATATATGCTCAGATTGACTTTGACAGGCGCAAAAAACTTAACGTGAGACAATTGTGGTTCTTAATTCTGATTGGCTGAATCACGTGAAAAAAACATTGCGCGCGTATTTGTGCGCATCTGTTTAACGTGCGTTATTGCTCAACGGATGAAAAAATGGTCGAGAATTGTAATTCCAGTGGTGATTTACGTGCGTTAAAGTTTAACGCATTGCGCATAAATTAACGCGCTGCGCGAGCGTTTTTGCGCGAAGATTGTAATAGGGCCCTTTGTTATCACCCGACAAAAATGTCATTGTGTATTTTCTGCTGAATTTCCACATGTGTCAGGTTGAAACATACAGTTGTTGCATGTGCGCTCACCCCCATGAAATTAAGTGCACCTGGCTTTCTGACTTTTTGCGAGCGCTACAGGTTTTCTCATCTTACAAACAAACGGCCAATTAAACACTAGCTGGCCTCAATAAAAGGTGTTCCCTCCAATCAGCCAGTTACGCAACATTGTAGTTCTTTACCCCACTCTGTCAAGTCATGCGTGTTGCTGCTCTTCAGACCTGTATTTTGCCTTGCATCTCCAGCCTGCCCTTTATTTATTTATTTATTTATTTATTTATTTATAAAGGATTTTACCAGTAAGGATACATTGAGATTTCTCTTGTTTTCAAGTATGTCCTGGGTTCAAGACCATTGAAGTGTTACAGTTACAGAAATACAAAGTAATACAATGCAAGATATTAAAAAACAACACAAATATACAGATTAACAGAAAATAAATATGTAGGAAATAGTCATTATGTTACATGTTTACAGGTGCATTCTGTATTGAGGTATGTTAGTAAGGAGCTCTTGAGTGACTTTAGACTGGGTGAAGATTTGATGGTGTCTGGGAGGTTATTCCATAATTGCGGTGCTCTGTAGGAAAATGAGGATCGAGCCATCTTTTTGTATTGTGGTATTGCAAGTAAGGCGCTGGTCCTGGATCGGAGGTTATAGGATGAGGGAGCTGCTGGGGGAAGCAGTCTATTCAGGTAGGGTGGCAGCTTCCCAAAAATGCTCTTAAACACCAGGCTGGAAAGGTGAAGGGTGTGTCTAGACTCCAGCGATGGCCAGTTTAACTCTTTTAACATGTCACAATGGTGGGTCATGTAGTTACATTGTAGCACAAAGCGGCAGAAGGAGTTATACAATGTAGTAAGTTTCTGAAGATGTGTTTGCGGGGCGGCTGCGTGCACTACATCTCCGTAATCAATAGCCGGCATAAGCATTTGTTGTACAATCTGCTTTCTTACCGCGGGACTCAGGCAGGATTTGTTTCTGTACAGGGCACCTAGTTTGGGGTAGAGTTTAGATGAGAGTTTTTCGATGTGGGGCCAAAGGATAGATTAGGGTCTAACCACATACCTAGATATTTGAGAGAAGTGACTGTGGTCAGTTTGCCATTTGATTTTGTCCCAACACATAGATGGGGATTTTGCAATTTGTGTAGCTTAGGTTTTGTTCCAAAGAGCATCGTTACAGTTTTGTCATTATTTAAAAAACGTTTGTTGTGTTTGATCCACTTTTCTACCTCTGTGAATTGTTCTTGCAGCACGGCCTCCAGCTGCGGGAGATCTGGTTTGCTGGTATAGATTACAGTGTCGTCTGCGTACATGTGTACAGTTGAGGCTTTGCAGACGTTGGGCAGATCATTTATGAATATTGTGTATAGCAGGGGGCCTAGTATTGAGCCTTGGGGGGTACACCGCACGTGACTGGGAGGGGGAGGGAAGTGCTGTCAGAAATTGACACATATTGTGATCGGTCGGATACATATGATTGAAACCAGGTTAGCGTGCGATCACCAATGCCAAAGTTTTTACGTTTTTTTAACAAGATGCCATGGTCTACCGTGTCAAAGGCCTTGGCAAAATCAAGGAAGATGCTCCAGTTAGGTTTCCTTGTTCCATCCCAGCTTGGATATCATTGCAGACTTTTAAAAGGGCGGTTGTAGTTGAAGGATTTGGACGAAAGCCGGATTGATCTGGGGTTAAGTAGTTCCAATATTGATAATAATCACGTAATTGTGTGTAGACGCATTTTTCCAAAATTTTTGACATTACAGGGAGCAACGATATCGGACGGTAGTTGGATACCAAAGTACTGTCACCACTTTTATGGATTGGTACCACTCTCGCAGTCTTCCAGAGTTTGGGTATGTATCCAGTCGCCAGTGATTCATTGATTCAAGAATCCTCATGCCTTACCACAGCTCCTTGTGCTTCTAGTTCTACTCAACCAGTGCTCACTCAGCTGGTGCCAAACCTTACAAATCCCAACCCTAGTTCAAATTTCTAAACCTAACCTAGTTTCTAACCTTAAACCAGTTATTTCTAACCCTCCATAACTCTAATATCTAACCTTAAACCTATTATTTCTAACACTATAACCCAAGAGCTGAAATTGGCCACAGCTGAAATCTGTCTCTTCAACATTGGCTGTGTACAAATATGAAATGCTTCCAATTTGCCTGCATCCAATTGATTAGGAATTTTTAAAGATGTGTCATTTTTAATGTGTCTTTTATTGACTAATTTCAACAAATGTGTCTTTCCCATTGTAGACCAAAAGACAACCTTATCTTGTCTCTACTCTAGAATTTGTGTCTCTTTATAAATACTTGTAACTGTAACCCTCAATGGCTTCTACTTTGTTACCACATTCTGGAATTATATCACCTGGCGCTATGGGGTAGGCGGATTGAGATACTGTATATACAGTATATATATCTCAAAGTAGTCAAGCACTCATGCTTATCCGTTTGTGGTTGCTCAGTGCAATCAGTCTCGAGTGCATGTCCCGCACAGGTGCGCATACCTGAAGCTGGGGTTATATATGCTTTGTTACCATGACAATGCATTATTGATGTGTCAATTTAATTTGCATAAAACCTGGCAGTTCCCATTGCTCTCAGTAAAGGTAGCGGTGACCATACTCCTGCTTTAGAGCTTTAGCAAAAAGAAGAGGTGCACAACACAAATGCATGGAGAATAAATCAACCTGCCGGGGGCTCATGGAATCCTGGGAGGCAGAAATACTTTGTAGAAATATTTTAAAGAAGTGAGGATCCAGACTCCCTAATTAGCAGTAAAATACAGGGAATGTGTATTAAAGGGACGCTCTACACATCCTGAACACATTACTGTTTTAAAGTGGTCAGGATGTTAGGAGTGCCCCCCCCCACACCCAGCTCCCCAGATCTAGAGAAATGGGTAAAGTGGTAGGTCACTAGTGATGTCACACATAGAGAGCGGCCAACGTCATCCTCTGAGACCAATCGCTCCAGCGAGCGTTCTCACAGATGCAGCCGATGGATCAGATCTGTGCATGTGTGTGCAGCTCCGATCCATCACCCTGTGTAAGGTTTGCGAATCCTGAGTGTTGCACAATTTCCTACGCTGCACAAGTTGTATAGGAGCACACATTGCACTGAAACCCTTCAGGGACTTCTGGGTTTGGGAGTCTCTGAGCCCGGGAGGAGCAGCCGCGACGAGGGGGAAAAGGGGAGTAAACCCAGCTGAAAAAAAGGAAATATAAAATAATAATTGTCTGTCGGCAGGATCTCCCCGATTATTTAAAGTAAAAATAAAAAGCAAGTCTATTTTTATCAGATGATCCATCTGCTTTAGCTCTGACAGATCCAATTCAAAGATGATACTGTTACGGAAAATGGATACATTAAGGTCAACTTTTTGATCAATATGTGTCTTATTTTAATGTTCACACTTAAAACGAAACACAACAATAAAAGAACCCTTAGATGTAACACAAGGTTGATCTGATGTCAGAGAGATCCTCTGCGGGGGACGTTATCGTTCACGTTTCTTCAAAGATAAAAGATTAAAACTAAACTTCACAGTTTAATCATCAAACGGTGTTAAACAAAGTGGGATTGTCCCCGGAACTGCAGCGCTTCAAAGCAAGGAGGTGAAAAGTCCAATGTTGAAATGTAAAACAGCAGAAAAAAAAAAAACATCAGACATTTATTTGTTAAGGAAGTATTTTCTTAAATATTACCGTACAGGAGCTGCGGCATTTCCATTTCTAGGAGGATTATTCACTATTGACTGAATTTGCTGCCAAATGTGAATACGACCACTGGTGTTCAATAAGTTGTCAATTCTCCAAACACAGGCGAACTGACAGCGAAATATCACAGAGTTAAATAGGTCTGTGCAGCACTGGTATTCGTGTAAACAATGGATAAACGCTAAACACAAAAATATCCATTTATGGTATCATATTGGAGGGAAATACGGGATTTGCTGCAGTCAATATTGCATAAATCTGTTCCTATGGACCCTTGGGCATTCCTGCTCTCCAGACCGGTCACAGGGTTTACATTTCATGAGAATAGGTTAATGGCCAAAATCACATTGGCTGCTAGGCGAGCGGTGGCAGAGGTTTGGCGACAGCCACAAGTACCAAAGATGGCTAAAGTCTATGCTAAAATTAGGGATACCCGGGTTATGGACGAGCTGACTGCATTGGTCCACTTTACATTACCTTCATATAATAAAACCTGGGGGCCATGGCTGGAGGCAGGACTGTAGCGGGTTTATATTTTTTATTTTGACTATTTTTCTGTTTTGGGTTACATAGTTACATAGTTATAGTTACATAGTTATATAGGCTGAAAAAAGACATGCGTCCATCGGGTTCAGCCTCTCCCACATAACCTACTGCTGTTGATCCAAAAGAAGGCAAAAAACCCAGTCTGAAATATGCAACATACTGGGAAAAAATTCCTTCTTGACCCCAGAATGGCAGTCAGATTTCTCCTTGGATCAAGAAGCTTTTACCCACATATTAAATATTATATCCCTTAATATTCTGTGTCTGCAGGAAGTCATCCAGTCGCTTTTTAAAAGTCTGTACAGACTCTGACCCAACCACCTCAACAGGCAGAGAATTCCACAGCTTTATTGTTCTCACCGTAAAATAATCCTTCCTATGCTTTAAGCTAAATTTTCTTTCTTCCAGTCTAAATGGATGACCCCGTGTCCTATGTATAGTCCTGTTAATGAATAGGTTATCAGACAATGGTTGATAATGGCCCCGTATATATTTATATAAGGTTATCAGATCCCCTCTAAGGCGCCGTTTCTCTAAACTAAACAGGTTTAAGCTTGTTAGTCTTTCCTCATAACTTAACCCTTCCATTCCCCTTATTAATTTAGTTGCCCGTCTCTGCACTTTTTCTAGCGATATAATATCTTTTTTTAAGACAGGTGCCCAAAATCGCACGGCATATTCAAGGTGCGGCCTGACCATTGATTTATACAGAGGCAAAATTATGTTTTCATCCCGTGAGTGAACTCCCCTTTTAATGCATGCCAATACCTTGCTGACCTTGGCGGCTGCTGTTTGACATTGCACATTGTTACTTAGTTTGAAGTCTATTATTATTCCCAAATCCTTCTCCTGCTTGGATTTCCCTAACTCCGTACCATTTAGGGTATAAATTACTTGTGTGTTATTCACTCCAAAGTGCATAACTTTGCATTTATCTAGATTAAATCTCATCTGCCATTTAAGTGCCCAGTCCCCCAATCTATCTAAATCCCTCTGCAGCGAAGTAACATCCTGCTCACATTGTATTACTTTTCCTAGTTTTGTGTCATCTGCAAACACTGATACATGACTTTCAATGCCTATCTCAATGTCATTTATAAATAAATTGAATAGTATTGGTCCTATAACAGACCCCTGAGGGACACCGCTTACCACTGGTGTCCATCTTGAAAATGTACCATTTATGACCACTGTATTTATATATATGTCTAATAATATTATAGATGTGTATATTTAGATGTGGGTTATTTTTGTTATCTGGCTTGGGCTGAGCCTCTTTCTCCCCTTTTTTTTTTCTCTCTTTCTTTCTCTCTCTTTCTTTATGCTCTTTCTTTAGTGATGTTAAAAAAGAAAAAATGGATGCTTATGTTGTGCCTTTTGTAAGATAGTATGAATTATTATACTAAGGCAGGGTGATGTTTGTATACAAGTGATGTACTTTGATATGATGTGCATTCAATAAACTATGTCGAAAAAAAAATAAACACAAAAATATTGGCCTTATCTTCCAACATAAAAAAGTTCAAGAAGAGTGCAGCGTGTGTAGCGATTTCGATGCCCCTTTAAGAGAAAAACTGCTCCAATGGATTCCCAGACCTTCTCCACTTTTCATCCAATGTCCTCAAGTATGAAAAGAAAAACAGAACATAGCGTGACCTGTGCAGTAAGAAGTGACTATTACTTTACAGCAGGTATCACTCACGTAATAAAGAGCCCACCTGACTCTGGATAAATGGCCTCTGAACTGTTTGTTGGCCGCCCCAATCGCCCAATCAGAGGCCATTTATCCAGAGCCAGGTGGGCTCTTTATTACGTGAGTGATACTTGCTATAAAGTAATAGTCACTTCTTACTGCACAGGTCACGCTATGTTCTTTTTTTCTTTTCATACTTGAGGACATTGGATGAAAAGTGGAGAAGGTCTGGGAATCCATTGGAGCAGTCTTTCTCTTAAAGGGCCATTGAAATCATTACACACGCTGCACTCTTCTTGACAGTGAAATATGTTGCAATTCCCCACAATCCAGTGCGACTCGACCACTCCGAAATTGTGGCATAGAGAACCATTGATTCATCTATTCACAGAATGTCGAATTTCACCAAAATTAAGCAAAATTACCTGATTTCGGTGATTTCAATGCAACGGGTTTAAACAGGAGAATCCCATAGGTTTCAATTAAATAAATGTGATTGTTTTTGTTTTCAAAGACCATTTATTGTTTTTATTTTATTGTTTAACAGACGTTTCTGTTCTTTTTAAAAGACTTTTTTTATTTAGTAACAGACCTTTTCATTATTTTTTTAAAGGATTTAGACACATTTTTACAAAAAATTTTTTATTTAAGTTCCTATTAGGAGAACAGGAAATTTCCTTTATTTATTTTTTTACAGAGGGGTGGAATTTTCCGAGGCTATTTCCGCACAATTCGGCTGTTATCGTACTTTTTCACCGATGCCCTATAACTGCTTCACCAGCTCCATTTTCGGCAAGATACAGTGGAGCTTCAATAAATAAAGAATTCAACATATTTTTGATGAAATGGAATTGCCTGAGTGAGCTGAAATGCATCGTATTGCAAAGTCCTGAAATTGAGTTCAATTTGTGAATAGACCTCTAGAGGGGTTATTCACTAAGCGGTAAACTTGCCACCGAATTGCACCGAACCGTGATTTCCCCATACAAATTTCTTAGCATAGGAAACGCAAATTGCGCACCACTATGGGACTTGTGAACTTTATATATGCAAGTTCCGTAGTGCCTGCGCAGAGTGATGGACCGGAACTGCATGCGCATGCACAGATCTGATCCATCGCCGCCTCTCTGAGAACGGTCGCTACAGTGATTGGTCTCAGAGGGTGACATCGGCTGCTCTCTGTGTGTGACATCACTAGTGACCGGCAGCCGGGAAATTCAAAATCCCAACTGCTGGCGACATTGGATAGGGGTGTGAGAAACTCCTCCACTTCACCCAGCAATATTATTGAGACACGTATTACACCTGACCATTTTAAGAAGCTAAAGTGGTGTGGATGAGTAGAATGTCCCTTTAAGGATTTTTTCTTTCTTCATGCTCTGTTTGTTGTTAATCTTCATGCTTGCTCTTGCATTGCCATTTAGCTATTTTAGCAGCGAGCTTTAAATCATGGCGTCCAGTCGACCCATAATACGCTTTCCTGAATAAACACACATACATAACATACTGGTTTATTCATTATCTGAGTGTGGGAAAAGTTCCCCGGCTCCTTTTATCCAAGTCTTGTTAATGATTTTAATAAAACACAGTATCGCAATAAATTAAAGTTAAAAAATACATGTTTTGGGAATTTCCAGTCTATGCCCAGCAGCTGTTACTGGATTAAATCTCCCAATGCTGTTTGTGAGACTGAGGGAGAGGGTTACTTTTTAACAAACGTGGTGGGCAGAGATCTGACTAATGTTTCAATCAATAAATACACTTTCAGGAAAAAAGAAACATTTCCTGATATTATAATTAACCAATGAATTTGCTTGAAGGGGCATTCTTCTCATCTATCTTCTCATCTACTCACTTTATTAATTTAAATTGTTAAGGGTGTGAGGAATAACCCCCCATTCTCCCCCAGCTCCCCCGATGTGGTGAAATCACTAACAAGGTTATTCAGAGAGCGGTGAAAAGCAGGAGAATGAAAAATTCTAGCAGGGTAATTCAAAGAGATCCGAATTGCTTGAGAAAGGTAACCGAATGCTGAAAATCAGCGTTCGGTTACCTTTCTTGGCCATTCGGCTATCCAGAGAGCAGGCAATTCGCCAAATCCTGGCGAATTGCCTGCACATACGGTGCCTGTTCGGTGCCTGTGCGAGGGCAATGAAATCCCCATAGAGAAGCAAAAAAATACCGAGACGCGGTCGGCTGTGGTAGCCTTCCTCAGTCGGTGTATTGTCCAGTAGTGTCTCTGTTTTAAAAAAAAAAAACAGAAACACTACAGGACAATACACCGACTGAGGAAGGCTACCACAGCTGAAACGCGTCTCAGTATTTTTATGTCCCTTTTTATGGAATAAATGTATATTTTTTACTTTTAACCCTTCATTGGCCGTGTTTTGCTAATTCCAACCTGATATCTCATGGGAACAACACCACTCGACCTGCCAACGAGGAAAAGAGGTCCAGGGCACCTACCTAAGAGTGCCTACGGCTATACTGACTGAGCCTGAGTTTGAAAGGCTCCTTAATTGGTAAGTGCACTGTGTAATTACCTCTGTTTGGTTACCCTGCAGTATTACGCTATGGGAGCATTGTCTCCCATCTGTTCTTAATTCGTCTAGGACCTGCTACTTGGTAAAGAAGGGAAGTGCCACTCTCTGCATGGCCATAGGCGATTAAACCTAGAGCCTGGAAACCTTTAGGCTCATTTAAATGTGAGTGTATATACCTCTACCAGTAATAATCTTTGCCCAATTTCTCATAAGATCTCCTGCACCAAGATGTGCTTCTCCCTTCTCTTTTATGAAATCGAGGACGTGACAAACTTTCCACCGGAATAAGAAGGAGCACCACAAACATTGGGACTCCTGAGTATTTTATCTTCCATCATCACGGACTGCTATACGCACTATTGCTCTCAATTGAAATGTTGGACACTTTTTGCACTTTTTGTGCATGTCCATCGGATTAGCAATGGACATTTAATTTGTGCACTTTATTGATTATTATCTACAGGTTATCTACGTATCCTCCTATATGCACTATTGCACTTAGCCCTGCTGGTTTTATTCTTTTAAGGCACCGCTGCACTTTACTGTTTTGTTGCACTTTATTTCACTATTGTGCCTACTATTGATGCACTTTATTTCATTATTTATATATGCATATGCAAATGTTCCAATTGCATTCCAGTGTTTTGCACTATTGATGCGCTGTCAGGGATACCTGTCACACCTCCCTCAATAATGAAAAGAAGGTTTTTTTTACTTTTAATTTGTTTTTGGACTGAGCGATGTATTATGTACACACCGTGTGGCTAAATTTTAGATTACACTTGTAAGCCTTCAAAAATGACGAATGTATTTGACTCTTTGCTAGTAATATGTCTAGATTCTTTATTCTCTGTATATGGAATTGTGTCCATATTTTGTAGGTAGTAGCGCCATATAGACATATTCCTATTCACGGTTAAAAATATTCATGTTTCCAGTGTGGCGCCCAACCAACTCGAAATGACACCAACCGCCACTGGGTTTCGTGCATTTTACAAATTTTTACTTACTTTTCTCCAGGTGTTTTTTTTACAGTACGCGAGCTGTTTTTATTTTTAGCTTAGTCCCTTCCGCCACTGGTATGTATATTCTTACAGTTACAGTATTGAAATAAAAGAATGATACTTATGCCCCTTATTGCAATGTATACAACATAATCCCCAGTCTGTACCTGTAGAACTGGTTTGGGGACCCATTTGAATAGTCAAGTTTATGGTTGAGATAGACGTGCGTGTGGACAGATCAATGTCTGCTTTGTTGACGAGAACAATAAGTAGAATATTGATGAATATTCATTTTTACAAAACTACTCAGTTTTCTGCCATTTGCCATGGTCAGAAGGGAGACCTGCCGATCTTGAAATACGAGTGACAGCAGCGAGAGGTTATTGTATCTCACCCTAACCTCAGGCACCCTATCAACAGGCCGAAATTTCAAGGTGAGGGATTACAAGCACAGGTATACGTGCGGTATTCCAAGCATTCACGTCCTCAATACCTGAAACAGAAGCATAGGTATAGTAGTCCAACAAATCTGGGAGACACTCTTTGTATGACCTTGGATTGGACAGCCATACAATATTTAATCATTATTTATGACACAATCACTAGGGATGAGCTGTTCGGGTTCGGACGGTTCGGAGTTCGGCCCGAACTTTGGCAGTTTGAAAGTTCGCGAACTTCGAACTTTGTGTTCGGTTCACTTTGTGTTCGGTTCGAGTTCGCAAAAAAAAGAAATTTTGAAAAAAGTATAAAAAAATGCTTAAAAATTCTAAAAAATCTATAAATAAGAGACTCTTTACTGCAGAATATTATAAGCAACGGTTTATTAGATATTGAATTAAAAGCTAATGTCTAGGTGCAAAGATTCTCACCTCTAAATGACCTTTTTTTTTCAAACGGCATAACAACAACAGATGTTTTAGTCTGGTCTAATCAATTTGATACATTTTATGTAGAATGAAGGTGTGGGGTGTCTGCTTCTGTTCTGAGTGAGTAATTTCCCTCCTAAAACTTCCTAATATGCTGCAGTTAACTGCTGTGTGAAAAAATACAAAATTTCCTCATTGCCCGCTTTTAACAGGTAAAGCAATGTTATTTTTCACCTCGGGATTAAACATTCACAGAGTTATTCAGAGAGCGGTGAAAAGCAGGAGAATAACTGGAGAATGGAAAATTCTAGGTCAAAATAGCCAAACCAGAAAAATTCTCCCATTTATCTCACTTTCCAAATCGGCTATTTGGTCTAGATTGTTCTCTTCTCCTGCCAGTTCTCCTGGCTTTCACCTCTCTCTCAGGGTTGTTCAGAGAAAGGTGAAAACCAGGAGAATGGCAGGAAAAGAGAACAATCTGGACCAAATAGCCGATTTGGAAAGTGAGATAATGCTAGGGTCAGACTAACGCATTTTTCACAGCGACCGTCAAAAAATGCGTCCGAACGCATTGCCGTATTTTTTCATGGAATGCGCGAAAACGGTCATACGATGCGCATTTTTGTGCGTGATTTTTTACGGATCCAAACCAGGAAACTTTCGGTGTCTGGACGTTATGTTGGCCGGACATGAGCAGGGTCTGACGTCTCCAAATCACGCACACACGCCGCTAGTGGACGCAGCGCACTCTGTACGTTCGTACTAGCGGTTCTGCATTTTCGAAAAAATGCGTTAATCTTCCACTTGCGTTGCGCATTCGGACTTTCGTGCGACCGTACTTTGTATATTGGCCGTCATTGCCCATCATTTGCTGCTAGTGTGGCCGTGATTAAGTGCGCCTAAACGCACGTTAAAAATTCGCTAGTCTGACCCTAGCCTAAATGGGAGAATTTTTCTGGTTTGTCTATTTTGACCTAGAATTTTCCATTCTCCAGTCATTCTCCTGCTCTTCACCGCTCTCTGAATAACCCTGTCAGGGGTGAAGAGCAGGAGAATGACTGGAGAATGGAAAATTCTAGGTCAAAATAGCCAAACCCTGTCAGGGTTATTCAGAGAAAGGTGAAACTCAGGAGAATGACTGAAGAGAAAATTCTAGGTCAAAATAGCCGAACCAGAAAAATTCTCCCATTTATCTCACTTTCCAAATGGCTATTTGGTCTAGAATTTTCCATTCTCCTGCTCTTCACCGGCAAAAAATCTGTAAACTTTTTCTGTGTGTCTGAAAATGTCTCCTCTTTTCATACAGACTGCCGCCCCAAGCAGTTGTTTATGGATAGATTAAAGGAAAACTGTTTACCATCATTTGAAACGTCATTTTTTTGTTTTTAAGTGTTTCTATACATCCTAGATATCCGCCACTTCACGGGCAGGTTATGGGGACCTCCTAGGCATGATATTTGAAGGAATTTTTCGTTTTTATTTTTAACCCTTATTTCATGGAAAACTCACTGTCCCTTTAAAAACGTTTTTTTTTTTACTTTTTGTCCTTGTTTCCTGTCCCCAGGGCACTACCCGGACCCCCATACACCTTTTATGGCAAATATCTAATATGTATGCCCTCTTGGAGGGCACTCTAAAAACTGAATTTTCAGCCCCATTGACTTGCATGGAGTTCGAGTTCGGGTTCGGGTTCGGGTTCGGACTCGAACATATGGAAAGTTTGGGTTCGGGCCCGAACCGAACTCAGGCGGTGTTCGGCTCATCCCTAACAATCACTGCATTACGGAGACACATTACAGCAATCACTGAGCGATTCTCACCAAATGTAGCACATACATTGATACATTTGAATTCAGAATGTTTTAGAGACCACTTACTCTAAGGCTAGGGTCAGACTAACGCATTTTTCACGTTGTCCGTGAAAAAGGGCGTTCGAACGAATGGACGTATTTTTTCACGGAATACGCGATAGCGGTCATACGATGCGCATTTTCGTACGTGTCTTTTCACGGAGCTGGAAGAAGAGAGATATGATCAACCAAATCAATTGCAGAATGAATCAAATAAAGGGAAGGGTATAAAAAGGCATATTGGGAATGGTGGCATTTTTCGAACATGGATGCAGTCCAAGTGTTTCTTTTTGCTGCACTGGGATACCTGTACCTGAAGAAGAAAAGACAACGGCGAACATGGGTTCATCCAATCAACACTGCCAGACACACGCATGGCCACTTTGTGACACTGTACAGGCCACTGCGAGAGAGGGACCCCGTGAAGTTCTTCAACTACCTGCGGATGTCCATCCACACCTTTGATGAACTGTTGATGAAGGTGCGTGAGCCGCTGACCAAGAGGGACACCAACATGAGGGCTGCCATACCACCGGAGGAGATGCTGGTCATCACTTTGCGGTAAGTACTATCAAACACCTGCATTCATGACATCGCTGCCAGTCATCAGACATGTGCTCGGTGTGCAGAGGCTCTATTGTTGGTCAGTAGTTATATGCCCACTAGCACATGCATGCCCACACACACGCATGCATCACATTCCAGAACACGTAACGAAAGAGTAATGACACTGACAACGATGTGAAACAAATAAAATATTTAGTCCCGAATAATATGACAGAAGATAACAATAACATATTAAACACATATATTATTGCATGTCCAATGAAGGTAATAAAATACAAATAGTAGAACAACATGAATAAACTCTAATAAACATAAACGAACAGACGATACACTTCGCATGGTATGATACCGAGGAGCATCTGGGTCATGAGGACCGTGCATATGGATGCAGGGGTACTCTGGCTCCGGGGGTGGCCCAGCAACAGGGGACATGGGTGGGTGGGTAGCCAACGCCTGGCAGTGGTGGGAATATCCATGGGGGTATTGTGGCACGACACCGTGATATACAGGTGCCTGTTGTGGATGGGACAGTATCTCGTGTATCAGGTCCAGGCTTCGGTGGCGATAATCCACCTTCTGCGCTGGGGTCATCATGTTGAGCAGGGAGAGACAGGAATTAAAAAAGGACATGTCCTCGGAATCAGCGACCATGCAGCGTGGATGTGTATGGTGCGCCTCCATGAATGCGACCATGGCCTGCTCGACATCAGCTGATGGTGGCTTCTTCCTCCTGGGAGCCGTACCGGTGCTGTCTGTGGGTGCTGTACCCGGCACCTGTTCGGACTCCACATCCTCCACCTGGGACTCCTCACCACCCTGCTCGACCTCCACCTGGCAGCTGCCAGATCCTGCGGGCTGCAGGTCTTGGTCTTGTGAGCTAGAGGTGGATGGCCGGTCAATACTGCTCACGGTGTTGCGCGGCTCCTGGCTCTTCCTCAGGAAGGACAGTTGGTCTGCATACAAATAGCTGCGCCTCTTCTTTGCACCAGCTCCAGAGCGAGCAGCTTCAGCCTCCTTTTTCAGGACCCGGGTATGATTGTCCCTCACCGTGTGCCATTTATTGATTGCTTCATGTGCTGCAAAACATGATGAGAGTGACATAAGGTTAGGTTCATATGATGTGATCATAACACAGCTTCTTTCATGTTCTAGGTATCTCGCTAGTGGATGCAGTTTGAAGGATCTGCATTACAACTTCCGCATTGGCAGATCGACAGCTGGTGAGATCGTCCGCAAGGTCTGCCAAACAATATGGGAAACCATGAAGGACCAATGTTTGCCAACACCCACAGGTGAGACATGGCTGGCAATTGCAGCAGGATTCTGGGAGAGAGCGAACTATCCCAACTGCCTGGGAGCAGTGGACGGCAAACATGTCCGCATTGTGAAGCCACTGCACAGTGGCTCACTGTATCAAAATTATAAACATTATTTTTCAATTGGCCTACTGGCGATGGCAGATGCCAACTATAATTTTGTGTATGTGGATGTCGGATCATACGGCAAGGTCTCTGACTCCACACTGTTCCAGAACTCAACACTGTGGAATGATATTGAGGGTGGGAACCTGAACATCCCCAGACCCGCACCTTTGCCTGGCAGCGACGTGTCAGTCCCCTATGCCTTCGTGGGTGACGAGGCATTCGGCCTATCCACACATCTCCTGCGACCATACTCGGGGACACATCTGACTGTGAAGAAGCGGGTGTCACGAATCCCCCTGAATACCAGAATAGTGGTCCCTATACGTAGACCGCTCTCTACCCTTCCGATCCTTGAATGGTCGGCACAACTAGACAGATAATTAACCAGACAATAGACAAACAAGGGTAAACACCAGACAGATGTACAGAATAGAGTATTCGTTCTCCCTAGGACCTTAGTAATATAAGAGGTAGTCTGATGTGTGCTTAGGGTGCCACACAGACTGACCTCTGTACCAAAGTTAAGAGCAGAACCGTGAGAAGAGTAAATGCCAATACCAGGGGTTATACACAGGGTGGTTCGTTCGCCAATGCCAGGGGTCATACACAGAATGGTTCGTTTGCCAATGCCAGGGGTCATACACAGAATGGTTCGTTTGCCAATGCCAGGAGTCATACACAGAATGGTTCGTTTGCCAATGCCAGGAGTCATACACAGAATGGTTCGTTCACCAATGCCAGGAGTCATACACAGAATGGTTCGTTCACCAATGCCAGGAGTCATACACAGAATGGTTCGTTCACCAATGCCAGGGGTCATACACAGAATGGTTCGTTCGCCAATGCCAGGGGTCATACACAGAATGGTTCAAGTCAGAAGCAAGGTCAGACACAGATATTTTGCCAAAAAACACAAGAGCTCTGCGGGAAGTGAATACCACGTCAGGGCACCGGCGAACTGGTGAAGCCGGGTTTTAAACCTGGCGGGTCCGCGTCATAACGCCAGGCTCCGCCCCCCGGCGTCCCACGTGAGCGCACCCGGTGGCGTTATTATTCGGCGCCTGGCCAGCGAGCAGCGAGGAATCTGCTGCCAGGCGCCCCAGAACAGAGCCATCCGTGACAGAACCCCCCCCTCCACGGGCGGCCACTGGACGACCCCCAGGGGCACAGGGGTGTGTCACATAGAAGGCCTTCACCAACCGAGGGGCATGGACTTCAGCAGCCGGAATCCAAGAACGATCCTCTGGACCGTAACCCACCCAATCGACCAAGTACTGTAAGGACCCCCTAGACATCCTGGCATCCAAAATGGCCTTAACCTCGAACTCCTCCTCGCCCTCCACAGAGACAGGAGGAGGTGGAGCACGGGCCTTGGTGTACCGGTTACATAACAACGGTTTCAAAAGGCTTACGAGGAACACATTGTGTATCCTAATATGGGGGGGCAATGCCAAAGCATAGGAAACTGGGTTGAGTCGCCGCAGAATCTTATAGGGGCCGATATATCTAGGTGCCAACTTCATGGAAGGCACTAAGAGCTTGATATTCCGTGAAGAAAGCCAAACCCTGTCCCCAACTTGATACACGGGTGCCTGCCTCCTGTGTCTGTCGGCCTTGGTTTTCTGGATGGCACTACTCTCTTCCAGTGCCTGTTTGACTCTCTCCCAAGTCTCTTTCAATGATGCCAAATGCTCATCCAAAGCAGGAATCGTGGTATCAGGAAACGTAGCGGGGAGCACGGGAGGATCAAAACCATAAACAGTGAAGAAAGGGGAATGTCCTGTGGATTCACTCACTGCACTGTTCAAAGCATACTCTGCCCATGGTAACAGGTCTGACCAGTTATTTTGTTGTTCTGATATAAAGCACCTGAGATATTTCTCTATATTTTGGTTGGCTCGTTCTGCTGCTCCGTTAGTCTGGGGGTGATAGGCCGAAGAGAAGGATAAGTCTATCCCCACATTCTTACAAAACCCTTTCCAGAATCTGGAGACGAATTGGGTCCCCCTATCAGAGACAATCTCCAGAGGAATACCTTGTATGCGGACCACGTTAGAAATGAAAATGGGCACCAGTTCGGCTGCCGAAGGTAGTTTCCAAAGAGGAACATAATGACCCATCTTGGAGAATCGATCTATGACCGTAAGTATAACTGTATTCCCTCTTGACTCAGGTAAGTCTACTATGAAATCCATGGCTACATGCGACCATGGTCGTTCGGGGATCGGCAAAGGCTGGAGTAAACCAATGGGTGCTGTTTTGGGACTTTTATGTCTTGTGCACACCTCGCACACAGCTATGTAATCTTTAACATCTCGGCGCAATGTGGGCCACCAGAGGAGTTTACGGATACTAGACACTGTTTTGGTGATACCCATATGCCCAGAGGTTTTATTGTCATGATAAACGTTAAATACTTCCTCTCTTTCGTTCTCAGGTACAAAGAGTTTCAGCGGGAGGTTTCCCCCCAGGAGCTGCACCCTGGACGGTCTGCAACCTTTTCACTAGAGGAGACGAGACACTAATCGTGGTAGAGGCTATAATCCTTTCCTGGGGTACAATGGGATGCTGATCTTGGATATTATGTTCATAAGATTCATACTGTCTCGATAATGCGTCTGCTTTAATGTTTCTGGACCCAGGTCTATAGGTAAGCACGAAATTAAAACTTGAAAGAAACAATGACCATCTCGCTTGTCTGGAATTTAAACGTTTAGCATCTCCAATGTATGTGAGATTCTTATGATCGGTTATGATAACGATCGGGTCCCTAGACCCCTCCAATAAGTATCTCCATTCTGCCAAGGCCGAGATGACTGCTAACAACTCTCTATTTCCGATGTCATAGTTCCTCTCTGCCGGGGACAATTTCCGGGAATAGAAGCCGCATGGATGCAAGGGTTTGTCGGGTGCCTCCCTTTGGGACAAGACTGCACCAAGACCTAGTTCGGAGGCGTCAACTTCTACTTGGAAAGGCAGAGCCGGATCTGGATGTCGGAGAACAGGGGCAGTAGTAAATGCTTGTTTAAGTACCTCAAAGGCTTGAGTGGCTTGAGGTGTCCATTTCTGATTTCCCACCCCTTTCTTTGTCATAGCCGTGAGGGGAGCTACCAAGGCTGAAAAGTCTTTAATGAATCTCCGATAGTAGTTAGTAAACCCCAGAAACCTCTGGATGGCTTTAAGCCCTTGGGGTAGAGGCCAGTCAAGAATTGCTGAGAGTTTTTTAGGATCCATTTGAAAACCCTCAGGGGTTATTATATAACCAAGGAAATGCACTGTTTCTATGTCGAATAAACATTTTTCTAGTTTACAATACAATCCAGCCTTCAATAGTTTTTTTCAATACTTGTTTCATGTGGGCGTGATGAGTTTCCACATCAGGAGAGTATATCAGGATGTCATCCAGATATACTATGACGAACTCTTGCAGAAAATCCCTTAGGGTGTCGTTTATGAGGTCCTGAAAAACGGCTGGCGCATTACATAATCCAAAGGGCATCACCAGGTATTCATAATGCCCGCTACGTGTATTAAAAGCCGTTTTCCATTCATGCCCCTTTTTAACCCTAACCAGGTTGTAAGCTCCGCGTAAATCGAGCTTCGTATATATACGGGCCCCTTTTAATCGGTCGAACAATTCTGTTATGAGAGGTATGGGATATGCATTTCTTATAGTTATCCTATTCAAACCTCTATAATCGATGCAAGGTCGCAGATCTCCCTCTTTTTTGGAGACAAAAAAGAAACCTGCTCCTGCTGGAGAGGAGGACCGTCTGATGAATCCTCGCTCTAGATTCTCCCTTATGTATTCCTCCATAATGTCATTTTCTTTTTGTGACAAAGGGTATACGTGTCCCCTAGGAGGCATAGTACCGGGGAGTAAATCAATAGCACAGTCATATGGACGATGTGGTGGTAGGACCTCAGTCCTGGCTTTAGAGAACACCTCCTTTAATGCCAGATAACAGTCAGGGACCTCTGTAGATAAAGGAGGGGCTGTGGCAATATTGAGGCTACCAATCACATTGACCCTGCCTAGGCAATTAGACTGACAACTAGGACCCCAACATTTTATGTCTCTCTGGACCCAATCAATAACCGGGTTGTGTGCTCTGTTAACCATGGAAACCCAAGAACGACAGGACATGAGGGAGATTCAATAATTTGAAATCTTATCGTTTCATGGTGCAAAACTCCTGTTTTCATACATACATCGACAGTGTCGTGAGTGATATGTGGACATGACAGGGGTTTACCATCTATGGCCTCCACCATTAGAGGCTTCTCCTTGAGAACCAGAGGTAAGAGGTTTTTGGCAGCAAAAATATTTGTCCATGAAATTACCTGAGGCCCCAGAGTCTAAGAACGCCTCAGTCTTGAGGTGAACCCCCTCCCAGGTTAGGGAGATCGGTACCAGAATCCTGGATTTTTTTTTTCACTATCCACAAAGGAGGCATACAGAGAACCGATAACCTGGGTATTGGCTGTTCTTTGACCCGATTTGCCACTCTCCCCCCTGCTAACCCTGGGTCTCTGAGGACATTGAAGGCGGAAATGATCAGCCCCTGCACAATAGAAGCAGAGCCCCTTTTCTCTTCTGTGAGCTCTTTCTGCTTCCGAAATACCCGTTTTTCCTATTTGCATAGGTTCAACGACTGGCATATCTGTTTTTTGCGTTCTCCGGGTTACCTGACGTACTGGTGTGTCTGGGTAATAAGGGTAAAGGAGGCAAGACCCTTCTGGGTCTGTCTCTGGGGTGTCTCCTTTCCCTAATTTGATCGTCCATGGCTATGCAAAAATCAATCAGATGGTCCAGATTTTCTGGTAATTTTAAGGGAGCCAGCTCAAACATAAAAGCCTCGTTCAGGCCTTCGGTAAAGGCTAAGGTTAAAACGTCGTTCGGCCAAAGCACCTCTGACGTCAAAGTCTTAAACTCTATGGCATAGTCGGAGACCCTCCTATTACCTTGTTTAATGTGAAACAAGGACCTACCCGCATTGGTAGCCCTTCTAGAGGGATCAAAGGTACGTTTTAACTCAGAGGTAAAACCCTCATAGTCATAGATGATGGGTTTTCTTATTTTCCCACAATGGCGTAGCCCATAATAAAGCTTTTTCTGTTAAATGATTAATCAGATAGCCTACTTTGGCTTTATCAGACATACAAGACCCTGGGTTATTCTCAAACAAGATCTCGAGTTGGGTCAAAAAACCCCGGCATAAGCTTGGTGTACCATCATAGCGTAAGGGTGCCTTCATACTAAGCCTATGTCTCTCAGGAGAGACCGAACTGACCCTAGGTAATACTACTGGGTCTGGAGGGTTTGTGGTACCTGTATTGGACCGATTTAACAGGGTTTGCAGAGCGAGAGAAATCTGGTCCATCCTATGGTCCTGCTCCTCTTGTCTGGCTGCGATACGTGCCAACTGATTAGAGAGGTCTGCGGGATCCATTGGCCCTGACGTAATGTCACGAATCCCCCTGAATACCAGAATAGTGGTCCCTATACGTAGACCGCTCTCTACCCTTCCGATCCTTGAATGGTCGGCACAACTAGACAGATAATTAACCAGACAATAGACAAACAAGGGTAAACACCAGACAGATGTACAGAATAGAGTATTCGTTCTCCCTAGGACCTTAGTAATATAAGAGGTAGTCTGATGTGTGCTTAGGGTGCCACACAGACTGACCTCGGTACCAAAGTTAAGAGCAGAACTGTGAGAAGAGTAAATGCCAATACCAGGGGTTATACACAGGGTGGTTCGTTCGCCAATGCCAGGGGTCATACACAGAATGGTTCGTTTGCCAATGCCAGGGGTCATACACAGAATGGTTCGTTTGCCAATGCCAGGAGTCATACACAGAATGGTTCGTTTGCCAATGCCAGGAGTCATACACAGAATGGTTCGTTCACCAATGCCAGGAGTCATACACAGAATGGTTCGTTCACCAATGCCAGGAGTCACACACAGAATGGTTCGTTCACCAATGCCAGGGGTCATACACAGAATGGTTCGTTCGCCATGCCAGGGGTCATACACAGAATGGTTCAAGTCAGAAGCAAGGTCAGACACAGATATTTTGCCAAAAAACACAAGAGCTCTGCGGGAAGTGAATACCACGTCAGGGCACCGGCGAACTGGTGAAGCCGGGTTTTAAACCCGGCGGGTCCGCGTCATAACGCCAGGCTCCGCCCCCCGGCGTCCCACGTGAGCGCACCCGGTGGCGTTATTAGTCGGCGCCTGGCCAGCGAGCAGCGAGGAATCTGCTGCCAGGCGCCCCAGAACAGAGCCATCCGTGACAGCGGGTGTTTAATTACAGGCTGTCGCGGGCGAGACAGTATGTCGAGTGTAGCTTTGGCATACTGAGCAGCAAGTGGAGGATTTTTCATCGCCCACTTGATGTAAATGTGGATTTCTGTGTGGATATAGTAAAATGCTGCTGCATCCTACATAACTATGTTCGTGCAAGGGATGGTGTTAATTTCGATGATACCCTCACAGTTACGGGTCTGGATGAGTATGCTAACGATGACATAATACCTGTGAACAGACACACCAACAGGTTTCGCGATGCTCTGTCTATTTTTTTCACTAGCAATGCAGGGCAGGTGCCATGGCAGATGGACATCATTTGACATGTGACAACAATAATTCGTTATGCCATTTTGTTTGATGTTACATTCAAGTTCAATGCAATTGAATTCTATGCAATAAAATTATCATTTACTCACTCTGAAGCTTCTGCTCTTTATCAGACCACGTCTCGTACTCTGGGTACACCACCCTGGACACTGTAACCCATGCACTGGCCTTCTTCTGTCGGTCTTTGTAAGTGTCGCAGGCCGTGTCCCACAGCTCGGGATGCTCTGCCACTGCATTGATCAGCCTCTCCACGTCGATGTCAGTCCCAGGCATTGTCTACCGCACCTTGCAGCTACACCCAGACAAGACAGGAAGTGTTTGGTCTGTGCACGTTATGTTGGCCGGACGTGTGTAGCGTCTGATGTCTCCCAATCACGCAAACACTCCGCTATGCGGACGCAGCGCACTCTGTACGTCAGTAGTAGCGGTTTGACGTTCTAGAAAAAATGCGTTCATTTGCCACTTGCATTGCGCGGACGAACTTTCGTGCGGCCGTTCTTCGTATGTTACCCGGCATTGGACGTCATTTGCTGCTAGCACGGCCGTGATTTTGTGCGGTTAAACGCACGTTAAAAATGCTTTCGTCTGACCTTAGCCTAAGACTTGCGAGAAGAGCAGGTTTTGCTTGAACAAAACACTTGTTACTATTGCAAAGACTACCAAACGCTTGTTGTTGAAAAGAATAATATCATAACATTTGTTTCAAACATGGGCTGTGAAGTTAACAATGAAATATAGTAAATTAGAGTAAAATAGTAATTTTGGACAGAAATTGTTGTTCTGAGATTAAATATTGAGAGAGAGTTAAATATTGTAAATTTGATCACTTAGAATTTTTCATGTATTGGTTTATCCTTTACAGAAATATCACTGGGATGAAAAGTTCTAAACTCTAGATGGTGTTCCGTATCTGGCACAGCGTCGCATGGGGTCTGCAGTATACAGGCAGAAATGGCCTTTTTGTCTGTAAATGTGCTGCAGACAGATAATAAAATGGTGAGATCACCTGCTTATGGGGAATGTGATTTGTAGTTATCAGAATGAGATTACTGTGCCGGCTGGGTGGAGTAGAGGTAACATCACTGCTCTATAACTGTGGAGAGAGACTGTGGAGACACAGGTTTGATCCCGACAAGAGCACCTATCCAGTAAGTGTCCTTGGGCAAGACACTCGCCACCCAGGACATACTTGAAAAAGTACCTTCCTGGTAAAATTCCTTTCTAAAAAAGAAATATTAGCAATGCAATATCTGTATGTGCTGCATAATGCCGGTGTATGGCAATTACAGCAATACCTTGTATCTGTATGTGCTGCATAATGCCTGTGTATGGCAATTACAGCAAAACCTTGTATCTGTATGTGCTGAATAATGCCTGTGTATGGCAATTACAGCAATACCTTGTATCTGTATGTGCTGCATAATGCCTGTGTATGGCAATTACAGCAAAACCTTGTATCTGTATGTGCTGCATAATGCCTGTGTATGGCAATTACAGCAACACCTTGTATCTGTACTGTACAGGGATTTGCACTAATTATAACCCCCTGAATCTTATCTCTGTACAGACCGACTCCACAGCTCTCCCTGTATTCTGCCCAATCCCTGGCTGCTGGAATCCAGTAGCAAAGTACTTGAACCTTTTGTTAGATTGAGGTTTGGGGCTGCTATTTGCAGCTTGTTTAACATTATTAGAGACAAGAGTGAATTTTCACAGTGAAGTTTGTCTTTCCACATGGAGCACACTAATCTTGCCTTAAAGAGATATGCAAATATGGTTTAAAAAATTGCTTATGATTGCTTTTCAATGTATTACTTCAACTTTTTTTTAAAAACTATTTTACCAGGAAGGATACATTGAGATTTCTCTCGTTTTCAAGTATGTCCTGAATGGCAAGTATGTACCATTAGGTGTCTTGCCTGAGGACACTTACTGGAGAGGTGCTCTTGCCAGGATTCAAACCTGTGTCTCCACAGTAGTCTCCGTAGTTATAGAGCAGGGATGTTATCTCTACTCCACCCAGCCAGTACTGGTAGCGGAAGGGTTAAATATAAAAGCAATATTAGAGATGCCAGGAATTATCAAGGCCATGATGACTCACTGAAAAAAAGATAAACTACACATATGATAAGCTACTGTAACCAAAATTGGAGAAATACAAGGAAATAGAAACATATTGCAAAAAAAATAGGTGAAAGCTAAAGTTGCCACGTGACAAAGGAAAATCGAAACTTAACTACAAGTCAGTCCCCCATCAAGTGTAAGAAAAAATGTAAAGTAAAATCATACTGATTATAAAACAAATTGTGTAATAAAGAACCAGCGTATCGCCAAAAAGGTTATTCAATAAGCACCAAACTTGCCACCGAATTGCACCGAACGGGGAATTGAACTGTATGTTTCAGTTTTGTGGCAGTTGGATACTCAGAAAGCTGCCAATTTGCCAAATATCGGCGAATTTGCCAGCGAAATATGGTGCTGTCGGTATATTATAATGGAAAATTAAAATTGATGCCTGTAGCCATCTTGTTTTAATGTTGAGTCTTTTCTTTCTCAATTTTCGCCTAGTTTTAGAAATGGACAGAGATTTTTTTTTAAATAGTTCATGGCTAGGTGAACCATAAGAGTTATGGGTGTTTTTATAAATGCTATAGACGATAAAATGTCTTTATTTGATATAATGCTGAGCTAAGTGCCAGACATGTCATATTTAAATTTATTGGTTTGTTTTAATTTTAGTTTGAATTAAAGATATTTTTCTTTTTGGGTATAGAAACATATTAAAAATATCTATACAAGTGTATAAATCTATTCACAAAATATATTTTTATAATCAATATATTCTATATATTTACAGTAGATAGTAGATGCTCCAAATATTTGTGGAGTATAACTGGTAAACAGTATAATTACTGAAGAATAGAATGTTTGTTGATTTAACTAGAAAGGAATCTGAGTGATAAGAGTACTTAGTATAAGTTTTGAAATGTCTACAAGAGTAGAGATATTAATTTAATTTTGATAACCCGAGACACACTGTCTGGAATAACCATAGTTGTTCTTTGTTCAAAATAAGATAGTGGAATTGACCTCTGACCCAAGATAAGGGAATTAAAATAAATTTATGAAATTATATTGGAATAGCAACACTGCCCTATTGAGGCATAGTAAATATTATATTAGATAAAGTAATATTTAAATGAAGGCGTAGATTTTCAGTGACGTCAAATTTACTATAACTGGATCTGTACTGTTTGTTGAATTCATTCAGATCATCCCAGGACAAGACACACAATGCATTCAGGATATTACAGCTCACTTAATTAGGACCACACCTAAATTTTCCCTCATGGGAATGCACAATTCTAACTCTTATGCATTGAATATCTGATATTGTTAATTTTCACATATTCCAAAACAATACATTATGTTCAAAGAATATTGCTGTTGTAACTACAGAAACATTGAATCCAGATTTGGACATGTAATGTATGACAGCAAATTAAGGAATTAATGTAATTATATATATCTGGTGTATTTCTTGCAATAGATAGACTGAGATATCTCAGATTACTGTTACATCTGGAATCTTTAAAATATTTCTATTCTGCAGATAGAGATTTAAAAAAGGGAATCGGATACCAGGATTTTATCATAAAGTAATTGTTGCAATGATATACAGATATATATATATATATTGAATTTGGAAGTTACTGTGATTGAAATTAATAAGCAAGGAATTATATAACTACAAAATAAAAAGCAGAAGATTAGAAGCTTAATTCTCAATATTAGGGGAGGATTCACTAAATAAGTTTTTATTACTTATCATTCTAGAAATAGAATAAGTGATAGCTCATCTTTTGTTGATCCACGTAGCATAGAGAGATACATATATCTCTACAAGACCTAGCTTGTTAAACATTGGTTTGCTGGGAAATACATGTTAATTGTGTTCGTTAAGCAGAAATGTTTATTAACCATTTGTGTATAGTTACTAACTGATAAAGTAAATGATATTAATCATATATGCAATTACTAACAGGAGATACATATATTGGGAAGCTAGTAGTCTATGTGCTGATGGATGGATGTGGTTGTTTATAAATCCTTGTTTATGATATGAGATTTGAAACTTTTTTGTATACTTAATAAATATATATATATGTTTTTATCCGGTTATTGATTATTATGTTTTTCATAGCAAAACACATACAATTAAAAGAATTTAGGAGAATTTCTAGGAAATATAAACGATTGATATTTATATCTCGTATAAGTTTCTTAATTGAATATATATCTCAACAGTACAATTCGCCTCAGATCGCAGCAATTCGGCAACCTTTGGCGGCAATGAAATTCCCACAGCGAAGTAATGGTTAATCTATTCAGAAAACGCTGAACTGCACCGTAATGTTGGCGAAATTCCCAGACTCAATTCGATAGGTTTAGGCTAGGGTCAGACTGAGGCAGTGCGAACGCGCGTTCTGGCGCACTTAATCACGGCCGTGCTAGCAGCAGATGCCGGGCAATGACGGCCAATATACGAAGTACGGTCGCACAAAAGTCCGGCTGCGCAACGCAAGTGGAAAATGAACGCATTTTTTCGAGAACGTTAAACCACTAGTACTGACGTACAGAGTGCGCTGCGTCCGCTAGCGACGTGTGTGCGTGAATTGGAGACGTCAGACGCTGCTAATGTCCGGCCAACATAACGTCCAGATGCAAGAAGTGTTTTATTGATGATCCGTACAAAATCACAGATGAAACTGCGCATAGTATGACCGCTATTGCGTATTCCGTGAAAAAATACGTCCATTCTTCGAACGCACATTTTCACGGACAACGTGAAAAATGCGTTAGTCTGACCCTAGCCTAAAACAGGTAAATCCCATAGGTTTCAAAGTAAAAAAAATACAGTTTTTAACCCTTTCGCTGCTGAGGCGTTTCACGCCTCTGTGCTGAGGTCATATTTACCGGTTTTGCTCATCATGTTTAAACGTGTTTTGAAGGCTTATTTTAGTATATGACCCAGACATATTATATATTGTTCTTTCCGTCAGACTCGGTAGATTCATAATATGTCATTATTATATGTATACGTTATGTCATGTCTGTATATTATAACAAAAAATGCAATAAAATATGTATTTTCAATAATTTACAACGTGTAAAGTGTTTTTTTTCACATTTTAACATGCGATCAATTGCGGTTATATTTTGTATGGGGTGCGCTTGTTAAAAAAATTAGAGATGGGGTCTCGTTACATTTTTTTTTGGGGAAAATTACACGATTTTTAACAAACGCACCGCATACAAAAATCGTTAGTGCAGCATCATTGTTCACATTATAATTGAAATGGGAACAATATTGCTGCATTAACGAACCAAAAAAAAAGAAAAGAAAAATGTTTTTTTTTTTTTTTTATAATTTTTTTTAAATATATTTTTATTTTTATTTTTAATTTTTATTTTTTTTAAAAAACTTTTTTCACTGTAGTGTTTGGTATCGTTGGAACGGCCATGCTCTGGCCGATCCAACCATACCAGACTTTAACCCCTAGCTGCCACGGATCGGGAGATAGGGAGTTCATTGGAACTCCCTATCTCCACCGTTGGTGGCAGTTAGGGGTTAACTCTAGGACTGGCGTCATCGTGCTATGCACGATGACGCCAGTCCTCAGGGGGAGTTCCCGGAGGCTTGGCCGACATCCAAGATGTCGGCCAGCTCCGGGAAAGGATCACGAACCGGCTCTTTTCAGCGCCGATTCGCGATCCAGCTCCCCAGGGGTTAATGCCAGGCACCATTTGGAAGGGCAGGCTGTGCCCTTCCAAATGGTGCCTGGGTTAACCCCCGCAACGCCACCGATCGGGAGGGAGAGAGGTCCGAAGGACCTCCCCCCCTCCCTTTCAGGCGCCTCCTCCGCACATGCGGGGGGGCGCCTGAATTAGGTGTCATCGCGCTGTCGCGATGACACCTAATTTCAGCGGCGGCGGTTCCGGATGCTGGGCTGACATCGAGAATGTCAGCCCGCACCGGAGGGGCCAGCGATCGGCCGGAACCCGGCCGAACGCTGACCCCAAAGGGAGGACACGCTCAGCGCGTCCTCCGCACACCAGCAGACATGCGGAGGACGCGCTGAGCGCGTCCTCCGCATCGAAGTGGTTAAAAAAAATTTATTCAACTGTTTATTCTTTTCATTTGCAGCAAAAGTCTTTTTTTATTTATTGAATTTTTAGATTTTGTTGGGCATTTTTCATGCTTTTTTGGCAAAATTTTTAATTCCCACTTTCTAAATGTTTTTTTTATTTATTTTTAACAGACCTCTTTATTATTATTCTTCATAGTACTATTTTTATTATTTCCATGCATTTTTTCATGCATTTTTATTGTTTTACAAGCCTTTTACACTTTGTTTTTACCCCCCAGTTTGGCAGCTGATCCATGGCTGCGTTCAACGGTCTGTTCGGCAGATCGTCGGCTGCGTCTGGCAGTAGGTGGTTGCGTTCAGCAGCATTCGGCGGATCCCGTTCTGCGCGCTTCAGGGACACTGCGGTGAATGCTGAATTAATCGCAGGGTTGGCGAACCGAACTTGCCAAAGTGCAGCGGATGAGAGGTGCTCTCTGAATAACCCATTCTGATCACTACAAATCCCCATAAGCAGGAGATCTCACATTTTATTATCTGTCTGCAGCACATTTACTGACACAAAGGCCATTTCTGCCTATATGCTGATAATGCAGACCCCATGTGACACTGACGCCATCTAGAGTTTACAAGCTTTCATCCCAGTGATATTTTTGAACAGTAAAAACAAATACATGAAGAATTAAAAATGAAAAACATCTCAAAACATTTTCTGTGCAAATTTTCTATTTTCTCCTATTTTATAATAGATGTCTTTGCACCCCATGTTTCAAATAAATGTTATGATAATGTAAGAGAATGTGAGAATGTGATGTAGCGGGGTGATTTATCACATTAAACGTGTCTCAACATCTGAGGAAAGGGATTTAGGGGTTATTATTTAAGAGGATCTAAGGGTAAGTAGTCAATGTAATAGAGCAGCAGGAAATGCTAGCAGAATGCTTGGTTGTGTAGGGAGAGATATTAGCAGTAGGAAAAGGGAAGTACTCATGCCACTGTACAGAGCACTGGTGAGACCTCACTTGGAGTACTGTGTGCAGTACTGGAGACCGTATCTCCAGAAGGATATAGACATCTTAGAGAGAGTTCAGAGAATGGCTACTAAAATGGTGTACGGCTTGAAGGAGAAAAGTTACCAGGAAAGGCTTAATGATCTTAACATGTACAGCTTGGAAAAAAGACGAGACAGAGGAGATATGATAGAAACATTTAAATACGTAAAGGGAATCCACAAGGTAGAGGAAGGGAGTATATTTAAAAGGAAACAAAGTAGCAAAACAAGAGGACATAGTCTTAGATTAGAGGGGCAAAGGTTTAAAAGTAACATCAGAAAGCATTATTTTACTGAGAGGGTGGTGGATACATGGAACAGTCTTCCAGTTGAAGTGGTAGAGGCCAAAACAGTGATTGAATTTAAGCAGGCATGGGATAGGCATAAGGCTATCGTAAACAAAAGATAAATCCAGGTAAAGTATCCATGTAATTGGGCAGACTAGATGGGCCGAAAGCTTCTTATCTGCCGACATTTTTCTATGTTTCTATGTTTCTATGTCTTGTTTTGGAAAGGTTCTTATACAGTACAACCCATACAATCTTTAATTCTCATCCTAAAGGTTTTGTCTTATCGGGTTTAACTGACGCCTTTGTAAAAGGTCTGGATGATTTCCTGGTAAAAAAAAGATATAAAGGAGTATCTACAAAATAAAACTGTAATGCAGTGTTTATTGATTAAGACAGAAATCTGATAGTCAAACAATTGACAAATTTGTCTATTGACAAAGGGATTTAACCCCTTCATTGCCAGGTAATATTTACCTGAATGGCTTGAGTTCTAACAAGAGTTTTGGGTTGGGGACTATATGAATAACTACATATCCTGTATTTGATTTGTGCCGTGGTGTTTATAAATATTCTGTTTTCGAGCTTTTTACGATCTTGCTTTGTTATATAGATACTGTTACGCTATCCTGCCCCAATAACAGAGATAAAAGGCTCCTTCAGACTGACATGATATGAATTTTCCGACATTAGCTTTTCATAGATATCAGGCTCCACGTCTGAAGATGTAGTTTTATTGCTTTGTCAGAGTCCCCTGGTAGTCGTTCGGTGTCACGGCTCTCTGTCACGCTCTTTGAAGACCACGAGGAATGTTGTCTTAGCAGGTTTACCTATATAAAGGAGCCATACGGAGATCTCATGCGCCAAAGGGCACCGAACGCATCTGTTTCAGAGCGTAAAGCAAGCAAAAGAGTTAGGTGTTCGATTGGGTTCCCGTAAAATATTTTTTTATTTGTTTAAATTCCTGCTCTTTTGTAAACTCAAAGCTCCCTGTTAAATAAATAAAGAAATGACAGGGGCTCAAAAACATACGCCTACCTGTACATTAAACGTTAGCCAAGTATCTATCAACATGAGAATCGTCCTAATTCATAGACAAATTTTAATAAACATGTTTCATGCATTTGTATACACAGACATTATGGGATACTCCACCTGTTACTGATCATCCCCCGTAGCAACCACTGACATATCCTCTCAATTTAAGCTTAAACCTAGGGGCAAGTTCTAAAAAAAAGAAATGTGGGATCTCATCAAGATATCTGTTCCCCAATTTTTTTTATTGAGAAAGGATTTTACCAGGAAGGATACATTGAGATTTCTCTCATTTTCAGGTATGTCCTGGGTGGTGAGTGTGTACCGTTAGGTGTCTTGCCCAGGGACACTTACTGGAAAGTTGCTTGTTGGGATTGAACTCATGACTCCACAGGCTCTCTCCACGCAGAGCAGTGATGTTACCTCTACTCCACCCAGCCCACGCTGAGCACATATATACATAAATATATTATATTTGTGTGTGTATGTGGATTATAGCAAAAATATATGATACATCCTGTATTTATTATGGGTTAACAAGGAATAATATGATTAAACGCCTCAATAAAAGCTTTATAGTGATTGGGACCAGTGGGAATTCAGTTCCCTCTGCAGAAATAGTTAAGGACCTGCGTTCCCACACGTTCCCCCTCGACTTGACCCCTGCTTAAACCCCTTTGCTCCCTGAATTAAGTTCACTCGTTGTTGCTTTGAAAATAACTCATTAGCAAATAACAACTCTGTCTGCATATCTTTTTAAAGCACAATTAGTGTGCCTCCTGTGGAGAAATTAAATTGACTGTCTGATCTCTCTCCAGTCACCCCATATTACTGTAAACAAGCTGCAAATAGCAGTCATAAATCTTACTGTACCAAAAATCTTAACAAACATTCCAGCAGCATTCCAGCAGCCAGGGATTGGGCAGAATACAGGGAGAGCTATGGGGTCACTCACTGCTGTACAGGGATAAGATTCAGGGGGTTATAATGAGTGTAAATCCCTTTACAGTACAGATACAAGGTGTTGATGTAATTGCCATAAACAGGCATTATGAGGCACATACAGATACAAGGTGTTGCTGTAATTGCCACACACAGGCATTATGCGACACATACAGATACAAGGTGTTGCTGTAATTGCCATACACAGGCATTATGCGGCACATACAGATACAAGGTGTTGCTGAAATTGCCATACACAGGCATTATGCAGCACATACAGATACAAGGTGTTGCTGTAATTGCCATACACAGGCATTATGCAGCACATACAGATACAAGGTGTTGCTGTAATTGCCATACACAGGCATTATGCGGCACATACAGATACAAGGTGTTGCTGTAATTGCCATTCACAGGCATTATGCGGCACATACAGATACAAGGTGTTGCTGTAATTGCCATACACATGCATTATGCGTCACATACAGATACAAGGTGTTGCTGTAATTGCCATACACAGGCATTATGCGGCACATACAGATACAAGGTGTTGCTGTAATTGCCATACACAGGCATTATGCGGCACATACAGATACAAGGTGTTGCTGTAATTGC
Organism: Leptobrachium leishanense; assembly: GCA_009667805.1. Lineage (NCBI taxonomy): Eukaryota > Metazoa > Chordata > Amphibia > Anura > Megophryidae > Leptobrachium > Leptobrachium leishanense. Next base: position 112,696,490 of record CM019072.1, read on the forward strand.
CATACACAGGCATTATGCAGCACATACAGATACAAGGTGTTGCTGTAATTGCCATACTCAGGAATTATGCAGCACATACAGATACAAGGTGTTGCTGTAATTGCCATACTCAGGAATTATGCAGCACATACAGATACAAGGTGTTGCTGTAATTGCCATACACAGGCATTATGCGGCACATACAGATACAAGGTGTTACTGTAACTGCCATACGCAGGCATTATGCAGCACATACAGATACAAGGTGTTGCTGTAATTGCCATACACAGGCATTATGTGGCACATACAGATATTGCATTGCTAATAATCTCATTCTGATCACTACAAATCCCCATAAGAAGGAGATCTCACCATTTTGTTATCTGTTTGCAACACATTTACTGACACAAAGGCCATTTATGCCTGTATACTGATAATACAGACCCCATTTGACACTGTGCCAGCTAAGGGACGCCATCTAGAGTTTAGAACCTTTCACCCCAGTGATATTTCTGTACAGAAAAAATAAAAATGAAAAAAATCTCTTTGCAATTTTCTCTGTAAAATTTCTGCTTTTCCCTATTTATAATAGATGTCTTTACCCCCGATGTTTCAAATAAATGTTATGATAAAACAGTTTTTCAAGAATTGAATAATTATATATTATTATAAATATTATAGATGATTCAATATTAATATGTTAAAATCAAAAATATATAATTTACATTAAAAAATTTAATAAATTAAAACAACATACAATAAATAATATGTTTGCTTCTGTTTGTTTACTGGTATATTATATATATACTTATATGAAAAAATTACATAGATCTGTCATTGCTGCAGCAAAATTACATGTTACTTTGTCAAGTCTATATAATGTCTGAATCAATCCGAAATGATCCGAAATGAAATATTGGACGAAATGATTTGATATTTCAACAAATTATCGGTTTGGACGAAAAATTTGCATCTGAAACTAAATGAACCAAACTGAAATTAATTTTTTCGGCTGGCAAATATTGATGACATTAATTCCCTGCAGTTTGCCCAATGTTAGTCGTTTTGGCTACTGAAATATTACTGATGGCCGCTAATAGTCGTGAGTTTGTTATGTAAACATCGGCATGTTTACAGGCTCCTTGACCCTCTCATAATTGCATCCAGCTCGTAAAATGTGAGCCAACCCTTGTGTAAACATTACCTGAATGCCTGTGATGTTGTTTTTTTTTTAGTAAACTTTAAAACACACAGATTATTTTTACCTAAACAGGGCGGGTGTGCTGACACCTGGGTAAAACCCCGCCGAAACAACTATTTCCTCATTCTCAAAATTTCATGTTTTAACTGATAGAACCAATGGCTCGTAATGGTTTCCCCCACTGGTATAGGGGGTCCGAATAAAAAAGATATATCACTACTGATAAAAAACACAAAGCACTAAAATAGAAAATGTTATGATGGCTGAACAAACAGCAGCAGCAACAGCAGCAGCAGCAGAGCTCACAAATTCCCGTTTATACCATCACTTACCTTCTAAAAGAAACAAATTTTGCCGAAAAAAATGCGTAAACAAATCCTAAAAAATAAATAGAGACTTTTTGCTGCAAATGAAAAGAATAAACGGTTTAATTAATATTCAATAAAAATGGGGATTTTTGTTTTACATTGAAATTTATGGGATTCACCTGATTAAACCTGTTGAACGAAACCACCAAAAATCAGGGCATTTCACAGAAATTTCTCTGCTGTTCGGTGACTCTGAATAGATTAACCATTACTTCTCTATGGGGATTTCACTGCCGCCGAAGATTACCATATTTTGCTGGCAATTCGACAATTTTTGGAGAAATGCCTGCTTTGTGAATAGCCGAATGGCCACGAAATTGCACGTACGGAGAAATTCACTGTTCAGTGCAATTTCGTGGCCAATTCGGTTCACTTTGAATAACCTTGATTTTCTGTCCCTCTCTTTCTGTTGCTTTCTTTGCCTCTACTCATCTGTCTCTCTCTCTCTCTGTAGCTTCCTTCTTTCTTTCTTTCCTTCTTTCTTTCTTTCCTTTCTCTTTCTTTGTTTCTTTCTTATTCTTTCAATCTCTACTACTATCTTTGTCTCTACTCATCTCTCTCTCTGTAGCTTCTTTCTGTAGGCTACCTCTGGCGAGCCCATGGAGGGCTGTGCGGCCCCCTAAAGAAATGCCACCCCACACCATTACTGACCCACTGCCAAACTGGTCATGCTGGAGGATGTTGCAGGCAGCAGAACGTTCTTCACGGCTTCTCCAGACCCTGTCACGTCTGTCACATGTGCTCAGTGCTTTCATCTGTGAAGAGCACAGGGTGCCAGTGGCGAAGCTGCCAATCTTGGTGTTCTCTGGCAAATGCCAAACGTCCTGCACGGTGTTGGGCTGTAAGCACAACCCCCACCTGTGGACGTCGGGCCCTCATACCACCCTTATGGAGTCTGTTTGTGACCGTTGAGCAGCCACATGCACATTTGTGGCCTGCTGGAGCTCATTTTGCAGGGCTCTGGCAGTGCTCCTCCTGTCCCTCCTTGCACAAAGGCGGAGGTAGCAGTCCTGCTGCTGGGTTGTTGCCCTCCTATGGCCTCCTCCATGTCTCCTGATGTACTGGCCTGTCTCCTGGTAGCGCCTCCATGTTCTGGACACTATGCTGACAGACACAGAAAACCTTCTTGCCACAGCTCGCATTGATGTGCCATCCTGGATGAGCTGCACTACCTGAGCCACTTGTGTGGGTTGTAGACTCCGTATCATGCTACCACTAGAGTGACAGCACCGCCAGCATTCAAAAGTGACCAAACCATCAGCCAGAAAGCATAGGAACTGAGAAGTGGTCTGTGGTCATCACCACCTGCAGAACCACTCCTTTATTGGGAATGTCTTGTTACCTGCCTATGCTTCCCACATGTTGTCTATTCCATTTGCACAACAGCATGTGGACTTGACTGTCAATCAGTGTTGCTACCTAAGCGGACAGTTTGATTTCACAGACGTGTGATTGACTTGGAGTTACATTGTGTTGTTCAAGTTTTCCCTTTATTTTTTTGAGCAGTGTATATTTAATACCTAAAAAGTTTGAGCAGTTAAAATGTCCAGGGGTGGGGCTTATGAAAGTTGTGGGAGGAGTCTACCTCCCTCTCTATATATATTTAATACCTAAAAAGTGTGAGCAGTTTAAATTTCCTGCGGGTGGGGCTTATGCAAGACGTGGGAGGTGCCTAACTCCTTCAATATATAGATACATATTTATTATAGCTTAAATGTGTGAGCAGTTAAAATTTCCTGGGTGTGTGGATTGAACATGATATGGGAGGAGTCTATCTCCTCCAATTAAAAACTCCACCATCACCATTACTCAATACATTTTCTACAGAAATTTTAATCAACTAATTAATTATTTCCCTATGACTGATGCCCCCAATGCAGGACTGACAAGCTCACGGCCCCTAGATATTGAGGCCAAAAATTCACAGTACTCTTCCATTGTAATCGATGGCGAGGGAATCATGGGAGTTGTAGTTCAGAAGCATCTGGGGGCTGGAGATTGACAGCCCTGCTCTAAAGCATCAACATTTGCTGCCTTACCTCTCCTAAATCCAGCCAGGGGTTTATTGCCATAGGATATCTGGCCGGTGCTTATGGTATTGTACGTATTAGGCTGGGGTCAGACTAGCGCATTTTTATTGTGCGTTTAGGTGCACTTAATCACGGCCACAGTAGCAGCAAATGACGGGCAATATACAAAGTACGGCCGCACACAAGTGGAAAATTAACGCATTTTTTCAAAAATGCAGAACCGCTATTACTGACGTACAGAGTGCGCTGCGGCGGCATAGCAGCAAGTGTGCGTGATTAGGAGATGTCAGACGATGCTAATGTCCAGCCTACATAACGTCCAGGCGCAAAAAGTGTTTTATTGACGATCCGTAAAAAATCACTCACGAAAATGCGCATCGTATGAGCGTTTTCGCTCATTCCGTGAAAAAATATGGCAATGCGTTCAGACGCACTTTTTGACAGACGCTGCGAATAATGCATTTGTTTGACCCTAGCCTAAGCCGGAAAATTCCCCAACGTGTTTCTGAATACATATATCTCTGTGTGTCAGTGAATCATACATAATCATGTAACTTATTTCCATGAACATAAAAACTGAAAACCTGACAAATGTAAACGGATTTCCATAGACATTTTCCATCATTAAGGTCAGCAGTAACAGCGGGGACAGGAGACCATGAGACTGATACACCTGGGTGTTCTCTCCAACCGATTGTACGATGCAAATATGTAGCAAAAATCTATTACGTCAACAATTTTTCAAAATAATTGGAACTGACTTGACAAAAACAACGCTTTCCATGTTACCAGAGACCACGTCTTCAGCACGAGACGGGAGTGATATGTAAGAAGTTAATGTGCTTTAAAAAAAAATATACGACATCTGCAGGTGAGAATAAGCTACGTATTAAAATATTAAAATTTTATTCAAATGTGTTCCACACTGCGATATCGATTATAATTTATTTTATTGTGCAATACAAAAACTATACATTGTGTTATGACAGATAGAATGTGACCATTTATTTGTTTTCTCGCGTTGACCATCACACATTATTAGCAGCCTGGTCTGTTATGGTTTCATGGTCGGTTTCTTCCTTTTTCTTGCTTTTAGCGTTTTTTTTCATGTATTTCGCTATATCAAGAGCGCACTGTTGCAAGAAGACATACTGCTCCTAAGGTGAGTTTAAAAACACAATATTAGTGATACAGTCGTGACGTTGCTGATTTATGTTTCAACCCTTGAATTTGTAGAAATAATTTATAATGATGCCCAAAAATGCCATGTAGAACTGATTGTGTCAATATAGTATAAAGTAGAGCTGAAACATGAGGGAAGATCTCTGCTGGTTTTCCAAAAGCAGGCTGCACGGGACATGTTGTAGTAAAATCATTAGCTCCCATTTGGGTCAAGCAGACTCAAGGAGGTAACAAGGAGCGAATAAAAAAAAAAGTGGTGTGTTAATTTACAACTTCTTATGACCGGCTTAATTGTGAGTTATCCAGAGAGAACCTCATTTCGGATGCACCCACTCACCTCTGTTTGTATCATAGGTGGCTGAAGCATATGCATGTCACGGACTATTTTGTAGACGTCCACAGAGTTTTCTTCCTCCGCTTGGTTTATAATGTGATCCAGAGCGATGAATACATCCGATCGTCCAGTCCCAGCACTAAAGAAGTCAAAGACAGAAGTCAGGATACGTGTTCTGGCCGTAAACTAACATATCTTCTTGTTTAATTCTTAGAAGCAAAAGGAAACAGACATGGCCGCCCCATTAAGAGATTCGGCTGGACTTGAACTTGCAACTCCTGTGCCTGCGCAAACTGGGAGCTCACAACCCCCGGGCAGTGCCAGAGAGCCCGACGGGTCAGTCCGCCCCTGCTTGCAGCCTATCCCAATCAAATTCTACATTCTGCATCCCACTAACGATCTGTACCTACCTGGTACCTGCCTTGGCCTATTTGTTCTATAGATGGACTCTGCTTACCACCAACAATCAGCATCACCTGCTGCCTTTTATCAAGCTTTCTTGACCCAGTAGAACTCTGAGCTAATTCTAGGTTATTTTGTTGCTTGCTGCAGATCTCCTGGTTCTGTGTCCTAGTTCTTTGTACCTCTGGGGTGTCTGACTACTGCTGCACTTGACTCTCCTTTGGATTATCCTGCCCAGATACTCACACTGTGATCCAGTGGCATACCCACAGTGTGATTTTCTGGCTTACATAAACTGTGTTCCAGTGGCATACTCACGCTGTGTTCCAGAGGCATACTCACACTGTGGTCCAGTGGCATCCCAGACTGTGTTTTTCTGGCTTACATATACTATGTTCCTGTGGCATACTCACGCTGTGTTCCAGTGGCATCCCACACTGTGGTCCAGTGGCATCCCAGACTGTGGTTTTCTGGCTTACATATACTATGTTCCTGTGGCATACTCACGCTGTGTTCCAGTGGCATCCACACTGTGGTCCAGTGGCATCCCAGACTGTGGTTTTCTGTCTTACATACGTTGTGTTCCAGTGGCATCCCACACATTTTTCTGGCTTACCCAGACTGTTTTCCTGTGGCATAGCCACATTGTGTTCCTGTTGAATACCCACACTATGTTCTAGTGGCATACTCACACTGTGTTCCAGTGGCATACTCCCACTGTTTTCCTGTGGCATACCCCCACTATGGTCCAGTGGCATACGCATGTTTTGTCCCGTGCCCCACCTGCGGTATGCTCCTGTGCCATATGCACTGTATTCTTTTTCCATAACTGTGCTGTGGTTCTCCGACCACCTCTGACCTCCAATGACCCCATTTCTTTTTCAAGTGTACAAAGAGCAGTGCATTTGCTAGAGTGTACGATCTGTCTGCATAAAGTGCCCCACCTCCACTAAATCCATCACTCGCCATAACAACCATTATGTACCGGTGTGAATTCTAGCTCTCATACTTTTTGTACAAAATGGAACACACACACACACACACACTGGAAAATGTACAGTAGTTTTAACATGATACCCTTTACGGAGCAGACACTGATTGAATGGTCACTTTTTTTGACCCTGAGTTTTCTTATATTCTACAAAATAACCATTACATCCAATTAAAAATAAAATTCAAGATGTAATCAGTGGTCAAGTGTAGCCTGTGTTGTTGCAACGACTTACCTGCAGTGTATCAGGGTGGGGGCCTCCGTATTATTTTGTTTTTTCCGTTCCTGAACCAGTAGGACAAACTTCATAAAGACTTTTCTGGTTCGGGCAGTGTGGGTCTCCGGCCAGGCGGTAAACTGATACTGTCGCACTTCTTGACACTTATTGCTCTTTAGCTGAGTGAGTAACATAAAATGTAACAGAACTGAAACATGTATCTTCTAATGAAGCATAACAGATGGAATGGAATGTAAACATGGCTGCTTTTGGGTTAAAATTTATTATAAATCCACTAAACACACTGTTTGTTGAATTGAGCACCTGGATGTATCAGCAGAGATCAGGGTCGGATTAAGATAAAGCCTCATGGAATTACAGCTCCAGACCCGTGCCTCAATATAGAGCCATTAGAAAGCTAACTATGGGCTAGATAACATACGGAATGCTAACTGTAGTGTTCAGATATGTAACTGCTAAAGCTAGGATAAATTACTTTAACGCATGTCTCCCATATTACCTTCCTGATGCTAAACCCTTTAACAGTCTGTCATACTTGCTTGCACAAGCTTACTCTACTTGAAAAGTGCTGAGCGTGGACTTTGCAATCCTGAGTGTTATCACTGCTGGAATAGTGGATAGTGAATAGATACACCTACTGAGGAAGCGAGATTATCGCCAAACACGTTTGGGTGTTATTTCTATTGTATTTATTCTTTTATTCCCTAATAAACAAGCTTTGACTTTAACCTATCCTGGTCCTGGACACTGAGGAGCGGAGGAGGAGATCAAAAGCTGAAGGGAGATCCGGTGCTCCTGATACTGTCGCCGGCTGTAAGAACATTTGGTGTCTGACTGAGACACCAAAAAATGTGACTGCACCCCTTCTGTTTTTACCACTGTGATTGTTCCTTGATATGCTACACCATGGTACCCCTATGTTTTATTTGAGGTACATATGGGAACACAGCAGAGGAGGCCAGTGTAACAAGGGGACTCCAGATGAAGTAAGAGGTGATCTCATCACTGCTGGAATGTTGCAGCAGCTGGGCCACCAGTTAGAGATGCATTGTGCATCACCATTGATGCAATGTGTGTGCGTGTCACCATCAGTATGTCTCCAATGATGAAAAGTGTGTGTCATCAGCAGTGCTTTGTGTGTCACAGATGATACAAAGTGAGTGTCACCATTGAGGCAAACGTGTGTATTATCAGCTGTGTAAACTGAGTGTCACCATTGATGCAGAATGTGTCTCACCAGTGGTGCATTATGTGTCAATCATCTAATATCTTTGTCACCACTAATACAAAGTGTGTGTCACCAGTGAAGCAGTGCGTTGGTCAGCAGCAATGTGTTGTGTGTGCACGCCACTGGTATACCCCACTTTGCTCAAGCTTCCACCATCATTCCAGGACCACACCTTGCAAGATATTTCTACTTACATTTGTGATCCTTAAATCTCGGACAGTCCACTCGGGAAGGACCTCTTCCTTCACAGACATCACAGTAATGTCATTATGTGTTTCTGTATCACTAGTCGGCCAGTAATTCTCAGTTTCCACCTAAAACCAAGAATATGAACTTTCACCACAAAATATGAAAATGGATTATTTCCTATCGAAGCACAAACTGTAACGAGTATATCAATACTCCAATATTACATCTCTCACTGCACTAACTTTATTGTAGACGAAAGGAAACAAAAAGCAAGAAAGACCCTGTAAATAATAAGTCAGGGGTTTATTGGACCAACAATCATCTGAACCATCATCCAAAAACCCTTAAAAATTGATTAATATGACAGTTGTTGACAACAACAACAACAGCAATTTGGGGCAATTAAGTCTGTGTCTTTTTGGTGGTTTGTGGATTTGCCCGAGCCTGAAAAAATCCATATGCGCAAACCTTAGAGCTATTGAAGCTCCAACAAGTGTAAGTGAAAAGCATATATACACTTATATTTTTCATTCTGCACAAGGAGAGTTGCGCTGTCTTTTCTTGTCTTATATGGTTCCTTGATATGTGAAGGGAAACAGCCGTGCGAGGTGTGGGTCACCTGTGAACAATATAGAAGAAAAAACAACCCAAAACGTGCAGTTCCACTTAGAGCCAGTGCTAGGCTCTATGTTTGTGAGTGAAACATCATTCAGCGCATTTTATTTATAGTATATATTCGATATACTTCTCCATTGTGTATTTTTATATTTTGTTTTATGTACCAAAATATGGTCTGCAGATCTATGAGAGACACCAAGAACCTGATAGCAATTTTTATTGCACTGATCAAGATACGTATATGTTTTTAACATTATGCATACCTCTTGCACCGGCTCGATAGAGTAATGGTAACATCGCTGCTCTACAACCATAGAGACCCAGGTTTGTATCTCTAGTAAGTGTCCTGGGGCAAGTCACTAGGGATGTGCGTTTCGGGTTTCGGAATTTCGGAATTTTCACGAAATTTCCCGATTCGTGTTTTCGGATGCGGCCGAATTTCCGAAAAATTTTAGATCCGAAAATGGCAGATCCGAAAAGTTTTCCGAGCCGAAACGAAATATTTTCGGAATTTTCGAATGGACTTGAAATGTGTCAAATCAAAATTTATTGCTTTGAAACGAGGAGAACAGACGTTCCGAAAAAAATGAAAATTTCCGAACTTACGCAAAGTCGATACAAAAAACGAGCAAAGTGACACGAGAATACGAAAAATGGTCGAAATTCCGAAAACATGTACAATTCCGAAAAACGAAAATTTCCGAAATCACGAAAAGTCGATACTAAAAACGAGTTAAGTGACACGAAAATACAAAAAATGGTCGATATTCCGAAAAAAAAAGTACACGAAAAACGAATCAAAACAGAAATCGGTCGAAACGAGCCGAATCGAAAAGTTTAAAAATCCGCAAAATCGATCCGAATCGAACCGAAAAAAAAATCTGTGCACAAGCCTACAAGTCACCCAATGGTACATACTCGCCTACCACACAATATCAGCTGTGTAGCTTAGTGGTAATGTCTCTGCTCTTCAACTGTGAATAAGCAAACTCAAATCCTGATCAGAACGCTGACCAGCACATCCCTCCTCTACATCCATGGAGAAGAAAATCTCAACTTCACAACCATGGAGAAGTGGGCTCAACCTCACCACCATAATATTGCCATTCAGAAGACCTCACCAGCGAGTGTCCTTGGGCAAGACAATATGGATGCACCTACCTCACACTCCGTCTAAAAAATTCTCAGATTGATTGTAAGTTCCCTGGGAACAGGGTCCCCCTGAATTAGGCCGTATCGTCCATGTTTGGTGTTGTCATGTTTAAACCCCTTGTATGCTGGTCTTGTAAAGTGCTGTGGAATTGGTGACGCTATATATATAGGGTATTAATATAGTACCTGGCTGCTTTCTTGGTTTTTAGCCAGTGTGACAATAGTGCTTATATTATTTGTCATAATAGTCTGCCAGAAATCTTCAGCTTTGCTCTTGGTTGGGTTTTCAGCGACTACGTATTCCTTCTGAGAGTTGGGACCCTGTAAAACGAGAGAATTCAAGAGACATATTTACACAGGTCCCACGCGAGTGGAAAACGTCCAGGCTAAACTATTGTCTTCTCCACTAATGAGGCATCATGGTTCTGTTGTCATGTCCCTATTATATCCCAAAAAACACACCATGCGTTTCCAATTGATGTGATTGTGTGTGTTTTACAATGATATTACCCTACACAATGTGTCATTATAGGAACACACTATTAAAAAAACAGAGTTTCTCTTATATTACCCTTATAAAATTGAGCAGATCCTGCTGACGGCCACTGCCCAATTATTTTCTTCTTGTTTTATGTTTTTGTTGGTTTTACTCACCTTTTCCCCCTCGCCGCGCGCTGCTCCTCCTCCTCTTCGGCTCAGGGACTCCCAAACTCAGAGGTTCCTGAAGCTTTTCTTATTCGATTTCTGCTCCGATGCAACTTGCGCAGCGTAGGAGCCTCAATTGCGCACCACAATGGGACTTGAACACTTTACGTACACAATTCCCCGGCTGCCGGTCACCAGATCGATCACTAGTGATGTCACACACACAGAGCGACCAACGTCACCCTCTGACGCCAATCGCTGTAGCGAGTGTTCTCAGAGAGGCAGCAGTGGATCAGATCTGTGCATGCGCGAGCAGCTCCGACCCATCGCTCTGCGCAGGCGCTACAGAACTTGTGTACATAAAGTGTGTGAGTCCCGTAGCGCTGCACAATTTGTTTATGAGTGCAGAAAAGCTTCAGGGACTTGAGGGTTCGGGAGTCCCTGAGCTGTAGAGGAGGAGCAGTGCGCGGCGAGGGGGAAAAGGGGAGTAAAATCACCCAAAATAAAAATAAATAAAAAAACAAACTGGGCAGAGGCTGTCACCTGGATCTGATCCATTATTTAAGGGAAAACAATGGGATACACAATTTTTTAATAGTGTGTTCCTTTAACCACTTCGATGCGGAGGAGGCGCTCAGCGCGTCCTCCGCATGTCTGCTGGTATGCGGAGGACGCGCTGAGAGCGTCCTCCCATTGGGGTCAGCGTTCGGCCGGGTTCCGGCTGATCACTGGCCCCCCCGGTGCGGGCTGACATCCTCGATGTCAGCCCGGCATCCGGAACCGCAGCCGCTGAAATTAGGTGTCATCGCAGCAGCGCGATGACACCTAATTCAGGCGCCCCCCCCGCATGTGCAGAGGAGGCGCCTGAAAGGGAGGGGTGGAGGTCCTTTGGACCTCTCTCCCTCCCGATCGGCGGCATTGCGGGGGTTAACCCAGGCACCATTTGGAAGGGCACAGCCTGCCCTTCCAAATGGTGCCTGGCATTAACCCCTGGGGAGCTGGATTGCGAATCAGCGCTGAAAAGCGCCGGTTCGCGATCCTTTCCCGGAGCTGGCCGATATCTTGGATGTCGGCCAAGCCTCCGGGAACTCCCCTTGAGGACTGGCGTCATCGTGCGTAGCACGATGACGCCAGTCCTAGAGTTAACCCCTAACTGCCACCAACGGTGGAGATAGGGAGTTCCAAAGAACTCCCTATCTCCCGATCCGTGGCAGCTAGGGGTTAAAGTTTGGTATGGTTAGATCGACCAGAGCATGGCCGTTCCAACGATACCAAACACTACAGTGAAAAAAGTTTTTTTTTAAAAAAAAAAATTTAAATAAAAAATAAAATATAATACAAAAAAGATGGTCAGCGCCCAGATAAGTTCCACCACCAGTATACCAATGCCAGACCAGATATATAGAGGTCTCCCCCAAACCAATGTGACAACAGGTATAATTATACGTATCTGGCGGCGCGATTGCAGTCGCTTCTTGGTATTCTGATGGTCCTCACGGTGTGTATCATAAATGTCCAATATGGATTATATATATAAAAAACACAAATGGCAGAATAATAGTGCAGGGTGTATATACAATGTTGGAATAGATAACAATAAATGGTTCCACTCACAGACAGAGAGCCCCGTCACTGGCTCTGAGTGGTTCCAAACATCTGGGTCCTTTGTCTTCTTAAGAATATTTAAAGGAGACCCACTCCCTTTAAAGTTGGTATTTTCTTTGTCTCGTCAGATATGTAAGAAAACATAAACACAAGGACCTTCTTGTGTAGATCTACCACAGTATTGGTCATATATATGGTGATAATATCAACTCACATTGGGTGGAGCTTAGAACCAAGCTCTGGGTGGAAATGCCAGTGGATTTATTGAATAGGTTAAATCCACGAATACCTCTGAATTCCAAAACAGCAGGGACCAGACTTTTCTTTATAAAAGAAAAATCTTTAATTTAAAACATAAGATAAAATAAAGTAGATCATGTTAAAATTAACACAAAGATGCTCTGTAAGTCGCCAGAACGCGTTTCGCCATAAGATTAGGCTTCTTCAGCTGGTTTACAGAGATACTCTGTAGTGTATCATATATATAGTCCCTTAATTGGGTGTTAAGAGGTCCCATGTGTTTTGAATGTCCAGAAAATAGGTTGGCGTGCGTGTCACGCCTCCATCTATCTGCTCGCGTTGTTTGCCGCCATCTTGCGCATGCGCAGTAGTGGCCCATGCGTTCCATGCGTTTCAACTTGGTGTTTCCGGTATTTCTCATTGGGTTGATGGAAAGAGAGCAACTTCCGTGCGGAGATCGCGAACATAAACATAATAGAGATCTCCCTGCAGAACACCATACATTTTTGGGGGTTATATAACTTGGTATAATACAAATAGATTAAACAAATTGGACCAACTCCTTCCCGGTGCAATAAGCACAACTATGGCAGATGTACATAATCTGGAGTGGTATAGATTGAGGATGTGTAAATAGGGGGATTTCCCATAGATTTCATATGGCACAGGGATGGTGTCTTCTGCCCCTAAGCAGTTAATATAAGGAGATAATTATATCCTTAAAGGCTCGTATGTATGATAGTATGATTTAAATGACTTTAAACTAAATTGTTATTATTAAAAGTGATGTACATATGTGAGTTTATTCTCTACCTATTTGCTTATGTTATATTGGGGGTGAGCAACCCGGTCTGTAATATTAAATATATTTTGTGTGGCTTCTTAATTACAATAGTAAATGTTGTCATAAAAATGACATTATCTAGCAATAATCAAATGCGGTGTGAAAAGGTATAATAAAGACGCGATCTGATGTGATCCAAATATTGTGGCAAATGAAATTACTAAATATCAGATTAAAGTGTATATTTTTTTTTTTTTTTTTTTTTATATTATTATTTTTAAATTCAATTATTTACATATATCAATTATGGTGCCAAACTGTCTCACATACCCATTGGATCAATACTATTGGAGGTTGTAGTAAGTGCACAAAGAAGGAGTTGGTGTACATATTACAAAAAATGAACTAATTCAAAATCATCATTTAAACCATTGGGTGTCAGCGTGCCATTATCAAAGATAAGCCTCATCTCTTCTTTCCCCAGCCTATTTAGTATATTTTCTTCGACATCCCTTTTCTTAATCTGTTTGATAGCCCAAAATTTTATACCAATGGGGGAGCTGTTATGCTTGTTTTTAAAATGAAGAGAGACGGAGTGTTTTTCAAAACCATTCTTAATATTACGCACATGTTCACTGATCCTTACGTTGAGTGCTCTCTTGGTGCGGCCTATATAGCGTAGACCACAAGGGCATTCAAGCATATATACTATATTTTTGGAGCAACAATTTAGTACTCCATTTATTTTTATAGATTTTTTAGATTTTAAATTGGTATATGTGCTAATGAGCTCCTTCTTGTTGGTAGTGGATCTGCAAGCCAGACACTGGCCGCAACGATAGAAACCCTCCTTCAATCCAAAGAAGTCTTTACCCAGTATTTTTCTTAGATTTACCGTGTACCAAATTAGTTTTTAAGTTTTTGGTGCCTCGGAATATAACCTTAGGTGTTGTTCCTATATATTCTTTCAAATCGCCATCGTTCTTTAGGACGTGCCAATGTTTCTTTAAAATCTTTTTAATATCATTAGCTCTGTGCTATAATCACAAATAAAGAGAATTTCTTCTCCCTTCTTCTTTTTAGGTTTGTATTTAAGCAATTCATTACGATCGTCCTGCATTATATTTTAAATAGTATGGTCTAGATCCAATTCATTATATCCCTTGGCTATAAAATCTTCCTTTAAGGTATTGGCTTGTACTTTATAGGTCTCTATATCTGTACAGTTTCGTCTCAGACGGGTAAACTGTCCTTTAGGGACTGCCTTTAGCCACAAAGGGTGGTGACAACTAGTATGGTCTATATACGTATTGGTGTCGACTTCCTTAAAAAAGGTTTTTGATTTTATAATGTCTCCTTCTCTGTATATCTCGAGATCTAAAAAATGGATTACTTCTGAACTCCAGTGATGGGTTAATTTAATGCCCCATTCGGCATTGTCTAGTTCTTCCAAGAAAACACATAGGTTATCTTTACCCCCTCTCCAAATGAAAAACAAATCATCGATGTATCGCCTATATGCTAGAACATGGCCCTGCGCCCAGCTACGCGAACCGTACATGAACCTGTTTTCCCAACCGGACATGTAAAGGTTAGCGTAGCTGGGCGCAAATTTAGTTCCCATCGCTGTGCCTCTCAGCTGGATATAGTAGTCATCCTCAAACTTAAAATAATTGTGCTGAAGTATAAACTTGATACTATCTATAATGAAGGACTTTTGGTCACCTCCTATCGGGTTATACCTGGAGATCTCTTCTTCCAGTACAATTGTCCCCATATCATGGGGAATGCTACTGTATAGCGCATTTACATCACATGTCACCATGATATCACCATCTTGCCAACTCAATTCCTTCAACATGTGTAGCATACTTAGGGTGTCTTTAAGGTACGATGGAATGGTTTGGACAATAGGTTGGAGAAGTATGTCAACATATTCTGACAGGTGGCTGGTTATAGAGTCTATTCCAGCCACTATAGGTCTTCCGGAGGTTTTAATGGGTCCTTATGAATCTTTGGCAAGATATAGAAGTGTGGTGTCTTAGTGAATTCCATTAATAGATAGTCAAGTTCTGATTTTGTTAGAATACCTTTCTTATTACCCCCCTGGAGTAGGGATTCAAGCTCGCTTCTTATGTCCTTAATGGGGTCTTTTTTAAGTTTACCATAGGTTGTCTCGTCATTTAATATGCGGAACACCTCTTCATTATATTGTTCTTTCGAGAGAATTACAGTACCCCCGCCTTTATCGGCGGGCTTTATGACTATAGTCTGATCTTTCTGGAGGTCCTTAAGGGCTTGGTTTTCTTCCTTGGTCAAATTAAAGTTGTTAACTTTATTAGTTGACATTCTTTCTACATCATTCATAACCAGGGTTTCAAAAACTTTTATTTCGTCTGAGACCATATGGCGTGGGAAGAATTTGGAATTATTCTTTAGATTACCAAGACAACAATACAGAACCCCTATTTAGAGAACCTAAAGAGGTAGAATTCAATACAGACAATCGCTCAGGAGGCAGTTGGCGTTGGGGAAATAGGAATAACAATAGGAGTAACTACCAGAGAGATGGGAGAAATGAATATAGACATGACCATCAGAATAACTGGAGACGCAACACTCAACAGAGATACTACAACCCCCGCCCGTGGAATAATGACAACCACGAAACCCCATATAGGGGTCCCTATAATGCCCCCCCATATAAAAGAGCAATAAATAGAGACCACAGCGGCAATAGGGTGAGACAATGGGAAACACCAAATCACCATAATTATGGATCAGATAGGCTCCAGACTTACAATAATGATTCCCGTCCCGATAGACAATATAGGGTGATTGGGAAAGATAGAGCCGCACCAATAAGGGAAAGAAATGAGGTGAGAGAACAAGATCCCACTGACGAATAGATTCTCTACATTAAAAGACAATCAAGAAGATGAGGTTTTTTGGAAGGATCCCCTGAACAGGGAGGGCAGACAAGCGGAGTATCGGGACACGGATGTAAGACCAGAAAGGGGAGGAGCTCAAAAAAGACCCTGGGAAAGATCGGAAGGGGAACGAGAGCAGGAAAATCTGTACGTAAAAGAAAAGCGAGAAAAGAGATAGTTCCAGCTAAAGGTATCTTTAATTTGAGCAATAGGACCTTTTCAAGAACGGAAATTAGTGTCCTCAATAAAGGCCTTAAATTTGCACCCACTAAGCGTCTAGATAAATTTAGCGTATACATCGATTTACAACGTTTTAAACGTAAGCTTAGTTTAAAAAAATTCTTCTTAAAAAATCCAATTGAAAGAAACACCATACAGAATTCAAGTCCAATAGCCCCTACTCCGACTGTCCATACCAATCTAAAGAATAATTCCAAATTCTTCCCACGCCATATGGTCTCAGACGAAATAAAAGTTTTTGAAACCCTGGTTATGAATGATGTAGAAAGAATGTCAACTAATAAAGTTAACAACTTTAATTTGACCAAGGAAGAAAACCAAGCCCTTAAGGACCTCCAGAAAGATCAGACTATAGTCATAAAGCCCGCCGATAAAGGCGGGGGTACTGTAATTCTCTCGAAAGAACAATATAATGAAGAGGTGTTCCGCATATTAAATGACGAGACAACCTATGGTAAACTTAAAAAAGACCCCATTAAGGACATAAGAAGCGAGCTTGAATCCCTACTCCAGGGGGGTAATAAGAAAGGTATTCTAACAAAATCAGAACTTGACTATCTATTAATGGAATTCACTAAGACACCACACTTCTATATCTTGCCAAAGATTCATAAGGACCCATTAAAACCTCCGGGAAGACCTATAGTGGCTGGAATAGACTCTATAACCAGCCACCTGTCAGAATATGTTGACATACTTCTCCAACCTATTGTCCAAACCATTCCATCGTATCTTAAAGACACCCTAAGTATGCTACACATGTTGAAGGAATTGAGTTGGCAAGATGGTGATATCATGGTGACATGTGATGTAAATGCGCTATACAGTAGCATTCCCCATGATATGGGGACAATTGTACTGGAAGAAGAGATCTCCAGGTATAACCCGATAGGAGGTGACCAAAAGTCCTTCATTATAGATAGTATCAAGTTTATACTTCAGCACAATTATTTTAAGTTTGAGGATGACTACTATATCCAGCTGAGAGGCACAGCGATGGGAACTAAATTTGCGCCCAGCTACGCCAACCTTTACATGTCCGGTTGGGAAAACAGGTTCATGTACGGTTCGCGTAGCTGGGCGCAGGGCCATGTTCTAGCATATAGGCGATACATCGATGATTTGTTTTTCATTTGGAGAGGGGGTAAAGATAACCTATGTGTTTTCTTGGAAGAACTAGACAATGCCGAATGGGGCATTAAATTAACCCATCACTGGAGTTCAGAAGTAATCCATTTTTTAGATCTCGAGATATACAGAGAAGGAGACATTATAAAATCAAAAACCTTTTTTAAGGAAGTCACCAATACGTATATAGACCATACTAGTTGTCACCACCCTTTGTGGCTAAAGGCAGTCCCTAAAGGACAGTTTACCCGTCTGAGACGAAACTGTACAGATATAGAGACCTATAAAGTACAAGCCAATACCTTAAAGGAAGATTTTATAGCCAAGGGATATAATGAATTGGATCTAGACCATACTATTTCAAATATAATGCAGGACGATCGTAATGAATTGCTTAAATACAAACCTAAAAAGAAGAGGGAGAAGAAATTCTCTTTATTTGTGATTATAGCAACAGAGCTAATGATATTAAAAAGATTTTAAAGAAACATTGGCACGTCCTAAAGAACGATGGCGATTTGAAAGAATATATAGGAACAACACCTAAGGTTATATTCCGAGGCACCAAAAACTTAAAAACTAATTTGGTACACGGTAAATCTAAGAAAAAAATACTGGGTAAAGACTTCTTTGGATTGAAGGAGGGTTTCTATCGTTGCGGCCAGTGTCTGGCTTGCAGATCCACTACCAACAAGAAGGAGCTCATTAGCACATATACCAATTTAAAATCTAAAAAATCTATAAAAATAAATGGAGTACTAAATTGTTGCTCCAAAAATATAGTATATATGCTTGAATGCCCTTGTGGTCTACGCTATATAGGCCGCACCAAGAGAGCACTCAACGTAAGGATCAGTGAACATGTGCGTAATATTAAGAATGGTTTTGAAAAACACTCCGTCTCTCTTCATTTTAAAAACAAGCATAACAGCTCCCCCATTGGTATAAAATTTTGGGCTATCAAACAGATTAAGAAAAGGGATGTCGAAGAAAATATACTAAATAGGCTGGGGAAAGAAGAGATGAGGCTTATCTTTGATAATGGCACGCTGACACCCAATGGTTTAAATGATGATTTTGAATTAGTTCATTTTTTGTAATATGTACACCAACTCCTTCTTTGTGCACTTACTACAACCTCCAATAGTATTGATCCCAATGGGTATGTGAGACAGTTTGGCACCATAATTGATATATGTAAATAATTGAATTTAAAAATAATAAATATAAAAAAAAAAAAAAAAAAAAAAAAAAGTATACACTTTAATCTGATATTTAGTAATTTCATTTGCCACAATATTTGGATCACATCAGATCGCGTCTTTATTATACCCTTTTCACACCGCATTTGATTATTGCTAGATAAAGTCATTTTTATGACAACATTTACTATTGTAATTAAGAAGCCACACAAAATATATTTAATATTACACAGACCGGGTTGCTCACCCCCAATATAACATAAGCAAATAGGTAGAGAATAAACTCACATATGTACATCACTTTTAATAATAACAATTTAGTTTAAAGTCATTTAAATCATACTATCATACATACGAGCCTTTAAGGATATAATTATCTCCTTATATTAACTGCTTAGGGGCAGAAGACACCATCCCTGTGCCATATGAAATCTATGGGAAATCCCCCTATTTACACATCCTCAATCTATACCACTCCAGATTATGTACATCTGCCATAGTTGTGCTTATTGCACCGGGAAGGAGTTGGTCCAATTTGTTTAATCTATTTGTATTATACCAAGTTATATAACCCCCAAAAATGTATGGTGTTCTGCAGGGAGATCTCTATTATGTTTATGTTCGCGATCTCCGCACGGAAGTTGCTCTCTTTCCATCAACCCAATGAGAAATACCGGAAACACCAAGTTGAAACGCATGGAACGCATGGGCCACTACTGCGCATGCGCAAGATGGCGGCAAACAACGCGAGCAGATAGATGGAGGCGTGACACGCACGCCAACCTATTTTCTGGACATTCAAAACACATGGGACCTCTTAACACCCAATTAAGGGACTATATATATGATACACTACAGAGTATCTCTGTAAACCAGCTGAAGAGCCTAATCTTATGGCGAAACGCGTTCTGGCGACTTACAGAGCATCTTTGTGTTAATTTTAACATGATCTACTTTATTTTATCTTATGTTTTAAATTAAAGATTTTTCTTTTATAAAGAAAAGTCTGGTCCCTGCTGTTTTGGAATTCAGAGGTATTCGTGGATTTAACCTATTCAATAAATCCACTGGCATTTCCACCCAGAGCTTGGTTCTAAGCTCCACCCAATGTGAGTTGATATTATCACCATATATATGACCAATACTGTGGTAGATCTACACAAGAAGGTCCTTGTGTTTATGTTTTCTTACATATCTGACGAGACAAAGAAAATACCAACTTTAAAGGGAGTGGGTCTCCTTTAAATATTCTTAAGAAGACAAAGGACCCAGATGTTTGGAACCACTCAGAGCCAGTGACGGGGCTCTCTGTCTGTGAGTGGAACCATTTATTGTTATCTATTCCAACATTGTATATACACCCTGCACTATTATTCTGCCATTTGTGTTTTTTATATATATAATCCATATTGGACATTTATGATACACACCGTGAGGACCATCAGAATACCAAGAAGCGACTGCAATCGCGCCGCCAGATACGTATAATTAAAAAATAAAATATATTTTAAAAAAAAATATAAAAAAAATCAACATTTTTTTTTCTTTTTTTTGGTTCGTTAATGCAGCAATATTGTTCCCATTTCAATTATAATGTGAACAATGATGCTGCACTAACGATTTTTGTATGCGGTGCGTTTGTTAAAAATCGTGTAATTTTCCCCAAAAAAAAATGTAACGAGACCCCATCTCTAATTTTTTTAACAAGCGCACCCCATACAAAATATAACCGCAATTGCTCGCATGTTAAAATGTGAAAAAAAACACTTTACACGTTGTAAATTATTGAAAATACATATTTTATTGCATTTTTTGTTATAATATACAGACATGACATAACGTATACATATAATAATGACATATTATGAATCTACCAAGTCTGACGGACAGAACGATATATAATATGTCTGGGTCATATACTAAAATAAGCCTTCAAAACACGTTTAAACATGATGAGCAAAACCAGTAAATATGACCTCAGCACAGAGGCGTGAAACGCCTCAGCAGCGAAAGGGTTAACCATGTTTGTGCACCCAGTGATGTGAGTTTACAGAGTATTATTGGGCTGTTATGGAAAGAGTACATTGTGTTTACTTACAGGAACGTAGAGTAGGTTCGGGTCGCTTCCAGGGTCCCACTGAGCCTGTCCCGGCCTTATTATGCGAGACGTTAAATTATCAACTGCAATACAACAGCAAAAAGGGGTTTGTATTCAACATCACAACTAATTAGTCTGAGGTTTCAATATGAATATCTAGGGATGATAATGATAATTAATGTTTCGCTTATTTTACTGCGATATCGACACAGCAGGCGCCGCGCACTGAAATGGTGTGAAATGGCAAATTTTAGGTCAAAATAGCTTAAGAATTCTCATTTTAATTTTGAGCAATTTCTACTGAAATTTGCAACTTTCCAGCAAGGTTTGAGACTATGTCACGTCATTGAGATGTTTCAGGTCCTATGTGATCCCATCCTAAAATTTTGCCCCACCCAGAAAGCCTAGATCAGCGCTCACTGAATTGATGAGTTAATGATTAACCCCTTGATTTTAACCCTTTCATTATTTTCACGCATTCCTGCGTATAACCCCGTATAGGGTCGGTATGGACCAACAGGTCCTTTAAACTCCGATTGCGCTTATAGCAAAACATTGGGGGGGGGCCTAAATTTATCGGGTAAAGAATGATCATTAGAAATAACCTAAAAGTTAAGTGTATAGGCGCTCAAAAATATATAAACGAATAATAGATGTTATTTGCAGCTCACCAGCTGAGTGTATCCTCCACTCCTAACTATCTAATGAATAATATACCAAGGTATATGGGGGCGCATATGGGCATATACAAACAATGTGATGATATAAGTCTGTAAATTTGAGAGTCAGGTATTAGTCCATGGATCCTAGAAGAGGAAAAAGAAAAAGGCCATTGTGCAGTATATACTGAAAACAATTAACCACACATTGGTGTTTATAAAACTCACAAACGGGGAGTCTTCAAGACTCTGGATGTACGCCTTTGAGTCACTTTCTGGGGGACTCCACCCGTATGGTGATACTGTGTCTTGATGATGCTATGTCTTGATGGTAGATGTATTGGAGGCAAGAGACTGCAAACATGCAGGGCAGGAGAAGGGTTAACTGGAACACCCTGGAGATGTTGGAAGCACACTCGGGCTTGGCACGATCAAAGCTTTGGGTGATGCACCACTTTTGGACTAGCAGGGCTCTGGACTTCTTTCTTTCCTTCCTGGAAAAAGTGTAAGACTGGTAAAAAACCCAGTCTTACACTTTATCCAGGAAGGAAAGAAAGAAGTCCAGAGCCCTGCTAGTCCAAAAGTGATGCATCACCCAACATCCAACATCTCCAGGGTGTTCCAGTTAACCCTTCTCCTGCCCTGCATGTTTGCAGTCTCTTGCCTCCATTACGTCTACCATCAAGACATAGTATCATCAAGACACAGTATCACCATACGGGTGGAGTCCCCCAGAAAGTGACTCAAAGGCGTACATCCAGAGTCTTGAAGACTCCCCGTTTGTGAGTTTTATAAACACCAATGTGTGGTTAATTGTTTTCAGTATATACTGCACAAAGGCCCTTTTCTTTTTCCTCTTCTAGGATCCATGGACTAATACCTGACTCTCAAATTTACGGACTTATATCATCACATTGTTTGTATATGCCCATATGCGCTCCCATATACCTTGGTATATTATTCATTAAAGAATGATCATTCTCTAGAACATGCCAATTTCTCTTAACGGCAGAGGTCAATCTCTCAGTGCTGTAAGTTATAGGGAATATATTTGTATATCCTTATGTTTCAGATGGTAGCATTGTTTTTAACATGGTTTCTTATTGGTGGCCACCCTTTGGTGTGCGTGAGGGAGCCGGGCTGTTTGTTTTGGGAGAAAGAAGGAGGTTTTCATGAATCAGTGAACGTCTTGGTGTCCAGGACGACTAGGATGATGTCTTCAATGTGGGCTGGAGAATCGGCGCATGCGCGGTACATGTACAAGCAAGCCGGACGCATCGTGCACCGGGAGGGTGAGTTGCCAATGAGATTTTAATTGGTGTGGTAATATATCCTCTATTTAAACCATTGGGTTTGTAGTGGGTTGTATATGTTTTTGTTCCAGACTGGAACTGAAACGTTGACGATTTTAAAAGCATGATTCAATAAATTTTGGAAACTTTGGAAATCCTGGAGTGCTGGTGAATCCCTTTGACTGATTGTATATATATATATAAATTATACGTATTCCACAATGAATAAATAGCAGGCACTCGGGGGTCTTCATTAAGGCTAGGGTCAGACGAACGCATTTTCACGTTGTCTGTGAAAAAGTGCGTTCGAACGAATGGACGCATTTTTTCACGGAGTACGCGATAGCGGTCATACTATGCGCATTTCCATTCGTGATTTTGTACGGATCATCAATAAAACACTTTTTGCCTCTGAACGTTATGTTGGCCGGACATTAGCAGTGTCTGACGTCTCCAATTCACGCACACACGCCTCTAGCGGGCGCAGCGCACTCTGTACAACCGTACTAGAGGTTTTACGTTCTCGACAAAATGCGTTCGTTTCCCACTTGCGTTGCGCAGCCGGACTTTTGTGCGACCGTACTTCGTACATTGCCCGTCATTGCCTGGCACTTGCTGCTAGTGCGGCCGTGATTAAGTGCGCCTGCACGCGCGTTCGCACTGCCTCAGTCTGACCCTAGCCTAAAAGTTTCCATGTTTCACCTTTACTTCAAAATTCAAACATTGCGACATCACTTCCACTAAGCCTTTATCGATACACTGTATGTAAACACAATACAACATCGCAGTGTCATTTCGGCGGGATTATACTCTTATACTCACGTTTTATTGGGTTTGCGTCTATGACCCTGGACTTCATGGACTTTACAGTACGAACATATTTCAAATTCTATGCAAAAGAAAAAGCACAGGGAAAAGATTTAACAATAAATTCCATGATTAGAATTTTTAATCGTGTTGACACGTCTGGACACATTACAGGGAGTCTTTCAATCTGCAATAACATCCTGATTTACTGTCTGTACTCATGGTCCGGCACCCATAACCAGCCACGATACAGTTTAGAGCAGTGTGTGTCAAACCTGTCCTCAGGTCCCCCTACCGGGCCAGGTTTGCAGGATATGTGAAGCACAGTACGGGTGATAGGATTTGCTGCTCAGTGATTGCAGGTTTCAGTCTGCAGTTCCACAAGGTGATCCTTAAAGCCTGGCCTGTTAGGGGAACCTCAGGACCAGGATTGGGAGCCATTGTTTTCGAAAGTCCATATGACAAAGGAAACGGGAAATCACCCTAACGGCAAATGAGACAAATATGGGACAAATGTAATACACTAGGATATTGACAACAAACCTTGGCACCCAGATGTTTCTGAACTACATGTCCCATGATGCTTACAGGGTTATTCAAAGAGGGCCGAACTGGCTACCCGAATTGCAACGAACAGTGAATTGCCCCGTACGGTGCAATTTCGGGTCCATTCAGCTATTCAGAAAGCAGGCAGGCAGTTCGCCAAATATTGGCGAATTGCCAGTGAAATACGGTGCCTGTTCAAGGGCAGTGAAATCCCCCATAGAGAAGCAATGGTTAATCTATTCACAGACACCGAACAGCAGAGAAATGTCAGTGAAATGCCCTGATGTTCAGTGCTTTCATTCAACAGGTTTAATCAGGCGAATCCCACTGGTTTCAATGCAAAAAATATGCCGTGTTTTTCTTAAATATTTCTTCAAACGTTTATTCTTTTCATTTGCAGCAAAAAGTCTCTTTAATTTTAAATTCCTTAGGCATTTTTCAGCGATTTTTTTTTAAATGATTTTTTTCAGTAACAAACCTTTTTATTATTATTCATAGAATTTTATATGTTATTTCCAGGCATTTTCGTGCAGTAGTTTTTTTGCAAACACGTTTTTAAAGTTGACTGGGTTTTTTTTACCCCCTATACGTCTGGTCAGGGCTCTGTTTGGTGGGTCGTCGGGTTTTTTTCAGATTGATTTGGCGTTTTTGCAGCGGGTGTTCCGATCGATTCGGTGGTTTTACGGCGTTTATTCAATGCATTCGGTGGATCATTCATTGCACTTTGGGGTCCCTGTGGCGAATGCTGTATTCACCGTAGGGTCGCCAAATTTGACGAAGTGTGGCGAACGGGATAACTCTGTTAGTCACACGTTAGGCTGGCTGAGCGTCATGGGACTTGCAGTTCAGAATCATCTGGGGTGCCACGGTTCATCATCACTGCCCTGGGAATTGATACGTAAATATTTTGTATAATTCAGAGACAAGTCCAGGATAATCTCCGCGTTAGTGAAACACTTACATTAAAGTCTTCCGTCAGCTTTTTCTTTCGCTTATCTAGAAAGCGTTTCACCAGTTTGTTCTTTCTTAAATTTCTTAAGTTACGCAGCCTGAAAGTTTATAAATAAATATATATATAAATATTCCTGCTATGCATGAAAAACACTTATTCTACAGGACAATACTTTAAAGGTTATACATAGCTAATCGAAAAGCCATATTTCGGAGAGAAAGCTGGAAATACAGATAATTACAGATTAGTTTGGTTTATACAATCATGCTCTTATCAGGTGTAATAAACGTAAATCATGCAAGAAATAAATCCATATGGCGTATCAATGTATAAAGAAAATAATGTAGGGTAATCGCACAAACAACAAATGTAATAAATGTAACAAATGTAATAAATTTAAAGCCAGGGGGAAAAAATGCAGAATAAAATCAGACATTGTGACGAGCAGTTACTGGATCTGATCATGTAACTCTGACAGCTGATGGCAGATTTGCATACGGATTTTTTAACCCGTTAGTGATCGGGCAGTGATCTGAGCGTCACACTATCACCTCAATTAACCTAGCACTAAAGCTCATTTATGTGAGCGCTACGGCTAAGGAGGCGATAGGGCCCTGAGTTGGCTGGTTGTTCTCGCGGATTGGCAAGAAATGGAAAAAAATCATTTAAAAAAGTCAACGCAATGCGTGTTACTCCATAACTCTTTAATATTTGTGAAATGTTGACTGATACTCACTTGCTTGATATATCTGAATTGCCATCTCCATTTTTACTGGAATGAGAAGAACGACACAAATGTATACTTTAAATCAAAAACATTCCGTAAACAACTACAAACACACAATAAAATGGTGTGAAATACAGTAATGTGAATACACGGAATACACAAACCCACTCGTTTTATTGGTCCTGTTATAATATCTTATTGGGTTTTTTAGGGTAATAGTGTTGTGTGAATGGCGCCACCAAATGGTCTCGTGTAGACAATGTATAGTGTGACTTATGTGCAGAAAGGTTAGATGTTCTCTTAACTAGATGTTTATCCTAGACAATCGTTGTCATATCAGAGAAAAACAGTAGAGATGTACACGATTTGGGCACAAAGAAATTCAGTGCTTACTTAACACAGTGAATATAAGTCAATAGCGACATCTAGTGGCGGATAAGCGATAAACAGCAGTAACATCAGGTCACAAATGGTTACAGAATGTAATCCCTATTACACTGACGGAGGAAGCGGTTTTAAGCCACAAAATGTGTTTTATTGTATCTTATTGGAGATTTTCTAACAATAAATTTATTTATTTATTTTATATCACTACTGCTGGCTGCTTAATCTTTTTCCAGTCAACTCTTCAACCAGAAGAGGTGGGGGATCCGGAGCCCCCCTGCAACTCCGGCTGCACATACTCCTGGTGTCTAGAACTAAAACACACAAAAGTGAGGTTGCTGACAAGCACATTGGGGGATTTACAGACCACTATATAAGGGAAGACCACCCCTATAGACCCCATTATTCAAACAATTTATTGAAGGCCCCTGAACCAGTCATTGGAAGGTAGCGCCATCCTACGAGCACATTTTGGATTTATTGTTTTCTTTATTTCTTATTTTTTACAGTTAACGCGTTGGGTGCAGATAAAGTATTCGAAAAGAAAAATGCTTAAAGGGGCACTGACCGGTAAAATTTATACCCTTAAATAATAGGGCAGCTGCTGGTGACGGCATCTGCCCAATTATTATTATTTTTTATTATTTAAATTGTATTATCATTGTTTTTATATTTATTTTATTATTCAGAGCAGGGCTCCAGAAATACAGAAGTCCCTACAGTTATCTAAAGCATTATGCCTGTGTATAGGGATGGGCGTTCGGTCCAGGTCAGGTGCAGGACTTTGCCCAATCAGAGCTCAGCATGAAGATGAGCTTTAACCAAGCTCTGATTGGTTAAAGTCTTGCACCGACTTTAACCAATCAGAGCTTGGTTAAAGTTCTGTCCCACGCCTCATCTTCATGCTGAGCTCTGATTGGGCAAAGTCCTGCACCTGACCTGGACTTTGCCCAATCAGGGCTCAATATTGAATTAGAGCCCTGATTGGGCAAAGTCCAGGTAAGGCGCAGGACTTTGCCCAATCAGTTCATTCAGCATGAAGACGTGGGGCAGAGGAGCCGCGTCCAGACGGACCGGAGAAGCTGACGGACCGGGGAACAGGAGGCCGAGACAGCTGCAGGACAGGTGAGTTACAGGAGCCGCGGCCACAGGTCTCCTAAATGTACCGGCAGCCGCCGGTACATTTAGGAGAACTGTGAACACATTTTGCGTGTTCGGCCCCCATTGATTAACATTGTGTTCGAGTTCGAATTCGAACATTTCTGCCGTTCGAATATGAACCGAACACAGGGGTGTTCGGCTCATCCCTACCTGTGTACACAAATTGGGCAACACTAGGAAATTATGTACGTTTGTTCACATGTTCCGTAGTATTTGTGCAGAGTAGTGGATTGGAGCTGAGCGCGCACAAGCAGAACCAGTTCATTGGCTCCTGTCTCGCAGAACGCTCGCTGCTGTGGGCATTCTGAGAGAGGATGATGTCAGCACACAGAGCATGCTAACATCACCGGTGACCAGCAGGCAGGAAATCCAAATCCCGTCTGCATGGTGACACTGGTGTGGGTGGAGAAACTCCTTTGCAGCATACGATGATTACTGGCCAATCAGGCCAGGAGGAGGCAAATTAGGGGTCACTCCACACACCATGACCACCTTAATAAGCTAAAGTGGTCATGGTGTGTAGAGTGTCCCTTTAAGATATTGATGTTGGCGGTGACAGTGATTGACTGTACAGTACTTTATGGATGTGCATTATTTCACGATTGAAGAAAAAGCAGAGAAATGTGTTTTTGTTCATTATGATCCAGAAGCTGTGCACAAAATAATTTATAAATAAAATAACTGGGGGTGCAGGTAATCCCCAAATTATGTGTAAGAGCAATGTGTCATTTCCCTTTACAATTCAGATAATAAGCAACCGCTTTAAATAGTTTTAATTCACATCTGTAGGAACCTGAATTAAAGATTTGAAGGATACAGTTTACCTCGATTGATTCCATATGAATAATCCCGATGTAATGAGAGCTGCACCCCCCAAAGCACCCCCCACCGCTGCACCAATTGTAACACCTAGAAATAAAAAGATATATATTTATATCAATATACAGGTAAAAAGAAAGAAAGAGAAAGAATTTCAAATGTTATGTTTATTCTTCAGTCTTAAACCTAAATAACGAAAATTTGCATCAATGTTTAGAGCAGGGATCTGGGTGAAGGGAAGCTTATCATTTTGAAGGGCTGTCACAGCATCCAGTAGAGATGTGCATTAGTTTCGGAAAAATTCGGAATTTGGAACAAAATTTGATAATTCGTATTTCGGAAGTACTTCCGAATAACGAATCGATACGATACGAGATCGAAACGAAATGGTATATTACAAATTTATTTTGTTTTACACTGTGTCAGCATCATAAAAGAAAAATTTGAATAATTGATATTAACTATCAAATTTGAAATGAACTATCAAATGGATATCAACAACTATCGAATCGATTCGAAATTTCAAATCAATCTGAAACAAAATATGAAACGAAATTAGTTACGAAATTCCAAAAACAAAATGATTTAAAAACATAACGAAATGAAACTAAATGAATTTTTCAGCCATGCACATCCCTAGCATCCAGGGACAGCAGGGAGGTTAGGTGTCAATAAGTTCACCATGACCAGTTAAATTCAATAAAGTGATCCCAATGGCTGTGTTGCCCAGGTAACACGTATTGAAGCAAGTTGAGTTCAGTTCGCTTTTTAAATTCCCGTATAACTGAAGATCTGATTTAAAAATGCTGAATTCCTGCAGCCAGTAAGTTAATCACTAGTGTTACAGTGAAAATGTTTGCACTTTATAGAAAATAATAATAATAATAATAAATGGGTACCTGGGTTCTGAAGTGTTTTAAACACACTTGAGAAAGGAGAAAATGTTACTAAGGAGTTATCTCCCAAAATGCCTCGAGAACTGCCATCAAAATTAATAGATGTGAATGCTCCAACACTGAATCTGGATGAATGCACAAGAAAAAAACAATACAATGATTCAAAAAAGAAAATGTAATGTAGGTTGGACAGACTGATATAGATAGATAGATATGAATAAGATAGATAGATAGATAGATAGATAGATAGATAGATAGATAGATAGATAGATAGATAGATAGATAGATAGATAGATATGAATAAGATAGATAGATAGATAGATAGATAGATAGATAGATAGATAGATAGATAGATAGATAGATAGATAGATAGATACAGTGGCAAGAAAAAGTATGTGAACCCTTTGGGATTATGTGGAGTTTTGCATGAATTGGTCATAAAATGTGCTCTGATCTTCATCTAAGTCACAACAATTTGTAAAACACAGTCTGCTTAAAATAATACAACACAAACATTATATGTTTTCATGTTTTTATTGAACAGAACATGTAAGCATTCACAGTGCAGGGTGGAAAAATTATGTGAACCTTTGGATTTAATAACTGGTTGACCTTCCTTTGGCAGCAATAACCTCAACCAAACGTTTGCTGTAGTTGCAGATCAGACCTGCACAACGATCTGGAGTAATTTTGGACCACTCCTCTTCACAAAACTGTTTCAGTGTAGCAATATTCTTGGGATGTCTGGTGTGAATCGCTCTCTAAGGCTAAGGTCAGACGAAAGCAGTTTTAACGTGCGTTTAACCGCACTAAATCACGGCTGTGCTAGCAGAAAATGATGTCCAATGCCGGGCTGCATATGAAGAACGGCCGCACAAAAGTGCGGCCGCGCAACGCAAGTGGCAAACGAACACATTTTTTAGAGAAAGTCAAACCGCTAGTACTGACGTACAGAGTGCGCTACGTCCGCTAGCGGCATGTTTGCGTGATTGGGAGACGTCAGACGCTGCTAATGTCCGGCTAACATAACGTCCAGACACAAAAAGTGTTTTATTGATGATCCGTACAAAATCACGGCCGAAAATGCGCATCGTATGACCGCTATCGCGTATTCCGTGAAAAAATACGTCCATTCGTTCGAACGCACTTTTTCACGGACAACGCGAAAAATGCGTTAGTCTGACCCTAGCCTTAAGGTCATGCCACAGCATTTCAATCGGGTTGAGGTCAGGACTCTGACTGGGCCACTCCAGAAGGCGTATTTTGTTTTATTGAAGCCATTCTTTTGTTGAATTACTTGTATGCTTTGGGTCATTGTCCTGTTGCATCACCCATCCTCTGCAGAGCTTCAGTTGGCGGACAGATGGTCTTACGTTTTCCTGCAAAATGTCTAGATAAACTCTGGAATTCATTTTTCCATCAATGACAACAATCCGTCCAGGCCCTGAGGCAGCAAAGCAGCCCCAAACCATGATGCTCCCTCCGCCATGTTTTACAGTGGGGCTGAGGTTTTGATGTTGGTGTGATGTGCCTTTTTTTCTCCACACATAGTGTTGTGTGTTTTTTCCAAACAACTTAATTTTGGTTTCATCTGTGCACAGAATATTTTGCCAGTAGTGCTGTGGAACATCCAGGTGCTCTTTTGCAAACTTCAAACGTGCTGCAATATTCTTTTTGGACAGCAATGGCTTCCTCCGTGGTGTCCTCCCATGTACTCCATTCTTGTTTAATGTTTTCCTTATTGTAGATGTGTCAACAAAAATGTTAGCATGTGCCAGAGATTTCTGTAAGTCTTTAGCTGACACTCTAGGATTCTTCTTTACCTCATTAAGCATTCTGCGCTGTGCTCTTGCAGTCACCTTTTACAGGACGACCACGCCTAGGGAGAGTAGAAACAGTGCTGAACTTTTTCCATTTGTAGACAGTCTGTCTTATCGTGGACACATGAACATCAAGGCTTTTGGAAATACTTTTGTAACCCTTTCCAGCTTCATGCAAGTCAACAATTCTTGATCGTAGGTCTTCTGAGAGCTCTTTTCTGCGACGCATGGTTCACATCAGGCAGTGCTTCTTGAAACCAGTAAACCCAAAACTGGTGTGTGTTTTTAAAGGGCAGGACAGCTTTCAGCAACACATCCAATAATATCACACTGATTGGACTCAAGGTTGGCTCACTCCTGGCTCCAATTAGCTCTTGGAGAAGTCATTAGGCTAGGGGTTCACATACTTTTTCCACCCTGCACTGTGAATGTTTACATGTTCTGTTCAATAAAAACATGAAAACATATAATGTTTGTGTTGTATTATTTTAAGCAGACTGTGTTTTTCAAATTGTTGTGACTTAGATGAAGATCAGAGCACATTTTATGACCAATTCATGCAAAACTCCACGTAATCTCAAAGGGTTCACATACTTTTTCTTGCCACTGTAGATATAAATGAGATAGATAGATCTTTAAAGAATGGGGATATGCCTAAAAGGCTTTGAACATGGTTTTGGACGGATACAGAATTTGTAGGACCTGTTACCTGTAGGAGTTTAATGGTTCCAATGGCCCATTCTCATAACCGCGTGTCTTCGATCCATCTCCAACAGTGACCTTTATGGAATTCCCCGATCTGGACTTCCTTTCTCCGGATTCTTTGATATATGTCACATAAATGTTGGTTTTCTTACTCTTGTAATCATTATACGTCAAGTTCAGCATCGCTGCTGTAGGAGCCTGATCTCCAACTGATAATGCAACAGAAAACCAGAGGCCGAGGAGTTAATATTCAAAAACGTGTTTAACTCCTTCACTCCCACGTGATTTTCCCCCAAAAAAACACTGTCATGGAACTGGTGGAGTTTTTTAAAATCCTTTTTAATTAATTACACAGTAAGAAATATTTGGGAATATTCCCAATGTATTACTTATTGTAATAACCTATTTGACAGGGAGATGTCGCCGTCTGCTGGTCAAAAGGAGTTACTGCGCTTCTGAACTCCATAAAGGGTCAGTTGGGGGAAAAGTCAGACAGACATTCTCCAGCTGAGTTTACTAAGTGTTAGCACCCTGGCCATCATGCCCCTTTCACTAATACTTTCGGTCTGAAACCCAAATGCAAATGAAATTAATTTGCAAGAAACTAGTTTGATTTGTGAAGATACATCACAGCCCTATATCATGGTAACACAGTCTATACTAGAGGTGTGCACGGCTGAAAAATTTGTTTAGCTTCGTTTTAAAATAATTTCCTTTTTTTAGAATTTCGTATCTTATTTTGGAGCTTACTTCATTTGGTATTTTGTTTCGTTTAGGATCGATTTGAAATTTGATATCGATTTGATAATTGATATATGGTTTTGAATTTTGGATCACTAAATAAAACCCCCAATTGATCAGATTTTGCTGTTAAAAGGCAAGTTAGGGTTAAATATTAAGCTGTCTCACAGATTTAGTACCAGAGGCAAATTAACAGGGTCAGGTACTTGTGAAACACTGAAACGAAACTGATTCGTTCCATAAAGTTGTTTGCTGACTGTAGTGCTTGTATGGTATGTGTTTTAATTTTAGATCAATTAGATAGTTGATATATCAATTTGATATCGATTCGAATTTCGGATTACTAAATAAAACCCCAATTAATCAAATTTTTCTTTTATGATTAAACAGTATAACAAATTAAATTTGTTACATACCATTTCGTTTCGTTTTGTTATGAATTCGGATGAAATCGATTTATTATTTCGGAAGTACTTCCAAAATACAAATTAACGAAATTCGTTACAAATTCCAATTCGTAAGGAAACCAATACACACCTCTAGTCTATACTTTCATGGTAGTGAAGGGGTTAAACGCTAACGATATGCTTAGTCACCTTAGTCTTGCTTTGTTTGAGAATTGCACAAGAACTGAACATTTTGGGTGGAAATATTGAGATGAAATTCATCTATTTGAGCTTAAAGTTTGCTTTTCACTTGCAATACATCACCAGCACTATGTGTAATAAATAACCATTCAAAAGGGGGAGGGGCATCACTTATAAAGTGGACACTGTCCAACTGAGCCTTTTAGAAATTTCCTTGAAATCGTCGAGAAACAGCACGATCAAAAATATTCACAAATAATAATTGCCCCCGAATGCTGAAATTCAGCTGCCGAATGCTGCCAAATGCCTCCAAACTGGTAAGAAAAAGAAAACGAGACTGTACAATTTAAAAAAAAGCCGTTTAATTAAAACTAAAACAAATTGATGAAAATGCATGGAAATAATAAAAAAGGTCCTTTAAAACAATAATAAAATGATCTGATACAGAATAAAAAAAAACGCCATTATAGAAAATATAAATCAGAAATTTCATCCTAGTAAAATCCAGAAAAATACCTAAAAAACTCTAAAAAATAAATAAAAAAACCTTTTTGCTGCAAATGAAAAAAAGTGGGTGAAAAAACAATAAAAAAACCAAATATTTTTTTAGATTGAATCTGATGCCTTTTTAAACCTGATGAATTGTACCACCGAAAATCAGAGCATTTCGCCAACCTTTTGTGCAGTTCAGCTTTCTCTGAATAGATTAACCATTAATTCTCTATGGGGCAATTTCACTGCCTCCGAAGGTTGCCGAATTGCAGTTATCTGAGGCAAACCGCATTGTATTTCACTGCCAATTCGCAAATATTTGGCAAATTCACAGCTTTTTGAATAGCCGAACTGCCACAAAAATGCACCGTATGGTGAAATTTGCTGTTCGGTGCAATTTGGTGGCAAGTTAGGCTCTTATTGAATAACCCTTTAGGTGCACTAGGACATTTCCAACAGGTGGATAAATAAAGTTACATAACGATTATATGCATCAACCCAAAATGTATATAGCAGCATGAGAACCAACCCAAACCTACAGCCAAAGTCACTAAGACCTATCTTCAGTGGTTCAAAGAACCACGAGTTCTGGAAACGATGGTGCTGGCCCCAAAAGCCCTTGTCTCAACATCATCCAGTCTGTTTGGGGTTACAACTACAAGCAGCGGCAACCGAGGCATCTAAATCCACCGAAGAACTGAACTTGGTTCTCCAAGATGTTTTAAACAACCTACCTGTTGGGCTCCTTGTCTAAAAATCTGAAAAGCTCCAAAACATTGTTTGAGCATGACACCAAAAGTGGAAAGTTCCACCTTTTACCACATGACGGGGGCAAAATGTTTAAAAATCCTGTAAAAAAAATGCCCTCCAGGCTGTGTGTATAAGATGCATATGGAACCTAAAGGAGTGTTGTGTTTCAGCTTGAGTCCTATCGGCAAGATATCTCATTATTACATGCAAATATTCCAAAATCCCCCAAAAATCCTAAATCTAAAATATGTTTGGTCCTAAGTATTTCTGAAACGAGGACACTCAACCTGTAGTAGAAATTGGTACGAAGTAATAGAATGGAATTCCTAGGCCGTTGAAACCTTTTCACACATTCGTAGAACCTAAATGCTACAGATGTGTCGGTAAGGAAAACAATCGATAATATACCATTCTCGCCAACTGCAACTAACACCACGTAGGCTACAACGGGTCCATTGGTGCTCTCAAATTCAGGGAAGGTGAAAACGATTTGGTTGTGTGTCGGCGGCTCATCTGTGTCTGTAAGCGACCACTCCAGTTTCGGTGGGCCTGAAGAATTGAAGATAAGCTATTAGAGGCAACTGTAGCTGTAGATATCATTAAAAAATAAATAGCCTATAAGAAATGAAATGTTACAATTAAAGGGACACTCTACTGATTTAAAAAGTGGTCAGGATATGAGGAGTGAACCCCCCAAGCTCCACCGATCTGGTGAAATTGCCAGGTGAAGCGGGGGAGTTCCCTCAACACCACCCAGCATCACCAACGACCAGGATTTTGAATTCCTGCCAGAACAGCTCCTAGTGTTGTCGCACTCAGAGCATGCTGACGTCACCCTTTGAAACAAACCACTGTAGCGAGCGTTCTCATAGAGGCAGCCGATGGATCAGATCTGCGCATGCGCATGCAGCGCACAACCATCGCTCTGCACAGGTCTCGTAGCACTGCACAATTTGCAGTTTCTACTCTGCGCACGTTGCACAGAAAACTCCAGGTTTGGGAGTCCCTGAGCCGAAGAGGAGGAGCATCACTCAGTGAGGGACAAAAGGTGATTAAAAACACCTAAAAAGTACACAAAAATAAGAAAAAGTAATTGGGCAAACTCTGTCAGCAGGATCTGCCTAATTATTTAACCTCCCTGGCGGTCTAATTTTTTCAAAATTTCGTATCTAAAAGCGTCTCAATTTTTTTTTAAAGGAAACGTGTTTTTGTACATAGTTAGCCTGTAA
Organism: Leptobrachium leishanense; assembly: GCA_009667805.1. Classification (NCBI taxonomy): domain Eukaryota; kingdom Metazoa; phylum Chordata; class Amphibia; order Anura; family Megophryidae; genus Leptobrachium; species Leptobrachium leishanense. Next base: position 112,731,841 of record CM019072.1, read on the forward strand.
TAATTAGGAATCATGCACTGAAATCCGTGCAATCGAGAGTCCTTACTGGTAAAATCCTTTATAAATAAATAAATAAATAAAAAAAATAGTAAATACACTGAGTCCGATAAAGTTTGAAACACGACATAATAATTTATTATCCCAAAAATAATTATCCAAAATTATGGAAATAAATGATATTCAATAAAATACAACAAAAAACACTGAAATCTGTCTGAAAACAAGGGTGAGACGATGTATGGTCTGTTTCTAATCCTGTATTGCCACCTAGTGGCCGTTCATAAACATTGCACATTGGATTATACAGTGTATTATAATTTTTTTCTAAGTTTGCTGCTGGTCCCACCCCCTCCATCGTGTGACTCGCAGGGAGCCTTACCAGGAAGCAACTCGCCGCGATCACACTGCAGGGGACAGCCAGGAAGTGCAGGAGGAGGTGAGTATGCAGCCCGAGTGTGGCTCGGGGTTATCGTTCGCGGTAGTGAAATTTAACCTCGAGTCACACTCGAGAATACCACCAGGGAGGTTAAGGCCAAAAAAAGGGAATACTGTTTTTTTAATAGAGTGTCCCTTTAAAAAACAAAACACCCTTACACATAGACAGAGCAGTGGTCCTACTTACGGGATATCGATGTCCAACATGACCCTATCTGCTCCAGACTGTTTTTGCCACACAAGAGTCTTGTGACATTTATAAAATATTGATGATAAAAGTTTAACCCACTCAGGACGGCGCTTTCATTCCTTGAAGTACAGTGAAAAGGAACGAGGCTTGAACTGGAAGTCGTGGCATTGGTTACTGTAAAACTCGAGCCTGTATACGATCCAGTTGGACACATCCATGTGAAAGAGAGAGCCGACTCTCCGAATATAGAGTCACAATGGAAGGAAGGTGCAGGCACCGAAGCTGAGGAGACAGTATGATGCATAATATTATCACATGATCATTATGTTATGACATTTTATTTTAAATTTATCTCAGGCTTCACATAAAACAGAGATCCAAAAATATTATTTTATGTATTTTCCAAAATAAATCCATACCCCACTAGATGGAGCTACAAGCCTGACTTACAGTTCATAAAGACACATTTCATATAGGGGTTTTCATGGAAAATTAGATTGTGCTATAATGAAGCAGGCGTTGAAATAGTCACAGGGGTCAAGTCCTAAAATAAGAAGTGTGGAAACTCATTGTAATATCTGTCCCCCAATCAGCAATTATCATCTCGCACATAGCACACACACACACATTCAAATCTGATATATTTATGTATATATGTGGTTTATAGCAGAAATATATGATACAACCTGTATTTATTAAGAGTTAACAGGGAAAGATTTGATTAAACACATTAATACAAGCTTTACAGTGTATGGTATTTATGGGAACACAGTTCCCTCTGCAGAAATAATGAAGGAACTGCATTCCCACACGTTCACCTCGACTTGATCCCTGGATATATATTATTCACGATAGAAATGACTTATTCATTTCAGTTCAAACTATTTTAACCCCTTCGCTGCTGAGCCATTTCACCCCATGTGTTGAGCTCATTTTTACCATTTTTGATTATCATGTTTAAACGCGATTTGAAGTCACAATTTATTATATGACCCAGACAAATTATAAATCATTTTTTTCAGTAGACTCGGCAGATTCATAATATGTCATTATTATATGTCTACATCATGTCCTGCCAGAATGCTATAACAATTTTTTTTAAAGCATGTAAAATAATTTTTCACATTTTATCATCCGAGCCTTTGCGGTTATTTATTCTTCGGGGTACACTTGCTAAAAAAATTAGAAATGGAACCCATTACTTTATTTTTGTGAGAAATTACGCCATTTTAGCTAAAACGAGAAAAAATCATTAGTGTTGCATCATTGTTCACCTTATAATTGAAACATGAATAATAGTGCTGCATTAATAAATAAAAAAACGAAACAAAAACAAGGTTTCTATTTTTCTTTTATTAATGGCACACCCTATCTCCACCATAGGGATTTCCATAAGACTAAATCCACCAACTGACATCATCGTGCACATGCACGATGAAGTCAGAGGGTGGGGTAGGCCCCAGAGGCTTGGTTGACATCGAAGATGTTAGCCAACTCTGGGAGAAGTCCGCCACCCGGCACCGAATGGCACGGATCGTGGACCGTCATCTCAGGGGTTAGAGAGAGGCATCCCTGGAAAGGTCAATCTGGAACCTTCCCAGCAATGCCTCTCTTCAAGTTGGATCTCCTCCCAATCGGGAGAGAGAGTGCTCTTCCGTATTTGCTGGGGGGACGCCTGAAACTGACATCATCGCATCCCATTGTTATGACATCACTGCACCAGGAGGGGGTATAAAAGCGAGGTCTGACTTCTAGGAATTTAAAGGGTTAATTTGTAGTTTTGCAGGATTTTTTGAGCAGGATATGCTGCTGTATATGTTTATAAATCATTCTGAAACTCAAGCTCTACTGATATACTGACCAGTCCAGTGGTGATAGAGCTTTTTTTCACCTTTCAGTCGCCGTTACAAAGAGTTTGTTGCATGAAGGGGCTTAAAGGTCACCAGCCCCACCCAAGGGCACTTAGGATGAGTGTCTGAGCAAATCCCTCATTGAGCACCATTACCCTGTCACTCACCTGTACAGTTCGTAAGTGAGGCAGGCTCACTCTCTGTGATATTATCAGCCGCTATGGTAAATACAGTGGACGTGTAGGACTCCCCAGGTGTAAGATTTGTGAAAACCAACTGCTTTGTTGCAGTTGTTTGGTTTATGATCTCAGATGAGGAGTTTGCTGTTTGCACTCTGAAGGTATAATCACTCTTATACTCATCAGGATGGTCCCAACTCAAGGAAAAGGAATCTAAAGTGAAAAGACTGGATGCGAGCTGTTTCACAGGTAGTGGTTCTAAGGATAATAGAAAAAAACGTCATCGATATATCTATGAAAAGCAAATTCAGTGATAAAACAGATACACGTGACGTAAAAAATGTTAAATTTTACAAACACATAGGAGAACCAAAGGACATTGCTTCATAATGTTAAGCTATGTTAGCCAGAATTATGCATGAAAGAACAGGCCAGTTAAGTTGCAGATAATGACCAAAATAATTGGAGACAACTTATTAGCTACAAAATAGACTATCACATCATATTAACATCAGGGTGTCCTTTGAACTTAAATACACAATGTGTATTCAAAGTACTTTAAATCTTTCACTTCTGCTCAATGTGTTGGCATCGAAAATATTCTAATGCCATTCCCAACACCGTATTTGAAAGAAAAAAGCTTTCAGGGAATCAGAAAACAAAATGGTCCAACACAAAATAGAGATTGTTTATAAATATTTTTAGATTTGAATTTGTATATTAGGCGAGTTTATAACACAACACTTTCTTGTGGCTTTTACAGAACCTACTTGTGTAGATGGATCGGGTCACAGGGGAACTCTGATACTGCCGGGCGCCAACTGTTACTAGAGTAATTGTGTAATTAGTCCCAGATGTGAGGTTCTGAAGAGTGACATTTAATGTGTTACTGGAGACAGTCCAAGAGCCGGAAGAATTCCTATAAGTTATATTAAATGTCTTTGTCACATCGACCATATTTACTGGATCTATCCAGGACAAGGAAATGCTGTTTGTTCCGATGTTTGGAAAGTCCAAGGAGTCTAAAGAAGTTGGAACTGTTGAAAAATAAAATAAAAAGCTTAAACTGATTAAGAGAGTTTATTTCAGTAACAGATTCCAGTACATATGGAAAGTAAAACCAGTTACGTTTCATCTTAACCATCTCCAGAATTTTTAAGGAAATTATTAGACATGTGCACAGCAAAAATTTCGTATTGAACTAATGGATTAGTCCTAAAATGCAGTTTATTTAGTTGCTAAAGAAATTCATTTTCAGTTCTTTAGTATGAAAACTAATTTCATTCATCCGAAAACCAGTGGATACAATTACTATTGTAGTGGTCCCTCTCTGTATAGAACATCCTCCTCAATTTATACCTTTCTCTGTATAATGTATATAACATCCTCCTGCATTAATACCCCTCTCTGTATAATGTATAGAACATCCTCCTGCATTGATTAATGCCCCTCTCTGTATAGAACATCCTACTGCATTGGCATGTGGATAGTGCAGAACTTGGGAATGCAATGCTTATCCAGCACAGGAGAGGGAACTTTTACTTAAACTTTGTATCTCTGTGGGGGAGACACAGGAATATAAAAGCAGGGGAGAGGGAAAATATTAACGTAAATCGGTCTGAAAGCTCAGAGAAGAGATGACTGGTGCAAATTGATTTTTATAATAAAATAATGCACTTTAAATCCAGGGAAAACATTCAAATAAATCACACTGAAGGCTCATAATGACAGAGTAACTGTGAGAGCTGGATACTAAATGTATCAGATGTAAAAAAATCTTTATAACAAGCAGCACTGGGAGAGGAGAGGGACTTTATATAAAATGTGTATTATAGATGAGGAAAGGGCGATAGTGCTCCTGTATAATATAAAATGTATCAGACCTAAGCCCTTATTATGCAGAGCGGGAGGGGAGATAACACGTTTTATAAAGTCCCTCTCTTCTCCCATCGCTGCTTGTTATAAAGTACTAAAATGAATGCACATGTCTAGAAATTATCTTTCCCCATGACCTCCCCCATACTCACATGTTGCCTCTGTCACTGGACTCGCTGTCTGGTTACAGTTACCACTCACTGTCTGTATCACGATGGAGTATTGTCTGCCGGGCAGTAAGTTTGTGAAATTCACTTGTGTAGAATTAGTTGTGATTGTGTTATTGACGTCTCCAGTCAGAGTGACGGTGTAATTATCCACTTTCCCTGCTGGCTTTATCCAGGTCACAGCAAGGAAACTAGTGGAACCATAATTATTCACTGTGATATTTTTAGGTACTTCAGGAACTAAATTTAAGGAAAAAATAGAATCAATAAAACAGGAAACTGCTTTTATTTTTTTTCTTCAGTGATTATTATGAACTTACTGCTTCTAGTAAATACAGATATATTTTTTATCAATATTAAGTGCAAAGCCAATTTCTATGAAATATTTTGTTAGTATTTCCCCCTCACCTGTGCAGGTCATATATAAGACAGATACACTTTCAGTGACAGTATCAGCCGTGTTTGTAAACAAAGTGAATGTATAAATTTCTCCAGGCGTCAGATTAGTTACAACAGATTGATTTGTTGCAGTTGTTTGGTTTTTCAGTGTTACAGATGAGGAGTTTGCTGTTTGCACTCTGTAGCTATAATCACTCTTATACTCATCAGGATGATCCCAAATCAAGGAAACAGAATCTGACGTCACGTTACTGGATCTGAGCTGCTTCACTGGTAGAGGTACTGGGGACAAAAATGAAAAAGATACCAGATGAAGCTAAAGTGAATAATATGGCTAATGGTGGCACCTTTCACCTAAAAGAAAATGGTTGCATTAATGTTAGCTTTTAACAGGGAGTCCTAGTCCCTCTATCTTTTAGATCCATGGGATTCACACAGACATGAGTGGACTCATTTACTAGACACAAAATCATTTTAAAGGCACACTGGCACTAACATAAGCTGTAACTAGATTACTTGTGCAATACAAACAAAAACATCTTAAAAACACACGTTGTAAAACACATACTGCTGTTTTTTTTTCTTTTTAGTAACTGCATATAAAAAGGAAATATTTATTTATTTATAAAGGATTTTACCAGGAAGGATACATTGAGATTCTCTCGTTTTCAAGTATGTCCTGGAAATATAAAGCTAAGGTTTTTATCTCCTGTATCCATTTTGTGATTTTTTTTCCATGATGCAAGATTTACCAAAATCTTATGGTAAGTTTTACTTTACAGCTGTGTTTTTTATTTTTTATAAAGTATTTAACAGCCAATGAGGTGGAGGAGGGAATGTTTAGATAAGGCTGCAGGGGGTCGGTTGTGGTGCCGAGATAAGAGATGGCAGCTGAATGAGATAAGACAGGGAGCCTAAAAGACTTGTAATCTACACCCTAGTGATGTGCTTTGAATACATCCCACACAATAGTTTTGGGCTCAATATTGGGGCACCAAATGAAAAAGTCCCCAGTCTCCATTCGCGATCACTCCGCCGACCAGAAGGATCTTGCGAGAGGTGAGATCCTGTGGGTCATGTGACCTAACAGAAGAAGCTTTCATGAATTCCTCTGGACTTCATGAAGTGGATGCTTGGGACAGTGTGTTAGCGCTGCCCCCAGCATCCTCGAGCCTAGCTGCCTCTACGGAGCAGGCTGTTGGTCTCAACGCCTGCCCTGCGATCTGATGGTGAAGTGGGGACATGAAGGGGAAATTAGTGATCCTGGTTTTAGCGAGGGACAGATGATAGTGTCCATTATATTTAAGGGTTTATTTATATACATTGAAACCAGCCTTCATTCCAATCTTCGGTCCGGGCCATGATTTAGTTACATTTTCAGACAAATCCAACAGAAGCGGGAGCTGGGAACATGGGGTCTAATACAACAAAATGACTTATAACACAACATACAGAAAACACCTAAACTTACTTGTGTAGACAGATCGCGTCACAGGGGAACTCTGATACTGCCGGGCGCCAACTGTTACTACAGTAATTGTGTAATTAGTCCCAGATGTGAGGTTCTGAAGAGTGACATTTAATGTGTTACTGGAGACAGTCCAAGAGCCGGAAGAATTCCTATAAGTTATATTAAATGTCTTTGTTACATCGGTCATATTTACTGGCTCTGTCCAGGACAGGGAAATGCTGTTTGCTTCGATGTTGGCAAATATTATGGATTGTGGGGGATTAGGATCTGTTGAATAAAGTAATTTAATATATAGTTAACCTAAACAAAATATATTGATGAGATTAAAACTTTAATAATTCTTAAAGTTTTTGATTTTAAAATTTTAAGGAAACAAAAGTTATAGAGTTTCAATAAGTTAATATTATTTTCCCATACTCACATGTTGCCTCTGTCACTGGACTCGCTGTCTGGTTACAGTTACCACTCACTGTCTGTATCACAATGGAGTATGGTCTGCCGGGCAGTAAGTTTGTGAAATTCACTTGTGTAGAATTAGTTGTGATTGTGTTATTGACGTCTCCAGTCAGAGTGACGGTGTAATTATCCACTTTCCCTGATGGCTTTATCCAGGTCACAACAAGGAAACTCATAGAATTGTTATTATTCACTGTGATATTCTCAGGTAGTTCAGGAACTGAATGAAGAAGAGGTAAAGTAAGTAAATATAAAAGTCGAATGCCCTTTTCCTTCTTCTTTCACAGATTCACCGTATGTTTACACAGCAAATATTTTGGCATTGTCAGGATTGGAATAGGAGCTCAGATTGCTGGTTCTGTTTATTCTACTCAATATTGATCCATACACGCTGTGATCCCTCAATATATCAGTTAATATGAAGCTTGTTGTATTACTTTGTAACCCTATCACTGTGTACCTAATTTTTATTATTTAAAAATAAGCTAATGACTCTATCATCTTATTGCTCAAAAATAATGTTAAAACTCTTGCCCAAGACATGTTCATTTAACTAGATATGTCAGTGAGAAGTGAGCGTGTCCTCACCTGTACAGGGCACATTAAATGATACAGATACACTTTCTGTGACAGTATCAGCCGCTCGTGTAAACACAGTGAATGTATATGTTTCTCCGGCGTCAGATCAGTTACAACAGATTGATTTGTTGCCGTTGTTTGGTTTTTCAGTGTTACAGATGAGGAGTTTGCTGTTTGCACTCTGTAGCTATAATCACTCTTATACTCATCAGGATGATCCCAAATCAAGGAAACAGAATCTGACGTCACGTTACTGGAGCTGAGCTGCTTCACCGGCAGAGGTTCTAGAAGCACCAAATAAAATAAATTATAAAAATATTGTTTATGGAATCCTTCAGTATCATATTATTATCTTAGAATTTAATGTCGCATTAGAGTGAAATGTCTTGACAAAGTGCAAGATGTTTCAGTATAATCCCAATATAAAAATACACAGTATATATAAATATATAATTTAAAAAAATGAGAACATGAAGTCATCTTCCATCCATTCCCATGGCTTTATCCCACTTTGAATGCTATGGAAATATCGCAACCTGCTGGTCGCATCAGATATTGATGCAATGTAAATGATTATTTTATGGTGCAACCAGGAGATAGTGTTACTTCTATAGTAAACCCAATCACTTCCATTCAGTGCCAAGAGAGAACATTGGCTCAAATGTAACAACAGTCTTTTACAGAACATACAGAAATCATGTAAACCTACTTGTATAGATGGATCGCTCACAGGGGAACTTTGACACTGCTGGGCACTAGCTGTTACTACAGTAATTGTGTAATTAGTCCCAGATGTGAGGTTCTGAAGAGTGACATTTAATGTGTTACTGGAGACAGTCCAAGAGCCGGAAGAATTCCTATAAGTTATATTAAATGTCTTTGTCACATCGGTCATATTTACTGGTTCTGTCCAGGACAAAGAGATGCTACTCGATCCAATATCAGTAAATGTTATGGAATCTGGTGGTGTTGGATCTGTTGAAATAAAGTAAAATAAAAAAGGTTATGAATAAAATTATGTAAAAGTATCTTTGAATTCTTTAGCAGACGAAATCTAATGTTATTGGTTCAGCAAAATAAAACAGTTAAAATGATTAGAAATTACAAGAATTGGAAGATATTTCCCATGTCCCAAATTCCCGGCACTTTCATTTTATACGATAAAAGGCCCTGCATATTAATACTTTGATCAAAATAGTGTAAAGTGAATGCATTGGTAATCATGGGATGCTTCTTTGTATCCATTTGTAGGTCACTGAGCACTGTTTAATAACTTGATTTATTGGGGAAGACAATGAAAACTAGTAATGAATTGAATTATTGGATAGAAATATCAAAACTATTATTATATTAGAATTATTATGAACCTTTCCAGTACATATAGATATTCATTTCCAAATTTCTATTTGCGTATAATATTATTCTTTGACACATCTTGGTAGTATTTTCTTCTCACCTGTGCAGGTCGTATATGAGACAGGTTCACTTTCTGTGACATTATCAGCCGCTTGTGTAAACACAGTGAATGTATATGTTTCTCCGGCCGTCAGATTAGTTACAACAGATTGATTTGTTGCAGTTGTTTGGTTTTTCAGTGTTACAGATGAGGAGTTTGCTGTTTGCACTCTGTAGGTATAATCACTCTTATACTCATCAGGATGATCCCAAATCAAGGAAACAGAATCTGACCTCACGTTGCTGGATCTGAGCTGTTTCACCGGCAGAGGTTCTAGAGACAAAAATTTGAAAATAGTCTTATCATTTACTGGAGTTTGCAGATATAGAGAAAAATATGGCTAATGCCACTTTTTATCCCCTTCACTTTCAAGTGATTTTCCAAAAAAACATTGTCAGTAACCAGTGTTTTTTTTATAAATCATTTTTAAACAATTATACTGTAAGAAATATTTAGAATTACTCCGAATGATTTGTTTTCTACTGTACTGACATATATGGCCAGTAGATGTTGCCATCTACTGCCAAAGTGAGTTACATTTGTTGCAGTGAACCAACTGTATCAACTTGCTTAATGTCTGATTTCAGGACATCCAGTTAGGTGATCTTACACAGTTTTAACTCTAAGTTTAACGGCTAAAACGTTGAGGGCACCTTCTGCATCCCAAAAGCAAACAAAATTAGTTAGCTGCAAACAAATTTCATTTGCTATTGGGCTGTTGAGCAGCAGATCAAGATATCTCGATATCAGAGCACCGAATGAAGTAGTTCCCAGTCTCCCTCCTCGATCACTCCGCCGAATAGCAGGATCTCACGAGAGGCAAGATCCTGCTGGTCATGTGATCTGGCAGGAGAAGCCTCCATGGAGTCCCATGGACTTCATGGAGCGGATGTTTGGTGCGGTGCATTAGTGCTGCCCCCAGCATTCTCAAGCCCAGCTGCCGCTACGTGGAAGGTTGTTGGACTCAGTGCCTGCCGCGCAATCTGATGGTGAAATGGGGACGTGAAGGGGAAATTAGCGATCACTAATTTTTCTCCTTAGCTTTCCAGTTTTAGCGAAGGGGAGATGATAGTGCACATTATATTTAATGATTTTTTTATAAACATAGAAACCAGCCTTCATTCCAATCTTATGTCCAGGCCATGATTTAGTTACATTTTCAAACAGATTCAACAGGAGCAGGAGCTGAGAACACACAATCTGACACAACAAAATGACTTAGAACACAACATACAGAAAACACCTAAACCTACTTGTGTAGACAGATTGGGTCACAGGGGAACTCTGATACTGCCGGGCGCCAACTGTTACTACAGTAATTGTGTAATTAGTTCCAGATGTGAGGTTCTGAAGAGTGACATTTAATGTGTTACTGGAGACAGTCCAAGAGCCGGAAGAATTCCTATAAGTTATATTAAATGTCTTTGTCACATCGGCCATATTTACTGGCTCTGTCCAGGACAGGGTAATGTTGCTTGTTCCAACACCGGTAAAGGTCAAAGAGCCTGGAAGAGTTGGATCTGTTGAATAAATTATTTTAATATATGGTAACTTAAACAAAATATATTGATGATATGAAAGGTTTATTAATGCGTAATGATTTAGACTTTACAATATAAAAGAGATAAAAGTGATAGAGTTTACATATTGTGACATAAGGAAAGGGAAGGTCATCGATGGGTGATATATTGCCCCTCGGTTCCTGTCCTATGTATAGGACTAGTGTAACCCAGACCGGGTTTTCGTGCTAAATTTGGGTCTGGAAAATCCAGGTTTTGTGTCTCTCTCCTGGATTGTTAATTAATTAATTGATGTTTATCCAGGGGAGATAAAAGAGGGGAGGCTGAACCAGGAAGTAGCTCTGGCCTGGGACTCAGAAAGCCTTCTGAGAGAGCTGCAAGGTAAAAGGTGTGTAAAAAGGTTGCTTAAAGTAATTTTGTTCATTTGAGGTGGCTGAGGTTAGCTTATCATTTGTTAGAGAGGGAATCTAACTGTTTAGTAAGAGCCTGAGCAGCAAGAGGTTATTTTCTGTTTTCATTTCTGTTTTATTGCAACCATTTAAATAAATACTGTCTGCTGGACAGATTTCAAAGAACGTTTACTGCCTGGACTACCTTTTTTCCAGCAAAGTTAACCTCCATTTGAGCTATACCCCCACATATGGTGTGAGATTGCGGGCACTTTCCCTGTGCAAGTTGTATGATGGAGGACGTGATAAAAGCTTTGCTTTTTGATTCTGGTAGTGTGGTAACTCTAGTCAGAGCTGACTTTATCAGCCTCAACAGGTACCACCCTAGTACTATTGGGGTTATTTGTGTACATCGTGACACACGTGATTACCAGACCGCTGTAGTGGAGATTGGTACTCCATGGGGCTCTGTGACACAGTCTGTGGGTGTAGTACCCTCCCCGCTTCATGAAGCTATAGTGGGGAGGGATTTTCCACAGTTTTGGAGACTTTGGGAAACTAAAGGTTCAGGTGGATTGTGCTCCCCCTACAGGTGAACCAAGGGAACATTGTCCAGAACCTTTTGATTGTAACATAGAGGATATTGTGGGTGTGTCTAATGAAGGGGTTATGCCTTTCCCTCTTTCTGTGATGGCTGGGGAACAGGAGGATGTAGAACCTGACCCAGAGAGTTTGAACAATGAACAGGATGTTGTACCTGGCTCTAGTACCGAAAGGGGATCAAATGATATGCCTGACTTAGAAGTAAGGAAGGATGATTTCCGTACAGAACAAATAAAGGACTCCACACTGACTAGAGCCAGGGAAAACCTAAAAATGGTAGATGGAAAACCCATTGATCCTGACGTAAGAATGTCTTTCCCCTACATGATCCAAAAAATGATTTACTTTATCAGGTGGTAAAGCAAGGGGAGGATGTGGTGAAACAATTAGTAGTCCCAAAACTATACCGGAGGATGGTATTGGATCTTGCTCATGGTCATATAATAGGTTGACATCTGGGTATAGAGAAAACCAAGGAGAGAGTAAGCCAGAGGTTTTTTTGGCCAGGTTTACATGCAGATGTAAGGGAATACTGCAAGTCATGCCCAGAGTGTCAGTATTCGGAACCCTTGCCCCATTTTTGTAGTCCGCTGATACCTTTTCCAATTATTGAGGTACCCTTTGAAAGAATTGGCATGGATCTGGTAGGTCCAGTGGTTAAGTCTGCCCGGGGGCACCAGTATATTCTAGTAATACTAGATTATGCTACACGGTATCCTGAAGAAATTCCCTTACATAATACCTCAGCTAATACTATTGCCAAGGAGCTTGTTCAGATATTTAATCACGTAGGTATTGCAAAGGAAATCTTAACAGACCAGGGCACACCATTTATGTCTAGAGTAACTCGGGAGTTGTGTAGGCTGTTCAAGATCTAACACTTGCGCACGTCTGTCTACCACCCCCAAACTGACGGACTAGTGGAGAGATTTAACAAGACACTTAAGAGCATGTTAAAAATGGTAGTTGACAAAGATGGGAAGAATTGGGATTTCTTATTGCCGTATCTCATGTTTGCTATTCGGGAGGTACCTCAGTCGTCCACAGGATACTCCCCTTTTGAACTGTTGTATGGCAGTAATCCCAGAGGCCTTCTAGATATTGCCAAGGAAACATGGGAGGGTGAGACAACCCCCTTAAGGAGTGTCATTGAGCATATCTCAATGATATAGGACAGAATTGCGGCTGTCATGCCCCTGGTGCGGGAACATATGGCGCAAGCCCAGGAAGCACAGAGGACGTTTAGAATCGGGGTGCCAAAGCACGTAGCTTTAACCCTGAAGATAGAGTCCTAGTGCTAGTCCCAACCGTTGAGAGTAAATTCCTGGCAAAGGGGCAAGGCCCCTATGAAATAATTGAAAAAATAGGAGAGGTAAACTATAAAGTTCACCAGCCAGGGAGAAGGAAACCCGAGCAAATTTACCACATTAACCTTTTAAAGCCATGGAGGGACAGAGAAGCCCTGGTAATTATCCCAACCCCTCCAAACACAGGCCCCTCCACACCTGAGGTCCCAATACCTGAAACCTTATCAGTGGCTAAACATAATGAGGTAAAAGAGTTTCTGAGAAAAAATACAGACTTTTTCTCTGAAATACAGGGATTGACTACAGTCATTCAGCATGACATCATTACTGAACCCGGTGTTCATGTAAATGTAAAGCCATATAGAATAGCCGAGGCTAGACGAAAAGCTGTCTCGGCAGAAATAAAAAAATTTTTTAGAATTGCGGGTGATTGAAGAGTCCCATAGTGATTGGTGAAGTCCGATTGTGCTGGTTCCAAAATCAGATGGAAGCATAAGATTTTGTAATGATTTTAGAAAGTTGAATAGTGTGTCCAAATTTGATGCTTACACTTTGCCTTGGGTGGATGAGCTCATTGACAGACTGGCAACGGCCCGATACATAACCACTTTAGATCTGACTAACGGATACTGGCAGATACCCCTGACTGACAGAGCAAAAGAAAAGACAGCATTCTCTACCCCCGAAGGGTCTTTCCATAATAAGAGGATGCCATTTGGTCTGCATGGTGCCCCTACCTCATTCCAAAGAATGATGGATAGAATACTGAGATCTCACCGACAATACGCAGCGGCTTATTTGGACGAGGTAGTGATACACAGCCCAGACTGACAGACTCATTTGTTAAGGGTGCAAGCAGTACTTGACTCTCTAAGGGAGGCAGGACTCACGGCCAACCCAAAGAAATGTACCATGGGGTTGGAGGAGGCAAAATACCTGGGGTATACCATTGGTCGGGGTTTGGTTAAGCCTCCAATCAATAAGGTTGAGGTGATTCAGAAGTGGCCCCAACCTACAAATAAAAAGCAAGTGAGGGCATTTCTTGGGATCACGGGCTACTATGGACGCTTCATCCCCAATTTTGAAACCATTGCGGCTCCAATGACTGATTTGACGAAGGGTAAAGGGTCAGTCATGATTACGTGGAATTCTGAGGCAAATGAGGCATTTCAATAAATACTGTCTGCTGGACAGATTTCAACGAACTTTTTACAGCCTGGACTACCTTTTTTCCAGCAAAGGTAACCTCCATTTGAGCTATACCCCCACAATATGTTAATATAATTTTTGCATACTTACATGTCGCCTCTGACACTGGACTCGCTGTCTGCTCACAGTTACCACTCGCTGTCTGTATCACGATGGAGTATTGTCTGCCGGGCAGTAAGTCTGTGAAATTCACTTGTGTATAACTACTTGTGATTGTATTATTGACGTCTCCAGTCAGAGTGATGGTGTAATTGTCCACTTTTCCTCCCGGTTTTATCCAGGTTACAACAAGGAAACTAGTAGAATAATCATTGATTAAAGTGATATTTTCAAATACTCCTGGGCCTGAATGAAAAAGAATGTGGAAATTAGGTTAATATAACTGATGTTTTCCCTTTATCATTATCTTAAATCAAAGATTCACAATATGGTAATAACTTCTTTAAGGCGAGGTGAATGGTTTAATGGTATGACTGTATAGTTCAGCATTTTGTTCATAGTCGTATATTACATTATGAGCATTCATGTGACAGTAGGATATTCTGTAGAGTTTTACAAATAGGGAAATACAGGCAAAAGATGAACGGGTGCAAGGGGAGCAAGAGCTCTTGGCACAATCTGGCAAATGCAGCAGTTGCGCAAGGGCACTGCCAGCGGCATGGTACTTGCAATCTTAAAGTCATAGAGGGTTATGAGACTAAAGGGAGCAGGGGGAGTGTGAAGTAGATGGCCAGAGATAGCAAGAGGAGGCTTTAGAAGCTGTGTCGGCTGTGAAGGAATTGATATGTGAGCATGGAGAAGTGCAAACACATGAAGGCAGACAGCATAAAAGTAAGTCAGAGACAGGGTTGGAGGAACTGCAGGACAGAGTGAAGACTGGATGAAAGTGTTCAGATCTTTGAATGTCACTATTATATAGAAAGTCTGAGAAGAAGTTACAGTTAAACCATAAGATAAAACCATTCCAAGGAAAGCCTGTAATGCCAAGCACCAATAACTGATCATTGAACATAAATAAAAAGTAACAAGCGAAAAAAGAAGCATTGTTACTGAACATAGTGAAATTGGAATGGAGTGTAAAATAAGCACCTAACTTCCAGATGATGGAGATGAAAGCAATTGGGAAAGAATGTGCAGATGTCATAACAATTTCTCCAAGTGGCATATTTAGGACAAGTGCCACCTTGGCCAATAAGTGGAGGTTTTCTGTACATTATGCTAACGGGGAAATCAAATTACCTATTCCAACTTGTTGCTACATTTTGATAAATGGACTGACTGGGTTACTGGACACAGTATTATGTCACTCTGGAATTAACTCTAACCCATAGCCTCACCCAATTCTTCAGCACTAGCCGTGCAATCGACCTATGTCAGAATGCTAACTTTCTTCAAATAACTGGTCTGAGCAACGTTTGGAAATCAAATCCTTACATTATAATGAGTCACGTGAAAAAAGTATGGTAGAACTCCAAGCTGAGACAGACGGCATTTCATTGAATAGTTAGATTAGGCTTTGCTTAAGTGAGACCCCCAAAACAATGAATGACCATTAGGTGGCTAGTATGGGAGGAGAGAAAGGGGGAGGGGGGTTCATGATACGGTCATTGGACCATAATGCTATAGTACCATCTATCATAGATGCGCTGGGGAACCTTTAGATGTCTCCATTATATTGTGGCCCAATGCGCTTTTCTCTCTTTGTCCATTGTCCAGTGACTATCAATGAGTCAGTTTGGAATTTTTTTTAAATGATAGAGAGGAAATTGTAAAAATTGAAAAGAAAAACATCAATCCAGAGCAATTTAAATGTCAAAAGCAGGAGTTTAAATCAATGTAAAATCAGTTTGTGTTTAACCTCTATTCTGTAAAAAATGATCCATAAATGCTGCAATCCCTGAACTCATGAAATGTAAAGCGATTTAACCTGCTTTTGCTTGTAATCCAAACGTATGTCTAATATAAGTATTCAGAAATAAACTAATGACCATGCTACCCCTTGTTCTTAGCTCATATTAAAAGTCTTGCCCAAACCATATTTTAACTGGTTCTGTAAATTCAGAGTGCAGTCACCTGTGCAGATTGTATATGATTCAGCTTCACTTTCTGTGACAGTATCAGCCGCTCGTGTAAACACAGTGAATGTATATGTTTCTCCAGGCGTCAGATTAGTTACAACAGATTGATTTGTTGCAGTTGTTTGGTTTTTCAGTGTTACAGATGAGGAGTTTGCTGTTTGCACTCTGTAGCTATAATCACTCTTATACTCATCAGGATAATCCCAAATCAAGGAAACAGAATCTGATGTCACGTTACTGGAGCTGAGCTGCTTCACCGGCAGAGGTTCTAAAAGCACCAAATAAAATAAAACATATAAATATAGTTTATGGAATCCCTCAGTATCATATTATTATTTTAGAATATATTGGTGCATGAGAGTGAAATGTCTTTGACAAAGTGTAAGATGTTTCAGTATAATCCTAATACAAAAATACACAGTATATATAAATATAAAATTAAAAAGAATGAGAACAATAAGTGATCTTCCATCCATTTTCATGACTTTATCTCACTTTGAATGCTATGGAAATATCACCACCTCCTGGTCGCATCACAAATTGACTCAATACAAATGTTGCAGCTCCCATATCTGATCGGCATCGTTTTCATTACATCATTTTATGGTGCAACCAGGAGATAGCGTTGCTTCTATAGTAAACCCAATCACTTCCATTCAGCGCCATGAGAGAATATTGGCTCAAATGTAACAACAGTCTGTTACAGAACATACACAAAGAATAGAAACCTACTTGTGTAGACGGATTTGCTCACAGGGGAACTTTGACACTGATGGGTGCCAACTGTTACTACAGTAATTGTGTAATTAGTCCCAGATGTGAGGTTCTGAAGAGTGACATTTAATGTGTTACTGGAAACAGTCCAAGAGTCAGAAGAATTCCTATAAGTTATATTAAAAGTCTTTGTCACATCGGTCATATTTACTGGCTCTATCCAGAACAAAGAGATGCTACTCGATCCAATATCAGTAAATGTTATGGAGCCTGGTGGTGTTGGATCTGTTAAAATAAAGTAATATTCTGTAAAAGCATCTTTGAAATCTTTAGCAGACGAAAACTAGTGTTATTGGTTCAGCAAAATAAAACAGTTTGGGCTAAATTACAATCCCTGTGTTAAAACGGGGGTGGTAGGGAGAAAACCACCCCTGTTTTAACAAGGGATTACAATGCAGGCGCAAAAAATGCTGCCTGCATTGGTAGCGGGCACTACACCCCGGGATGCACGCGGCAGCGCTGAGCGCAGATGCGAGCATCCACTCAATGGAATCCGTAGGACTCCATTGAGCCAGACGCCGGCGGTCACATGTCCTACCGGATCTCGCCTCGCGAGATCCTGCAGGTCAGCATAGTGATATGTGGGGAGAGACTGGGGGACTTTTTCCCCCAGTCTTTCCCTGCTCCCGCTAGACGCAAGAGGCGGTTGGAGCGGCGGTCCTCATCGCAGGACAGAAGGTGAGTATCTGATTTTTTGGGAATTTTTAGGCCAGTGTTAGCGGATTCTGCAGAAGCAGAATCCGTTAACACCAAGTTCTGGCTCTGGTTAACTTTCCGCTAACCAGAGCCAGACTTTAATCAGCGTTAGGACTTTGTAATCCTAACGCTGATTAAGACTTTGCGCTGCCCATGTTAAGCATAGGGAGCACAAAGTACAGTAACCTCACGCTGAAAAGTGCAAGGTACCAAATGCATATTGGTTACTTAACCCGTTCGCGTTTGGATTGTAATATGGGGTAGACACCGCAGCTAACGTTAATGCTCACGCAGGTGAGAGTTAACGTTAGCAACAAGATTGTAATGTGGCTCTTAAAGTCTTTAGAAATTACAAGAATTGGTAGACATTTCCCATGTCCCAACCTCCCTGCACTTTTATTTTGCACATAAAATTCACTGCATATTAATACTTTGATCAAAATAGTGTAAAGTGAATGCATTGGTAGTCATGGGATACTACTTTGTATCCGTATGTTGTCAATGTGATCTGTTTATAATATCTTGATTTATTGGGGAAGACAATGAAAACTAGCCATGAATTGAATTATTATTATTATGAAAACTAATGATAAATTGGATTATTGGATAGAAATATCTGATCTATTATTTTATTATGATTATTATGAGCCTTTCCAGTACATATGGATATTTATTTACAAATTTTTATTTTTGTAAAATATTTTTCTGTGAAACAACTTAATAGCTTTTAAAAACTCACCAGTGCAGGTCAAATATGATACAGGTTCACTTTCTGTGATATTATCGGCAGCTCTTGTAAACACAGTGAATGTATATGTTTCTCCGGCCGTCAGATTAGTTATAACAGATTGATTTGTTGAAGTTGTTTCATTATTCACTTCAGTTGAGGAGTTTGCTGTTTGCACTCTGTAGGTATAATCACTATTATACTCATTGGGTCCATCCCAGATCAAGGAAACAGAATTTGGCGTCACATTACTGGATCTGAGCTGCATCACCGGCAGAGGTTCTATATAGACGAACATGTAAAAAAGTTTTGAATGTATCCTATACAATACAATGCTGTGAGTAGGTGACTGAGTGACCCATTCACTCCATTCTATGATCAATGGCTCACAGTGAGGAGCAAGTGATGGAAAGATACTATGGGGAGCAGTTTACAACACAAAACATAACACAATGGATGCACCCAGTGACACATATAGAGTACAATATTTTCTTAACTAATCATACAGGAAAAAAGTAAAGTACATGTAATATATCAGCAACATAAGATTAATAAATAATTCTGTTTTTGGTGGTAGATTCCCTTTAATGAAAAATATTTAGTCTGAATTGTGGACGACCTAAATGAACACTCCAATGAAACTCTGTTGAACCTATGTGATTGTAACTTTCAGACAAAGCTGAAAAGTGAAATTGGTGGCCTGTGCACAATTCTAATTAATAAACAGAGGCTGCTGAAGTAATGGGGGGATAATCAGCTTCACTGCAGTTCTTTAAGAAACCATTAAAGTAACAATGTTAAAACATAAGGAATGTTGTAAATGAGATACAACAATTTTTATTTCTGGATGAAGATTTAGTGGCCAGCAAAACAAGTCATAAGCTATAGAAATACAACAAGGAACATGTAATGTGCAGTGATACAGAATCCCTAAAACAACTCATCTCAGTGATACTCTGGTTAATAACATGATATTTAACAATATATTTCTAAATATTCAAAACAATATTCAGATCATCCTCCTATCTTAAAATAATTATCTTTTAATTCCTTGTATCTTAAGCACATATGAAAGCTTCCCTTAGTTAACATGCTCCCTTTAGTTCAGTTTAAAATGATTGCACGCAATATCCTCTTGAAACTTAAGAATATGGAAAACAGACAAGCTATTGTCCTGAAACAGGAAATTAAATGCCCAGACAGCCCCCCTGCCTCCATTCTAGTTGCTGGGCAGAAGAAGAGAATAAAATATATCTCTTTGTGCTATCAATGTATATGATGAATAGGCTTGTGGGTTCTTCTATGGTAATTATCTGTGATGTTGAGAAAATCCTATTGGCTTGTAAATGTGCGATTTTTTTTTTGTATGTCCTATCTTCTATAAACGAGCTGATCTAACAAAGGAATACCAGATATTTGAAGAACAAAACCTGTGTTTGATGTCTTCATTTATCTCTGCTGGCTCTAATCAAAGATTATCAGGGTTATTCAAAGAGAATCGAAAAGTCACCGCACGTTCGGTGACTTTTCGTTCTCTTCAATTCGGTGCAAATCGGCCTTCCCATTTCGGCCACCCTGCGGTGTATTCAGCAAGCACCACAGGGCTGTCGAAGTGCATGGAAAAGCTGCCGGAAACCTGGCAAAAACCCGGGGAATGCACGCCAAAAACCCGCAAAAACATCTGGATTAACGCGTTGAAGACGCCGGAAAAACCCGAGCAGGAGCCGATCACACGCAGCGCTCAGCCACCGGAAAAAACTGAAACCGTAGAAGAAGGCAGTGAATTAATTAGGAAAACAGTTTGCTTGAATGATTGAAAAGTGAAACGCTGTTTGCAAAGAAACTACTGAGTGAAAATGTCGGATTTAAAAAAAAAAAAATTCTTAAAATATCCTACAAAATCTATAAATAAAGAGACTCTTTACTGCAGAATTTTATAATGAACGGTTTATTAGATATTTAATTAAAATGGGAATATTTTTAACATTGAATCCTATGGGATTCTCCTGAATAAACCTGTCGCATGAAACCACCAAATGGCAGGGCATTTTGGGAACCTTTCACTGCTGGTTTTTGTTCTCTGAATAGTGCTTTTTTATGGGGATTTCACTGCCCTCGAACAGGCACTGAACAGGCACCGAATGTGCAGCCAATTCGCCAGGATTTGGCATATTGCCTGCTCTCTGAATAGCCGAATGGCCAAGAAAGGTAACCGAACGCTGATTTTCAGCGTTTGGTTACCTTTCGCCAGCCATTCTGATCTCTTTGAATAACCCTGTGTGGTTCAATTAAAGAATGCTAGCGAAGAAAATAAAAGATTATACCATCAAGATGCAAGTTTTATCACATGTTACTACCCTATACAGCTGTTATCGCAATTTACATCACATTTTACGTCACATTTTCCATCATGTCATATTGGAAGATTATCCACTAATCAAAGAGGATGTTTGTGATCACCAACAAAGTTCATGCTCGATTAAAGAGTTCATTGATTTGGAATTAAATGATATAGCTATGGAATTTGAAGAAAGTTAACTTAAAAATATATGGGGCCCTATTACAATCTTCACGCAAACGTTTGCGATCGCTCAAAAACGCATTAACATGAGGGGCAAAACCCTTTGCGCTGAACGTCCTATTACAATGTCAGCGCAACAAACCCGTGTATACGTCTACCGCGGGTGAACATGTGCGAACGCTGCGCAAGCTTACTGTACTTTGCGCTTCCTATACTTAACATTGGGAGCGCATATGCGTTTGTGCGCTGGTACGCGGATGGTATTACAATCTATGCGCAGTTTGTAACGCACAGCCTTTGCGCGTATAATTTTAGCAACTCCTGAAAGCTGGTGTTAATGGCAAATTCTATCAACCTGGACGAAACCAAATACACTAGCCCAAAAAAACAATATACAGCAAAAGTATAGTTACACATTCTACACATACCAAACCAATAAATTTGAGAAGTTGTGCGTGTTTTCTTTTTTGATACAGCATATATGCGCAGATTGACTTTGACAGGCGCAAAAACTTAACGTGAGACAATTAAGGTTCTTAATTCTGATTGGCTGAATCGCGTGAAAAAAACAGTCCACACACAGATTTCTGCACGCAACGTTACTGCGCGCGCGTTTTTGCGCATCCGTTTTACGCACGTTATTTTTGGACGGATGAAAAAATGTGCAAGGATTGTAATACCAGCGTTGATTTACGCGCGTTAACATTTGACGCTTTGCTCAAAATTTCATGCGTTTACCGTGCATTTTTGCGTGAAGAATGTAATAGGGCCCATAATCTTTACGAAATAAAGTTCAGATATTGACATTACACATTTTGACAAGAAAGTTGTATTTAACTTTAAACTGATAAGACGGAAGACAAAGAAGAAGAAACAAAAACAAAACAGTGCATTTTATATTTGATGAATGATTATTGTGCTGTTTCCGTACTGAATGTTTGTTCTAACTGATGATTACTTTTGTATATTATATTATTTTGTATTGTATATACTTGTTGTGTGGTAACAATTTTTATTTGTCAAAACCCTGACATATTTAGGATACTGGATGTCACATTCAGTCGGAAAATATAGAAGATACAGGGATTTTTAATATAAAGACCTTTGATGTCCTATTACATATCTAGTGTTAAATGGAATATAAATAAAATGAAAAATAACCAGTTGGTTAAACCAGTCCTATAAATAAATAAATAGTTTTAATTTAATGTTACAGTTATAATAACTAAACTCTTAAAATGACTTAGGTGTAAATAGTGCAGGAAAGTTTTATTTGGTAAAATTATCAGATGACTTTTTTTATTTTATTGTAAATGTTTTGTTTCTTAAACACCAAACAAGAACTGGTATATAGAAATATTTTGATATTAGAATAGGTGGAGGTTGCACTTTGGCTGTTTTCTTTTTGAGCCAGAGCTGTATATATTTTTCTCTAATGAAATGAGTCAAACTATCAGGGTAATTCAAAGAGATCCGAAATGCTTGAGAAAGGTAACCGAATGCTGAAAATCAGCATTCGGTTACCTTTTTTGGCCATTCGGCTATTCAGAGAGCAGGCAATTCGCCAAATCCTGGCGAATTGCCTGCACATACGGTGCCTGTTCGGTGCCTGTTCGAGGGCAGTGAGATCCCCATAAAAAAGCACTGCTTCGGCTATTCAGAGAACACAAACCAGCAGTGAAAGGTTCCCGAAATGCCCTGCCATTTGGTGGTTTAATTCGGCAAGTTTATTCAGGAGAATCCCATAGGCTTCAATGTTAAAAATACTCCGGTTTTAATTCAATATCTAATAAACCGTTCATTATAAAATTCTGCAGTAAAGAGTCTCTTTAATTATAGATTTTTTAGGATATTTTAAGCATTTTTCTGAATTGTTTTTTTTTTTAAAGTCCGATTTTTTTTTTTTTTAAGTTGATTTTTTTTTTTTGTAACAGCCCTTTTTATTGTCATTCCCTGGACCTCATATGTAAATTTCAGACATTTTCACTTAGAAGTTTGTTTGCAAACAGCGTTTCACTTTTCAAACATTCAAGCAAACTGTTTTCCTAATTTATTCACTTCACTCGTCTGCGGTGTCGGCTTTTTCCGGTTTCTTCGCTGCGTGTGATTGGCTCCTGCTCGGGTTTTTCCATGGTTTTCGGCTGGTTAATCCAGATGTTTTTGCGGGTTTTCAGCGTGCATTTGCCGGGTTTTGCGGTTAGTTTTCATCGGGTTTGCGGTAGCTTCTCCCTGCAATTTGGGGACCCTGTGGTGCTTGCTGAATACACCGCAGGGTCGCCGAAATGGGATCGGCAAAAGGAATCGAATTGAAGAGAACGAAAAGTCACCGAACGTGCGGTGGCTTTTCGAATCTCTTTGAATTACCCTGTTAGTAAGATTCTCGTTTTGGCTACATGAGGCCCTTAGGCTTTGCAGGGAAATTTTTCAAAGTTTATTATCTGTGTTTTTATCTTGTGATACTAACACTTACTATTTTTCAGTTTCGTGTCTGAGTGAACGAATGGTGATTTTGTGTGTCGATACACCCTCTCAGTCCTCTTACAATTTTTTATTGATATACCGGTGTTCTCATTTTGTTATAATTTTTGGATTTTTTCTGAAAGCCTGAAGTTTGGCAAGACACAGTGACGGAGTCATTAGTGGATAATGGAGATTTCAAGTAGGCTTGTGCACCGATTTTTTTTTCCAGTTCGATTCGGTTCGATTCGTTCGGATGTTTAAACTTTTCGATTTGGCTCGTTTCGGCCGATTTCTGTTTCGATTTGGTTCGGCTCGACTCGTTTTTCGTGTACATTTTTTTTTCGGAATATCGACCATTTTTCGTATTTTCGTGTCACTTTGCTCGTTTCTTGTATCGACTTTTCGTGATTTCGTAAATTTTCGTTTTTTCGGAACGTCTGTTCTCCTCGTTTCAAAGCTGTCTAACTCTATTCGTTTTGATGTAAATTACTATGGTTTACTTTTTTATACTTCAAAAATTTATTATAAAAAAATATATAGTTTGTTTTTCGGATCCGATAATTCATTGTGTCGATACAATAATTCTGGCGATTCTATCGTGTTTTTTTTTAAATTAAATAAAGATCCTTTTTTTCTTATGAATATACATTTCACAACTTTATTTAAGCACATTAAAAAATGGTATGAAAGCCAAGGAACAAAAAAAATGAACAAAACGATTTAAAAAACGCTAAACTGACCCGAATGGTCTGACTTTAAAAATAAAAACCAGAACAAAAAGGTTTTAAAAAGGAAAAATAGTTGATCAAAATGATCTGAAACGAAAAAAAAAAAAGGTTTAAAACAGACAAAAAAAATTAACCCTTTCGCAGCTGAGGCATTTAACGGCTTCCCTTCACGCCTGTGTGCGGTACTGCGGTCTACTGCTGAGCTAATTTTTAAGTTTTATTTTTAGTTTCGCTCCTCTTGTTTAAACGCGTTTTTGTTGCGCTGCAACAATTCAGCAGCTGCTGAGGACGTATTGAACGCGGCTCTGTTTGGATGCACTTTCAGAAGAACTACATGTCCCATCCTACCACTTAGCAGAGACGCAGAGATTTTTGTTGATGCGCAGGTGGGAACCAATATTGGGCAAGCTGCGGGTCTTCTCGTATGCATCACTCAATCACAACAACCCCCCCCCAGCACACTATAGTACACACAGTGCCAAAAGAAATCCAGCATTGTAATTTCATCTACATACATCAAATGTCACAATTTTCACGAATACGTAAAATCACAAAAAAGAAGAGCTATGGCAAAAATGCATGTATGACGAGTCGTGAAAACGCAAAGCTAATTATACACAATCACATTGCATGAAAAAAGGACTAGATAAATCAACGTATTTCTGTGCACATTAGCACATGCAAGCACATTATTATTATTATACAGGATTTATATAGCGCCAACAGTTTGCGCAGCGCTTTACAATATAACATGACACTTACATTTGGCTATGACACACCGGATGTGCCTCAGCTGCTCCTGCTCGCGCGTCTTGAGGTCGGACCAGCGTTTTCGGAGCTGGTCCTTCGTCCGGTCTTTCCCAAATAATTCCGCGATGGTGGTGTGTAGCTTATCTAGGATACGGTTCTTGCGCGCGTTATTCTTTCTGCCGTAAGGGCCCTTACGGCAGTGGTAATCTTTAAGATCAAAGATGCGGACCAGCTCCAACATCTCGTCAAATGCCATGTTGCTGGCCCGCTTCTTCCTGGGTGTCTCTGGGGTGGAAGCAGATGAGGAGGTGTCCGAATGGGACTCTCTGTCTCTTCCTTCAGCCATCATAAATAATTTCTATATTTTTTGGCAATTGTCAAAACTCTCTACAAAAATGGCTCAATAAAGTTACGACATCTGCCGGCGCATGCGCGACCCGCGGACGAATCGGATCCGACCCGATTACGACTTTTCATATCGACAGAATTATCGGATCATTGGAAACAAAAAAAACAAGTGATATAACCGGTAATAGTTAAATATACAATGTCCAGAATTACCGAAATGGAACCGAAATCACGAATGGAACCGAAATCATGAATAGAGCGAAAATAAATTTCGATTTGACACATTTCAAGTCCATTCGAAAATTCCGAAAATACTTCGTTTCGGCTCGGAAAACTTTTCGGATCTGCCTTTTTCGGATCTAAAAACTTTCGGAAAATCGGCCGCATCCGAAAACACGAATCGGGAAATTTCGTGAAAATTCCGAAATTCCGTAACCCGAAACGCACATCCCTAATTTCAAGTGTGAGAAATCTCCATTATGCCTGAGTCAATGCTAACAGACACAGGTAATGTGCAAGCAGTACTTTTTCAAAGGAATGCAACCAACTTCTTTCACCTGCTTGATATAAAGGAGCAAGGTACTGTGTAAGCGGGTGTAATCAGTACAAACAAGACATGTTGTATCACTATTCTGGGCAGAAGAAAAGAATAAAATATATCTCTTTGTCCTGTCAAGTCAATGTATATGATGAATAGGTGTGTGGGATAAACTATGGTAAGTTTCTGTGACATTGAAAAAATCCTACTGGCTTGTAAATGTGAGATTTTTGTATGTCCTATCTTCTATAAAAGAGCTGATCTGACAAAGGAATACTAGATATTTGAAGAATGAAATCTGTGTTTCATGTCTTCATGTACCTCTGCTGGCTAGTGAAGTGCTGCGTAATGCCTCACCTGATGAAAAAACAGAAATCTAAATTGCATGTCTTGGTAAAATTTATAGAATTCTTTTTCATAACAGTGGTGTCAGATTAATATGGGATCTGCAAATTCAATTGTCCAGAGTGATAGATTTATCACCTTGCACAGTTGTTTGTTCAGAATACGAGTGTGCCTTCTTCTGAGTGTGCCTTCCTGGCTTTTGCTGTTTTCCTTGAGGAATGTTTTTGCCCTGCATGATGAAAAACCCGAAATCTAAATTGCATGTCTTGGTAAATATGAATAGGAATTTTGTTTCATAACACTATCCGGGTCATCATGATTACATTTTATTCTCTGACAGAAGCAGCAGCTCAGAACACAGGATCTACCATAACAAAATGACAATTAATAAAACACATAGAAATCATGTAAACCTACTTGTGTAGACGGATCGGGTCACAGGGGAACTCTGATACTGCCGGACGCCAACTGTTACTACAGTAATTGTGTAATTAGTCCCAGATGTGAGGTTCTGAAGAGTGACATTTAATGTGTTACTGGAGACAGTCCAAGAGCCGGAAGAATTCCTATAAGTTATACTAAATGTCTTTGTTACATTGGCCATATTTACTGGCTCTGTCCAGAACAAGGAAATGCTGTTTGATTCAACACTTGTAAAGGTCAAAGAGCTTGGAGGAGTTGGATCTGTTGGATAAAGTCATTTAATACATAGTTAACCTAAAAAAAATATGTTGATGATATTAAAAGCTTAATAATGCTTAAAGGGATACTCTAGGCAACATGACCACCTAAGCTATTTTAGGTGGTCATGATGCCGGAAGTATGCCGCCCTCTGTCCCCCTTCCCTCCGCTCAGCAGTTCAGCAGAAAAAGCTGAAAACAGCTGAGAGAGGCGGAGGACTTTACTTCACCCTCCCAGCTGTCAGTTAGCAGAGCGGGAATCATATTTCCCGCTTCTGCCGACTTTTGCCGAGTAGGAGACGTCATCGTGCTTCAGCGCGATGACGTCTCCAACTCGCCGCAGTAGCTGGCGGCAGCGGCTGAGGGTTAGTGTTGCGCGCATCCTCTTGCGCGCAACACTAATCCTCAGAGGGAGCCGGGAGGAAGCCTACCGATTGGCTGGCTTACGTGAGCAGCGCGCATGCGCGCTTCTCACGTAAACCAGAAGGCAAGTCCGATGCAAGAAGGATGGGTAACGGAAGAGGAGGGAGGTGAGTATATAAAAAAAAAAAAGACGCCGCTGGAAACAAGTGGATTTTAGGATAAGTATTACAGTTACACAAAAAAAAAAACATAACTTTTTATTAAGGGGATAGGGATAGATTAGGATAAAAAAACGGGGGGGGTGGTGATTTTTGAGTAGAGTGTTCCTTTAAGGTTTTTGATTTTAAAATTTTAAGTAGACAAAACTTAGAGATTACATAAGTTAATATTATTTTCCAATACTCACATGTTGCCTCTGTAACTGGACTCACTGTCTGCTCACAGTTACCACTTGTTGTCTGTATCACGATGGAGTAATTTCCGCTAGGAAATAAGTCTGTGAAATTCACTTGTGTAGAATTAGTTGTGATTGTGTTATTGACGTCTCCAGTCAGAGTGACAGTGTAATTATCCACTTTCCCTGCTGGATTTATCCAGGTCACAACAAGGAAACTCGTAGAACCAGAATTATTCACTGAGATATTCTGAGCCAGAGCCGGAACTGAATGAAGAAGAGGTAAATAAAGTAAATGCCCTTTTCGTTCTTTCTTCACAGATTCAATATTGGTGGTTATGATTTTTTTTTCAGAATATTGGTAAATATTTTGGCAATGCCAGGATTGGAATAGGTCCCAGATAGGTCTTCCTGTTTATTCTGCTCAATTTTGGATCAATTTTGATCCATACACGCTGTGTTACCTCAATTACCGTATTTTTCGCTCCATAAGACGCACTTTTCTCCCCCCAAAAAGTGTGGGGAAAAGTGGGTGCATCTTATGGAGCGAATGCCCCATGATATGCCCCAGCTCACCTGCCGCCGCCACGTTCGGCTCCCTCTGAGCGTGCGTCCGGCTGCAAGGAGCTTGGGCACTCGCCTGGGGGAGCCACGTGACCGCATTCTCGCGAGATCGCGGTCACGTGGCTCCCCCAGGCGAGTGCCCAAGCTTCCTGCCGCCGGACACATGCTCAGAGGGAGCCTAACGCGGCGGCGGCAGGTGAGCTGAGGCATATCCATGAGCTGCTGGGGCATATCCATGAGCTGCTGGGGCATATCCATAAGCGAGCTGGGGCATATCCATGAGCGAGCTGGGGCATATCCATGAGCTGCTGGGGCATATCCATGAGTGAGCTGGGGCAAATCCTTGAGTGAGCTGGGGCATATCCATGAGTGTGCTGGGGCATATCCATGTGCTGGGGCATATCCATGTGTTGGGGCAATATCCATGTGCTGGGGCAATATCCATGAGCTGGGGCATTATCCATGTGCTGGGGCATATCCATAAATTGGGGGGCATATCCATAACTTGGGGGGCAAATCCATGTGCTGGGGCAAATCCATGTGCTGGGGCATATCCATGAGTTGGGGCATATCCATAAACTGGGGGGCATATCCATAAACTGGGGGGCATATCCATAATCTGGGGGGCATATCCATGAGCTGGGGGACAGTATCCATGAGCTGGGGGCAGTATCCATGAGCTGGGGGACAGTATCCATGAGCTGGGGGCAGTATCCATGAGCTGGGGCAGTATATCCATGAGAGGAGCTGGGGCAATATCCATATATATATATATTACACTATTTGATTTCAGAATATTTATTTTCCTGTTTTCCTCCTCTAAAAACTAGGTGAGTTTTATGGTCAAGATGCGTCTTATGGAGCGAAAAATACGGTAATTGCCATATCTTTACCAGTCCTGTTTGCACTCCAAAATTGCCATCTTTTATCAGCTATATTTATTTATTTCCACTCAGCCCTAGGCCTGCTATTCTGTGCCCACCCCCCCCCCTGGTCATGATTCACTGCATTTGAGAATTTATTGCCTCAACATCCCCCAAAGATGCAATGTAATCCTGGATTTCTGTTTCTTCAGCATACTCAACTCCATACAGCTTCCAGGGCCAACCTCTATCACAGTGTCCTCCTAGCTCCCACCTGGACTTAGCTGCTTGCACTGGCAAATGATGTTGAATCCAACCCTGGTCCAATAGCTGACACCATATTTAATCTCCCCACTAAAAAAGGCCTCTCCTTTGTGCATTGCAACATCCGCAGCTTACTCCCTAAACTGGATGAGCTTAAAGCTTGTTGCTTCTATTACAAACCTAAAGTCATTGTGCTGACAGAATCATGGTTAACCCCTAAAGTGCCAGACTCTGCCATAGCAATACAAGGGTATTCATGCTCTAGAAAGGACAGAGCTAAGAGAGGAGGGGGAATTGTTATCTATGTTTACAACTCCATAAAGTTCACCCCGTTGCAGAATCCTAGCTCCTCGGCCACATTTGATTTCCTTTCTGGTATTATTGAGATCCCGTTCAGTAAAGCAAATATTGTTGCTGGATTCTACCTCCCACCGAGTTCCCCAGTGCACTCCCTTTCTGACATAACCCAAATTCTTAGTAAATTAGTTGCTCAAAGCCAAAAAAGTGAACTGCTGGTCCTCGGCGACTTTAATGTTGATTGGCTGAATCCTAAAAACAATAAACACTGCTCACTGTTTAAGGCTTTGTAGCTAACACAATTAATCTCCTCCCCCACTCGCATTAATATGAAAAGCCCTAACCACACCTTGCTTTACTGGATTCTCTCTTCATGTCCTGATCGAATACAGGAGGCAGGCATTCTCGCTAACAGTTTCAGTGATCACTGCCTAGTGTACTGTGTGCGCAAAATAAAGGCCACAAAATGTCCACCAAAGGTAATAATCACCAGGTCTTTCAAGAAATTTAATCTTGAATCCTTCCTAAATGATCTCAAACAGCTCCCATGCTACAGACTAAACCTAATCCCAGACCTGGACTGTGCAATTGAATACTTTCAAGCCGAGCTCCTGAAAGTCTGGAACGCCCATACCCCACTGCGCAAAGTGCGAGTAAATGGGGCCCACCTCCCCTGGGTTACAGCTGACCTCACGCATATGTACCAGTTTAGAGACTCCCTGTGGTCAAATTTCAAGAGTACTGGATCCATGAACGATCACTGTGAATACTGAAAATGCCGGAATGCATGCACAAAACAAACAAAAATGGATAAAGCCCAATATTTCAATGAAAATTTAAACAATAACATATCAAACCCAAGAAATTTTTGGAAAATCATAAGTAACATACAAGCACCCCACGTCCACTTCCAACCGGCTGCTGTCAAAGTAAACAACCAAACTGTGCAACACCCCCTAGATGTAGCAAATGCTTTTAATAATTATTTTGTTTGATGCGCCACCACCCTGATTGCTAAGCTAGGAAATGACACGCAATCAGAAAGGCCGCACACATGTCAGGCCCCACCAACAGTGCAAAGACCCTGTAACGCAGAGAAATTCAGTTTTAGACCAGTGCCTGTCAGTGCCATCACTAAACTTCTCCGTAACCAAAAAATGAAATACCAGTCTGGACCTGATCAAATCCCAGCAATGCTGCTGAAAATCAGTGCACCAGCAATTGCAAATCCTGTCGCAACCCTAATCAATGAATCACTGGCAACTGGAAACATACCCAAACTCTGGAAGATTGCAAGGGTTGTACCTATCCATAAAAGTGGAGACAATACTTTGGTATCCAACTATCGCCCAATATCACTGCTCCCTGTAATGTCAAAAATTCTGGAAAAATGTGTCTACACTCAATTACGTGATTATTATCAGTATCAGAATTATTTAACCCCAGATCAATCAGACTTTCATCCAAATCATTCAACTACAACTGCCCTTTTAAAAGTTTGTAATGATATCTAAGCGGGCATGGCAAAAAAGGAAACCTAACTGGAGCATCTTCCTTGATTTTTCCAAGGCTTTTGACACAGTAGACCATGGCATCCTATTACAAAAACTTAAAAACTCTGGTATTGGTGATAGCACGTTAACCTGGTTCCAATCACATGTGTCTGATAGGTCTCAATTTGTGTCCATTTCTGACAGCACTTCCCTTCCCCTCCCAGTCACGTGCGGTGTACCCCAAGGCTCGATACTCGGCCCCCTGCTATTCACAATATTCATAAACGATCTGCCCAATGTCTGCAAAGCCTCAACTGTACACATGTATGCAGACGACACTGTAATCTATACCAGCAAACCAAATCTCACACAGCTGGAGGCAGTCCTGCAAGATTAATTCACAGGGGTAGAAAAGTGGATTGCAGATAACAAACTTTTTCTAAATACTGACAAAACTGTTACAATGCTCTTTGGAACCGCACCTAAACTACACAAATTGCAAACACCCCATCTATGTGTTGGGACTAAATCAAATGGCACGCTGACCACAGTCACTTCTCTCAAATATCTAGGTATGTGGTTAGACCCACATCTATCTTTTGGCCCCACATCGAAAAACTCTCATCTAAACTCTACCCCAAACTAGGTGCCCTGTACAGAAACAAATCCTGCCTGAGCCCCGCGCTAAGAAAGCAGATTGTACAACAAATGCTTATGCCAGCCATTGAATACGGAGATGTAGTGTATGCAGCTGCCCCTCAAACACACCTCCAGAAACTTACTACATTGTATAACTCATTCTGTCGCTTTGTGCCACAATGTAACTACATGACCCTCCATTGTGACATGTAAAAAGAACTAAACTGGCCATCGCTGGAATCTAGACGCACCCTTCACCTTTCCAGCCTGGTGTATAAGAACTTTTCTGGGAAGCTACCACCCTACCTGAATATGCTGCTTCCCCCGGCAGTTCCCTCATCCTATAACCTCCGATCCAGGACCAGCACCTTACTTGCAATACCGCAATACAAAAAGAAAGTGGCTCCATCCTCATTTTCCTACAGAGCACAGCAAATATGGAATAACCTCCCAGACACCATCAAATCTTCCCCCAGTCTAAAGTCCCTTAAAACATCCCTATTAACATACCTCAATACGAAATGCACCTGTAAACATGTAACATAATGACTTTATTTCCTACATTTTTATTTTTCTGTTAATCTGTATATTTGGGTTTGTGTTAATATCTTGCATTTTACTATTTTGTATTTCTGTAATCACTCAATGTTCTTGTACCCAGGACATACTTGAAAACGAGAGAAATCTCAATGTATCCTTCCTGGTAAAATCCTTTATAAATAAATAAATTAATTAATTAATCAGATAATATGAAGCTTGTTGAATTACTTTGTAACCCTATCACTGTGTACTTAATTCTTATTATTTAAAAATAAGCTAATGACTCTATCACCCTTTTGCTCAAAACTAATGTTAAAACTATTGCCCATGACATGTTAATTTAACTAGATATGCCAGTGAGAAGTGAGCGTGTCCTCACCTGTGCAGGTCATATATGAGTCAGGTTCACTTTCTGTGACATTATCAGCCGCTCGTGTAAACACAGTGAATGTATATGTTTCTCCAGGCGTCAGATCAGTTACAACAGATTGATTTGTTGCAGTTGTTTGGTTTTTCAGTGTTACAGATGAGGAGTTTGCTGTTTGCACTCTGTAGCTATAATCACTCTTATACTCATCAGGATGATCCCAAATCAAGGAAACAGAATCTGACGTCACGTTACTGGATCGGAGCTGCTTCACTGGCAGAGGTTCTGGAAGTACGAAATAAAATAAAATATATAAATTTTGTTTTTGGAAACCCTAAATATCATAGTGTTAGAAACATAGAAAATTGTTGGCAGATAAGAACCTTTCGGCCCATCTAGTCTGCCCAATTACGTGGATACTTTACCTGGATTTATCTTTTGTTTAGGATAGCCTTATGCCTATCCCATGCTTGCTTAAATTCAATTACTGTTTTGGCCTCTACCACTTCAACTGGAAGACTGTTCCATGTATCCACCACCCTCTCAGTAAAATAATGCTTCCTGATGTTACTTTTAAACCTTTGCCCCTCTAATCTAAGACTATTTTGTCACAGTGCAAGCTGTTTCAGAATAATCCTAACCTAAATATATATATAAAAATAAAATAAAAAAGGATCAGAACAATAAGTGATCTTCTATCTATTCCCATGACTTTATCCCACTTTGAATGATATGGAAATATCG
The DNA here is from genome assembly GCA_009667805.1 of Leptobrachium leishanense. NCBI lineage: Eukaryota > Metazoa > Chordata > Amphibia > Anura > Megophryidae > Leptobrachium > Leptobrachium leishanense. Next base: position 112,765,099 of record CM019072.1, read on the forward strand.
CCATCTTCTGGTCGCCTCAGAAATTCCCACAATACAAATGATGCAGCTTCCAAATCTAATCAGCATCACATTTATTACATCATTTTATGGTGCAACCAGGAGATAGTGTTGCTTCCATAGAAAACCCAACCACTTCCATTCAGTTCCATGAGAGAATATTTGCGCTTATGTAACAAAAGTCTGTTACAGAACATACAGAAATCATATAAACCTACTTGTGTAGACAGATTCGCTCACAGAGGAACTTTGACACTGCTGGGCGCTAAGTGTTACTACAGTAATTGTGTAATTAGTCCCAGATGTGAGGTTCTGAAGAGTGACATTTAATGTGTTACTGGAGACAGTCCAAGAGCCGGAAGAATTCCTATAAGTTATATTAAATGTCTTTGTCACATCGGTCATATTTACTGGATCTGTCCAGGACAGGGAAATGCTACTCGATCCAATATCAGTAAATCTTAAGGAGTCTGGTGGTGTTGAATCTGTTGAAAAAATAAAAATAATAAAGGTCATGTGTAATATTATGTAAAAGCATCTTTTAAATCTTTAGCAGATGAAATCTAATGTAGCTGGTTCTGCAAAATAAAACAGTTAAAATATTTAGAAATTAAAAGAATTGGAAGATGTTTCCCATGTCCCAACTTTCATGCACTTTTATTTTGCACGATAAAAGGCCCTGCATATTAATACTTTGCTCAAAATAGTGTAAAGTGAATGCATTGGTCGTCATGGGATACTACTTTGTATCCGCATGTAGTCACTGAGCACTGTTTATAATATCTTGATTTATTGGGGAAGACAATGAAAACTTGCCATGAATTGGATTATTGGACAGAAATACCCGATCTTTTATTTTATTATGATTATTATAAGCCTTTCCAATTCATATGGATATTTATTTACAAAACATATTATTCTGTGAAACATCTTGATTAGAAACTCACCTGTGCAGGTTGCGTATGATACAGGTTCACTTTCTGTGACGGTATCAGCCGCTCTTGTAAAAACAGTGAATGTATATGTTTCTCCGGCCGTCAGATCAGTTACAACAGATTGATTTGTTGCAGTTGTTTGGTTTTTCAGTGTTACAGATGAGGAGTTTGCTGTTTGCACTCTGTAGATATAATCACTATTATACTCATCAGGTCCATCCCAAATCAAGGAAACAGAATTTGACGTCACATTACTGGATCTGAGCTGCTTCACTGGTAGAGGTTCTACAGACGAACATGTAAAAATAGTTTTGACTACATCCAACACAATGCAATGATGTGAGACAGTGAGTGACCCATTCACTCCATTCTATGGCCAAAGTCACACAGTGAGGAGGAAGTGATGGAAAGATACAAAAGATCACACAATGGATGCACCCAGTTACACATATAGAGGAAAATATCACACAATGGGTGCACCCAGTTACACCTATAGAGGAAAATATCACACAATGGATGCACCCAGTGACACATATAGAGGAAAATATCACACAATGGATGCGCCCATTGACACATATAGAGGATAATATCACACAATGGATGCACCCAGTTACACATATAGAGGAAAATATCACACAATGGATGCACCCAGCGACACATATAGAGGAAAATATCACACAATGGATGCACCCAGTGACACATATAGAGGAAAATATCACACAATGGATGCACCCAGTGACACATATAGAGGAAAATACTTTCTTAACTAAGCATACAAGAGAAAAACAAAGCACCGATATCAGCAACATAAGATAAATAAATAATTTCATTTTTGGTGGTAGGTTCCCTTTAATGAAAAATATTTAGTACAAATTTTGGACGACCCAAATAAACAGTCCAAACATACTCTGTTGAACCTATGTGTTTGTAACTTCCAGATAAAACTGAAAAGTGAAATTGTCATGCTGTGCACAATTCTAATTAATAAACAGAATAGGTGTCTGTGGAGGCGCTTGATGATTACTGGGGTTGCTGCCTACAAGGTGTATTTAACCAATCCTTGTTAACGGGAGTCGTCCCAGAAGACTGGAAATTAGCAAATGTTGTGCCCATTTACAAGAAGGGTAGTAGGGAGGAATCGGGGAACTATAGGCCAGTTAGTCTTACGTCAGTAGTGGGGAAATTAATGGAAACCATGTTAAAGGAAAGGATTGTTGAACATCTAAAAACACATAGATTACAGGATCAGAAACAACATGGGTTTACCTCAGGGAGATCATGCCACACTAATCGTATTGATTTTTTTGATTGGGTAACAAAAATAATAGACACAGGTGGTGCAGTAGACATTGCTTATTTAGATTTCAGTAAGGCTTTTGATACTGTTCCGCATAGAAGGCTTATCAATAAATTGCAATCTTTGAGTTTAGATTCCAATATTGTTGACTGGATTAGGCAGTGGCTGAGTGACAGACAACAGAGGGTTGTGGTAAATGGAGTTTATTCGGCACAAGGTCTTGTTACCAGTGGGGTACCTCAGGGGTCAGTACTTGGACCCATTCTCTTTAATATTTTTATTAGTGATATTGCAGAAGGTATTAATGGTAAAGTATGTCTTTTTGCTGATGACACAAAGATTTGCAACAGGGTTGACGTTCCTGGAGGGATCAGCCAAATGACAAATGATTTAGGTAAACTAAAAAAATGGTCGGAGTTGTGGCAATTGAGTTTTAATGTGGATAAGTGCAAGATAATGCACCTGGGATGTAAAAACCCAAGGGCTGAATATAGAATATTTGATACAGTCCTAACCTCAACATCTAAGGAAAGGGATTTAGGGGTCATTATTTCAGAGGATCTAAGGGTAAGTAGTCAATGTAATAGAGCAGCAGGAAATGCTAGCAGAATGCTTGGTTGTGTAGGGAGAGGTATTAGCAGTAGGAAAAGGGAAGTGCTCATGCCACTGTACAGAGCACTGGTGAGACCTCACTTGGAGTACTGTGTGCAGTACTGGAGACCGTATCTCCAGAAGGATATAGACCTCTTAGAGAGAGTTCAGAGAAGGGCTACTAAAATGGTGTATGGCTTGAAGGAGAAAAGTTACCAGGAAAGGCTTAATGATCTTAACATGTACAGCTTGGAAAAAAGACGAGACAGAGGAGATATGATAGAAACATTTAAATACGTAAAGGGAATCCACAAGGTAGAGGAAGGGAGTATATTTAAAAGAAAACAAAATAGCAAAACAAGAGGACATAGTCTTAGATTAGAGGGGCAAAGGTTTAAAAGTAACATCAGGAAGCATTATTTTACTGAGAGGGTGGTGGATACATGGAACAGTCTTCCAGTTGAAGTGGTAGAGGCCAAAACAGTAATTGAATTTAAGCAAGCATGGGATAGGCATAAGGCTATCCTAAACAAAAGATAAATCCAGGTAAAGTATCCATGTAATTGGGCAGACTAGATGGGCCAAAAGGTTCTTATCTGCCGACATTTTTCTATGTTTCTATGTTTCTATGTTTCTATGTGTTGCACATAAATCTCAACCTAAATGTGCAAATAGGATGTGTAGAAAAGTTGGGGTCCTAGTGGCGCAATGGATACTTCCTAGTGTGGAAGATTCTAATTTTATAAATCTAATGGTAATGCTAGAGGTCTAATATGAGTCAAATGTCATCAGGTATTGACAGAGGAGGGTGTTTCAATGGATCAATGATCCGCTAGTAATCGTGCAAATAACAATTTTGTGCAAAATCGCAACTAAGTGCAAATTGGACAACAACAACAATAGTGATATCTCCTTATATCATACGTGTGAGTCCATCTTATAATACAGGGTGTGTAATAAACCACATGTGCAAAAATGCATATAAAGTGCATATGCTCGTAATTCTTTTCTATTTGTAAGGTGCAAACACAAAATGTGTTGATGTGACTTCTAAAGAATCCGTAGAAATGTCCAGTGGTATATATTAGTCTCTAAATGTTCTACAGCCACAAAAAGTGCATGTACAAAAGGTGCAATTCCCAAAATGTAAATGGACCAGATCCAGGACTGTTAGTCGCCGTACAGTTTATGAATCATGATCTAATGTCCCAACGTTGTACTTCCTTCCCTCAATTGGTGGATTCCATTACATGGGGAAGAAAAAAGAAAAACGATAGTGCAGACTGTTGGAATTTGTTGAAGTGAGTATATATATTTAATTCACTCACGAATTATAGAGCCTAATGGATCCCGGCTCTAGGTTGGAATGCCTCACGCCAAATACAGGGTGACGTTCCCCCTTTTCCTGGAGTCTTCCAGTTGTCCTCAAATGAAACACATATGGAGAGACAATGCTCCCATAGCATAACACAGTATATATAATCTGAATAATTACAGTTGTCGTTCAACTAACCGATGTTGGAGCCAAGATTGTCTCAGGCTCAGCTTAAGGGCAAATGGTACTTCTCAATCAGGTGAGTACCTTACCCCTCTTTCCTGCAGTGCCTCTTTGTTTCTGTCCAGTTCTGTGTTGACATCCAGATAGGGAAGAAAATAAAGGAAGGTGGGGGGAGGATAGAGAAATCTTTCTACTTTTACCTTTAGACTGCCTCCCTCAATCCAGAGAAATGAGATAGCAGAAACTTGTACCAGAATGATAACCAAAGATGAGAATTAGGTAAAAAAATAACCAAAATTTATTCCATAAAACAAGGGGAGGGGGTTACTGTAAGGCGTTTCGGCACTTTGCCTGTGCCTTCTTCAAACAGTATGGCGTGTAGGGTAAGGGGAGATTGTGCCTAGTGTCCTTCTTTCATGCTCAAATCATAATAAGTCCACATATTGGCAGAGTTCGGGAATTATGCTCCACTTCCGGGTTCACGGTGGCTGCGGTCACGTGATGGCCGTCGCGTCATCAGTATGCATCGCCGCCATCTTGATTTTGAGTTCCAGCATGGATACCTTGCGTTCCAGTCTGGTTATCACCATCTGCGGCTTGGTATAGCATAATACAGGGGCGATCTTCTTCCTTTGGCATTCCGTTGCATAAATAAACACATTATAACCCAAACCTTGTGCATATATTGGGGGTCTAGTGCTATATAGGTAGAATATAGCAATAGACCCCCAATATATGCACATGTTTTGGGTTATAATGTGTTTATTTATGCAAAAGAATGCCAAAGGAAGAAGATCGCCCCTGTATTATGCTATACCGAGCCGGAGATGGTGATAACCAGACTGGAACGCAAGGTATCCACGCTGGAATGCAAAATCAAGATGGCAGCGACGCATACTGATGACGCGACGGCCATCACGTGACTGCAGCCACCGCAAACCCGGAAGTGGAGCATAATTCACGAACTCTGCCAATAAGTGGACTTATTATGATTTGAGCATAAAAGAAGGACACTAGGCACAATTTCCCCTTACCCTACATGCCATACTGTTTGAAGAAGGCACAGGCGAAGTGCCGAAACGCCTTACAGTAACCTCCTCCCCTTATTTTATGGAATAAATTTTGGTTATTTTTATACCTAATTCTCATCTTTGGTTATCATTCTGGTACAAGTTTCTGCTATCTCATTTCTCTGGATTGAGGGTGGCAGTCTAAAGGTAAAAGTAGAAAGATTTCTCTATCCTCCCCCCACCTTCCTTTATTTTCTTCCCTATCTGGATGTCAACACAGAACTGGAGACAGAAACAAAGAGGCACTGCAGGAAAGAGGGGTAAGGTACTCACCTGATTGAGAAGTACCATTTGCCCTTAAGCTGAGCCTGAGACAACCGAGGCTCCAACATCGGTGAGTTGAACGACAACTGTAATTATTCAAATTATATATACTGTGTTATGCTATGGGAGCATTGTCTCTCCATATGAGTTTCATTTGAGGACAACTGGAAGACTCCAGGAAAAGGGGGAACGTCACCCTGTATTTGGCGTGAGGCATTCCAACCTAGAGCCGGGATCCATTAGGCTCTATAATTCGTGAGTGAATTAAATATATATACTCACTTCAACGAATTCCAACAGTCTGCACTATCGTTTTTCTTTTTTCTTCCCCATGTAATGGAATCCACCAATTGAGGGAAGGAAGTACAACGTTGGGACATTAGATCACGATTCATAAACTGTACGGCGACTAACAGTCCTGGATCTGGTCCATTTACATTTTGGGAATTGCACCTTTTGTACATGCACTTTTTTGGGCTGTAGAACATTTAGAGACTAATATATACCACTGGACATTTCTACGGATTCTTTAGAAGTCACATCAACACATTTTGTGTTTGCACTTTACAAATAGAAAATAATTACGAGCATATGCACTTTATATGCTCGTAATTATTTTCTATTTGTAAAATTTGTAGAAGTGGTAGAGGCCAAAACAGTAATTGAATTTAAGCAAGCATGGGATAGGCATAAGGCTATCCTAAACAAAAGATAAATCCAGGTAAAGTATCCATGTAATTGGGCGACTAGATGGGCCGAAAGGTTCTTATCTGACCACATTTTTCTATGTTTCTATGTTTCTATATGCATTTTTGCACGTGTGGTTTATTACACACTCTGTATTATAATATGGACTCACACGTATGATATAAGGAGATATCACTATTGTTGTTGTTGTCCAATTTGCACTTAGTTGTGATTTTGCACAAAATTGTTATTTGCACGATTACTAGCGGATCATTGATCAATTGAAACACCCTCCTCTGTCAATACCTGATGACATTTGACTCATATTAGACCTCTAGCATTACCATTAGATTTATAAAATTAGAATCTTCCACACTAGGAAGTATCCATTGCGCCACTAGGACCCTAACTTTTCTAATTAATAAACAGAAACTGCTTAAGTAATGATGGGTTAATCAGCTTCACTTCATTCTCTAGAGATAAGAAACTATTAAAGTAATACTTGTAAATGTTGTACACTATTGTATACTTGCACCTCCTTGTGTGGATTTTCAATTAAATGTGTTTTGTTTTGTTTTTTTTTAAAAAAAGGGAATACAGGTAAAACATAAGGAATGTTGCAATGTTGCAAATGAGATACAGTGGTTCTCCTTTCTGGATGAAGATTTAGTGACCAGCAAAACATATAATAAGCTATAGAAATACAACAAGGAACAGGTAAATGTGCAGTGATACAGAATCCCTAAAACAACTCATCTCAAGTCGATACTCTAGTTAATAACATGATATTTAATAATATATTTCTGAATATTCAAAACACTATTCAGTTCATCTTCCTATCCAGGTCATGATTAAATTGTATTTTATGACAGAAGCAGCAGCTCAGCACACAGGATCTACCATAACAAAATAGCAATTAAAACAACTCATAGAAATCATATAAACCTACTTGTGTAGACGGATCGGGTCACAGGGGAACTCTGATACTGCCGGGCACTAACTGTTACTACAGTAATTGTGTAACTAGTCCCAGATGTGAGGTTCTGAAGAGTGACATTTAATGTGTTACTGGAGACAGTCCAAGAGCCGGAAGAATTCCTATAAGTTATATTAAATGTCTTTGTCACATCGACCATATTTACTGGCTCTGTCCAGGACAGGAAAATGCGGTTTGTTTCAACACTGCTAAAGGTCAAAGACCCTGGAGGAGTTGGATCTGTTGAATGAAGTAATTTAATATATAGTTAAACTAAACAAAATATATTGATGATATGAAACTTTTAATAATTCTTACATTTTTTGATTTTAAAATTTTACGGAGACAAAAGTTATAGAGTTTCAATAAGTTAATATAATTTTCCCATACTCACATGTTGCCTCTGTCACTGGACTCGCTGTCTGGTTACAGTTACCACTCACTGTCTGTATCACGATGGAGTATTGTCTGCCGGGCAGTAAGTTTGTGAAATTCACTTGTGTAGAATTAGTTGTGATTGTGTTATTGACGTCTCCAGTCAGAGTGACGGTGTAATTATCCACTTTCCCTGCTGGATTTATCCAGGTCACAACAAGGAAACCCGTAGAACCATAATTATTCACTGTGATATTCTCAGGTAGTTCAGGAACTGATTGAAAAAGAGGTAAATAAAGTAAATATAATAGTCGAATGCCCTTTTCCTTCTTCCTTCACAGATTCACAGTATGTTTTTGTATCGGTTATGATTTTTTCATAATATTGGTAAATATTTTGGCAATGTCAGGATTGGAATAGGGCCCAGATTGCTTTTATCGTCTATTCTGCTCAATATTGATCGATACACGCTGTGATCCCCCATTTAATCAGATAGTATGAAGCTTGTTGCATTACTTTGTAACCCTATCTCTGTGTACTTAATTCTTATTATTTAAAAATAAGTTAATGACTCTATCACCCTTTTGCCCAAAAATAATCTTAAAACTCTTCCCAAGACATGTTAATTTAACTAGATAAGTCAGTGAAAAGAGAACTGGCACTCACCTGTGCAGGTTGTATGAGAGACAGGTTCACTCTCTGTGACAGTATCAGCCGCTCGTGTAAACACAATGAATGTATATGTTTCTCCGGCCGTCAGATTAGTTACAACAGATTGATTTGTTGCAGTTGTTTGGTTTTTCAGTGTTACAGATGAGGAGTTTGCTGTTTGCACTCTGTAGCTATAATCACTCTTATACTCATCAGGATGATCCCAAATCAAGGAAACAGAATCTGACGTCACGTTACTGGATCTGAGCTGCTTCACCGGCAGAGGTTCTAGAGTCACAAAATAAAATAAAATATATAAATTAGTTTATGGAAACCCTAGGTATCATATTGTTATCTTAAAATATAATGTCACATGGGAGGGAAATGTCTTGATAAAGTGCAAGATTTTCAGTATAATCCTAACCTAAATATATATATATATAAATATAAAATTTTAAAAAAGAGAACTGTAAGTGATCTTCCATCCATTCCCATGACTTTATCCCACTTTGAATGCTAAGAAAATGTCGCCACCTGCTGGTCGCATCAGAAATTGAACGCAATACAAATGTTGCAGCTTCCGAATCTAATCGGCATTGCATTTATTACATTATTTTATGGTGCAACCAGGAGATAGTGTTGCTTCTATAGTAAAACCAATCACTTCCATTCAGTGCCAAGAGAGAATATTGGCTCAAATGTAACAACAGTCTGTAACAGAACATATCATTGAAACCTACTTGTGTAGACGGATCGGGTCACAGGGGAACTTTGACACTGCCGGGCACTAACTGTTACTACAGTAATTGTGTAATTAGTCCCAGATGTGAGGTTCTGAAGAGTGACATTTAATGTGTTACTGGAGACAGTCCAAGAGCCGGAAGAATTCCTATAAGTTATATTAAATGTCTTTGTCACATCGGTCATATTTACTGGCTCTCTCCAAGACAGGGAGATGCTACTCGATCCAATATCATTAAATGTTATGGAGCCTGGTGGTGTTGGATCTGTTGAAATAAAGTAATATTATGTAAAAGCATCTTTGAAATCTTTAGCAGACGAAATCTAATGGTATTGGTTCAGCAAAATAAAACAGTTAAAATGTTTAGAAATTACGAAAATTGGAAGATTTTTCCCATGTCCCAAATTCCCAACACTTTCATTTTGCACGATAAAAGCCCCAACTTTAATCAAAATTGTGTAAAGTGAATGTATTGGTCGTCATGGGATGCTACTTTGTATCCGTATGTAGTCACTGATCACTGTTTATAATATCTTGATTTATTGGGGAAGACAATGAAAACTAGCCATGAATTGGATTATTATTATTATTATTATGAAAACTAGTGATAAATTGGATTATTTGATAGAAATATCTGATCTATTATTTTATTATGATTATTATGAGCCTTTCCAGCACATATAGATATTTATTTACAAATGTTTATTGACATAAAATATTATTCTCTGAAACATCTTGATAGCATTTACAATCTCACCCATGCAGGTCGTATATGAAACAGGTTCACTTTCTGTGACAGTATCAGCCGCTCGTGTAAACACAGTGAATGTATATGTTTCTCCAGGCGTCAGATTAGTTACAACAGATTGATTTGTTGCAGTTGTTTGGTTTTTCAGTGTTACAGATGAGGAGTTTGCTGTTTGCACTCTGTAGCTATAATCACTCTTATACTCATCAGGATGATCCCAAATCAAGGGAACAGAATCTGACGTCACGTTACCGGATCTGAGCTGCTTCACCGGCAGAGGATCTAGAGTCAAATTTTTAAAAATAATTTTATGATTTACTAGAGTTTGCAGATATAAAGTATGGTTAATGTCAATTAAAAAAAAAAATCAGAGATTGCGCAATTGGAAATGATGTACTTGTGGGAATTGTAGTTTTTGTGAAACATAACTTATCATGGGTATGAGACTAAACAATAAGGCTTTTATAACTCCTGTAGATGGATGGTGTATGTCTGGTTGAAGTTGCAAACAGAACAATTAGAATTATACAGTAGCTCATTGCTGTTTTGACAAAGATAACCCCGCCACTGCCGCAATTGTGTATACACGATAAGCAGTAGCAGACACTGCATCCTGAGATCATTTTAACCCTTTCGCTGCTGAGCCTTTTGCCACCTCTGTGCTGAGCTCATTTTAACCGGTTTCGCTCATCATGTTTAACCGCGTTTTGAAGCCTTATTTTAATATATGACCCAGACATATTATATATCGTTCTTTCCGGCAGACTGTGCAGATTCATAATATGTCATTATTATATGTATACGTTATGTCATGTCTGTATATTATAACAAAAAATGCAATAAAATTTGAATTTTCAATAATTTACAATGTGTAAAGTGTTTTCTTTCACATTTTAAAATGCGATCGTTTGCGGTTATATTTTCTATGGGTTGCGCTTGTTAAAAAAATTAGAAATGAGGAATCGTTACTTTTTTTTGGGGAAAATTACGTGTTTTTTAGCAAACGCCCCCCGTAGAAAAAATTGTTAGTGCAGCATCATTGTTCACATTATAATTGAAATGGGAACAATATTGTTGCACTAATAAATCTAAAAAAACCCAAAAAACATTTTTTTAATTTTTTTAATTTTATTTCTATTTTTAATTTTGTTTTTTACATTTTACATGGTCATGTTTGGTATCATTGGAAAGGCCACACGCTGGCCGTTACAATGATAGCAAACATAAACTCCTAGCTGTCACGGATCGGGAGATAGGGGGTTCATTGGAACCCCCTATCTCCACTATAGGTGGCAGCAAGGGGTTAATTTCAAAACTGGCGCCATTGCGCTCTTTGCGATGATGCCAGTCATTAGGGGGATATCCCGGAAGCTTGGCCGACATTCAAGATGTCGGCCAGCTCTGGGAGGGGACCGCGATACGGCGCATGTTGGCGCTATATCGCGATCCAGCCCCCTAGGGGTTAAAGACAGCCGCCGCTTGGAAGGGCAGGCTGTGCCCTTCCAGGTGGTGCTTGTCTTTAATTGCTGGCCTGCGGGGAAGGGGAGGGGGAGAGGTCCGAAGGACCTTCCCCCCCTCCCCTTCAGGCACCTTCCCTGCAATGACGCCAATCATGCCCGCCGGGGTCCCGGAGGCTGGGCTGACATCGATGATGTCAGCCCACACCGGGGGGCCGAGCGATCAGCCAGAATACCGGCTGATCGCGGCTGCAAAGGGAGGACGCGCTCAGCGCGTCCTCCACAGCGAAGTACCAATGCGGTTGGACGCGTTCAGCGCGTCCACCGCAATGAAGTGGTTAATACCATCTGGGGCTGTGCTTTATCAATGCAGATTAAAATATTTTGTTGCAAACACATTTCATTTCCTTTTGGGCTCCAGAAGTTGCCCCAAATGTTTCTGCTTTCTGGGCAGGATGCCCGAGATGACCAAAATCTTTTAAAATCAACTGGAGAATGTCTCTATCTGACATTTCTCCAGCTGATCCTGCACGGAGCCCGAACTGCAGTAACTCCTTTTGGCCAGCAGATGGTGATATCTCCCTGCCGAATAGGATTTTACATTAAGGAATACATTGGAAAATTCCAAAATATTTCTTACTGTTTAATAATTAAAAATATTGTTTTGTTTATTCAGTTTAATTTTCAGCTAAAAGTCTCTTTATTTAATTATTTTCTAGGATTTTTTAAGCATTTTTGGGGATTTTTTTGGTAATTGTTTTTTCCTGATTTTTTTTAATAGTGCTTTTTTCTGTAACAGACCTTTTTATTATTATTCATAGGAAATTATATGTCATTTTCAGGCATCTTTGTGCAGTAGTTTTTTTGCAAACAGCTTTTAAAGGTTGCTGTGGGTTTTTTTCTCTAGTGGAATTTCAGTTCTCTTTGAGTAACCCTGTTAATGATTTATTTATAAACATTTAAACCAGCTTTCTATTCAAACCAGCCTTCAGTTAAATTTTCAAACAGATCCAGAAGGACACAAACCCTATAACACAACACAACATACATAAATCATGTAAACCTACTTGTGTAGACGGAGTCACTCACAGAGGAACTCTGATACTGCCGGGCGCCAACTGTTACTACAGTAATTGTGTAATTAGTCCCAGATGTGAGGTTCTGAAGAGTGACATTTAATGTGTTACTGGAGACAGTCCAAGAGCTGGAAGAATTCCTATAAGTTATATTAAATGTCTTTGTTGCATCAGCCATATTTACTGGGTCTGTCCAGGACAGGGAAATGTTGCTTGTTCCAACACTGGTAAAGGTCAAAGAGCCTGGAGGAGTTGGATCTGTTGAATAAAGTCATTTACTATATAGTTAACCTAAACCCAATATATTTATGATATGAAAAGTTTAATAATGTTAAAGATTTTACAATTTAAAAGAGATATCAGTGATAGCATTTTTTTTTTTTTGAGACAGTATTTTACCAGGAAGGACACATTGAGATTTCTCAAGTATGTCCTGGGTGGCGAGTATGTACTGTTAGGTGTCTTGCCCAAGGACACTTACTGGAAAGGTTGCTCGCTGGCATCGAACCCATGACTCCACAGGCTCTCTCCATGCAGAGCAGTGACATTACCTCTACCCCACCCAGCCAGTTCAGATGTTAATATAATTTTCCCATACTCACATGTTGCCTCTGTCACTGGACTCGCTGTCTGGTTACAGTTACCACTCACTGTCTGTATCACGATGGAGTATTGTCTGCCGGGCAGTAAGTTTGTGAAATTCACTTGTGTAGAAGTAGTTGTGATTGTGTTATTGACGTCTCCAGTCAGAGTGACGGTGTAATTATCCACTTTCCCTGCTGGATTTATCCAGGTCACAACAAGGAAACTCGTTGAATAATCATTGATTAAGGTGATATTTTCAGATACTCCAGGAACTGAATGAAAAAGAAGACGTAAATGAGGTTAATATAACTGATGTTTGCGCTTTATCATCATCTTAAATCAAAGATTCACAGTATGGTAAGAACTTCTTCAAGGCATGTTGAATGGTTTAATGGTATGACTGTATAGTTTTGTTCATAGTAGTATATTACATTATGAGCATTCATGTGACAGCAACATATTATGCAGAGGTTTACAAATAGGGAGATACAGGCAAAAGGTAAATGGATACAAGAGGACTAAGGCTAGGGACAGATGAGCGCATTTTCTGCGGCCACCGTCAAAATGTACGTCGATGCGTGCGCATGCATTTTTTCACGGAATACGCTTAAGTGGTCAGACGACCAAAGTCGCACAGTCGCAGGTACTCACCAACGCAATTCTAGGGAAATCCGGCTGTTTGAACGTTATGTAGGCCGCACACTAGCAGCGTCTGACGTCTCCTAATCACGCACACACGCTGCCATGCGGCCGCAGCACACTCTGTACGTCTGTAGCAGCGGTTTCACGTTCTGAGAAAAATGCGTTCATTTGCCGGTTGCGTGGTGTCGGCGCACTTTTGTACGCACGTACTGCGTATATTGGCCGTCATTGGCCGTTATGTGCTGCTACTGCCGCCGTGATTTAGTGCGCCTGCACGCGCGTTCCGACTGCCCCACTCTGACCCTAGCCTAAGAGCTCTTGGCACAATCTGGTAAATGCAGCACTCGCGTAAGTGCACTGCCAGCAGCATGGAACGTACTGGGCTTTTCCTCTGTTTGTTCATTGGCTGGTGACTATCAATGAGTCAGTTTGGAAGTTTTTTAAAAGGTACACAAAAAACGTCAGTCCCAGATCCATTTAAACTCCAATAGCATGAGTTTAATTAAATGTAAAATCAGTTTGTTTTCAACCTTTATTCTGCTGAAAATGAACCATAAATGCTGTAATCCCTGAAGTCACGAAATGTAAAGATATGTATCATGTTTTTGCTTGTAATCATAACGCATGTCTAAGCTAAGTATTCAGAAATAAACGAATGACTCCCCTACCCCTTCTTCTTAGCTCATATTAAAAGTTTTGCCCGAACCGCGTTTTAACTGGTTCTGTCAATTCAGAAGTGCACCTTGACTCACCTGTGCAGGTCGTATATGGGACAGGTTCACTTTCTGTGACAGTATCAGCCGCTCGTGTAAACACAGTGAATGTATATGTTTCTCCAGGCGTCAGATTAGTTACAACAGATTGATTTGTTGCAGTTGTTTGGTTTTTCAGTGTTACAGATGAGGAGTTTGCTGTTTGCACTCTGTAGCTATAATCACTCTTATACTCATCAGGATGATCCCAAATCAAGGAAACAGAATCTGACGTCACGTTACTGGATCTGAGCTGCTTCACCGGCAGAGGTTCTAGAAGCACCAAATAAAATACATTTTATGGAATCATTCACTATTACATTTCTATCTCAGGTAGGACACCCTTTTCTGATGTTGTTGGCATCAGTCAACTTCTAAAGGGAAATATTGGGGCGAGGCAATATGCCTTAGTGTTTCTGTCTATTACGTTCGATCTTCTGTATTAGTTGCTTCTGTAAACAGGAGGGAGCCATTAAATGAAACTGCCAGTGGCACCACCACCACTGGTAATGGCTCCTAGAGGCTAAAGGACTCCATGAAGACAACTACAACCCTGCGTGAGCTCACATTTAACTGGGTGCCCGATGACACTGCAGAAAAACAATAAGAACTGTTCCCAGTGTTCTACTGCACATGGTCAGGGGGGGTGGGTGGCAGATCAGAGAATGGGAATTTCTTAGTGTCCTTACTTTAAAGTGTTAAGTGATTCTGCAAAAGCAAAGCCACTTAATATCAGGGTATCTGAGCTGGTATTTGTTTATGAATACTGTCTCAAAATGAGAATAACAAGCTATCATAGAATAGCTCGTTGTTCTCTAGCTGGCCCATTGTTTCCTCTTCCCATACAAAGCATGGGAAGCATTATCAAACAGTTAGTAGCTGATAAAGCTGATCATGGTGGAATAGCAGCTCTAGCCATTAAATTAACAAGTGCATGTACTACACATCTGGTTTTGTTCATTTGGTTTAGTGGCCGGGATGCACTAGGGCCCAGGAATGGCACATGGTAGTTAAATACATTTGATGGATTGCGAGATGTTTCAGTGAATCCTAACCTGAGTAAAACACAAAAGAAAGATGGAAAGTGGTATCCAAACCTTAAACTTCCATCTCTTCCATTTAGAAAAAGGTCATTTTGACTTTTTATTCTTCCAGAGGGAACATTGGCTCTATTGTAACAACTGTCAATCACAGAACACAAATATATATACAGCCTCTAAACCTACTTGTATAGACGGATCCGTTCACAGGGGAACTCTGATACTGCCGAGCGCCAACTGTTACTACAGTAATTGTGTAATTAGTCCCAGATGTGAGGTTCTGAAGAGTGACATTTAATGTGTTACTGGAGACAGTCCAATTGCCGGAAGAATTCCTATAAGTTACATTAAATGTCTTTGTCACATTGGTCATATTTACTGGCTCTGTCCAGGACAGGGAAATGCTGTTTGTTCCAATGCTTGTAAATGTTATGGCGCCCGGTGGTGTTGGATCTGTTAAATCAATCAAATACAAAACAGCAACTAGTGTTACTGACTCAGCAATATAAAACAGCTGGAATATTCAGAAATTACAGGAACTGATTTATCACCCATCTTTATTGAGATACTCACATGTTGCTTCTATGACTGGACCTTCCAACCGGTCACAACTACCACTCACTGTCTGTATTATGAGGGAGTACTGGCTGCCGGGTAGCAGGTCTGTGAAGCTCACTTGTGTAGATTGAGTTTCAGTTAATCGATTTATGTCTCCAGTCAGCGTGACATTATAATAATCCACTTTTCCTTCGGGATTTATCCAGCTGACATCAAGGGAATTAACAGAGTTATTATTTTGAATTGTAACATTTCGAAGTGTGCCGGGGACTGAAAGCCAAAACAAAAGAATTGTTATATTGCATTTTATACTCATGCAATCTGCAGTATGTTAAACATTGGAAAGTTTATTCCATTTTTCCTTTGTCCAAGCCATGCCTATGTCATGGCTCCATGGGTGTGTTGACCCTTTTAACTAGATGTAGGGGACCAACAGCTGATAATTCCCGGTATCAGTGTGTTACAGGAATTACAAATATAAAATAAAATCACTGAGAAGATTCATTTGTTATAATTTAAGCCAGTATCCTCACAGTAGGGTGGTCCTGATCTGATCCATTTGATCGGATAAGAACTTGATCTTGAATTTTTCCGGAATAAGGAGATTTGTATTTATCAAGCCAATTTAACCCCTGTGTCCTACAAATGTGGATCAGCCAGTCTATCATCTTCCTAGCTGGAATCCAAGAGTCTTTACGTTGAGTAGTAATCCCATGGTAAAGTCTAAACACAGGATAGACACAGCATCTCTACCTTCCCTTTCCCTCCTCATGTGTTTGTTTGTCGTCTTTGTTAAGTAGGAACTGTGGGTAACATTCAATAACTGGTTTGAAATATGTATGATATGTGAAATATGCACATGAGCACATACCATGGCACGTACATGAATGGGATTCTGTGACTCAGCCTGTCTGTACTATGTGCTCTGTCGGGTGTAGTTGCCTAAGGCGAATACAAATCTCTTGCTACATGACACTGTCTCATGGTTAATATTGTCATGGCTTTGCAACTGTATCCACAAAAGAAAAATCCCTTAACACTTGTTTTTGAAAGCTGGTATTTTTTTTTATTAATACCGGCTCTAAGGAGAAGAAAGAGCTCTGTTGGGAATGCTGGCTCTTCTCCTACTAGGTGCAAATTAATGGTTCCAATACAAAGTATAGGAGCCGTTAATATACAGGATCCTGCCGAAACGTCCAAGATGCAAGTGGCTCAGATGTAACATCGGTAGGATCCATTAAGCTTGCATCTGTCACATCCCTCCATTAGCCTAACAGTCCAGTTGTGATCTAATCCAATAATAATAATGTAACATTTGTTGCAAGTTAGATAACCAGTATTAAGCACAAAACCTAAATTTCCTTTAGTTTCTTCTACCATCACTATAATAATGTGTATATTATTCTTATCCTGCTTTAGGGGTAATTTTAAACTCACGTGTGCAGGTCGTATACGAGACAGGTTCACTCTCCGTGATATTATCAGGTGCGATTGTAATCAGTGTGAATGTGTAAGCTTCTCCTGGTGTCAAATCAGTTAAAAGAAACATTTCACTCATCAGGATAGTTTCATTTATCATTATGGATGAGGAGTTTGTTGTTTGCACTCTGTAGGTATAATCACTCTTATACTCATCGGGACGATCCCAAATCAATGAAAAAGAATCTGAAGTCTTATTTTTGTCTTGAATATGCTTCACTGGCATTGGTTCTAGAAAAATAGAAGAAATATGCTGAAAATTTTAAAATGTTGACACGTATTCTATATGTTTCTCATGGAGTCCAAAAATATAGATTTCATCTACAGCTGGACATGCGCACAACGATAAGTTTTGGATCAATCATTACGTATATTAGTTTCAGTGCGTTTGTTATGGTACCGTGATTCATTTTTCAGATCGATTAGTTATATCGTTTTTTTAGTAATTCATATTTTGGATCGCTACGTATTTAGTTTCTATTAGTTATTTTGGTTTTATTAGTTATTTCAAAATGACAAACGGATGACTTAATTGCTTAGATTAGAGTAAAAAAAAATCATCCCCTGTCCTTGCTGCTGAAACCTATTCAGCACCAAGGACAGCAGCTCTGCAGTCTTCTAAGCAGAAGATCCCCTGGCCTTGGTGCTGAAACCTATTAAGCAACAAGGACAGCAGCTCTGCGAGGCTCTGTAGCTCCGCAGTGCTTCTGTCCTTAGTGCTGAATAGGTTTCAGCACCAAGAACAGCCCCCCATTGGATGCAGCCAGACTGAAGGAAGGGAAAAAAGCATTACATTTGGCAAAGAAAAAAAGCCTCATTTTAAAATATTTAGGAATTCAAAAATTTAACCAAAAAAATCCCCCAAAATGCCTAAAAAATCCTAAAAATAAATAGAGAGACTTTTTACTGCAAGTTAAAAGAATAAACAGTTGAATAAATATCTAATAAAAATAGGGAATATTATTTACATTGAAACCTATGGGAATCACCTGTTTAAGCCTGTCAAATGAACCACCGAAAATCAGGGCATTTCACTGACATTTCGGTGCTGTTCGGTGTTCTATAAATAGATTAACCATTACTTGTTTATGGGGATTTTCACTGCCACCGAACCGCACCAAACGGCACCATGGCGCTGTCCATGGCCTCTGTTGCTGAATACAACAGATTCAGTACCACGGGCCAATGGACAGGGACGCGGTGCTGCAGAATCTTCGAAACAGAGAAACGGAATCAATTGTTTCTAATCCGTTTTGTTTTCATTCCATTTCAGACAGAACCGATTCATTATTTTGGACGTGCTTCTGAAATACGAATCGGTAAATTTTGTCCAAGTTTTGAATCAGAACGAAATGCACATCTCTATCTACAGCAAATTAAAGGTTTCATAATAATAATAACAAAGCCAATTGTTACAGAGGATGCTTGTTATTAAATAAATATATTGTATGTTCTGTAAATATC
Source organism: Leptobrachium leishanense (assembly GCA_009667805.1). NCBI lineage: Eukaryota > Metazoa > Chordata > Amphibia > Anura > Megophryidae > Leptobrachium > Leptobrachium leishanense. Next base: position 112,783,983 of record CM019072.1, read on the forward strand.
CCAAGATGATTTTTATCTTTATTTATGTATGACATAAATAAAACAACAAGTAATCATGTGAACCTACTTGTATAGACAGATCCAGTCACAGGAGAACTGTGATAATGCAGGGCACCCACTGTTACAACACTAATTGTGTAATTGGTTCCAGACGTGAGACCTTGAAGAGTGACATCTAAAGTGTTACTCGATACTGTCCTAGACCCTAAAAAATTGGTATAAATTATATTAAATGTCTTTGTCACACTTTCCATATGTTCAGGGTCTCCCCAGGACAATGAAACACTGCTTGTACCGATGTTGGTAATCGTTATGGGACCAGGTGGAGTTGGATCTATTAAAAAGAAAAATAACTCTTATATGAAGTGAATTTTCAATACACAGCATATTACATACAATGTAATAAACCCAACAACCCAGAAAGGACTTTACCAAGATAACCAGTTATACTTACATGTGGCCTCCACCAGTGGACCTAATGTGAGACCACATCTAAAACTAAAGACCTGTAATTTTATGGAGTATTGCGTGCCGGGCACTAAGTCTGTGAAATTAACTTGTGTAGACGTATTTTCCATAACCAGTGGGGCATCTCCATTCAGAATAAGGTTGTAATAATCTACTTTCCCTTCCGGCGTCTCCCAGTTTACATCAAGGAAATTAATAGAATTTTGGTTTCGCACTCTGATATTCTGAGGCATTCCCGGAACTGAAATAAAAGTGAAAAAAAAAATGTTTTATTAGATATAAGTTAGGTTCTTGTCATCATTCTTCCCTGGGTTACATGTTTTGTCAACCTTACTACATGCTTATAGATTTACCATGATCTCTCAGCTTTTCCAAAATGTCTTGGATTCACCTGATTGCATAATTTTGATATGGTTTATGTTTTCCAATGCATATTTTAGTGTGTATTTATATTAAGTAGATGCGCAATGTAAGATTGCTGTAAAAATGTCATTTGGCCGTATAACATGTCATTGATTGCTAGTTTTGCTACACTAAATCAGTTCTACTCTTTGTTTTGATACCAGCATCACTTTAAAAAGAGAGTCCTGAGCCCTGACAGCAAAACCACAAATAAATGAGGCGGGCTCATCGCTGTTAGGATTATTTCACAGGATTAAGGAAGTTCCCAAATTATTACAGGTCCCAAATTATAATAGGATTGATCTTTGTGAAATGTTTAACATTTATATGAGGAGGAAGTGATATGGACTTATTTATATTTACCAAGATCCCATGGTTTTACAAATGCAGGGTTATTCAGAGAGAAGTGAAAACAGGAGAATTGGCAGGAGAAGAGAACAATCTAGACTAAATAGCCGATTTAAAAAGTGAGATAAATGGGAGAAATTTACTGGTTTGGCTATTTTGACCTAGAGTTTTCACTTCTTCGGTCATTCTCCTGGTTTTCACCTCTCTCTGAATAACCCTGTTAGTGTAAGGTACTTACATTGTCATGACACCAGGTAACTGGACGGGCAAACAACTAGTTAATTGAAAGTGCAGGATTGCTTGTGAAGAGCATCCGAAAAAAGTACCCAATTCCCCAATTTTTTTAAGTTGGCACAACAGTTCAGTGTTACCATTACGGTGATCACCTGCTAATGCCATGTCTTTATAAACAGGGTGTCACAAATAGGGATGTGCGTTTCGGGTTTCGGAATTTCTGAATTTTCATGAAATTTCCCGATTCGTGTCTTCGGATTCGGCCGAATTTCCGAATCGGGTTGGACCCGAAAACCGATAGATCCGAAAAGCTTTCCGAGCCGAAACGAAAAATTTTCGGATTTTTCGAATGGACTTGAAATGTGTCAAATCGAAATTTATTTTTGCTCTATTCATGATTTCGGTTCCATTCGTGATTTCGGTTCCATTTCGGTAATTCTGGACATCGTATATTTAACTATTATCGGTTATATCGCTGATTCTGTAAATTTTGTATTTGTAAATGCGTATCACTTGTTTCTTGTGGCATTCGGGTCAGTTTAGCGTTTTTGAAATCGTTTTGTTCATTTTTTTTGTTCCTTGGCTTTCATACCATTTTAATATGATTAAATAAAGTTGTGAAATGTATATTCAATTATTCATAAGAAAAAAAGGATCTTTATTTAATAAAAAAAAACACGATAGAATCGCCAGAATTATCGTAGACACTTTGAAACGAGGAGAACAGACATTCCGAAAAAACGAAAATTTCCGAAATTTTCGAAAAGTCGATACAAAAAACGAGCAAAGTGACCCGAAAACACGAAAAATGGTCGATATTCCTAAAAAAAATGTACACGAAAAACGAGCCGAACCGAACCGAATCGAAACAGAAATCGGTCGAAACGAGCCGAATCGAAAATTTTAAACATCCGAACAAATTGAACCGAATCGAACTGAAAAAAAAATCGGTGCACAAGCCTAGTCACAAATCCCTCTGTGCAGTCTATAGAGTTGCAATTTTGAAAACACTACTTTTTCACATAAGCACGAACAGAATAGTCACATGACACATCAGGGACATGACCTGTATTAAAGGAAATTTTGGAAACGCGAGAGAAAAAACTGAAAAAGTATCGAACTGTATGAAACCAGGTACAGTATCCTAGCAACGCTAATAACCTGAAATACTTTTGCTATGTTTGTAAACATAATTTCCATTTTTCATATTTATGGCACCCACACGTATTATATATGTTTTTTTTATGGAAAGAGAGGGTTTAAGTTGGTTTGAAATGTTCAAATACACATTCAAATATTATGTAAGAATGAAAACCCAAAAATAAATATTTTTTTTACATTTTGCCAGTAATGTGTACATAATTAGTACAGCTAAAGAAAAGTAATTTGCAGTGAGTTCATTTAATTCTTATTTACTGTTACGTCCTGCGCCCCCTCTGGCCGAGGTGGACATTGCCAGTGAAGTTCTGGACATTCTGCGCATCTGGCGCCCCCTCTGGTCTCATGATCATCGCCATGTCCTGCATTAGAGATGCTGGTTCCATGACTTTCGTTATATTTTGGACCTCAAGCCCTGGAGCTACACCTGCAATCTCTTCTGTGCTAATAAACTCATGTGCTTAAAAGCAGGCAGCGCCCAAACAAGGACGCTGCCTCATTTTGTTCTGGAGCTCATCGTGTTAGGATTAGGAACTCTTTCTGATCCAAGCCTCCTAGTGATTCATGGTCTAGTCTAGTTTGTTCTGTTCTGCAGTGTTATTATTATCCTGTCTGTCTCCTGGTCTCCTCCATGTCTTGTATTTCCCCCGTTGAGTTCAGTTTAACCCTTCCATCCTGCATTGCTTTTTGTTTTCAGTATTTGGGTTTCTGATTAGGTTTTGCTCAGTTCCCTGATTTCTGGTTTCTTGTATATTTTGTTCTGTATACCTGCTGTCTTTTTTCTGGTTCCTCGTTGTTTATTTGTTTTTTAGTAAATAAATTCCTTTATTTACTTTCTGTTCTTGGATCATGCTTGTGCACTGCAATAGAGCTCACACCCTACTGTTCCATGTCTAGCCAGGTCCCCCCAGTCGTTACATTTACAGAGCGGTCATCCGCCTAAGATTTCAGTTTATGTTGCTAGTTGTCTCTACGAGACAAGAGGCAGCTACATAGCACATTGATCATTGTGATTGGCTGTCTGAGAGTTCACTGTGCTGGGACATTTGCTGCTGTTTGTGTGACTCAGACTCTGACTCTGACTCTGAGTCACACAGCAACTGCATTAACCCTGTTGATTGCAGCTACCATGCCTGTGCATGAGATATAAGCTACATAATGACATTATTTTGGCACAGGTCCTTCACTTTAAGGCCCCGTTCACACTGTGCGATTTGAAAATCGCACAACTTTCCGGGCGATTTTCATATTCGCGACATGGTGCGATAATGTCTCGCGACGTTGCGCGACATCACTGTTTTGTGCGATTTTTGCAAAGCACCACCAACATAAATCACAAAATCGCAGATAGCAAATCGCAAAAAAAGGGTCATGTACCTGCGACATGCTTCTGCGACGCGCGACATGCGACATCGCGCGACATCGCGCGGCAAGATGTGAACAGCTCCATTGAAATGCATTGGAGAAGCTACACAGCGCAACATCGCGCGGATTTTGCTGCGACATCGCGGCAAAATCCACGCGATAAATCGCACAGTGTGAACAGGGCCTTAGACAACATCACTGAAGAATCCTGTCACAAGTCAGAAATGGGGTTAATTATCATTGATCTGTGTTTAGGTCTCATATCCTTGGCCAGTTTTTACTCACTTGTACAAGCCATTAATTGCATAGGATCTGATTCTGTGACAGTATCAGCCGCTCTTGTAAACACAGTGAATGTGTATGTTTCTCCGGCCGTCAGATTAGTTAATGCAAATAATTCATTAATCAAAATGATTTCGTTTGTTGCTGCAGATGATGGGTCGAGCATTAACACTCGATAGGTGTAATCACTATTATACTCATCGGGTTTATCCCAAATCACGGACATAGAAGTTGATGTCACGTTCTTGGATGTGAGATGTTTCACTGGCATTGGTTCTAGAATTAGAAAATATAAATGTAATTAACATTTTATTAAAAAGATAATATAAATGTAGCGTTTGACAAACAGTTATTCGTCTGCTTTTATTAATGGATCATCCTCTGTTTTTTGTGACTGTTCAATAGTTTGTTCTAACCTCATTCCATATATTGTTCACATTTCACACTTGTTGTATTATTGGCTTCTTGCAATGTGACAATATTTGACTGAGTATCCAAATCGTATTAGAATGTTGTTATGAGCTACTGGGGGGGTAATCGATACATGGTTGTGATCGCACGTTTACTATCTAAAGAAAAGACAAAATACTAGGAGATGGAGTACAATGAGCTAGATTATCTACAGATCACTGCTAGATTTCATATTAATCCATGAGGTTATAATACAAAAATCACAACTTGACAGTAAAAAACGTGAAATTCCCTAAGATTGACCACTCGCTCTATTCTGTCCATACATGATATTTATTCCCTTCTCTCATTTAAATGGTGCTTTTTAACCCCTTCCCTGATCATGTACACAGGGCCAAATTTATAAAAAGGCAGAGTAGGCATGTGCCACAACGGGGCGCTTACTCTGTGAAAAAAAGAAAGAATATTATTTCTTACAATTTACATTCGTTTAGGCCATTGTATCTCTGGAGCCCTGGAGACTAGATGCACACATAAGGTATCATTGGAAAGGTCAGAGTATGGCCTTTCTATTGATACCAAACATCACCAGATTAGTTTTATGAAAAATAAAATAACAAATAAAATAATAAATGTTTTCTCTTTTTCTTCTAACGCAGCCCTATTGGTCACTTTACAATTATAACAACAGCAAATATGAACGTGTAAAGCTTTAAATGCAAAAATTTCTTTTTCTCTGCACTAAGACAGAGGTATTATGTGCTCTTACTTATAAAGCAAATAAAGCCACTGCGTGTGATGCCCCGCGCCGCGGTCGGACCGCGGCCGCCATGTTGGGACGCCTGGCAGACTCACCTGAGGTCCCTCGTGGCGCGTCGCTCCCTGGTTCCGGCCTGCAACTCGAGGGAGGAGATCCAAGATGCGTCCCACGCCGTCTCCGCGATCCATCTGAGCGGAGGTCGGGCGCGCATGCGCGATCGTCCATCCTGGAACATGAAAACTCAGGTACTCTGGCGCCCTCTGCTGGTCAAGTTAAGGTACTGCATTCCACCTGCACTGAAGATCCTCGCATACCACCAATTAATCTGCCAAGCACTCAGGTATCTCAATTCCACCTGCGAGTCCCAGGTGAACGGTGTTCGTATGATTCCCTGAGCCCTATTTAAACCTGCCGCTTTCTCCAGCTCACTAACCAGGTGATACTGTGGTTCCACCACGTTACCCAGTGGTTCCCTTCGTGCTACGCTAAGGACATCCGGACTTCCGTTTCCTGCTTCCAAGGTGCCAGTCCTGCTTTCGCCCTGCTTCCAAGGTGCCAGTCCTGCTTTCGCCCTGCTTCCAAGGTGCCAGTCCTGCTTTCCCCTGCTTCCAAGGTGCCAGTCCTGCTTCGCCCTGCTTTCAAGGTGCCAGTCCTGCTTTCGCCTGCTTCCAAGTGCCAGTCCTGCTTTCGCCCTGCTTCAAGGTGCCAGTCCTGCTTCGCCTGCTTCCAAGGTGCCTTCCTGCTTTCGCCCTGCTTCCAAGGTGCCAGTCCTGTTTTCGCCCTGCTTCCAAGGTGCCAGTCCTGCTTCGTTCCTGCTTCCAAAGTGCAAGTCCTGCTTCTGTTCCGGTTGCCACGGTACCAGCTTTACTTCCATTCCACACTTGCCATCACAAGTGCCCGTTCCATTCCCAGGCTTGTCTCCACGACATCAGTACCGGACCCTGTCCTCAAATCCCTACGACTTTCCGTTCTGGACTTTTATTTCTGCCAAAGAAACCCTGCATTACGTTTATTCTGGACTTTCATTTCTGCCAAAGAAACCCTGCATTACGTTTATTCTGGACTTTCATTTCTGCCAAAGAAACCTTGCATTACGTTTGTTCTGGACTTATATTTTGTTGCCTTCAGTAAAGCTCTATTAGTTATATTCCTTCTGGTCTCCTCTTTCGGCTTGCTATTGGGGTCCATACACCCAACACCACACAGGGGTTCAAGCCTCTGTCCTTACAGAATCACCTGGTTCAAAAAACATGGAACCCGCAAGCTCGAACCAAATCCTTGCTGTACTTACAGAACAGGTATCAGCACTAACCAAGGTGGTACAGAAACTACAAACCGGCCAAGAATCCTTATTGCATAAGGAAAGAAGCCGTGCTGAGAATGCTGCATTACCTCCATCACCATCTGGCTCTGTGATACAGCAGGTGGATCTGCCCGCTCCCGAACCCAGAGTCAACATGCCTGAACGATTTGCCGGTGATCGCACAAGGTATCGTACGTTCATCACCGCATGTGAGCTCATGTTTTCACTTTGCCCACGTACCTATGGATCAGACTCTGTGAAGGTGAGGTCAGCCATCTCCTTACTGTCTGGACCTCCACAGGAATGGGCCTTCCAGTTACTACGTGAAGGAAGCCCCCTATTGACTTCCTGGGGTTCCTTCGTCCGGGCTATGAATCCTATCTATGATGACCCCCTAAGGTCTTCTGCTGCTTTAACACCATCCGACATCTAAAACAAGGAAGACGACCGTGGAGGACTACGTCTCTGAGTTCCGGGCGGTGGCAGCCGATACAGGCCTGAATGATGTGGGCCTTAAAGATCACTTTCGTCATGGTCTTTCCGAACAACTGAAAGACGAATTGGCTCGTATAGGAGTACCTACTTCCTTGGAGGCCTTGATTACCCAGTCTCTGGTCTTGGACCAGCGCTTCAGAGAACGACGTCAAGAGAGACTCTCTAATACTCCTTTCACGCCTCCTCGAAGACACGAACCTTCCCCTGTGACTTCTCCACGACCGACCTCCTCCTCTTCAAGTCCCGAACCCATGGAGATTGGCACTATTAAAGGTCCGCTGTCGTCCTCTGAGCGTGATAGACGTCGCACCCAGTATCTCTGCCTATACTGCGGCCAACCAGGTCACCTGTTACGTGGCTGCCCTACACGACCACCACGTCCTTCTGAAAGAGGTAAGAGCCATCTTACTATTGCCTCTCTGCAAAGTGTGGTCGGCTCCGCTTCTACTCACCTAACTATTCCTGTCACCTTACAGTGGGGAGATAGAAGCGTTGAATTGAACGCCATCATCGACTCCGGAGCCAGTAACAGCTTCTTTGATCTATCCCTTGCCACCTCCTTGGCTGTTCCTACCCAACTAAAAAAGAAACCCGTACCTCTGCATATGGTAGATGGAAGCACCCTACGCACCGGTCCAGTTACCCATGAAACCATCCTCTTGAAGCTCCTAATCGGAACCAAGCACCAAGAAAGTCTTCAGTGGGATATCGTTCCTTCCCCCCTATTTCCTATAGTACTGGGACTTCCTTGGCTTCGTACCCACAACCCGTATATTGATTGGTCTTCCAATACCGTTTCCTTTCCATCTTGTCACTGCCGAGTCCACTGCATGAATGGCTCCAACTCCGAGAAAGTCGCCTTTTCCACCTATCCATCTTCCACACTGCCACCTAAATATTCAGACTTTCAAGACGTATTTGAGAAAAAAGGGGTCGATACACTTCCTCCACACAGAGAGTACGACTGTCCTATTGACCTCCTTCCAGGAGCACCCATACCCCACGGACGTATCTTCAACCTGTCTGTTCCCGAATCACAGTCTCTAAAGGACTATATCGAAGACAGTCTCGCAAAAGGATTCATCCGGCACTCCACCTCTCCTGCTGGAGCAGGTATCTTCTTCGTTGGGAAAAGAGATGGCGGTCTCCGCCCTTGCGTTGACTATCGGGCACTAAACGCAATCACAGTACGGAACCGATACCCGCTCCCATTGATTCCTGAACTACTCGATAGGGTGAAGGATGCGTGTATTTTTACGAAGATTGATCTTCGCGGAGCGTACAACTTGGTCCGCATGAGAGAAGGAGACGAGTGGAAGACCGCCTTCCGATCCCGATATGGGCACTTCGAAGTATCTCGTCATGCCGTTTGGGTTATGTAATGCTCCAGCCGCCTTCCAGCATTTTCTCAACGATATCTTCCGCGACGTTCTGGATACCTTCCTTGTGGTCTACCTCGACGATCTCCTGGTGTACTCTCGAACCATCCAAGAACATACGCAACACGTCCGTCTTGTGCTATCTCGTCTCCGTCAACATAAGTTATACGGTAAAATTGAAAAGAGCACCTTTGAAAAGTCCTCTATAGAATTTCTGGGATATGTCTTATCACCAGGACATATCGAAATGGATAAAGCAAAAATCAAAGCAATCCTGGACTGGCCGACACCCAGAGACAAAAAGATGGTTCAGCAATTTATGGGATTCGCCAATTTTTATCGTCGCTTCATTCGGTCCTTCTCTCATCTCACCGCACCCATCACCTCCCTGACCAAGAAAGATGTGAGATTCTGTTGGACTGAAGAAGCTCAGCGGGCATTCAATAAACTGAAAGAAAGCTTCACCCAAGCCCCAATCCTGAAACAGCCAGACATCAACCTGCCATATTCCCTGGAAACCGACGCCTCTGATATTGCCCTAGGAGCGATACTCTCCCAAAAATCCGGAATCAAGAACCTTCTGCATCCCGTGGCCTTTTATTCCAGACGTCTTACCCCAGCCGAAAAGAATTACAGTGTAGGTGAGAAAGAACTCCTGGCAATCAAGAGTGCCCTTGAGGAATGGAGACACCTCCTCGAAGGGGCAAAACATCCTGTGGTCGTCTACACGGACCACCGTAATTTGGAATATCTTCGCACCGCCAAAAGATTGCGACCTCGACAAGCCAGATGGGCGTTATTCTTCGCCCGCTTTCTGTTGCACATCACCTACAGACCTGGAGTAAGAAATGGTAAGGCAGATGCCCTTTCCCGTCGGTACGACTCAGACGCCTTTCCTTCCACCACACAAACCGACTCCATCCTACCTAACGACTTCTTCTGCGCTTCTCAAGGGTCCTTAATAGACAATATAAAGAAATATAGTCTTCAACCACCGACGACATCCAAGGACTCCTATCCAACGATGGTCTCTTCTATCATGGCGAACAAATATACGTCCCTCCTGAGATTCGTCTACAGGTATTGCAACACTCCCACGACATCCCGGCCGCTGGACATGGTGGCATCAAGAAAACCATAGATGCCGTATATCGGTACTTCTGGTGGCCATCCGTGAAGAAAGACATCGTCGCCTTTGTATCCTCTTGTTCTGTCTGTGCACGCAACAAACAACCCCGCACCCATCCTGCTGGTCTTCTACAACCCCTGGCTCCACCGCTGCATCCGTGGAAAGACATTTCGATGGACTTTATAGTAGATCTTCCCCCTTCACATCGATACACCACCATCCTGGTGGTGGTAGACCGCTGTACCAAGATGGCCCATTTCATACCAGCGGTAGGTCTACCCACAGCGGCTGAAACAGCCACCTTGTTCATCAAGGAGGTGTTCCGACTCCATGGTACTCCTCGTTCCATTGTTACTGATAGAGGATCTCAGTTTACTTCCCGTTTCTGGTCCCAAATGTGTCGTAGCTTAAAAATTGCGAGGTGTCTCTCTTCAGCCTTTCATCCACAGAGTAATGGCCAGACGGAGCGGACAAATCAGACACTAGAACAATATCTTCGTTGCTTCACCACGCATCTCCAAGACGACTGGCTGGACGTCATACCAACTGCTGAATTTGCGTACAATAATCAGGTACATTCATCAACTCGTTTCTCACCTTTCTTTGCCAACTACGGTTATCATCCTAGCACTCTTCCGGAAATGCCGCTCAACACTCCAGTTCCAGAAGTGTCAACCCGCTTGAGAACCCTACGCGGCCAACTACGAACGCTACGCCATCAGCTACGACTAGCCCAGCAGAACCAAAAGAAATATGCTGATCGTGGTCGCAAAGAAGCTCCTGTGTATGCACCTGGAGATAAGGTGTTGCTATCCACGGCTCATCTCCGTTTGGATTGCCCTTCAAAGAAGCTGGGTCCTCGCTACATTGGCCCGTTCCCGGTCCTCAGAATGGTTAACTCCGTTGCGGCCCGCTTAACTCTTCCTCCTTCCTACAGGATCCATCCTGTCTTCCATGTATCTCTCTTGAAACCCTGGCATGAGAATCCGTTTCCCGATCGGAATGCTAAACCACCTGTTCCTGTGCCTGTATCTGGAGAAGAGGAATTCGAGATTTCACGCATTCTGGATTCGAGACTCCGTTACGGCAGGTTAGAATACCTGGTTCACTGGAAGGGATACGGTCCTGAAGAACGATCCTGGGAACCCAGTGCCAGCGTCCATGCTCCTGCAAAGGTTCGTGCCTTTCATCTCCGTTATCCTTCCAAGCCGTCGATCAAGCGCACCCGGGGGTCGCGCCTTGGTGGGGGTCCTGTGATGCCCCGCGCCGCGGTCGGACCGCGGCCGCCATGTTGGGACGCCTGGCAGACTCACCTGAGGTCCCTCGTGGCGCGTCGCTCCCTGGTTCCGGCCTGCAACTCGAGGGAGGAGATCCAAGATGCGTCCCACGCCGTCTCCGCGATCCATCTGAGCGGAGGTCGGGCGCGCATGCGCGATCGTCCATCCTGGAACATGAAAACTCAGGTACTCTGGCGCCCTCTGCTGGTCAAGTTAAGGTACTGCATTCCACCTGCACTGAAGATCCTCGCATACCACCAATTAATCTGCCAAGCACTCAGGTATCTCAATTCCACCTGCGAGTCCCAGGTGAACGGTGTTCGTATGATTCCCTGAGCCCTATTTAAACCTGCCGCTTTCTCCAGCTCACTAACCAGGTGATACTGTGGTTCCACCACGTTACCCAGTGGTTCCCTTCGTGCTACGCTAAGGACATCCGGACTTCCGTTTCCTGCTTCCAAGGTGCCAGTCCTGCTTTCGCCCTGCTTCCAAGGTGCCAGTCCTGCTTCGCCCTGCTTCCAAGGTGCCAGTCCTGCTTTCGCCCTGCTTCCAAGGTGCCAGTCCTGCTTTCGCCCTGCTTTCAAGGTGCCAGTCCTGCTTTCGCCCTGCTTCCAAGGTGCCAGTCCTGCTTTCGCCCTGCTTTCAAGGTGCCAGTCCTCCTTTCGCCCTGCTTCCAAGGTGCCTGTCCTGCTTTCGCCCTGCTTCCAAGGTGCCAGTCCTGCTTCTGTTCCTGCTTCCAAAGTGCAAGTCCTGCTTCTGTTCCGGTTGCCACGGTACCAGCTTTACTTCCATTCACACTTGCCATCACAAGTGCCCGTTCCATTCCCAGGCTTGTCTCCACGACATCAGTACCGGACCCTGTCCTCAAATCCCTACGACTTTCCGTTCTGGACTTTTATTTCTGCCAAAGAAACCCTGCATTACGTTTATTCTGGACTTTCATTTCTGCCAAAGAAACCCTGCATTACGTTTATTCTGGACTTTCATTTCTGCCAAAGAAACCTTGCATTACGTTTGTTCTGGACTTATATTTTGTTGCCTTCAGTAAAGCTCTATTAGTTATATTCCTTCTGGTCTCCTCTTTCGGCTTGCTATTGGGGTCCATACACCCAACACCACACAGGGGTTCAAGCCTCTGTCCTTACACTGCGCTAACCCAACTAAGGCAACAGATTCTGCTCCTTCTTTTGATTTGAGCGGAGAGAGAAACCAGTTTTCAGTTTTTTAAAATGTTGTTTTTTTTTTTAAGTTTGGCCCTAAACAAAAATCTGAAACAGTAATTTTGTTTTTTATTGGGGGGGGCACTCCACATTTCTTTGACTACAGCCTCCTTAGATGTAAATCCGACTCTGTGTGTACACACGATCAGCGGTAACACACACCGCAGCCCGAGATCATGTTAACACTTTCTGGGGTTGTGCTGTATAATTGTAAATGAGATATGTTTGTTGCATATGAATTTCACTTGCTTTTTGGATTCCAAAATGTACCTCCAAAGTTTTAGCCCTGTGGGCATAATGGCCAATGTGCTAAAAAAAATAATTAATTCAGCTAAGGAATGTCCTGATATATTGGGCTTTATTCAGACGATGCACGGAGAAATGAGTTGTATTTCAACCTGCAGTATCTCTACTGGGCCAGTAGATGTCGACATCTGCCTGCCAAATAGATTATTACCAAAAGGAAATACATTGGGAATGTTCCCAAGTATTTCTTACTGTTTAATTAATAAAATATTATTGTAACGTTGGGAGCTTCCAGCCCTACCTGTGTGCTTGAGGACAGCATGTCTGATGCTGCACGCTGACCTAAGCCCGGTTTAAATGGAGACAGGCAGGGAGGTGGTTGCATGAGGCGTGGCTTGAGTGGGGGGCGTGGCCTGGTGAAGGTCTTTAAAAACCCTCAGTGTATTCTCAGCAGTTGCCAGATCGTGGTTATCCATACCTGAGCTCCTTGTACCTGACTGCTATATTGAATTAACCCGTTATTGACCTCTGCTTGTTTCTGACTATTCTGCCTTCTGTTGCCCTAGACCATTTTCTTGTACTACGCTACTGCTCTGATATCGACCCGGCTATTCCATTTGACCATTCTGAACTCTGTATTCCTGATTCTGGCTCGGCTGACTACTCCCTGTGTTGTTAACCCTTTCTGTCTAGCTAGTTTACCTGGCCAATTCTAAGGACCAGACAGTTAGAGATCTTTCACGGCTACTCTGTTGGTAGCTTCTGGGCTCTGTGGAGTGTGGGGCGTTAAGTACTGCCTGGTAGACATGTGCACAGCACAAAATTTCGTTTTGAACTAATGGATTAGTCCTAAAATGCAATTTATTTAGTTACTAAAGAAATTCGTTTTCAGTTCTTTAGTATGAAAACTAATTTCATTCATCCGAAAACCAATGGATACAATTACTATTGTAGTGGCTCCTCAGAGGGCTGAGATCGCTGCTTGTTACAGTATCTCTCACTCTCAGCACAATGTGGGCCATATTACATAGTTGGTGCTAACATAACCAGAGCTGTTGTAAACTTCCCAGAGCCATTATAGCCTATGGAGGTTTTCAGTTTACAACAGCTCTGGTTAAGTTAGCACCAACATTGTAATACTGCCCCGTGTCAGGCAAAGCTGTTACAGTAACTGACTGCTGCTCATCACAGCGCTCAGAGCTTCAGTAAAACTAGTAAATAATATTTTTATATATAAGAGGTTAGAACAATATTATTTCCTTGTTTAACTGAAACTCTGAGCGCTGTTACAGTCAGTTACTGTTTACAACTGAGCCTGATACATTGTACTGAGAGATAATGTAACAAGAAGCCGATCTCAGTGCTCACAGACACTGGATTTAAAGGGCTGAAAAAAAAGGATCCTCTCTGTATAATGTTAGAACATCCTCCTGCATTAATTAATACCCCTCTCTGTATAATGTATACAACATCCGCCTGCATTAATACCCCTTTCTGTATAATATATATAACATCCTCCTGAATTAATTAATGTCCCTCTCTGTATAGAACATCCTCCTCAATTTATATCTTTCTCTGTATAATGTATACAACATCCGCCTGCATTAATTAATACCTCTCTCTTTATAATATATAGAACATCCTCCTGAATTAATTAATGTCCCTCTCTGTATAGAATATCCTCCTCAATTTATACCTTTCTCTGTATAATGTATATAACATCCTCCTGCATTAATACCCCTCTCTGTATAATGTATAGAACATCCTCCTGCATTAATTAATGCCCCGCTCTGTATAGAACATCCTACTGCATTGGCATGTGGAGGGTGCAGAACTTCGGATGTTGCGATGTTGTGCTCTTCATTGCTGGTCTCCTTCACTCATCAATGTAATATCACAAAAAGGACTGAAACTAAAATGTAGTGCATTTTATTTTAGTTTCTTTCATTTTTTGTACTGAGCAGTTTCGTTTCTCTTGAGTCATACTAAAACTAAATTATCCCAAAATTCTGACTAAATCATTTTAGTACTAAAACGAATGCACATGTCTACTGCCTGGTGGGATCTGGGAACTGTGACAATTATCATATAAAAACAATGGTCCCTGACAGTGGATTTTCAGATAATTACTTGGTAGTGAAGGGGTTAAAAATGCAAAAATATTTCACTTCAACTCTTTCACCAATAGCGAGTTGATCTAAGGCTCAGCTACATTAGAGTCAATCAGGGTCCAGAAAATTTTAAAGTGTTGAAATAATGGTGATATTGAAAAATAAATACTAGAACAAGTGAGAATAAACCAAGATATTTAAACCTGGTAACTACTAGACCAAAGATCAAAAACCTTTGAGGTTAGAACAATATTATTTCCTTGTTTAACTGAAACTCTGAGCGCTGTTACAGTCAGTTACTGTTTACAACTGAGCCTGATACATTGTACTGAGAGATAATGTAACAAGAAGCCGATCTCAGTGCTCACAGACACTGGATTTAAAGGGCTGAAAAAAAAGGATCCTCTCTGTATAATGTTTAGAACATCCTCCTGCATTAATTAATACCCCTCTCTGTATAATGTATACAACATCCGCCTGCATTAATACCCCTTTCTGTATAATATATATAACATCCTCCTGAATTAATTAATGTCCCTCTCTGTATAGAACATCCTCCTCAATTTATATCTTTCTCTGTATAATGTATACAACATCCGCCTGCATTAATTAATACCTCTCTCTTTATAATATATAGAACATCCTCCTGAATTAATTAATGTCCCTCTCTGTATAGAATATCCTCCTCAATTTATACCTTTCTCTGTATAATGTATATAACATCCTCCTGCATTAATACCCCTCTCTGTATAATGTATAGAACATCCTCCTGCATTAATTAATGCCCCGCTCTGTATAGAACATCCTACTGCATTGGCATGTGGAGGGTGCAGAACTTCGGATGTTGCGATGTTGTGCTCTTCATTGCTGGTCTCCTTCACTCATCAATGTAATATCACAAAAAGGACTGAAACTAAAATGTAGTGCATTTTATTTTAGTTTCTTTCATTTTTTGTACTGAGCAGTTTCGTTTCTCTTGAGTCATACTAAAACTAAATTATCCCAAAATTCTGACTAAATCATTTTAGTACTAAAACGAATGCACATGTCTACTGCCTGGTGGGATCTGGGAACTGTGACAATTATCATATAAAAACAATGGTCCCTGACAGTGGATTTTCAGATAATTACTTGGTAGTGAAGGGGTTAAAAATGCAAAAATATTTCACTTCAACTCTTTCACCAATAGCGAGTTGATCTAAGGCTCAGCTACATTAGAGTCAATCAGGGTCCAGAAAATTTTAAAGTGTTGAAATAATGGTGATATTGAAAAATAAATACTAGAACAAGTGAGAATAAACCAAGATATTTAAACCTGGTAACTACTAGACCAAAGATCAAAAACCTTTGAATCCACCGGTGGTCTATTTAATAGCAGAAATTCAATTATGCATGGATCCAGCCTGAATATGATATAAGATTCTAAAAAAATTATATTCTATTAACCCCTTCACTCTTGCGATCATATTGATACAATCAACAGCAGCAGAAAAAGCAGCCTGAGATCATGTAAACACGATCTGGAGCTATGCTGTATAATTGCAAATTGTATTAGTTTGTTGCTAATGAATTTAATTTTCAGTTGAGCTCCAGGATGCGCTCCAAACGTTTAAGCATTGAACACCCAGTTCAAGGTGCTAAAACAATTTGACCAGCTGGGAATCTGTGTCTAAGAAACAAATCCCCAGCTGATTCTGCAGGGAGCCTCAGCTGCAATAACACTATTTGGCCAGCAGATGGTGATGTCTACCTGTCACATCTGACTAATACTGTGAAATTTACATTGGGGATTTTAACAATTATTTTTACTATAATATTAATGATATTTTGGCGATCATTGAAAATAAATTATTTTATTAATTCTAATTTAAAAAAAAAAATCTCTGGTTATGACAGTGGCATTAGGAAGGGGTTAAACAGGATTTCAACTATTTATCAACAGTAGGAACACCCTAAATGATGCTTTCTAGTCCTTGTTATCAATGTACCAAATTCAGTGAGTGATTTCAGATCTATATGGAAGCAAAGAGCATAGTCCAATCAAATAAGTCATATAGTAATTAACTCTACTTACTAGTTGTGATAGTAACGCAACAGCTTTGTGATGAGCTCTTGTAGTTAATAATGTATTGTGTACCAGAGGTGAAACCACCGATTAATGTGTTGCTAGTAACGCTGTCAGATGGTTTAGCAATACTTTCATTTAAATAAGTGATGTCCTGTAGAGTAAAGCCTTCTGCCAAACCACTAACCAGAATTTGGGAGGTTGTGGCTTGCACATGGACTGTGGGACACCCAGAGGGATCTGTAATAAAAAAAAACAAATGTTGAATAGTAAGTAAAACAATTATTATTATTATTTTTCTTTATTTATAAAGCGCCAGCATATTCCGCAGCGCTGTACAATAAGCACAGTATAGACAGGGCTACAATACACTGAACAACATTTGACAAACAGTACAGGAGGAGATGAGGGCCCTATTCCCGTAGGAACTCACAATCTGGGAGGGTTGGGGTTGGAAACAGGAGGAGAGGACTGTAAGGTGAGAGTGATTGATGGTTGTGTCAGTGAGTTGGGTGGTAGGCATCCCTAAATAGGAACGTTTTAAGGGAGCGTTTGAAGGAAGAGAAGTTAGGGGAAAGTCTAACAGTACGAGGGAGAGCGTTCCAGAGAGTGGGGGCTGCGCGTGAGAAATCCTGCAGTCTATCATGGGAAGAGGTGATGCGGGGAGAAGCTAGGCGCTGGTCACTGTTTGACCTTAGGGAGCGGGCTGGGGTGTATTTGGTGATTAGTGAGGACAGGTAGTGGGGAGCTGAGTTAGTGAGGGTTTTGTAGGTAAGGATAAGGATTTTGAACTTAATTCTGCAGTGGATGGGGAGCCAGTGAAGGGACTTGCAGAGGGAAGCGGCAGAGACAGAGCGGTGGGTGAGGTGAATTAGCCTGGCGGAGGCGTTCAGGATGGATTGTAGGGGGAGAGGCGGGACAGAGGGAGGCCAGATAAAGAGATTATTGCAATAGTCGAGTCGGGAGATTACCAGGGCGTGTATGAGTTGTTTTGTGGTGACAGCGGTAAGAAATGGCCGAATTCTGGAAATATTACGCAGTTGGTATCGGCAGGAGGAGGAAAGAGACTTGATGTGGGGGATGAAGGAAAGAGCAGAGTCAAGTGTAACTCCAAGACAGCGAACTTGGTTTGATGGGGAGATGGTGATACCCTCCACCGTGAAAGAGAAGTCAGGAGGTGGGGAGGCATTGGACGGAGGAATAAGTAGGAGTTCAGTCTTTGACATGTTGATCTTTAGGTGGTGGGAGGCCATCCAGGAGGAGATGCCAGATAAACAATCACTGACTTTTGAAAGGACAGGGGGAGAGAGATGAGGGGTAGAGAGGTAGCTCTGAGTGTCATCGGCGTAGAGGTGGTAATTAAAGCCAAAGCTGTTGAAAACAATAGGGAAAGGCAATAGGAATCATGCCGTAAGGTAGCTCAGTCGTATAAAGCCCCACAAGTAGATACACTATATTGCCAAACGTATTCGCTCACCCATCCAAATAATCCGAATAAGGTGTTCCAATCACTTCCATGGCCACAGGTTTATAAAATCAAGCACCTAGGCATGCAGACTGTTTTTACAAACATTTGTGAAAGAATGGGTCGCTCTCAGGAGCTCAGTGAATTCCAGCGTGGAACTGTGATAGGATGCCACCTGTGCAACAAATCCAGTCGTGAAATTTCCTCGCTCCTAAATATTCCACAGTCACCTGTCAGCTGTATTGTATGAACGTGGAAGTGTTTGGGAACGACAGCAACTCAGCCATGAAGTGGTAGGCCACGTAAACTGATGGAGCGGGGTCAGTGGATGCTGAGGCGCATAGGGCAAAGAAGTCGCCAACTTTCTGCAGAGTCAATCGCTACAGACCTCCAAACTTCATGTGACCTTCAGATTATCTCAAGAACAGTGCGCAGAGAGCTTCATGGAATAGGTTTCCATGGCCGAGCAGCTGCATCCAAGCCATACATCACCAAGTGCAATGCAAAGCGTCGGATGCAGTGGTGTAAAGCACACCGTCACTGGACTCTAGAGCAGTGGAAACACATTCTCTGAAGTGATGAATCACGCTTCTCCATCTGGCAATCTGATGGACGAGTCTTGGTTTGGCGGTTGCCAGGAGAACGGTACTTGTCTGACTGCATTGTGCCAAGTGTAAAGTTTGGTGGAGGGGGATTATGGTGTGGGGTTGTTTTTCAGGAGCTGGGCTTGGCCCCTTAGTTCCAGCGAAAGGAACTCTGAATGCTTCAGCATACCAAGACATTTTGGACAATTCCATGCTCCCAACTTTGTGGGAACAGTTTGGAGCTGGCCCCTTCCTCTTCCAACATGACTGTGCACCAGTGCACAAAGCAAGGTCCATAAAGACATGGATGACAAAGTCTGGTGTGGATGACCTTGACTGGCCTGCACAGAGTCCTGACCTCAACCTGATAGAACACCTTTGGGATGAATTAGAGCGGAGACTGAGAGCCAGGCCTTCTCCTCCAACATCAGTGTGTGACCTCACAAATGCGCTTCTTGAAGAATGCTCAAAAATTCCCATAAACACCCTCCTAAACCTTGTGGACAGCCTTCCCAGAAGAGCTGAAGCTGTTATAGCTGCAAAGGGTGGAGCGACGTCATATTGAACTACATGGATTAGGAATGGGATGTCACTTAAGTTCATATGTGAGTCAAGGCAGGTGAGCCAATACTTTTGGCAATATAGTGTATGTTCAAATCCAGGATCTCCGTTTCAGTTTAAAGGATTATTTTACCACCTCATCCTAATCAGTAAAACAAGCACCAAATAACTTTTCTGCATTTATATTACTGATTGCACGTATTCTGTGTTTTTGGCCTGTTGGAGCAAAGGATGAAGAAAAAAGTACATAAACCTATATGCAATATGACTTTCTGTGTGACACGACTGTACGATTTTAAAGAAGCAAAGGAAAAAGGCATCAACATTCTCAGTTTAAATAAATCGATGGACAACCCACCGTTTGAGGGCTAAATGGAATAGGATAGTGACTAAACACTGGTTCAGATTGTGCATCAAATCCCCTTGCGAGGAAAAACCTATAACGTGATTAAAACAAATATTTTATTGAATACAATTAAAAAATATAGTATTTTTTAATTGTATTCAATAAAATATTTGTTTTAATCACGTTATAGGTTTTTCCTCGCAAGGGGATTTGATACACAACATTCTCAGTTTAACTCAAACACCAAAAACCTGGAATATATCAGTACAGCTCTCATCAGCCACATGATACGTGATTAGGTGATACATTATTATGTCTCATTGAACTAGCATGGAATGGATTTTTTTAATTCAGAGTTGGAGCAGGACTCAGTGATTGCAGTGGGGCTTTTAGATGGTCAGTGTTTTTTTTTTAAGCATTTTCACAGAACATTTTTAAGCCAATATACAGCTCCCATGGTACAGACTAAACCTAATCCCAGAACTGGACTGTGGAATTGCATACTTTCAGTCTGAGCTCCTGCAAGTCTGGAATTCCACGCCCCGCTGTGTAAAGTGCGTGTAAAAGGGACACATCTCCCTCAGGTTACAGCTGACCTCACGCAAATGTACCAGTTTAGGGATTCACTATGGTCAAAGTTCAAGTGTATTGGCTCAATGAACGATCATTTTACTTACCGAAAATGGCGGAATGCATGCACAAACCAAACAAAAATGGCTAAAGCCCAATAGTTCAATGAAAATCTAAACAATAACCTATCAAACCCAAGAAATTTTTGGAAAATTATAAGTAACATACATTCACCCCCGTCCACTCCCAACCAGTCGCTATCAAAGTAAACGACCAAACAGTGCAACAACCCTTAGATGTAACAAATGCCGTTAATAATTATTTTTTAAAAGCGCCACCACCCTGATTGCCCAGCTAACGAATGACACGCTTACAGAAAGGCCGCACACAGGTCAGGCCCCTCCAACCGTGCAGAGACCCCATATCGCAGATGAATCCAGTTTTAGACCAATGCCTGTCAGTGTCGTAACTAAACTTCTCCGTAATCAAAAAATGAAATACCAGTCTGGACCTGATCAAATACCAGCAATGCTGCTGAAAATCAGTGCACCGGTAATTGCAAATCCTGTCGCAACCCTAATCAATGAATCACTGGTGACTGGATACATACCCAAACTCTGGAAGACTGCGAGAGTGGTACCTATCCATAAAAGTGGTGACAGTACTTTGGTATCCAACTACCGTCCGATATCATTGCTCCCTGTTATGTCAAAAAATTTGGAAAAATGTGTCTATGTGGAATTATTTGATTATTATCAATATTCAAACTATTTAACCCCAGATCAATTCGGCTTTCACCCAAATCATTCAATTACAACCGCCCTTTTAAAAGTCTGCAATGATATCCAAGCTGGCATGGAACAAAGAAACCTAACTGGAGCATCTTCCTTGATTTTGCCAAGGCCTTTGACACAGTAGACCATGGCATCTTGTTACAAAAACTAAAAAACTCCGGTATTGGTGATCGCACGCTAACCTGGTTTCAATCATATGTATCGCATTGGTCGCAATATGTGTCCATTTCTGTCAGCTCCTCCCTCCCCCTCCCAGTCACATGCAGTGTACCCCAAGGCTTGAGACTCGGCCCGTGCAATTCACAATATTCATAAATGATCTGCCCAACATCTACAAAGCCTCAACTGTACACATGTACGCAGACGACACTGTAACCTATACCAGCAAAGCAAATCTCCCACAGCTGGAGGCCGTACTGCAAGAACAATTCACAGAGGCAGAAAAGTGGATCAAAGAGAACAGACTATAACTAAATACTGACATAAAATGTAACAATGCTCTTTGGAACCGCACCTAAACTACATAAATTACAACCTTCCCATCTATACATCAGGGCAAAATCAAATGGCACACTGACCACAGTCACTTCTCTCAAATATCTAGGTATCTGGTTACACCCAAATCTATCCTTTGGCCCCACATTGAAGACTCTCATCTAAAATTTACTCCAAACTAGGTGCCCTGTACAGAAACAAATCCTGCCTGAGCCCTGCAGTAAGAAAGCAAATTGTACAACAAATGCTTACGCCGGCTATTGAATATGGAGATGTAGTGTATGCAGTCACCCCACAAACACACCTTCATAAACTTACTACATTGTATAACTCATTCTGCTGCTTTGTGCTACACTGTAACTACATGCCCCACCATTGTGACATGTTAAAAGCGCTAAACTGGACGTCGATGGAATCCAAACGCACCCTTCACCTTTCCAACCTGGTGTTTAAGAGATTTTCTGGGAAGCTGCCACCCAACCTGAATAGGCTGCTTCACTCAGCAGTTCCCTCATCCTATAACCTCCGATCCAGGACCAGCACCTTACTTACAATACCACAATACAAAAAGAAAGTGGCTCCATCCTCATTTTCCCACAGAGCAACAAGTACAAGGCTGACTATTCGTGAGTCCAGAGGTATCAAAAGTCCTGGCTTGCAGCAAGTCTATGTACTTAAAGATTTAATCCCGTAAGAGTAAATGCTGGTAAAATAAACATTAAAAAAAATTCTGACTTTCATAATTATTTTTTATAGGATATATTTTAAGCATTCATTGAAAACAGCCGTCTATATATGTATAACATTGGAAGATGCTACTTCAGCTGAACATAGGACCTGCAACATGCCCGGTACCCTCCTGCATCTCTCCTTGGCTGCTAGAATGCATCTATGCCCATTGATTGTTATAAATTCCAGTAATATATAGAAGAGGTGAAATAAAAAACGGATTTTGATTCATAGAGACTGAACGAGCAGTAGGAAAAGGGAAGTGCTCACGCCACTGTACAGAGCACTGGTGAGACCTCACTTGGAGTACTGTGTGCAGTACTGGAGACCGTATCTCCAGAAGGATATAGACATCTTAGAGAGAGTTCAGAGAAGGGCTACTAAAATGGTGTACGGCTTGAAGGAGAAAAGTTACCAGGAAAGGCTTAATGATCTTAACATGTACAGCTTGGAAAAAAGACGAGACAGAGGAGATATGATAGAAACATTTAAATACGTAAAGGGAATCTACAAGGTAGAGGAAGGGAGTATATTTAAAAGGAAACAAAGTAGCAAAACAAGAGGACATAGTCTTAGATTAGAGGGGCAAAGGTTTAAAAGTAACATCAGGAAGCATTATTTTACTGAGAGGGTGGTGGATACATGGAACAGTCTTCCAGTAGAAGTGGTAGAGGCCATAATAGTAATTGAATTTAAGCAGGCATGGGATTGGCATAAGGCTATCCTAAACAAAAGATAAATCCAGGTAAAGTATCCATGTAATTGGGCGACTAGATGGGCCGAAAGGTTCTTATCTGACGACATTTTTCTATGTTTTTATGTCAAGTGGAGATTTATCCTATACTCCTCCATGAAGCTGAATCGCAGAACAGGGAAATGATCATGAATGAATGCTAGCCCGAATACACAGAAAGCTGGGAAGAAAGGGGTTAAAGTAATCATCATACCATCGCAAGAATGTAGAAAACACATTTGCCGGAGGTGGAACCTGTCAAAATGTTTGACGTAATGTGCCCGACTTATCATAACCTTATGGTCTCAAAAGCACCCAAGGTGAAATATCAAAGAATTGGAGACTATGGGCCAAATTACATTCTTCACGCAAAAACGCTCGCGCAACGCGTGAATTTGTGCTGCAAGCGTTAAACGTTAACACGCGTAAATCACTGCTGGAATTCCAATCCTCGCACATTTTTTTCATCCGTCGAGCATTAACGTGCGTAAAATGGACGCGCACAAATGCTCGCGCAGTAACGTTGCGCGCATAAATCAGTGTGCGGACTGTTTCTTTCACACGATTCAGCCAATCAGAATTAAGAAGCACAATTATCTCACGTTAAGTTTTTACGCCTTTCAATTCAATCTGCTGATGCTATATGCTGCATCAATAATACATGCACACACAACTTCTCCATTTTATTGGTTTGGGTATGTGTAGAATGTGTAACTATACTTTGCTATATATATTTTTTTGTGGCTGGTGTATTTGGTTTTGACCAGGTTGATAGAATTTGCCATTAACACCAGCTTTTAGGAGTTGCTAAAATTATGCGCGCAAAGACTATCAGGGTTATCCAAAGAGATCCAAATTGCTTGAGAAAGGTAACCGAACACTGAAAATCAGCGTTCGGTTACCTTTCTTGGCCATTCGGCTATCCAGAGAGCAGGCAATTCGCCAAATCCTGGTGAATTGCCTGCACATACGGTGCCTGTTCGGTGCCTGTTCGAGGGAAGTGAAATCCCCATGAAAAGCACTGCTTCGGCTATTCAGAGAACACAAACCAGCAGTGAAAGGTTCCCGAAATTCCCTGCCATTCGGTGGTTTAATTCGGCAAGTTTATTCAGGAGAATCCCATAGGCTTCAATGTTAAAAATATTATATTTATAGATTTTTTAGGATATTTTAAGCATTTTTCAGATTTTTTTTTAAAAGTCCGATTTTTTTAAAAAAAATTTAAGTTTACTTATTTTTTCTGTAACAGCCCTCTTAATTATCATTCATTGGATCATATGTAAATTTCAGACATTTTCGCTCAGTAGTTTCTTTGCAAACAGGGTTTCACTTTTCAATCATTCATACCAACTGTTTTCCTAATTTATTCACTGCCTCTTCTGCTGTGTCGAAGGCTGCGATCGGCTCCTGTTCAGGTTTTTCTGTGGTTTTCGTTGGGCTAATCCAGATGTTTTTGTGGGTTTTCTGCGTGCATTCGCCGGGTTTTGCGGTTCGTTTTCGTCGGGTTTGCGGTAGCTTTTCCCTGCAATTCGGGGACCCTGTGGTGCTTGCTGAATACACTGCAGGGTCACCGAAATGGGATCGGCAAAAGGAACCGAATTGAAGAGAACGAAAAGTCACCGAACGTGCGGTGACTTTTCGAATCTCTTTGAATAACCCTATATGCGTTAAATCCTGCGCATATATTGTAATACCATCCGCATACCAGCATTCATTAGCGTTTGCGCTCGCAATGTTAAGTATAGGACGCGCAACGTACAGTACGCTCGGGCAGCGTTCACGCAGGTTCACTCGCGGTAGACGATTACGAGCGTTTGTTGCGCTGACATTGTAATACGACGTTCAGCGCAAAGGGTTTTACCCCTCACGTTAATGTTTTTTTGCGCCGGCGCAAACGTTTGCGCGAAGATTGTAATTTGGCCCTATGTGGGTTACTGAGAACGGATGGCTCAGCCGGCATACACTATAATTAAAAATCATAGGAATTATTCCAAAAATTCCTAAGAAAATGGTACTTACTGGTGCAGAGACCTTTCACCTGTGGGGAAAGAACACAGAGTCAGCATATGTATTTTATGCTAAAATGCACATTTTTAAAAGAATATCAGGTACAAATGTATATAATTTAATAAAGTTTTAGAAAACTATTTACAAAATACAATAGAATTTAACTGTGTGTCCATTTCTTCAATTACATTTATTTCAGCTGTGCATTCCGAACATTTCCTGCATCGCACGAGTATTTTGCTGTCAGCCTATCAGCTTCGCGTGAGTCACAAGACTGTGTAAATATTCAGGACAGAGTTAATAAACAAAAATTTAAAAAACTATCAGGGTTATTCAAAGAGAATCGAAAAGTCACCGCACGTTCGGTGACTTATCGTTCTCTTCAATTCGTTCGATTTGCCGATCCCATTTCGGCGACCTTGCGGTCTATTGAGCAAGCACCACAGGGCCGCCGTAGTGCAGGGAAAAGTCGCCGCAAACCCGCTGAAAACTCACCGCAAAACCCAGGCGAATGCACACCGAAATCTGCAATAACATCTGGATTAACCCACCGAAAATTACTGAAAAACCCGAGCAGGAGCCGATCACACGCAGCGCAGCCGCCGGAGAAACCCGACACCACAGACGAATGGAGTGCAAAAAAAAAAAAAGTACGCTTGAATGTTTGAAAAGTGAAACGCTGTTTGCAAAGAAACTACTGAGCGAAAATGTCTGAAATTTACATATGATCCAATGAATGATAATAAAAAGGGCTGGTACAGGAAAAATGAGTAAAGTTAAAAAAAAAGAAGAAAAATCTGAATTTTTTTTTAAAAACAATCTCGAAAAATGCTTAAAATATCCTAAAAAAAATCTATAAATAAAGAGACTCTTTACTGCAGAATATTATAATCAACGGTTTATTAGATATTAAATTAAAACGGGAATATTTTTAACATTGAAGCCTATGGGATTCGCCTGAATAAACCTGTCGAATGAAGCAACCGAATGGCAGGGCATTTCGGCAACTTTTCACTGCTGGTTTGTGTTCTCTGAATAGCCGAAGAATTGCTTCTCTATGGGGATTTCACTGCCCTCGAACAGGCACCGAACAGGCACCGTATGTGCAGACAATTCGCCAAGATTTGATTTTCAGCGTTCGGTTCCCTTTCGGCAGCCATTCGGATCTCTTTGAATAACCCTGTATGTATGTGTAATACAACAGGAAGTAAAGAAGTGTTTTTGTGTGCAGGGGCCTTAAAAAACAACAACAAATGTGTCTATTTCCCAATATAAAAGTGCTACATTTAACCCTTTCTCTACCAAACTTGTGATTTGTGGAAATATAATATTTACCTTACCATTTATTTAACCACTTAAGGGGTTATTAATCGAGCACCGAAATGTCACTGGCATTTCGGTGCTCTCTCGTTCACCGCACTTCGGTGAGTTAAATTCGCCAACCCTGTGGTGAATTCAGGCCGATTTGGATAAACAAATTGCCGAAAAAACATTGAATCTATCCAAAAAAACACCGAATGAATCCGCTGATCCGCCAACAGAGCGCGGAATCGATCCAAAAAAAGCTGACGACCCACTGAACAAACCACCGACCAGCCGCCAGAAAAAGCCGAAAAGCCGCTGAACAGGAGTAAAAGAAAACCCCAAAAACTGCAACTTTTAAAACGCGTTTAAAAAAAAAGTGCAAGAAAATGCCTGGAAATAATATGTAAGTTTCTATGAATAACAATAAAAAGGCCTGTCACAGAATAAAATAAAAAAAAAATGTCATGTAATAAAAATCGGAATTAAAAACTTTGCAAAGAAAAATCCTGAAAAAATGCCTAAAAGATCCTAAAAAATAAATAAATAAAGAGACTTTCTGCAAAAGAAATGAATAAACGGTTGAATAAATATTTAAGAAAAATTAAGAATATTTTTAGCATTGAAACCTATGGGATTCGCTTGTTTAAACCTGTCGAATGAAACCACCGAAAATCAGGGCATTTCACTAACTTTTCTCTGCTGGTCGTTGTTCTCTGAATAGATTGACCATTACTTCTCTATGGGGATTTCACTGCCGCCGAATTGCATCATATTTTGCTGGCAATTCGCCAATATTTGACGAATCGCAGCTTTTTGAATAGCTTTGTGGCCACGAAATTGCACGATATGGGGAAATTCACATTTCGGTGCAATTTCGTGTCCAATTCGGTGCTCTCCGGATAACCCCTTTAATGTCGTGGAGCAGACTATTCCATTATGGCAACAGGCCGGTCTAAACCCCACAGAGCAGCATAGAAACATAGAAAAATGTCGTCAGATAAGAACCTTTCGGCCCATCTAGTCGCCCAATTACATGGATACTTTACCTGGATTTATCTTTTGTTTAGGATAGCCTTATGCCTATCCCATGCCTGCTTAAATTCAATCACTGTTTTGGCCTCTACCACTTCTACTGGAAGACTGTTCCATGTATCCACCACCCTCTCAGTAAAATAATGCTTCCTGATGTTACTTTTAAACCTTTGCCCCTCTAATCTAAGACTATGTCCTCTTGTTTTGCTATTTTGTTTCCTTTTAAATATACTCCCTTCCTCTACCTTGTGGATTCCCTTTACGTATTTAAATGTTTCTATCATATCTCCTCTGTCTCGTCTATCATATCTCTTCTGCAGCTTTTTGGCAACTAGTATGGCCCACCTCCTCTCTTCCCTGCGCCCGATTGGTGTCATTGGCAGTTCAGGCTGTCCCGCTGGAGCTAATGATGAAAGTTGGCCACAGGGAAAGGAGGTAGGCTATAGTAGTTGCCAGAAATCAGCGGGGTATGCTATGCCACCCTGTGGTGTTTAAACCAGTCTGCCTTCCAGCATACCCCTGGCGACAAGGGGTTAAAACGGGATAAAATATCAATTTGGTGCATAGATTGTTAGTCATAGCGCTGACAATAATGCAAATTTGCAAATTTCACGTTTTTAGTTTTCTCCTTTTTGCTTAACCAAAATATTGCTGGGATGAAAACTTCCAGACTACTGATGGCATCCGTTCGTTAAGTCACAGCATGTCACGGTTCACGCCGCAGACGCCGGAAGAAAGGGAAGTAGGATCTGTCTCCTTTAAGAACCTGGATCCGGTCCGGCTTTTCCCACTAACTGGACTGAGGTCCAGGCACTCAAGACTCCATCCCTGACTTTCCTATCACGTATCCCTTCACCTCTCCAGGTGTGGGCTGGGCCTGCAATGCCCATTTAAACCAGCCTCACCTCTGAATCAGGGCTTCTGCATCGTTTATTCTAACCATAGAAAGACTCATTGCAAGCCTGACCTGAGTGCTATGCACTGACCTGCCTGAGGTTCATCTGAGTACCCCTTCGTTTGGTATCCTGAGAACCCTTCCATCTGGTATCCACCTGCCTGAGTTCATCTGAGTGCCCCTTCGTTTGGTATCCTGAAACCCTTTCTTGGTATCCTGAGAACCCTTCGTTTGTATCCTGAGAACCCTTCGTTTGGTATCCTGAGAACCCTTCGTTTGGTATCCTGAGAACCCTTCGTTTGGTATCCTGAGAACCCTTCGTTTGGTATCCTGAGAACCCTTCGTTTGGTATCCTGAGAACCCTTCGTTTGGTATCCTGAGAACCCTTCCATCTGGTATCCTGAGGACCCTTCCATCTGGTATCCACCTGCCAGAGGTTCATCTGAGTACCCCTTCGTTTGGTATCCTGAGAACCCTTCCATCTGGTATCCTGAGAACCCTTCCATCTGATATCCTGAGAACCCTTCCATCTGATATCCTGAGGACCTTTCCATCTGGTAGCCTGAGAACCCCTCACCATTACTACATTCCTTAAGGACTATATTATCCTGCCTCTTATTGACCTACACGTGTATGACACCGGAATCTGGACTGACTACTTCTATGCTAGCTGCCTGCCACCGACCTAAGCTTGATTTAACCACTCTCCAATCATAACCCTTCTGATACTGCGCCTGATCTTCTTGTGTCTTTTGCCTTCTGTGTCTTTTGATCCTCTTGTGTTTATTCTTTATTCAGCGTCCAGTACCTGTTCTATTAGCCCTATTGTGCTATTCAGTGTCCTGTCCTGTCTACCCCTTCTGTTAAGTGTACCCTGTCCTCTGTATATATATTATCCTGCCCATCCAGCTCCTATCTATCGTTATTAGTTATTCAGATTCCCCTTCTTGGTTTACTTTTGTTTATTTAATAAACCTATGTTTTGGATTACAACCTTCCCTTTTTGCCTCTTCATCTGAGTAACCGCATATTGGGCTCGAATCCTTAACCCCTGCAGTGAGCCGTGACAGTATGCAGAAGCCATTAAAACTCGAGCCCGTGGTTACTCAGGCCATTAAGGAGCTGCTCCAAACAGCCATCCAAGACATCATCATGCACCTGGCAGACTTTCTGAGCAGCATGCTATTGAGCATTGGGAATCCTACTCATAAAAAGTGCTTCCCTGCAAGTCAAAGAATACCGGGTCCGTTATCCGCAGAAGAGCGCAACCGACGATTCGCAGATAATCTCTGCATCTACTGTGGACAAGGTGGGCATTTCTTACCAGTTTGCCCAGTGAGACCCCCCAAAAAGCCAGCGCCCCAAAAAATAACCGCTGCAAAGACTGCTCCCAAATCAAGGTCTGCTCCCCTTCACAGAACTGTTCCCGCACCCCAGTCGTTAACCCCTTCCGATATGTTGCAACCTGCACCGGTACTCCCACCAATACCGGTAGCAGCACCCCCCTATGATGTACCCCAAATGTCTGGCTCTGATTATGGACTTTCTAACCGTACTGAACCCATGGATGTGGAACCCATCCTTTCTGGAGAGACCGTACCGGCCTTCATCACAGAGCCTGAGTCCTCCAAAGTTGTGGAAAACCGTTCTACAGAACCCATGGAAATCATGTCAATTCGTACCACCGTGGACCTGGTGCCTAACTACACTGCTGGTAGTGTAACCCAAGGCCCTCAGGGTTCTCTGGGTCACATTGTCACTGCTGATCAGGACACTTGTGACCCAGCTCCCCCCACAGAAACCCCGGGGGTCGAGCGAGGAGACCTTGAGGTGCCCACTGCCAAAGCAGAAGTGCCACTCACCATGGAGATAGCGGTGCAAACCGACGACATTGTGTATCAGTCAACAGAATTGTCATCAGCTGCCAAGACCATTGCCACGCTGCAACAGCAAGTGACTACCCTTGCCCAAGCCGTGAGTGGACTCCGGCGCAACCAAATATCTCTGCAGCAAGAAACGCAAAGTTCCCAAGAATCTACGCCTATTGCAACCATGATTGACTCTGGTGTACGTATCCCACTGTCCTCAAGGGAGGTGCCCCCTCCTACCGGCTCCGTGGATGTTCTCTTGCCCACTATTGCCACATGTGAGAAACCCATAACCACTCACGGGGACTCCGATGATTGGGACACCACTGACACTGAGACTGACCTTCAGCCACAGACTGCACGACGTAGGCAAGGGCCACCGGGTCAACGCCATACCTACCTGGGTGCCTTACTGCCGGAGCCATCTATAAATCCGGCTACCTATCTGTGTGACTCCATCACCCCTCGGGGGTCCCTTTCATATCCAAAGGGGACTCTCCTATACCCAACGTTAAAAGGTCACCATCTATGTCCAGTGTTATGACTCCTGAATCAGAGCTTCTTGACTTTTCATCGTCTGACACTGAGAGCGTGCCAATCCGAGTGCCACCTGCACAGGAACCCATGTTCAGCAGCACCATATATGCAGTGGCCGCTAACTACGTGTCACCGAAGGTAGTCTGTGCCTCTAATGGGACTTATGTACGACCCGAGGATCTGGAGGCCTTCGAGACTGCTTTAGACGCCCGGAGTGCGTCTTTGAGACAGGGGTTCTGTAACGGTTCACGCCGCAGACGCCGGAAGAAAGGGAAGTAGGATCTGTCTCCTTTAAGAACCTGGATCCGGTCCGGCTTTTCCCACTAACTGGACTGAGGTCCAGGCACTCAAGACTCCATCCCTGACTTTCCTATCACGTATCCCTTCACCTCTCCAGGTGTGGGCTGGGCCTGCAATGCCCATTTAAACCAGCCTCACCTCTGAATCAGGGCTTCTGCATCGTTTATTCTAACCATAGAAAGACTCATTGCAAGCCTGACCTGAGTGCTATGCACTGACCTGCCTGAGGTTCATCTGAGTACCCCTTCGTTTGGTATCCTGAGAACCCTTCCATCTGGTATCCACCTGCCTGAGGTTCATCTGAGTGCCCCTTCGTTTGGTATCCTGAGAACCCTTCGTTTGGTATCCTGAGAACCCTTCGTTTGGTATCCTGAGAACCCTTCCATCTGGTATCCTGAGGACCCTTCCATCTGGTATCCACCTGCCAGAGGTTCATCTGAGTACCCCTTCGTTTGGTATCCTGAGAACCCTTCCATCTGATATCCTGAGGACCTTTCCATCTGGTAGCCTGAGAACCCCTCACCATTACTACATTCCTTAAGGACTATATTATCCTGCCTCTTATTGACCTACACGTGTATGACACCGGAATCTGGACTGACTACTTCTATGCTAGCTGCCTGCCACCGACCTAAGCTTGATTTAACCACTCTCCAATCATAACCCTTCTGATACTGCGCCTGATCTTCTTGTGTCTTTTGCCTTCTGTGTCTTTTGATCCTCTTGTGTTTATTCTTTATTCAGCGTCCAGTACCTGTTCTATTAGCCCTATTGTGCTATTCAGTGTCCTGTCCTGTCTACCCCTTCTGTTAAGTGTACCCTGTCCTCTGTATATATATTATCCTGCCCATCCAGCTCCTATCTATCGTTATTAGTTATTCAGATTCCCCTTCTTGGTTTACTTTTGTTTATTTAATAAACCTATGTTTTGGATTACAACCTTCCCTTTTTGCCTCTTCATCATCTGAGTAACCGCATATTGGGCTCGAATCCTTAACCCCTGCAGTGAGCCGTGACACAGCAACACCTTGTATCTGTACTGTACAGGGATTTTCACTCATTATAACCCCAC
This sequence comes from Leptobrachium leishanense, assembly GCA_009667805.1. Taxonomy (NCBI): domain Eukaryota; kingdom Metazoa; phylum Chordata; class Amphibia; order Anura; family Megophryidae; genus Leptobrachium; species Leptobrachium leishanense. Next base: position 112,815,929 of record CM019072.1, read on the forward strand.
ATCTCTGCCTGTATTCTGCCAAATCCTGGGCTTCTGGAATGCAGCAGTAAAGTTTGTTCAATGTTTAATTACAATGAAGATGGGGGCTCCTAATTCCATCTCATTTGAAGCCATTCATGGTGATAGAAGTGAGATTAAAGAAAAAAAAGTCTTGTTTTGAAAAGCTATGTAATGGGGATTCATGGCCTGAATCTCAATGTTTGTACATATATGTATTTCAAAGGAATAATATGTATACATGTTTTTGTAAGTGATGGGGTTAAAAATGTAGGTGGGATATTTATCATTCTAGTGCCCCCTTATAAATACATGACTTGTTCCATAAACATACCTTACCAAAGAAATTAAACACTCCCAGAAAACAAGGGACCGGAACAAAAGTATCAGAGAGAGATGTGACTTATGTTACCAGTGTGAATCATTCCAGTGCTTTGAGCTTCATTTGTGCATTTTTGCAGAATATGGAAACATGTTATACTAGGAAATTCCAGTATAACCAGAAGCACACTTTTTATGTGTTTGGAGAAAATTAGGTACGGATTGGAGGGAATGGAGCAATTATTTCACAACCTTCTAACTAAAACGAAAACAACTGCAATCAAAACGTAGACCGCAATCATAGCTAGAAATGGTTTGATTTAGGTGCTCTGCACAGGTGCACTATCTTTCCTCTCTGTCTTGTCCACAACAGCACTTTCTCATTTTAGAACACTAAAAAAATAGATTGTTTCAATTATAGTTAGTCAGGGTAATTCAAAGAGAATCGAAAAGTCAACGCACGTTCGGAGACTTTTTGTTCTCTTCAATTCGGTTCGTTTTGCCGATCCCATTTCGGTGACCCTGCGGTGTATTCAGCAAACACCACAGGGCCCCCGAATTGCAGGAAAAGGCCGCTGCAAACTCGACGAAAACTAACCGCAAAACCCGGCGAATGCACGCCGAAAACCCGCAAAAACATCTGGATTAACCCGCCGAAGACACAGGAAAAACCCGAGCAGGAGCCGATCACACGCAGCGATGCCACCGGAAAAAGCCAACAACGCAGACGAGTGAAGTGAATAAATTAGCAAAACAGTTTGCTTGAATGTTTGAAAAAGTGAAACGCTGTTTGCAAAGAAACTACTGAGCGAAAATGTCTGAAATTTACATATGATCCAATGAATGATAATAAAAAGGGCTGTTACAGAAAAAAATAAGAAGACTTAAAAAAAAAAATCGGAATTCTTTTTAAAAATATAAAAATCCAGAAAAATGCTTAAAATATCCGAAAAAATCTATAAATAAAGAGACTTTTTACTGCAGAATTTTATAATGAACGGTTTATTAGATATTGAATTAAAACAGGAATATTTTTAACATTGAAGCCTATGGGATTCTCCTGAATAAACCTGTCGAATTAAACCACCGAATGGCAGGGCATTAGGGGAACCTTTCACTGCTGGTTTGTGTTCTCTGAATAGCCGAAGCAGTGCTTCTCTATGGGGATTTCACTGCCCTCGAACAGGCACCGAACAGGCACCGTATGTTCAGGCAATTCGCCAGGATTTGGTGAACTGCCTGCTCTCTGGATAGCCGAATGGCCAGGAATGGTAACCGAACGCTGATTTTCAGCATTCGGTTACCTTTCTCCAGCCATTCGGATCTCTTTGGATAACCCTGTGTATATTTATACAAACTGTGTAACTTTCTTGTGTTTAGTATGAAATGCTAAATCTTTTCTATTAATCCCTGTTCTTGCTTTGTCATTTGTTATTAATTCCTGCTGTTCTGGAGAAAAGCAAAAAAGAAACGTAAACAAAAAACAACAAATGCAAAAATAGGATAGTTTAGGGTGTGTACAGAGGAGTATATTGACTTATAGCTGCTGGACCTCAGCGGTCTGTGCTGCATGCTGAGCTGACCCTACTGAAAATCAATCAAAGCCCCAAGGGATGACAAGAAAAGGTGTGAGGGAGATGGAGTGCGGAGTGCTGCCCAAGTTATGCAATGCGTTCAACAACCAATGATGTTATTGTTTTGCCACTTTCCACTGCAAAACATTGCTGACGTTTGCCATTTTGTAACTCAGGACTCTAATAAAGTACTTACCAACTAGACATTGATATAACCAAGCTATAACAAAAAAATATATATATAGCTGAACAATAATGAGAAGCAGAAAAAAAAAAGACAAATTGCTTCCAGTAACTGAGAGTTATGCCTGGACTGATTGAAACACTTTCAGGGTAATTCATAGAGATCCGAATTGCTTGAGAAAGGTAACCGAACGCTGAAAATCAGCGTTCGGTTACCTTTCTTGGCCATTCGGCTATCCAGAGAGCAGGCAATTCGCCAAATCCTGGCGAATTGCCTGCACATACGGTGCCTGTTCGGTGCCTGTTCGAGGGCAGTGAAATCCCCATAGAGAAGCAATGCTTCGGCTATTCAGAGAACACAAACCAGCAGTGAAAGGTTCCCGAAATGCCCTGCCATTCGGTGGTTTAATTCGACAGGTTTATTCAGGTGAATCCCATAGGCTTCAATGTTAAAAATATTCCCGTTTTAATTCAATATCTAATAAACCGTTTATTATAAAATTCTGCAGCAAAAAGTCTCTTTATTTATAGATTTTTTTATGATATTTTAAGCATTTTTCTGGATTTTTTTTAAGTTTACTTATTTTTTCTGTAACAGCCCTTTTTATTATCATTCATTGGATGTTATATGTAAATTTCAGACATTTTCGCTCAGTAGTTTCTTTGCAAACAGCGTTTCACTTTTCAAACATTCAAGCAAACTGTTTTGCTAATTTATTCACTTCACTCGTCTGCGGTGTGGGCTTTTTCCGGCAGCTGCGCTGTGTGTGATCGGCTCCTGCTAGGGTTTTTCCGTGGTTTTCGGCGGGTTAATCCAGGTGTTTTTGGGGGTTTTCTGCGTGCATTTGCTGGGTTTTGCGGTTAGTTTTTGCCGGGTTTGCGGCAGCCTTTCCCTGCAATTCGAGGACCCTGTGGTGTTTGCTGAATACACCGCAGGGTCACCGAAATGGGATCGGCAAAACGAACCGAATTGAAGAGAACGAAAAGTCACCGAACGTGCGGTGACTTTTCGAATCTCTTTGAATTACCCTGAATGTAACGAGATGTTTGAGTGGTAATTTGCAGTTGGACCCCAGACCCTACAGTACAATAAACAACACGGGCAGCAAATGGTTAAGGCTGGGGTCAGACCAGCGCACTTTTAACGTGCGTTCTGGCGCACATAATTACGGCCGCACTAGCAGCAGATGACGGGCAATGACAGCCAATATACGATGTACGGCGCACAAAAGTCCGGCCGTGCAAAGCAAGTGGAATTTGAACGCATTTGTTTGAGAACGCAGAACCGCTAGTACCGACGTACTGAGTGCGCAGCTGCGGCATAGCGGTGTTTTTGCGTGATTAGGAGATGTCAGACGCTGCTAATGTCCGGCCTACATAACGTCCAGACGCAAAAAGAGTTTTATTGACGATCCGTACAAAATCACGCCCGAAAATGCGCGTCGTCTGACCGTTTTTGCGCATTCCGTGATAAAATACATCAATGCGTTCGGAAGCACTTTTTCACGTTCGCGGGGAAAAATGCTTTCGTCTGACCTTAGCCTTATATAGCTAATGCTAGAATAATCAGGGTTATATTGGGTCTTCAGGACAGATATTTCTTTTATATGATATATGTTGATTGGGGTTTTTCAACATTTTTTTTTCTTTTTACCATCATTTATATTTTGGTTTTCACATTTTTACGGGAGGATAATATTTACTAATTTGACTTTAAAAATGTGAAATAAGTTACGTTTAATACGTTAGGGGCTCTATCAGCTGGTGTGAGCTAAAACGACAACGCTACATGAAAACTCTAACGCGAGTTGCTAAGGCTGGGGCAGACCAGCGCACTTTTAACGTGCGTTCTGGCGCACATAATTACGGCCGCACTAGCAGCAGATGACGGGCAATGACGGCCAATATACGATGTACGGTGGCACAAAAGTCCGGCCGTGCAACGCAAGTGGAATTTGAACGCATTTTTCTGAGAACGCTGAACCGCTAGTACTGACATACTGAGTGCGCAGCTGCGGCATAGCGGCGTGTGTGCGTGATTAGGAGATGTCAGACACTGCTAATGTCCAGCCTACATAACGTCCAGACGCAAAAAGAGTTTTATTGACGATCCGTACAAAATCACGCCCGAAAATGCGCGTCGTCTGACCGTTTTTGCGCATTCCGTGAAAAAATACGTCAATGCGTTCGGACGCACTTTTTCACGTTCGCGGGGAAAAATGCTTTCGTCTGACCCTAGCCTAAGGCTAGGGTCAGACTGAGGCAGTGCGAACGCGCGTGCAGGCGCACTTAATTACGGCCGCACTAGCAGCAAATGCCAGGCAATGACGGCCAATTTACGAAGTACGGTCGCACAAAAGTCCGGCTGCGCAACGCAAGTGGAAAATGAACGCATTTTGTCGAGAACGTAAAACCACTAGTACGGTCATACAGAGTGCGCTGCGTCCGCTAGCGGCGTGTGTGCGTGAATTGGAGACGTCAGACACTGCTAATGTCCGGCCAACATAACGTCCAGATGCACAAAGTGTTTTATTGATGATCCGTACAAAATCACGGCCGCAAATGCGCATCGTATGACCGCTATCGCGTATTCCGTGAAAAAATACGTCCATTTGTTCGAACGTACTTTTTCACAGACAACGCGAAAATGCGCTCGTCTGACCCTAGCCTAAAAGGTAGCACCTGACAATCCACCAACAGATCCCCTTTGTCCGCGGCAGTCCGTGTACAAGATTCATTAGCGCGCGCCTGGGAAACGCTAAGACCCGGGCTGAGAATGAGAACCAGTGGTAATGCATTGTATGGTTAATAATATAAAGTGTTCCAGTGCAAAAAAAAATTGTTTTTTTAAAAAAAATTAAATCGGAACCTGAAAAATCCAGAAAAATACCTAATAAATTCTAAAAATTCAATAAATAAAAAGTTTTTTTGATGCGGATTAAAAAATAAACGGTTGAATAAATAAGGAATAAAAGCGATAATATTTTATACATTGAATCCTATGGGCTTCGCACACGGCAGGTTTTCCTATACAATGCATCTTCTCATGTTTCCCCGAAGCGCACCGGTTTAACCATACAATGCATCTTTTACACGTAAACTGCATCCAGCGTGTCAACACCTGCGCCACATTCCTTTCAATTGCCTGTTAATTGCCTGTTAATTTTGGCAAGGACTTTTGATATTTTTTTCCCTTTTTTTCCTCCTTTTCCGTCAGTTAACACCAGGGTTGAGTAGTAGGTAAATTTTTCCAATTAGCGTCGGTGTTAAAATTAGCGCCAAGACCAAACGATCTGTCGGTTAGATTTGCGCGAGTGCTCTGTAGCGCTGCCCGGGTTAAGTATAGGACGCGGTAAGTACAGGAAGCTCGCACTACGGATCGTTAATTACTGTGCACTAAATGGTTTTTGCCATTTGTAGCGAGAGGCAAACGATCTGTTGGTCCGGCGCAAGACTGAATTTATCTGTCTCTAACGCGAAAACAGGCTGACGCTAGGGTTAGCTCACACCAGCTGATAGAGCCCTAGGAGTTTACTAATCCCATAGATACATCCAGGCCCGGATTAAGATCTCTATGGGGCTGGAGCTGAAGATTTTGGTGGACTTTTTTTTGTAATTTAGTGAAATGAAAGCATATTTTTGGTTATTTAATAGTGCAGATACGGGTATATCTAAGGCTAGGGTCAGACTGAGGCAGTGCGAACGCGCGTTCTGGCGCACTTAATCACGGCCGCACTAGCAGCAGATGCCGGGCAATGACAGCCAATATACGAAGTACGGTCGCACAAAAGTCCGGCCGCGCAACGCAAGTGGAAAATGAACGCATTTTTTCGAGAACGTTAAACCGCTGGTACTGACGTACAGAGTGCGCTGCGTCCGCTAGAGGCGTGTGTGCGTGATTAGGAGATGTCAGACGCTGCTAGTGTGCGGCCAACATAACGTTCAAACAGCCGGATTTCCCTAGACTTCTTTTCACCCCATCGTCATGAAATACGTCCAGAATTGCGCATCGTCTGACCACTTAAGCGTATTCCGTGAAAAAATGCGTGCGCACGCATCGACGTACATTTTGACGGTGGCCGCAGAAAATGCGCTCATCTGTCCCTAGCCTAACCAGGCAGATACTGTGTGATTAATTTTTCATTAAGATTTCAATCATAGGAGTGTAAGAAAAAATTTCCCCATTTTATCATCCAAACCTTTGTGGTTATAAATCCTATAGGGCATTCTTGTTAATAAAATGTGAAATGGGAACCTGTTACTGCATTTTTCTGAGAAAATATACAATTTTAACCAAAAAATTCAGAAAAAAAAAAAAGGAAATCTAATATTTCCCTTGTGTTTTTTTACGAATAATATGACTATGTATAAAACACTGACCTTGCTCCCAGCGTGGGAAATGAGAAGGTGAGTAATTGCAGTGGCATTGCTCATTTTATACGTAACAAATGGACAATGCCGTCGCTTTGGAACTGAAATTAAATTTTTTTTTTTATTATTTTCTTTTAGATTTTACATGGTCAGGTTTGATATTAATGCAAAGGCAGGACTCTGACCTGTCCAATGACACCTCACTTGACCTTGTGAGGTGTAAAAATTAGTGACGCAGGGGTCCAAAGGTCCCCTCAGTGCTCTTTGCTGCAGTGCGGCGGTTTAGGTTTTTGATGTAACAATTCGTAACAATGGATTGTACCATGACCCATCACCTCCACACTTGTTGGTGACATGAGAAATGTGATAGTTATTGAAGCATCATTGTTTACTTTGTAATTGAAAAGTGAAAAATATTACTGCTGGAAAGAAAAAAGGTATATATTTTGTTTTACTTAAAGCCTGGTCATGTTTGATATCATTGGAAAGGTCATGCTCTGGCCTTTCCAGTGATACCTAACGTGACCCTGTAGCTGCTATGGAGTTGGAGATACATGGGTGCAAATGCAGACATAGTTATCCTTTCTCTGTGCCAATTCTGAGGCATGGGCCTGGAGCTGCTGCTCCATCTTCCCCTATGTTAACCCAGCCCTGGATACATCCTGAACAATAATAACACACAGGAACAATACATCACTTCCAGTATCCATAATATTGAGGATATATGAACTGTAAGAAATATTCAAGAGTATTATCTGACTTTGATTTTTTGTATTTTGCTTTTGGAACTTCCACAAAGAAATAATATGTATTTGTAAAAACCTCTGTGCAGCGTTACATTCATAATTGCAATGTAAACGGAAAGTATATGGATAGTGATGTGGTGGTCATGTGATGATGATGGGAAATGATGATATGACAGTAAATGACGAAACAGTAAATAGATTGCCTGTGCATAGACCACCTGCCTTACAAATCAATAAATACAATACCATCTACAGCGTGCTCATCGCCTCCCAGTGTCACCAACCCATCAGTATATCCAGAGAGAAGAGATGGGAGCCAGGAGCAATCCAGTAGTAAGGGCACGTTTATGCGGAGAGACCCAGTCATGACTGACGATTAACAGCAATTACTAGAAGTTCATTATGTCGTCCATTCAGTGTTAACATATTTTGCAAAACTTACCTCTCGTAAGGTCACTGTGATAACGAGCATCAGGTGGAAACATCTCCTGTCCATTTTCCCTTCAGTAGGGTATGATTTGTTTTTGTTGTAGTTTTCACGTTTTCGGATACATAGTCGCCTGGATTTTTTGTGTTGCCGGTGAGGTCGTTGTACAAGAAGTGCGTGATTTATTTCTTTTTCCTTATTTTCTAAACTGCACAGACTGCGACAAGTTTCAAAGAAATTGAATCCTCGGGGTGGAGCTACGGTGACGGCCGTCGATGACTCGCTAATGTTCGACATGCACAAAAATCCAGGTCAAGCTCAATAAACATATTTAACATTCTTACGCAGCTACAGTGAAGTGTAAAAGGTTTTGTGACCGAAGATCACATAAGTTGAGAAAAATAAAGAGAGACTCTGCTCACTATTTTTTTATTATTATCTCAGAATCAGATTATTAGCAATGCAATATCTGTATGTGCTGCATAATGACTGTATATGGCAATTACAGCAACACCTTGTATCTGTATGTGCTGCATAATGCCTGTGTATGGCAATTACAGCAGCACCTTGTATCTGTATGTGCGGCATAATGCCTGTGTATGGCAATTACGGCAACACCTTGTATTTGTGTGTGCTGCATAATGCCTGTGTATGGCAATTACAGCAACACCTTGTATCTGTATGTGCTGCATAATGCATGTGTATGGCAATTACAGCAACACCTTGTATCTGTTTGTGCTGCATAATGCCTGTGTATGGCAATTACAGCAACACCTTGTATCTGTATGTGCTGCATAATGCCTGTGTATGGCAATTACAGCAACACCTTGTATCTGTGTGTGCTGCATAATGCCTGTGTATGGCAATTACAGCAACACCTTGTATCTGTATGTGCTGCATAATGCCTGTGTATGGAAATTACAGCAAAACCTTGTATCTGTATGTGAGGCAAAATGCCTGTTTATGGTAATTACAGCAACACCTTGTATTTGTACTGTACAGTATGGATGAGCCGAACACCCCCGTGTTCTGTTCGCATTCGAACTCGAACAATTTCAAAGTTTGAGTTCGAACGCGAACACAAACCAAACTCAATTCAAGTCAATGGGACTCAAAATTTTGATTTTTAGAGTGCCCTGCAAGAGGGCATATATGCAAGATATTTGTATAGAAATGTATAAAAACATTTAAAAACAATAAAATGATGTTTCAAATGACGGTAAACGGTTTTCCTTTAATCTATTCATAAACAACTGCTTGGGGCGGCAGCCTGTATGAAAAGACATTTTCGGACGCGCAGAACAAGTTTAGTAATTTTTTGGCTAAATTATGGAGAAACTTATGCAGGCTTTGGATGAAAGTACCAATAGGTGTGTTAAAATTGGGCCTTTAGCGTCGGCAAAAGTGCCGTCATACAGTAACCCCTCTGTGGTATTGTGGAAGAGTGCAGGGTTGGGCCCTGCGGTCCAAAAAATTAAAATGATATGAATCTGGTAATATAGGCGTCAGTGTCAATGCAGCCAAATATTGTGCCTTTGGTGGCAGCAAGTGCCTTCACACCGTAAGTAACCCCTCTGTGGTATTGTGGAAGAGTGCAGGGTTGGACCCTGTGGTCCAATATTAAAACGATATGAATCTGGTAATATAGGCGTCAGTGTCAGTGCAGCCACAATTGCTGGTGGCAGTGAGAACACAAAGATTAGAACAATTCCCAGATATTTTGTAGAAGTGAGACCCCCCGCAATAGCTGGTGGCAGACTGGCAGTGAGAACACACACTAACACAACAATCTCCTCTCAAAAAACACGTGCTGAAGCGCTGTGTGAAGCCTTATATAGTGTGCTGCGGGACTTAGCTCTGTGAGCCCAGGATTGGGCAAAATTTGCCCAATCAGGACTCTGAGCCGTGATAGTCTTGCACCTGTCTTGCACCTAAACTGTGGTCACGTGCAAGGCTGTAGCCAATTACAAGCTTCAGGCCAGTGGAAAAGTGCATTGTGGTCCATTGTGGTACATTGTGGGCGAACATGCTGCTAACACGCGGAAATGTTCGAAGTTTGCGAACATACAAATTGGCGATGTTCAAATCGAACTCTGAACCGATAGAACCGAACAGCTCATCCCTACTGTACAGGGATTTACACTCATTATAACCCCCTGAATCTTATCCCTGTACAGCAGCGACTGACCCCACAGCTCCCCCTGTATTCTGCCACATCCCTGACTGCTGGAATGCAGCAGTAAAGTTTGCATAGATTTTTGTTACAGTGAGGGTAGAATCGCTCCTTGTAGCTTCTTCATAGTAATACAGGGTGACCATGCGCTTATCTTTGTTTTTCAATGTATTAGACAGCAAAATCAAAAATATGTTTTGGTTGTTAATGGGTTAACAGAAATATTTAAACTCTTTGAAAGGTGCGATCTTTAATATGGACGCGCATTATGATTAACAAAGATTTCAAGGTCCTTGAATTATTAAAGCCAGATTTTAGACAGATATTTCCTGCAAATATATATATATATATTTTTAAAGAATTTTAGGTTGAACTGTAATGGAATGATTTCATACAAGGTAATTCATAGAGATCTGAATTACTTGAGAAAGGTAACCGAACGCTGAAAATCAGCGTTCGGTTACCTTTCCTGGCCATTCGGCTATCCAGAGAGCAGGCAATTCGCCAAATCCTGGCGAATTTCCTGCACATACGGTGCCTGTTCGGTGCCTGTTCGAGGGCAGTGAATCCCCATGAAAAAGCAATGCTTCGGCTATTCAGAGAACACAAACCAGCAGTGAAAGGTTCCCCTAATGCCCTGCCATTCGGTGGTTTCATGCGGCAGATTTATTCAGGAGAATCCCATAGGCTTCAATGTTAAAAATATTCCCGTTTTAATTCAATATCTAATAAACCGTTCATTATAAAATTCTGCAGTAAAGAGTCTCTTTATTTATAGATTTTTTAGGATATTTTAATAATTTTTCTGGATTTTTTTTTTTTTAAAAGTCCGGTTTTTTTTTTTTTAACTTTACTTACTTTTTCTGTAACAGCCCTTTTAATTATCATTCATTGGATTTTATATGTAAATTTCAGACATTTTCGCTCAGTAGTTTCTTTGCAAACAGCGTTTCATTTTCAAACATTCACACAAACTGTTTTGCTAATTTATTCACAGCCTCGTCTGTGGTCTCGGCTGCTTCGCTGCGTGTGATCGGGTCCTGCTCGGGTTTTTCGACGGGTTAATCCAGATTTTTTGGGGGTTTTCGGGGTGCATTCGGTGGGTTTTGCGGTTCGTTTTTGTCGGGTTTGCTGCAGCTTTTCTCTGCAATTCGGGGACCCTGTGGTGCTTGCTGAATACACCGCAGGGTCACCGAAATGGGATCGGCAAAAGGAACCGAATTGAAGAGAATGAAAAGTCACCGAAAGTGCGGTGACTTTTCGAATCTCTTTGAATTACCCTGTGTGTGTTTCGTGGGATTCTATTAGGGATGAGCCGAACACTCCCCGAGTTCGGTTCGAGCCCGAACCGAACTTCCCATTTGTTCGGGACCGAACCCGAACCCCCATGCAAGTCAATGGGGCTGAAAATTCGTTTTTTTAGAGTGCCCTCCAAGAGGGCATATATGCTACATATTTGCCATAAAAGGTGTATGGGGGTCCGGGTAGTGCCCTGGGGGACAGGAAACAAGGACAAAAAGTTTTAAAAAAAACATTTTTTTAAAGGGACAGTGAGTTTTCCATGAAATAAGGGTTAAAAATAAAAAAAAAAATCCTTCAAATATCGCGCCTAGGAGGTCCCCATAACCTGCCCGTGAAGTGGCGGATTTCTAGGATGTATAGAAACACTTAAAAACAAATAAATGACGTTTCATATGACGGTAAATGCTTTTCTTTTAATCTATCCATAAACAACTGCTTGGGGCGGCAGCCTGTATGAAAAGACATTTTAGGACGTGCAGAAAAAGTTTAGTGTTTTTTTGTGGCTAAATTATTGTGAAACTTATGCAGGCTTTGGATGAAAGTAACAATAGGTGCTTTAAAATTGGGCTTTTAGCGTCGGCAACAGTGCCGTCACACCGTAACCCCTCTGAGGATATGAATCTGATACAGGCGTCAATGGCAGTGCACCCAGATATTGTGCCTTTAATGCCAGGCCAGCAAGTATCATCATACAGTAACCCCTCTGTAGTATTGTGGAAGTCTGCAGGGGTGAACCTTGCGGTCCTATATTAAAAAGATATGCATCTGGTTAAGGCGTCAGTGCACCCAGATATTCTGCCTTTGGTGCAAGACTGCCAGGCCAGCAAGTATCATCATACAGTAAGGCTGGGGTCAGACGAGCGCAGTGTTAACGTCCGTGTTGCCCGCACATAAGTACGTCCGTCATAGCATTACAATTGTGTTAAATGGAGCCCCACACACGAAGTACGTCCGCACAGAAGTGCGGGGGCTGACGGACGCTGCAAATGGACACAGGTTAGGCAAGAACGTAATACTGCTAGAACGGACGTGCAGAGTGCGCCACGTCCACAACGTCCGCATAGCTTTGTGTGTGAGTGATGCAACAAGGTCAGACGAACTGCATTTATACGTCCAGCATTTTTGACGGACAGAATGTTCTTTCATTGTAATTTATTTTCCCTGCTACATCAGTCAAAAAATACGTCAGTGAAAAAAACCGACTGTGTGGCCACTACCTTGTCGTCAGTCAGTAAGTACGTCCGTACTACACGGTGCACAGTCTGTAGAAAATGCGCTCATCTGACTCTAGCCTAACCCCACTGTGGTATTGTGGAAGAGTGCAGGGGTGGACCATGTGGTCCTATATTGAAAATTTTTTGATCTGGTAATGGGCGTCAGTGCACCCAGATATTGTGCCTTTAATGCCAGGCCATCAAGAATCATCATACAGTAACCCCTCTGTGGTATTGTGGAAGAGTGCAGGAGTGGACCATGTGGTCCTATATTGAAAAGTGTTTTTTTTTATCTGTTAATGGGCGTCAGTGCACCCAGATATTGTGCCTTTAATGCCAGGCCATCAAGTATCATCATACAGTAACCCCTCTGTGGTATTGTGGAAGAGTGCAGGGGTGGACCATGTGGTCCTATATTGAAAAGTGTTTTTTTATCTGTTAATGGGCGTCAGTGCTCCCAGATATTGGGCCTTTAATGCCAGGCCAGCAAGTGTCATCATACAGTAACCCCTCTGTGGTATTGTGGAAGAATGCAGGGGTGGACCATGTGGTCCTATATTAAAACGATATGATTCTGGTCAAGGCGTCAGTGCACCCAGATATTGTGCTTTTGGTGCCAGGCCTGCAAGTGCCATCATAATACAGTAACCCCTCTGTGGTATTGTGGAAGAGTGCAGGGGTGGACCATGTGGTCCTATATTGAAAAGTTTTTGATCTGGTAATGGGCATCAGTGCACCCAGATATTGTGCCTTTGGTGCAAGACTACCAGGCAAGCAAGTATCATCATACAGTAACCCCTCTGTGGTATTGTGGAAGAGTGCAGGGTTGGACCCTGCGGTTCAAAAAAATAAAATGATATAAATCTGGCACAGGCGTCAGTGCAGCCAAATATTGTGCCTTTGGTGGCAGCAAGTGCCTTCACACCGTAACCCTTTTGTGGTATTGTGGAAGAGTTCAGTGCTGGAGGTTTTGTGAATGCAGAAGAGGACATCCCCTATCTATTCCATTACTTCAGCATCAGGGGATTGATAGCTGCTGATCCAGGACTGATTCATTTTTATAAATGTCAGCCGGTCTACAGAGTCGGTGGACAGACGCACTCTTTTGTCTGTGACAAAACCTCCAGCGGCACTGAACGTCCTTTCGGAAAGCACGCTAGATGAAGAGCAACCTAGTAGCTGCATAGCATATTGGCTAAGTTCTGGCCAGTGATCCAATCTCAACACCCAGTAAGCCAGTGGATCATCTGCTGGAAACGTATCCAGGTCTGCCCTTGCCCCTAGGTAGTCCTGCACCATATGGTGAAGACGCTGGCAATGGGTGCCTACATTTGACATCCCTGGGCGTCGAGGACTAAAATAAATTAAAAATGCATCCGTCAACCGGCCCTGGCCTTCACCGCTATTCCTCTGATCACCTGCAGCCTCAGAAGCACGTGTGTCAGCACTTGGTAATCTAACAGTGCCTGGAAAGGTGTTACACAAGTTTCGCTTTAGAGCGTCCTCAAGTTTTGTCATCCTGTGCTCCCTCTGTGCGGGCAGGATGAGCTCTGCAACTTTCCCCTTGTATCGTGGATCAAGAAGGGTTGCCAACCAGTAATGATCCCTCTCCTTGATAGCACGAATCCTGGGGTCCTTTAGCAGGCTTTGCATCATTAGGGAGCCCATGCAGCGTAGGTTGGAGGTGGCATTAGCTGCCGAGTCTTCCTGGTCAATGAGGATGACCGTATCGTGCACTTCCTCCTCCCAGCCACGCACAAGCCCTTCTGTTTCTGGGCACACAAAACCCTGCCTTGAGGAATCCCCACCTTCATTGCCCCCAACTACTTAAATAGTCCTCCTCCTCCTCATCCTCCTCCTGTCTGATCTGAGTAGGACCCGCTGGAATGCTGTCTGCGGAAAGACTGGGGCCTTGAGAGCTAGGGAAGGCCTCCTCTTCCTCCCGCTGCTCTGCCTCTAGAGCCACATCTATAATTCCCCGCAGAGTGTGCTCCAGCAGGAATACTAAAGGAATTGTTTCACTGATGCATGCACTGTCCCTGCTCACCATCCTCGTTGCCTCCTCAAATGGTGACAGTACAGTGCATGCATCTTTGATCATCAGCCACTGCGGGGGTGGGAACCAAGTTGACCTGAACCTGTGCTTGTGCCATACTCACACAGGTACTCGTTGATGGCCCTCTGCTGCTTGTGCAGATGCTGCAGCATTGCTAATGTCGAGTTCCACCTGGTGGGCATGTCACAGATCAGACGGTTTGTGGGAAGGTGGAATTCTCTTTGAATTTCTGCCAGGCGAACGCTTGCTGGGAATGACCGTCTGAAGTGGCTGCAGACTTTTCAGGCCTGGATGAGAGGCTCTGGTTACTGGCTCTGGCTACTTGGTTAGGAAATGCTGTACCACCAGAGATTTAGGACGTGTGCTAGGCATGGTACATGTGTCAATTTACCCTTGCGTAGGGCAGAGAGAAGGTTGCTGCCATTATAGCAGACGATCATTCCCAGCTGAAGCTGGCGTGGTGTTAACCATCTCTGCACCTGCCCCTGCAGAGCTTACAAAATTTCTGACCCGGTGTGGCTGCTGTCCCCTAAACAAACCAGCTCAAGCACAGTATGGCATCTTTTTGCTTGAGCCATTGCGTAGACCCTATCAGGTGTCGGTTTAACTGTCCCTTCGCCAGAGACAGAGAAGGAGGAGGAGGAGTAGGAAGAGGTGGTGGTGGTGGAGCAGACAGACCTCATACAAGCAGCTTTCTGGAGTCGTGGTGGATGAACAAGCTCCAGCACAGAGCCCCGTCTTGGATCCCTCCCAGCTGCAATCAGAGTTACCCAGTGTGCCGTGAAGGAAATGTAGCGACCCTGTCCATGCTTGCTGGACCACGTGTCTAAAGTCAAATGCATCTTGCTGCTTACTGCCATTCCCAATGACTCGATAACATTGTCTTCTACGTGCTGGTATAGTGCTGGAATGGCCTTGCGTGAAAAGTAATGGCGTTTTGGAACCTGCCACTGTGGTACAGCGCATTCAGCAAATTCACGGAAGGGAGCAGAGTCCACCAGCTGGAATGGCAGCAGCTGCAATGCGAATAATTTTGCTAAGCTGGCATTTATACGCTGTGCTTGGGGATGGTTGGGACTATAATTTTTCTTTCGCTGCAGCAGCTGCGCAATGTAATCTGACAGCGTAAATCTTCAGCTACTGGGATGATGTCACATTGTGAGGAAGGACCTGCTGGTACATCCATTACTGTAGTATCATCCCTGTTGGTGGAGGTTGTAGGCAATTGCATGGCAGGACATACAGTGGGGGTAGAGACAGATGAGGAGGAGGAGGACCTACGCAACGTTTTGCGCCAACGGGATGTGTGGCACTTGTTCATATGTCGCCTCAAGCACGTGGTACCCAAGTGTCCAGTGTTTATCCCACGCTTCAGCCTCCTCTGACATAGATTACAAATAGCAACGGTGGGGTCTGCTGCACATTTCTTAAAGAACTCCCAGACAGCAGAGTTCCTGGATGTGTGCTTTGAGACAACAGCGCTCTGCACCTGAGCAGCTCTGACATCTGATGCCTTGGACTGGCTAGTGCTACAGTTGGTCACAGAGGATGTTGTGCCTCGTGTTTGTTGTGCCTCCTCCTCACTTGACTCCTCTGTTAGATCAGGCACCCAGGTGGAGTCAGTGACCTCATCATCATTGTCATCATCACCCCCTATCTCCTCGTCACTGGAGCCAACTTGGCAGTATGCTGCAGCTGCTGGGGCAACATGAGTGCCAGTTATTTGTGTGTCATCACTTGCACCCCCTTCCTATAGGTTGATTATACTCCCTTCCTCAACCTCAGAGATTGAATCAGAGCACTGTACTTGCTGTGCATCCTCAAGCAGCATGTCACTGTCATTGTAGTCAAAAAATTTAGCCGACTCCTCCGTGTGTGATAGTGAGGCTACGGCAGGAGTAGCTGTGGACATGGAGGCTGCATTAGATGTTTTGGCAGCTGAGGTGGACTGTAAAGCACTAGAAGCCTGGCTGGCAGAGGACTCGGAGGATGAGGATAGCCTGGTTAGCCAATCCACCAAATACAGCGTGGTACTGTTTGTATGACGAGACACAGATCACCTTAATTACCAAGTGTTTTAAATAAATTAGTGAGCCCCAAAATACAGCGTGGTACTGTTTGTATGACGAGACACAGATCACCTTAATTCCCAAGTGTTTTAAAGAAATTAGTGAGCTCCAAAAAAACTTGCTGGCTGTGTGACGAGACACAGAAGATCACCTTGATTCCCAAGTGTTTAAAAGAATTTAGTGAGCCCCAAAATACAGCGTGGTACTGTTTGTATGACGAGACACAGATCACCTTAATTCCCAAGTGTTTTAAAGAAATTAGAGAGCCCCAAAATACAGTTTGGTACTGTTTGTATGACGAGACACAGATCACCTTTATTCCCAAGTGTTTTAAAGGAATTAGTGAGCCCCAAAATACAGCGTGGTACTGTTTGTATGAAGAGACACAGATCACCTTAATTCCCAAGTGTTTTAAAGAAATTAGTGAGCCCCAAAATACAGCCTGGTACTGTATGTATGACGAGACCCAGATCACCTTAATTCCCATGTGTTTTAGAGAAATTAGTGAGCCCCAAAATACAGCGTGGTACTGTTTGTATTGACGAGACACAGATCACCTTAATTCCCAAGTGTTTTAAAGAAATTAGTGAGCCCCAAAATACAGCGTGGTACTGTTTGTATGACGAGACACAGATCACCTTAATTCCCAAGTGTTTTAAAGAAATTAGTGAGCCCCAAAAAAACTTGCTGGCTGTGTGACGAGACACAGAAAATCACCTTGATTCACAAGTGTTTTAAAGAAATTAGTGAGCCCCAAAATATAGCGTGGTACTGTTTGTATGACGAGACACAGATCACCTTAACTCCCAAGTGCTTTAAAGAAATTAGTGAGCCCCAAAAAAACTTGCTGGCTGTGTGACGAGACACAGAAGATCCCCTTTATTCACAAGTGTTTTAAAGAAATTAGTGAGCCCCAAAATACAGCGTGGTACTGTTTGTATGATGAGACACAGATCACCTTAATTCCCAAGTGTTTTAAAGAAATTAGTGAGCCCCAAAATACAGCGTGGTACTGTTTGTATGACGAGACACAGATCACCTTAATTCACAAGTGTTTTAAAGAAATTAGTGAGCCCCAAAATACAGCGTGGTACTGTTTGTATGACGAGACACAGATCAATTTAATTCACAAGTGTTTTAAAGAAATTAGTTAGCCACAAAAAGATTTGCTGGCACAGTGACAAGACCCAGAAAATCACCTCAATTCACAAATGTTTTAAATAAAGTTGTAAACCCCAAAAAAGCTTGCTGGCACAGTGACAAGACACACATCACCTAAATTCCCTGATATTTGGTCAAAATGAGACCCCCCCAGACCCCCCCAGTAGCGTGGCAGACCGGCAGTAACAACACACACAACTATCTCCTTTGAAATCTCCTCTGAAATGCATGCAGAAGCGCTGCGTGGAAACCTTATATTGTGTGCTGCGGGACTTAGCTCTGTGAGCCCATGATTGGGCAAAATTTGCCCAATCAGGACTCTGAGCGGTGATTGGCATAGTGTTCAACCAGTCTTGCACCAGACCTGTGGTCAGGTGCAAGGCTGTAGCCAATTAGGAGCTTCAGGCAGTGGGAAAATGCATTGTGGTCCATTATGGTCGAACATGCGGTGAACACCCGGAAATGTTCGGGGTTCGCGATCCGCTCGAACAGGCTAAGTTCGGGTCGAACCCCGAACCGTCCGAACCCGAACAGCTCATCCCTATTCCCTATATCTAACATTTACTATTTTTTCCATAAAACGTCAAACTAAAAGAAATATTCATTACACATAACAATCACAGTAATAAATTCACTTTGACAAGTTTTTAAAAATCAGATGAGTAAGTGGAACATTTCTTCATTTATTTGTTGTTTTTCTTTTCTTACAGAGGTCACAGCCGGTATTTGCCTTTAAAGCAAAACTCTGCATTTCTCAGGACTCTCACGTTAATTAGATCTAGGGCAAAGTTTTAGCTTGCAACAATTCTTTGAAGAACAGAATGATCTAAACAACCTGAGGAAGGGTATGTAGCCAGGAAGCGGTGAAATTCACCTGTTACATAATTCAGCTGCTTCATTACCTCTTACCTTTACGTTTAAATTGTGAAGGTATAATGTACAATATGTCATAAGAGGGTTTGGGTCGAAATCCCTACAGCCAGGTTCCCTAATGCCAAAATCCCGACGGCCAACTTCCCTACACAGACAACTCCCTGACGGCAAACTTCCCTACACGGCCAACTTCCCTACACAGAGAACTCCCTGACGGCCACCTTTCAGACATCCAAAATCCCAGCAGGTAACCCGAACCCTACTCCCTAACCCCCTAAACCTAGCCTTAACCCCCCTAAACCTTGCCCTAACCCTAACCCCCTAAATCTATCCCTAACCCCTAAACCTAACCCCCCTAAATCTATCCCTAACCCCTAAATATAACCCTAACCCCTAAATATAACCCTAACCCTAACCCCCTATATCTAGCCCTAACCCCCTAAACCTAGCCCTAACCCCTAACCCTAACCCCCCAAAATCTAACCCTAACCCCCCTAAATCTAGCCCTAATCCCCCTATATCTAGCCCAACCCTAACTCCCTATACCTAGCCCTAACCCTAACCCCCCTAAACCTGGCCCTAACCTCCCTAAACCTACCCATAACCCCCCTAAACCTAGCGCTAACCCCCTAAACCTAGATTTTGAATGTCTGGAGTTGGCTGTGTAGGGAAGATGGGATGTCCGGCAGTTGTCCTGTCTGGAAGTTGGCTGTCGGGATGTTGGCATTAGGGAAGCTGGCTGTAGGGATTTTATCTGGCACCCGTCATAAGATACTGAGCATATACATACTGTAACAGTGTGATTAAGGGCAGGGTGGTAGACCACAGATCACCTAAATGCAAGGTTTTGTTGTTTTGAAATGAATAGGTGTATCTGAATGGATTTCTTGTGCAGATTGCGAAAATGACCATCAAAATTCCGTATCAGGTCAAGTTTTTTCACAAATGACGGAAATGTGAAAATTTAAAAAAACGTTTCATGAATGGTCTTTGTGTGGGGATTTCAAGGTGATTGGAATATTGCTCGGCCAACAAGCAGGCTACACCAAATTTCCTTGCTATTTGTGTGAATGGGACTCCAGAGCAAGGACGGAACATTGGGTTCAGCAGCAGTGGCCAGTCAGAAGTACATTCACACCTGGCGAAAAAAACATTGTTTCACTTCTACTGGTTGATCCCTCGAAAATACTGTTGCACCTTTACACATCAAACTTGGCTTAATGAAGCAATTCGTGACAGCTTTAAGCAGGGACAGTAAATGCTTTCAGTATCTTGGTGGTAAGTTTCCACCAATCACGTCTGAAAAAATGAAAGCTGGCATTTTCATAGGCCCTCAAATACGAAAATTAATGGCAGACAACATATTCGAGGAAACCATGAGTAAGAGCGAATTGCAAGCATGGACTGCATTCAGAAATGTGGTACACAACTTTTTGGGGAACACAAAGGCTTCAAATTACACCACTTTAGTCGAGGATATGCTGGAATCCTATGAACTGCTTGGTTGCAACATGAGCGTCAAAGTTCACTTTCTTCATAATCATATAAATTACTTTCCTAACAATCTTGGTGATTTTTTGGAAGAACATGGCGAGCGATTCCATCAGGATATTAAAGTGCTGGAAAAGAGATACCAAGAAAAGTGGACTGTACATATGATGGTCGACTATTGTATGATGTTGAACAGAGACTGTACGGACGCACACCGAAGACAATCCAAAAAGAGGAAGTTTGAAGGGGAGCCCAGTGACAAATGTTAGGT
Organism: Leptobrachium leishanense; assembly: GCA_009667805.1. Lineage (NCBI taxonomy): Eukaryota > Metazoa > Chordata > Amphibia > Anura > Megophryidae > Leptobrachium > Leptobrachium leishanense. The sequence continues at coordinate 112,836,158 of CM019072.1, forward strand.
ATGTTTGCTTTTGAATATGTGTAACAGATCTCTGTGCCCGGACAGGGTCACATCTGCCAAATGCTGCTTCCTCACTGGACACCCAGTTTCTCCTCGTGACTCTCACACCTTTCTCTTGTACCTTAGCCACAGCTTAAGGCCCAGTGTATGTAGAGAGCCTGACTAGCACCCCCAGGAATAAGCCGAAGCTGTAGACCTGGAGCCTTTCCTTGGAACAGCGGGCAGAAGATTCCTGGTACTCCAAAACATGAGTCGTGACTTCAAGCTTTGTCAGAATAGAACTGACTGTTTATTCACTGAGAGGACAGATAGAGTCAAGGACCAGCACATTTGCATACAATCAAACAGACAACATCACAGATCAGATAACTACCTAGGGCCTTCAAACAATGGAGAATGGGGGAAGGAGAAAGCACGTAAACAAAAGGGATTTCTTACTGAGAGAATTTACACAATAGCAGGTACTAATACAGAGATCTACACTATACAGGGAATAACACACAGACATCAGAAATCTTTAGTTAACTGGCATATCTATAAAACAGTGAAAAACACAATATATTAGGCTTGTGCACCGATTTTTTTTTCGGTTCGATTCGGTTTGATTTTTCGGATTTTTAAACTTTTCGATTCGGCTCGTTTCGACCGATTTCGGTTTCGATTCGATTCGGTTCGGCCCGTTTTTCGGGTACATTTTTTTTCGGAATTTCGACCATTTTTCGTATTTTTGTGTCACTGTGCTCGTTTTTTGTATCGACTTTTCGTGATTTCGGAAATTTTCGTTTTTCGGAATTGCACATTTTTCGGAATATCGACCATTTTTCGTATTTTTCGTGTCATTTTGCTCGTTTTTTGTATCGACTTTTCGTTTTTTCGGAAGATTTTCGTTTTTCAGAAAATTTTCGTTTTTAGAAAATTTTCGTTTTTCGGAAAATTTTCGTTTTTAGAAAATTTTCGTTTTTCGGAACATCTGTTCTCCTCGTTTGACACATTTCAAGTCCATTCGAAAAATCCGAAAATATTTCGTTTCGGCTCGGAAAACATTTCGGATCTGACATTTTCGGATCTAAAAATTTTCGGAAATTCGGCCGCATCCGAAAACACGAATCGGGAAATTTCGTGAAAATTCCGAAATTCCGAAACCCGAAACGCACATCCCTACAATATATTTAAAAGGTCCACCAGTTCCCCAATAGTCTCTTTCACGGCCATAGTCTCTGGACAGGAGGCTAGCGCACATAGAAACATAGAAAAATGTCGGCAGATAAGAACCTTTCGGCCCATCTAGTCTGCCCAATTACATGGATACTTTACCTGGATTTATCTTTTGTTTAGGATAGCCTTATGCCTATCCCATGCTTGCTTAAATTCAATTACTGTTTTGGCCTCTACCACTTCAAATGGAAGACTGTACCATGTATCCACCACCCTCTCAGTAAAATAATGCTTTCTGATGTTACTTTTAAACCTTTGCCCCTCTAATCTAAGACTATGTCCTCTTGTTTTGCTACTTTGTTTCCTTTTAAATATACTCCCTTCCTCTACCTTGTGGATTCCCTTTACGTATTTAAATGTTTCTATCATATCTCCTCTGTCTCGTCTTTTTTCCAAGCTGTACATGTTAAGATCATTAAGCCTTTCCTGGTAACTTTTCTCCTTCAAGCCGTACACCATTATAGTAGCCCTTCTCTGAACTCTCTCTAAGGTGTCTATATCCTTCTGGAGAGGAGATACGGTCTCCAGTACTGCACACAGTACTCCAAGTGAGGTCTCACCAGTGCACTGTAAAGTGGCATGAGCACTTCCCTTTTCCTACTGCTAATACCTCTCCCTACACAACCAAGCATTCTGCTAGCATTTCCTGCTGCTCTATTACATTGACTACTTACCCTTAGATCCTCTGAAATAATAACCCCTAAATCCCTTTCCTCAGATGTTGAGGTTAGGACTGTATCAAATATTCTATATTCAGCCCTTGGGTTTTTACGTCCCAGGTGCATTATCTTGCACTTATCCACATTAAAACTCAATTGCCACAGCTCCGACCATTTTTTTAGTTTACCTAAATCATTTGTCATTTGGCTGATCCCTCCAGGAACGTCAACCCTGTTGCAAATCTTTGTGTCATCAGCAAAAAGACATACTTTTCCATTAATACCTTCTGCAATATCACTAATAAAAATATTAAATAGAATGGGTCCAAGTACTGACCCCTGAGGTACCCCACTGGTAACAAGACCTTGCGCCGAATAAACTCCATTTACCACAACCCTCTGTTGCCTGTCACTCAGCCACTGCCTAATCCATTCAACAATATTGGAATCCAAGCTCAAAGATTGCAATTTATTGATAAGCCTTCTATGCGGAACAGTATCAAAAGCCTTACTGAAATCTAAATAAGCAATGTCTACTGCACCACCTGTGTCTATTATTTTTGTTACCCAATCAAAAAAATCAATAAGATTAGTTTGGCATGATCTCCCTGAGGTAAACCCATGTTGTTTCTGATCCTGTAATCTATGTGTTTTTAGATGTTCAACAATCCTTTCCTATAACATGGTTTCCATTAATTTCCCCACTACAGACGTAAGACTAACTGGCCTATAGTTCCCAGATTCCTCCCTACTACCCTTCTTGTGAATGGGCACAACATTTGCTAATTTCCAGTCTTCTGGGACGACTCCCGTTAGCAAGGATTGGTTAAATAAATCTGTTAACGGTTTTGCTATTACATCACTGAGCTCTTTTAATAATTTAGGGTGGATCCCATCAGGCCCCATTGACTTATTTGTCTTTACTTTAGACAGCTGCTGTAGAACCTCCTCTTCTGTAAACTGATATGTAATTGTCTCGTTAGTGTTTCCTCCTAACTGAGGTCCCTTTCCTTCCTTTTCTTCTGCAAAGACTGAACAACAATATTCATTGAGGCAGTCAGCGAGACTTTTATCCTCTTCTACATACCTTCCTTCCTTTGTTTTTAATCTAACTAATCCTTGTTTTACTTTTCTTTTCTCGTTTATGTATCTAAAAAATGTTTTGTCCCCCTTTTTTACTGACCGAGCTATTTTCTCTTCTGCGTGTGCTTTGGAAGCCCTTATAAATTGCTTTGCCTCTTTCTGCCTAATCTTATAGGTTTGCCTATCTTCTTCACTCTGAGTTGTTTTATAATTATTGAATGCTGTCTTTTGTTCTTCACATCCCCCTCCAAGTCGCACAGTGACAGCGAGTTCTGTCACAATATGTATTTATGTTTATTTATTCCTTTAACAATCATTCCGCCCCTCCTGAGAACATTTTCAAACATTACAAACGCTGCCATATAGCAATGTCAATAAAAAATAATGTTTTTTTAAATTTTCACATTTCCATGATTTGTGAAAAAACCTGACGTGATACGGAATTTGGAAGGTAATTTTCGGAATCTGCGCAAAAAATCCATTCAGATACACCTATTCATTTGAAAACAACAGAAAAAGGTTGAAAAATTGCAGATCAGTGAATTATCAGCAGGTGAATTGAGTACTCCCTATTTCCCCTAGCGGGTTATCACACAGCCGAATACTGATAAAGGCTGCCCTGCCCAGCAAGTACATTGCTTGTTCGACGGCAGTGAAACCCCCATAGAGAAGTGATGGTTAATCTATTCACAGACACCAAACAGCAGAGAAAAGTTGCTGACATGCCCTGCTGTTCGGTGGTTTCATTCGGCAGGTTTAGTCAGGCGAATCCCATAGGTTTCTGATAAATTTGGATTTAAAGCAAACAAAACAAACTCCCTATAATAATTACCATTTATGAAATTTCAATAAACCTTTTTTAAGTTTCTTCTCATATATCAAAGTTGAAAACAGGGCGCGGCGCTGCACCATGGCGAGAGACAACAAAATCGGCCACAAAGCAATGTAGCGTCAGTCCTGTCTGAAATATCCTTCCTTAGACAGGTTTTTTATTAGATTTCAAAGAACTTATAGCCAATCAGCATACAGATACATTTCTACGTCAGAGTTTAACCAACAGTGAGCCAAAAATTACTATATTGATTCAGAGATGGCTTTTTCTAGCATACACTTTTCTAGCATCCTCTGTTCACACTCCCTTTCCTGCACACAAAGGAAATGGCTAAATTCCACAGGCTAACATCCTATGCAAGTAAAAGACTTGCAGGGTTTGACACTTATAATGGGGGGGTGGATTCACACTACCTATCATATTAAAATACCTTTCAATCGTCTCATTGATCACATATACAATCGTGATCACAAAAAGGGATGAAACAAACTAGACAATTAAACTAATTATACCTGGGGCCATAGTATCCTCGCCTAATACCTGTACGATATACGAAAAGGAATCCCCAAGGATGCCCTTTATGAGCATAAAATACACTTATCTATCTAGATTCACTCTTCCAGCGAACCACATTTGGAGCGTAGGCAAAAATACCTAATCTAGACATTAAATAACTATTTATTCCCATTTCCCAAAATATAATTCACCGAACAAGAAAAGTATAATAACTTGAATGTAAAAGTTCATTTATCTAATATATCAACATGAGTCAGATCTATATCTGTGTGTTTTCCTATGTTCAGCTTCACTCTAAAAAACGCATACACACCTGCATTCACACACACACTCAAGAAATACATTCTCATTTTCACAAATCAAATCCTTTCTCACACTTATCTAGGGGATTAAATAAAAAAAAAAATATTCCATAATCTAATACCGTAGTCCACAGTGCGAGATCAAGGTGTGGTCTCTTTTTTTCAACATCCCAGCTTGAGACGCATAATCATTGAATGTCATCAGAGCTCCCACCATAGGGACTCCTGAACAAGCTGTCTCTTTGCGCTGGTGGCTTATTACCTGTGACCTTTGACCTTGACACAAAATGTCCATGATTCGTTCCATATGCAGTCATTGTGACTGTCAGGTTTCTTGATGATGTGATACAGTTTTAGCAACAATAAAGAAAATAAAAAAGAAAAGAAAATATGTATACCCCGGTAATCATATACATCCATTCATTCATTGTCACTCACAAGTGCACGAAAACAATAAAAATGTTAATTTACACAAGAAAAGACACAGATAATAAATTTCAAAATGTCCCCGCGAAGCCTATCGGCCTCACGCAATAAAAAAAATTATACTACTTCTGACTCATTGTTAGAGAAAAATATATATATGCAACTTTGGCTCTAAAGGGAAATAGCCGAAGTGCATACTCCACCCTTTATTAAATATAAAAATTATTATTTATTTTTTTTAATTACTATCCTATTCAGTCTTGTTCGGTGTTTTGAAACAAACCTGGTGTTTATAAAACACACCAATCCTCAAATGAAATCAAAAAAATAAAAACAGCATTAATTTTATCGAATTAAAACTTTCCATTTACCACTATATATGTCATGAAATGTATTTATGCAAATGCATTAAATTATATGTTCCTAAATACATTAATTAACTTTAATTTTAATTGGATGTGATCTCCAGTAATCCTAAATGTGTCAGGGAATTTGAACAATATTGATTGTAACTAAACAACAAAAATAATAAAATATAAAATAATAAAAGACACAAAATAATTATCACTTAGACGACATCAGCATATAAAAATACATTATCTTCTTTCTTTGTCTTCTGTCTTATTGGTTGAAAATAACAGTTTTGTAAAACTGACATGTCTTAAGTTTTATTTCCAAATCAATGATTTTCTATAAATAGCATGATTTATTGATGAGTTGTCGATAAATTATATTGTTTTATTGCCTGGTGTCTGATAATTCCTTATTATCCGGTTGATGTAACATTGCAATGTGAAATGATAATGTGTTTGAGTAAATTTCCTTCAATTCCAACAGCTTTATCAATATTGGTATCACATAATCTTCCATCTAGCTTGAGCAAAGTTGGCATGCATGGGTAATTTTCACCTAAAGTAAAAACTTGGGAAAAAATTGTATTATTAACCTGTCAAAAACTTTAAAATTCATATGGTTAAAATACTTTTAAAATGGAGAAAAAAAATGCAACACATTTTTGGACACAAAGAAAAGGAGTGGTCATGAGAGAGAAAAAAAATGGAGGAGAGGAGGGGTCATGAGAGAGACAACACGGAGGAGAGGAGGGGTCATGAGAGAGACAAAATGGAGGAGACTAGGAAAAGAATGTGAACTTCAATTCAAATAAAAAAACACAACAAAAATATCATGAACTGGGAAAGAAAGTATAGAAGGGCATGTTTAAAACTTGACGCGTTAATCAGCACAAAGTTCTCAGAGGAAACTCAGAGAAAAAGATTCTTAATAAACATCAATAATCTTTATTAAGGATATTGGTTAATAACAAACATTCAAACGTGAGGTGTTTGTGCAGCTATTTTACAACCTGTTTTATTCCCTTCAAGAATATTCAATGGGGGCATAGTTATACGCTGTTGCACTTCACACCAAAAGACAAAAACATCAGACAGCAAAAAATAAAACTAGACATCTGGCTACCACTGCAGAAAAAGAAAACAATCAAACAATACTCAGATACCAAACTACAACCTTCCATCTCCCTTAGTCAACTAAAATAAAACTAAAAAAAACCCACCTTCTCTCATTTGAAATCTGCCTAAATTCCTTTGTACAGCGCTACTAAACCTGTAGGCGCTTTCCTTTAAACTTTCACTCAAATCCTTCAGCTTTATATCACTTCATCCTCTTAGATTCCAAACAACTAAACATGAACCTTCATATATATTCCATTATACAAGTTACAAAAACTGTAAATGATCTCAGTCAGCCATTTTGGCAAAACATATAACCTATATTAAGGTGCGGTCAATCCCTTAGTGCTGGACTCAAACAAAGACCAGAGGAAAATAACCGACCACGCCTCTTTTGGGAAAATGTATAATTTATATTAAGGCAGATTGAGCCCATGACCTTGATACACTAATTTTTTATATATCATACATCAACTTATAACATAACATTCACGTGTAACCTGCCTTGTCAGAGTATTGACTTTCTATGTTCATCTTTCAAACATAAGCTAAGAACAAAAAAAAAGCAGTCATTTTTGAAATTTACTGTAAAAGTAAAGCCCTATTGTCTCCATTTCCTGTGGCTTTTTTTTTTTTTTTTACACGAGGCAAGGCAGTAATGACACAGAAACAAAGCAACCTCGTTTAAGAGAAGCAGTCCCTATACATAAATTACATATAAAAAAACATAATATCAAAACTACGAAATACAAAACATCAAAGATAAACACATACATTAATAGTTAGTAAAGACAAACATTTAAATAAACAGACGCAATCAATGGCCAGAAACAAAATAAAAAATAAGACAAAAACAAACATGCAATCTGAAAGAAAAAACAGTTAGCAAATGCTTTAAAATCAGCGCGCAAACACATGCAGCAAAAAAATAAAGAAAAATATGGCAGCAGCGCGCAAGAAAATAAAAAAAATAAGAGGAAAAGAAAAAACTGTCTCTCAATGGGAGATAATCATTTTTGCTATATGAGAAGAAATGAAAATCTAATCAATTAAAATAAAATTCTCACGATATGATATTCTCAAGATATGGACGACCCAGAAACACCAGAATTGAAGCACAAGATAGACACAGAACGGAGACAATACAACTAGAAACATCTCTTTCCTTTTTTTTATGCGTTCAATTTCCAGCATATACAAATACTCAGCACACCGGGCGAGTTCAAACACACGAGAGGTCCTCAAACGATTTTTCCTTTACTACAATACATAAAATGACAAAAACAAACCAAGACAAAGAGTCCAACCTTGCACCAAAAAAAAAATAAAAAAAAATCAACAAGCTCTGAACCATAGCTTTAACGTCAAGGAAAATAAACAAAAACCAAGCCTGGAGGCAGGTTCGCAAAATCTGAACAAGCAAATGTAAGGATACATTCGAATGGCAAATCCCACTTCAGACAACAACTGATAAATTTGGATTTAAAGCAAACAAAACAAACTCCCTATAATAATTACCATTTATGAAATTTCAATAAACCTTTTTTAAGTTTCTTCTCATATATCAAAGTTGAAAACAGGGCGCGGCGCTGCACCATGGCGAGAGACAACAAAATCGGCCACAAAGCAATGTAGCATCAGTCCTGTCTGAAATATCCTTCCTTAGACAGGTTTTTTATTAGATTTCAAAGAACTTATAGCCAATCAGCATACAGATACATTTCTACGTCAGAGTTTAACCAACAGTGAGCCAAAAATTACTATATTGATTCAGAGATGGCTTTTTCTAGCATACACTTTTCTAGCATACACTTTTCACACTCCCTTTCCTGCACACAAAGGAAATGGCTAAATTCCACAGGCTAACATCCTATGCAAGTAAAATACTTGCAGGGTTTGACACTTATAATGGGGGGGGTGGATTCACACTACCTATCATATTAAAATACCTTTCAGTTTCAATGTTAAAAATATTCCTGTTTTTATTCAATATCTAATAAACTGTTTAATCTTTTATTCTGCAGAAAAAATGCTCTTTATTTATTGATTTTTTTTAAGATCTTTTAGGCATTTTATGGTATTTTTTCAGCATTTTTTTTTCTTTTTTTTTTAAAGAGTTTTTTTTGTTTTTTCAGTAACAGACCTTTTTTATTATCATTCAAAGGATCTTATATGTAAATTCCAGGCATTTTAGTTCTGTAGATTTTTTCAAACTGCATTTCAATTTTGACACTTTCAAGCATTTTTTTTCCCCTGTTCGTCAGCTTGTCGGCTTTTTTCGGCAGCTGGTCTGGGTTGTGATCGGCGGCTCAGCGGCTTTTTCCAGCGTGTTCAGCGTGTTTTTTTTCAATGCTTCCGATGTGTTTTCAGTGAGTTTTCGGCAGGTGTTCGGCGTCCTTTTTGCGGCAGGTATTCGGCAGGATTGCGGCAGGTTTTTGGTGGGATTGCGGTGGGTTTTCCCTGCACTCTGGGGACCTTGCTGTGAATGCTGAATTAACCACAAAGTGGGGAACTTTGATTCCTCTAAGTGCAGGAAAGTGCGGGGAATGAGAGAGCACAGAAATATCGGTGACATTTCGGTACTCTCTGAATAGCCCCCCTTATCATTCAAATTTAGAACATTTCGTTGTTTGTGGTTTGCTCATTGTTGGTTGGTATTTGCCTTGGAGCGAAGATATGTAGCTTGAAGCCTTTATGATACAATAAACCTTTTAAATTCTTTAGAACAGCATCCTTCAATAAACTGACTTTGCAGTTCACACATCATCTGAAACAGCATCTTTTACAATTGTTCATATATAGTGTGGCTGTTTTCATTACTTTCTCTATTTCATATATTCAATTGTAAAACATTTTGCAAAAGAAGTGGATCAAAAAGTAAGATTCTTCCTTTTTTTATTAGTATTTAATGTTACTCAGGGTAATTCAAAGAGATTCGAAAAGTCACTGCACGTTTGGTGACTTTTCGTTCTCTTCAAATCGGTTCCTTTAGCCGATTCCATTTCTGTGACCCTGCGGTGTATTCAGCAAGCACCACAGGGTCCCCGAATTGCAGGGAAAAGCTGCTGCAAATCTGACGAAAACTAACCGCAAAACCCGGCGAATGCACGCCGAAAAAGCTGCAAAAACATCTGAATTAACCTGCTGAAAACCACGGAAAAAGCCCGAGCAGGAGTCGATCACCCGCAGCCGAAGCAGCTGAGACCGCAGACGAGGCAGTGAATAAATTAGCAAAATAGTTTGTGTGAAGGTTTCAAAATGAAACGCTGTTTGCAAAGAAACTACTGAGCGAAAATTTCTGAAATTTACACAGGAGGTCCAGGGAATGATAATAAAAAAGGCTGTTACATAAAAAATAAGTAAACTTAAAAAAAAAAAACCAATCGGACTTTGAAAAAAAAATGCTTAAAATATCCTAAAAAATCTATAAATAAAGAGACTCTTTACTGCAGAATTTTATAATGAACGGTTTATTAGATATTGAATTAAAATCAGAATATTTCTAACATTGAAGCCTATGGGATTCTCCTGAATAAACCTGCCGAATTAAACCACCGAATGGCAGGGCATTTAGGGAACCTTTCACTGCTGGTTTGTGTTCTCTGAATAGCCGAAGCAGTGCTTTTTCATGGGGATTTCACTGCCCTCGAACAGGCACCGAATGTGCACCGTATGTTCAGGCAATACACCAGGATTTGGTGAATTGCCTGCTCTCTGGATAGCCGAATGGCCAGGAAAGGTAACCGAACGCTGAATTTCAGCGTTCGGTTACCTTTCTCAAGCAATTCGGAGCTCTTTGAATAACCCTGACTGTGTTATCTAGTATTACCTAGTGATGAAGGTTTCGTGTGACAAGAATAATTGACAATATTTCCACTTTTATTCATAGCAGATGATTATCTTAACTTTAACCCCTTCACTAATAATGGATATTCAAAAAACACTGTAAGGAACCAGAGTTTTTTGGAAAATAATTTTAGTTAACTATACATTAAGAAATATTTGGGAATAGTCACAATCCATTTCTTACTGTAATAACCATTTTGGAAGGAAGATGTTGCCATCTGCTGGTCAAAAGGAGTTACTGCAGTTCAGGTCTACGTGCAGGATCAGGCGGGGAGATGTCAGTTAGAGGTGTTCCCAACTGGATTTAAAAAGTGTTAATACCTCTGCCATCATGCCAATGGTGCTAAGCTTTTAGGGGCATGTTCTGCACCCAAATGAATTTAATTTGCAATAAACAATCTTCTGTTGCATTTCTCCTGTGAAACACCATAACAGCTATACTCGATATCTGGACACCAGGAGATACCTAAATAAGAATATAAGTAGCCTCACTGTAAGACAAATGAAAAAAACATAGGGCAGAACTGCATATATAAATGATACAGAAACCCCTGCTTATATAACATGCTCACAGGATATTAATGCAATAAGAGCACATCAATCAATATACTCAGCCGCTGTAATCCGCCTGTAGACCTGCGGTGTAGCTGGAAACCGCTGGTGAATCAGCTTTCAGAATCAATGAACACCATATAGGATGCAGGATACAACAAAAAGGCTGGACTAAATAAAAGTATTAAAATCAAATTTAATAGGACATATTGCATTACTATCCTATGAGCATGTTATATAAGCAGGGGTTTCTGTATCATTTATATATGCAGTTCTGCCCTATCTTTTTTTTCATTTGTCTTACAGTGAGACTACTTATATTCTTATTTATGTATTATTGACGGATGAAGAGGAGCCATCCCTTAGGAGTCTTCACTAGCAAGCTACGTATTTACGTTTATTTGCTGTTTTTTCCATTAACCCTCACTGCTGTTTTTATACCAGGAGATACCTTGCAGATTAAGACCAGTAAAACCTGGTATTGAAGGGGTTTTGCACATGAAATATAACCTGAAAAGAAATCCCGCAAAGAACACGGCGGTTTATTCAATTAAATTTATATACCAATCCATCTAGAGGCTCTTCAAATAATTGGGGGTTAAACCCCTATCCATAAACACCAAAACACCTCCAAAACTGCAGGCCATAGAGGAAGCAACCTCAATTAAAACCTCTTCTTTTATGTTTGGAATAAAAGTTAACAGAAAGCAAATTAACAATCCAAGAAACCCTACATCCAATCCTTAAAAGCGGCCTTAAATGGGCTATAGGAAAGAATCCTGCTCAGCTCCTAGAACTTTGAGAAATCAAAGCCCGAAATGTAACCATCTAAAGCACAAAGTAATTGTTACTCCCGTGCTGTTGGTGCAAAGTGTAACAACTAAGAAACAATCAAAGTCCAATGGACGAATGAAAAATCTCCCCTGCGGTTAGTGAAGTAACAATGCAGCCCAGAAGTGTATTCATGTATAGAGATAGTCAGTCATTACATATATAACAATAAACCATGTGGCCCACTTTAACACAAACATCAAAATAGCACACTAGGATAAAGTTTAACTCACGGCGGCTGTTTATATTCTATCTACATGTCCGACGCGCGTTTCACTGTTCTTCAGGGACGTCCAAACCTGTCACTGATCCTGCATCAAAATCTATACCATGGTTTATATAGCATAAGCAATATACATTCCTATATCTCTCCTACCCTAAACATAAAATGCATCAACCACATGGGAGACAAAAAATATCCATATTTCATTTTTTTTTTTTTATAAAGTTCAAGCTTTATTAGATGTCACTGCAAGGAGGGCCTGATAATGCTTAGCAGTGCACAGCATTCTAACCATGTCTGATACCTACCAGGTTTGTCCTCTTCTGCAAGCACGTGTCATATCAAAAGAAATTAAATTAGTATGTTCATCTCACAACATGTTTTAAGTGCATGTGGATTCCTCCATCTGAAGTTCTGTGAAAGTTCCATAGTGTAGCGCATAGAACACTTTTGCTAAAATTTACAGCAACATTTATAAAGCCCATCCCCCACATATTCTTTAAAACTGTACACTGGGCAAACAAATTACAAGTGTCAAAACAAGTGATTGCAGCAAGATTCGTTGGACCGAAATTCCCATTATTAGACAGTAGGTATTTTGTTGCAAACAAAACAGAAAGTGCATCATTTATTTTTAACAATAGAAAATAAATCCATGAAGAAGGCAGTTTTAGAATTTATGATCATCCGTAAACAGTAAGGTAAGGTTAACATTCTTTGGCGTGGAATCTCATAGCGCTTCATACACACTTTCATGCTGCATCTCGGTGTAAATGTCTTGTTTCTCTACGTCACGTAGGTCCTGAGCACATTGGTGCAAGAAGAGGTACTGCTCCTAATGGGAGATACAAAGCAATATGTAATAAAAGATAAGCCAAAAAATGTAAATATACAACAAGAGTTTAAAATAAAAAGGACTGCTATGCTGGAGAAAGCAAAACAAAATATAGAAAACTAAATTATTACAAAAACTAATTTTAATTATTAATGCCTTCACTGCCAAGTGGTTTTCAAAAAAAAAAAACATTGTCAGGAACCAGTGGTATTTTGAAAAATCATTTTTAATTAATTATAGAGTAAGAAATATTTGGGCATATTCCCAGTGTATTTCTCACTGTACTAACATATTTGGCCAGTAGATGGTGCTGTCTACTGCCAAACTGAGTTACAGTCATTGCAGAGAACATGAGCTGCAACTGTATAGGCTGCTGAATGTCCGATGTCAGGACATTCAGTTTGCCGATTTTGCAGTTTTAGTTCTTTGGGCATTACGCCCACAGGGCTAATACCTTGGGGGCATGTTCTGCACACCAAAAGCAAACAAAATTTGTTTTCAGCAAACAAATTTCACTCGCTTTTGGGCTGCAGAGGTGCAGCTCAAGATATCTCGATATCAGGTGCCGGATGGTGCCATTGAAGCCTGAGATATCTCGATCTTGGTAGTTAAGGGTTAATTGCAGAAAATACTTATTGTGAGCATTTTAAATAAAAACATTTTAGTTTAACCACCAGGCTTACCTCGGTTGGAACCATCAGTGGTTGGTCCTTAAGCAGTGCATAAACGGTTTCATACACATCCACGTTTTTTCCTTCTTCTGTTTTGCTTAAAATATGATTCAGTGCAATGAAAACCCCCGTCCTTCCACCACTAAAATAGTTTCAAGAAAGTGACACATATAAGTTAAAATATACCTGTGTTAGAACTGTAGATCTACGTATGTACTGTATCTGTTATATGTAACTAATGCTTTCATTCTTATTATGCAGATCAGGTTACATACTATATTGCAATTCTGTATGTAACAAGTGTTTAATACCTGCATGGGCGTGGGAACCGGGGAATAGGGGCAACAGATCCCTAATAGTTATTAGAGGTGTGCACGGGTGAAAAATGTGTTTCCTTTCAAATTAATTTTGTTTTCGTTATTTCGTTTTTATTATTTCATTTCGGATTTCGTTTCATAATTTTGTTTAGTTTCGTATATCGGATCACTAAAAACCCCATTGTAAATTAAGATTGATTCGATAGTTTATATTGATTCAAATTTCAGATCACTAAATAAATCCCAAATTAATCAAATCTTGTTGTTAAAAAGCAAGCTAGGTTCTTGCTTCGGCAGCACATATACTAAAATTGGAATGATACAGAGAAGATTAGCATGGCCCTTGAGCAAGAATGACATGCAAGTTGATGCCCTGAACTATTGTGCAGACATATATGAGACTAGACGGTAGTGATGTGGTGAACCCAAGATGTGATTTATGACATTGTGTAATGATGTACTTTTCCCCCTTGCCTCTTATCCTTTCTGTATCCCTTGGTTTATTATTGCTTTTGTATTTCTTGAAAAAAGATCAATAACATTTTATTATGGAAAAAAAGTCAAGCTAGGGTTAAATGTTGAGCTGCCCATTAGCCTGTGGTGCTGAATGCTTTAGCATTCAGAAAGGTTTAGCACCAAAGCCAATTGACAGGGACTAGGTGCACTGTGAAGCAGTAAAACAAAATAGATTTGTATCGTTTATATGTAATGCACTGTCATTTGGGAGCAGTTCGATATTTGATATCGATTCGAATTTCAGATTACTATTGTAATGCTCTGTCATTTGGGAGTGATTCAATAGCTGATATCAATTTGAATTAAGGATCACTAAATAAATACCCAATTAATCAATAGATTCGGCACCACAGGTTGATTTACAGGGATTCTGATTCGTTTCATAATGCCATTTGCTTTAGTTATTACGTGTATGTTGTATATTGTAAGTTAACATTGATTCAAATTTCTGATCACCAAATAAAATCCCAATTAATCAAATCCTGCTCAGGAATCATTTAATTAATGGTTCTCTAGTGAAACAGCATAACGAATTTGCTATATACCGTTACATTTTGTTTTCGTTTCAATTCGGATTAAATCAATTTGATATATCCGAAGTACTTCCGAAATACTAATTAACAAAATTCACAACGAATTGCGATTCTTTATGAAACAAATGCATACCTCTAATAGTTATCTTAATAGACATGTGTATAGCATGTGTCTAGCTTTGAATATGTATTGTATGGTCAAAGTTTCAAAGTTACAGGGGGTTTGTTTATCCATATAAATCAGTGATTACTTAGCAGGATAGCAGGAGATTTATGATTGGACATAACTGTTATTTTCAGAAAATGTCTTCCATTCCTTTTGACAGCACTTTTATATCCACATTTTAATGAATTTACAAACATCAATCACCAACTAATTATGTTACACCGTATTATTACATGAATTTATGAATTTAGTGAGTTAATATATATATATTGTAAGTTAACATTGATTCGATAGTTGATATCGATTCGAATTTCTGATCACCAAATAAAATCCCAATTAATCAAATTCTGCTCAGGAATCATTTAATCATTGTTTCTCTAGTGAAATAGCATAACGAATCAAATTCGTTATATACCATTACATTTTGTGTTCGTTTCAATTTTGGAATTTAGAATATATATATTCTACAGTAATTTCCTGTGGTGAGTTTATGAAGAAGAAAAAAAGAAAAGAAAAAAGTTTTCTAGCTTGTCAACTTCAGACTTGTCAACTTTTAAAGAAAAAAAAAGGTGAAAACTATTTATGATATTAATCATGATCATAACAGGAAATACAATCTTGTTTTGTTGTGGTACCTGCTGTGCACCAGAGTTGGGGACATCTTCGTATATTGCTTTCTGTGCCTTTTACATAGTTGTACAAACTTTATAAAAATTTCTCTTGCTTGTGCATCTGGTTTCTCTGCCCATCCTGTAAATTGAAATTGCTGCACTCGATGGATCTGATTTCCCTTTTGTTGAGAAAAAAAATGATTATGAATGTATCAGACACAAATAATAGCTACAAATAATTATGCAGAATAATGCAAAAACATAAACTACAATATAAACAATAGTTACAGTGTGTGAGAACAGCATTTATCAGCAATTATGTGTGTTGCAGAATTGTAGTTGTTCCTATTTCTACCCCTATATCCATCAATAGAAAACAAATGTGTTTTTTCTTGTAAATTGATTTTAAACTATTGTTTCAAGATTGAGGTTTCATAGTGACATTCAGAAAATAAGTGATTTTTTTTTTTTGAGAAAGTATTTTACCAGGAAGGATACATGGAGATTTCTCTTGTTTTCAAGTATGTCCTGGGTGGCGAGTATGTACCATTAGGTGTCTTGCCCAAGGACACTTACTGGAGAGGTGCTCTTGCTGGGATCGAGCCCATGTCTCCACAGGCTCTCTCTATGCAGAGCAGTGATGTTACCTCTACTCCACCCAGCCGGTACAGTTAATGGACAAGCATTACCCATAAGGAGATCAATCCTCAATAACGCGAAATCAGCCAAATCAGAGCACATGACTACAGAATGTGGGTAAATTGAATAAAGCAATAACTGAATTAAACATAACTTTTATTGTTTAAATAAAATAAAAACCATGTATTAAAAATGGGTGTCTGAGAGTCATTTACACCTATGTTATGTTATCTTAAGTTAGCTTATGGTATCATGCATACAAATAAAATTAAAGTGTATTCCTAATGAACCATATGTGGGAATAAAATGCCAGTGCTGTACATACAGTGTTTCCAAAATGTATCAAAATATATCAAAACTGTTACAGGGTTACAGGGTAGGGTTCACTGAAAACGAGGGTAGTGTTATTTCATGGTGACATTGTTAACTAACAATTTAATCATGTTTAACTGACTGATCTGTCCACTCAATTCTATAGCCATGGAATATTTAACCCCTTCAGTACTGTGATAGTGTATACACGATCAGTGGTAGCAAACACAACAGCCCGAGATGGTGTTAACACATTCTGGGGGCTGTGCTGTATGGAATGTGTTTGTTGCAAACAAATTTCCTTTGTTTTTGTTCTCCAGAAGGTACCGAAAAGTTGTAGCCCTGTAGGCATCATGTCCAAGGTGCTAAAACTGTTTAAAATCGGCTCGGGAATGTCCCCTGACATATTGGGCATTCTCCGGCCGACACAGAGACATGGGCTGCAGATCTACCTGATGAAACTCTATTTAACCAGTAGATGGCGACATCCACCTGCCAAATACGTTATTACAGTATGAAATACACTGGGAATATTTCCAAATATTTCTTATTGCTTAATTAAAAATGATTTTCCAAAAATCCACTGGTTCCTGGCAGTGGATTTTTAGAAAATAACTCAGTAGTGAAGGGGTTAATCATTACTGAAGAATAATTTAAAGATATTCGATACTCACATTTGTGACCCTCATATTCCTGATAGTCCATGCAAGAAGAGCAGTTTCTGACACCAAAGTAATATTGATGTTGTCAATTTTTTCTGTTGACCAATAATTTTCATTTTCCGCCTATAAATAAACAGAACATCCTATTATAAGGAAATAAACCCACAGGTTGCCAAAACAAATTGGTTAATAAACATTACAGATTTATATATTTGCAAAGGGGCTTAGTTTGGTTTAAAGAAGGTGGTGGACGATCAGAACCAGGAGCTTTAATCCCAATGTCAAAATTGTAGTGTTTAGCTGAACTGAAGGCAATCACCACAATTATAAAATGACAAGTTATGAAAACATATTTAGAACACTATTTCAGTTTAAAATACCCATAATATCAATCTAAATATGCAATAGAGATGTGCACCGATTTTTTTTTCTTCGACTCAGTTCGGTTCAGCTCGTTCGGATTTTTAAAATTTTCGTTTCGGATCGTTTCGGTCGATTTTCGTTTAGTTTCGGCTCGTTTTTCAAATCGACTATTTTTGTGATATCGGAAACTTTCAGGTTTTTCTGATCGTCTGTTCTATTCGTTTCACAGTGTCTATTCATTTTGACCATTTAAACTAATCGTATTTCAGATGATCCGATATTTTTGACGATACGGTAATTCTGCCGATTCTATCGTTTTTTATTAAATAAAGATCCTTTTTTTCTTATGAATATGCATTGCACAACTTTATTTAATCATATTAAAATGGTATGAAAGGAACAAAAATTAACAAAACGATTTAAAAAACACAAAACTGACCCAAATGGTCTGACTTTAAAAATAAAAACCAGAACAAAAGGTTTTAAACCGGAAAAAGAGCTGAACAAAATTATCAGAAACTAAAAAAAAAAAAACAGAACAAATAAAATGATTTAAAATGAAAAAAAAATTGATTGCAGCATATGAATCCGCACACTGCTGGGAAGTGCCTCTCTGCAGTATAATTAATGCAGCATATGAATCCACACACTGCTGGGAAGCACCTCTTTGCGGTATAATTAATGCAGCATAAGAATCCACACACTGCTGGGAAGCACCTCTCTGCAGTACAATTAATGCAGCATATGAATCTGCACACTGCTGGGAAGCGCCTCTCTGCGGTGTAATTAATGCAGCATATGAATCCACACACTGCTGGGAAGCACCTCTCTGCGGTATAATTAATGCAGCATATGAATCCACATACTGCTGGGAACCGCCTCTCTGCAGTATAATTAATGCAGCATATGAATCCACACACTGCTGGGAAGCGCCTCTCTGCAGTATAATTAATGCAGCATATGAACCCGCACACTGCTGGGAAGCGCCTCTCTGTGGTATAATTAATGCAGCATATGAATCCGCACACTGCTGGGAAGCGCCTCTCTGCGGTGTAATTAATGCAGCATATGAATCCACACACTGCTGGGAAGCGCCTCTTTGCGGTATAATTAATGCAGCATATGAATCCACACACTGCTGGGAAGCGCCTCTCTGCGGTATAATTAATGCAGCATATGAATCCACACACTGCTGGGAAGCACCTCTCTGCGGTATAATTAATGCAGCATATGAATCCGCATACTGCTGGGAAGCGCCTCTCTGCGGTGTAATTAATGCAGCATATGAATCCACACACTGCTGGGAAGCGCCTCTTTGCGGTATAATTAATGCAGCATATGAATCCGCACACTGCTGGGAAGCGCCTCTCTGCGGTGTAATTAATGCAGCATTTGAATCTGCACACTGCTGGAAGCGCCTCTCTGCGGTATAATTAATGCAGCATATGAATCCACACACTGCTGGGAAGCACCTCTCTGCGGTATAATTAATGCAGCATATGAATCCACACTGCTGGGAAGCGCCTCTCTGCGGTGTAATTAATGCAGCATATGAATCCGCACACTGCTGGGAAGTGCCTCTCTGCGGTATATTAATGCAGCATATGAATCCACACACTGCTGGGAAGCACCTCTCTGCAGTATAATTAATGCAGCATATGAATCCACACACTGCTGGGAAGCACCTCTCTGCGGTATAATTAATGCAGCATATGAATCCACACACTGCTGGAAGCACCTCTCTGCGGTATAATTAATGCAGCATATAAATCCGCACACTGCTGGGAAGCGCCTCTCTGCGGTATAATTAATGCAGCATATGAATCCACACACTGCTGGAAGCACCTCTCTGCGGTATAATTAATGCAGCATATGAATCCGCACACCGCTGGGAAGCGCCTCTCTGCGTATAATTAATGCAGCATATGAATCCACACACTGCTGGGAAGCACCTCTCTGCGGTATAATTAATGCAGCATATGAATCCGCACACTGCTGGGAAGCACCTCTCTGCAGTATAATTAAGGCAGCATATGAATCCGCACACTGCTGGGAAGCGCCTCTCTGCGGTATAATTAATGCAGCATATGAATCCACACACTGCTGGGAAGCACCTCTCTGCAGTATAATTAATGCAGCATATGAATCCGCACACTGCTGGGATGCGCCTCTCTGCGGTATAATTAATGCAACATAAGAAACTGCATACTGCGGGGAAGCGCCTCTCTGCGGTATAATTAATGCAGCATATGAATCCACACACTGCTGGGATGCGCCTCTCTGCGGTATAATTAATGCAGCATATGAATCCACACATTTCTGGGAAGCGTCTCTCTGCGGTATAATTAATGCAGCATATGAATCCACACACTGCGGGGAACCGCCTCTCTGCGGGATAATTAATGCAGCATATGAATCCACACACTGCGGGGAACCGCCTCTCTGCGGGATAATTAATGCAACATAAGAAACCACACACTGCCGGGAAGCGCCTCTCTGCGGAATAACTAATGCAGCATAAGATTCCACACAACGCAGTGTGTGGATTCATATGCTGCATTAATTATACCACAGAGATTTTTGATTCTGGCTCTTTTAGCCCAGGTTCTTTTGTGCCAATACCTGTGCATTTTTGCATGCATGATTTGAGGCATTACGCCTTGTAAAGCGACTCCGGTGACATTTCTGAGGTTTGGCTACATAAACCGGATATTCCGCACTTCTTCTTTGTCACATGATGTACCTCTGTCTTTATTGCTTATGCTAACAACCAACCATGCAGCAATTAGGAGTAGGGTTTTACTGGAAAATGCAAAGTTTCGGTCCTTTCCAAGGACCTTCATCATGAAGGTCCTTCGATCGGACTAAAAGGTTGCATTTTCTAGTAAAACCTTACTATTTGTATCATACCCATCTGATGTGGCTTTTTTTTTCTTTGGTTGTAAGGAAACAGCGGGCTGGCTAGTTAGGGACTCTGTGAAGTGTAGTGGTGTGCGCTTCTCTTTTATCTACTCTTGCTTGTTTTTACTGTCTGTTCTAGCATTTTGACCCATCTTAGATTTCTGGTTCTCTTGTTCTCTTGTCTGTGGTTTCTGTTTGAACCCATTAGGGTGCTATTAGGGGTGCTAGCCTAACCATTCCACGTCAACCTACTTCTATGTATTCTACATTTTAGGGTCTCTGTTCTGGTTTTAACATGCAGCAATAATATGTTTTATTCTGCTTTGCACATAATTATGTTACCTCTAGCTTAAAAACAATACTCATTGCTGGTTCCTAACTAAAGTGTTTAATATGAAACAAATTACTAAAACTTACATAAGAAAATATAAAGGTTCACAAATGTTTCCTATAAATGATCAATAGATGGTTTTAAGGGATATGTGTTATGGGTTCACTGGGTTTAAAAAGTGTTTCGGCCCTGAACATACATTTAAAATTCCTATAAATCAGACTATTGATTTTATTACCTTGTCTCTTTCTGAGCTTTTGGAAAGCATAACAATTGTTCGTATGTCGTTTCTAAGAATCATCTTCCAAAAATCTGCTCTGGTGAATCTCGTTGGGTTTTGAGACACAATGAATTCCTTCTCAGAGTTTGGACCCTGAAAATGACAATGATACAATTCAAGTGAATGGCTTCAGAAGGCATCAATTCCACCGAATCGCTATACAAATCAATTTTTTCTTGAATGAACTGAGGACTGACACCACACCACTTCAATATTCCCTCGACCATATGTACACCATGCAAGTGTAGACATCAAAGGAATCTTCCAGAATGTTTTAGTTGCCATATGTCAAATTCCTAATCTTCAAATCGTTCCTTTTCATCAAAACATTTAAATGAAACTGCATAAATTATTAAATAATGACCATTAACACATTAACTGTGACATATTTTCCTGTCAATGCTAGAAAGCTTTAGTGTCCTATTTTTAAAAAAATAAAATAAAATGCAGGTGACCAACCAACCAGTTGACCGCTTATGTTAGGTCGAAAAGTTTGCTAGGAATATCAAGTGAAATATGTTGTTCTTATCCATATAAGTGTAGAGCAAATCATGATAATTAGTAATTATTTGATAATGAATGGGAAGTTAATGAAGATACTATTCAGGTATATTATATACACAAAAAGGAAAAGAGAGAATAAATAGAAAAGAGACAGGATACATTTATTTACATTTTTTATGATATCAAAAGACAATATGTTGATCGCTGATTAAGTCAAAAGTTAAGGTATATTATTAATGTCTCCTCCTGCACTGTTTTGTCAAATGTTGTTCAATGTATTGTAACTAGGGATGAGCTGTTCGGTTCGATATGTTCGGAGTTCGATTGGAACATCACCCGTTCGGCTGTTCGTCGAACTCCGAACATTTCCGCGTGTTCGACACATGTTCGCCCACAATGCACCACAATGGACCACAATGCACTTTTCCACTGGCCTGAAGCTTGTAATTGGCTACAGCCTGCATCTGACCACAGTTTAGTTGCAAGAAAGTTGCAAGACTATGCCAATCACAGCTCAGAGTCCTGATTGGGCAAATTTTGCCCTATCATGGGCTCACAGAGCTAAATCCCGCAGCACACTATATAAGGCGTCCCTCGCAGCCCCAGCACGTGTTTTTTGAGAGGAGATTGTTGTGTTAGTGTGTGTTCTCATTGCCACCAGCTATTGGGGGGTCTCACTTCTACAAAATATCTGGAAATTGTTGTAATCTTTGTGTTCTCACTGCCAGCAACTATTCTGGGGGTCTCACTTCTAGAAGATATCTGGGAATTGTGGTAATCTGTGTGTTCTCACTGCCACCAACTATTTTGGGAGTCTCATTTCTACAAAATATCTGGGAATTGTTCTAATCTTTGTGTTCTCACTGCCAGCAGCAATTGTGGGGGTCTGACTTCTAGAAGATATCTGGGAATTGTGGTAATATGTGTGTTCTCACTGCCACCAACTATTTTGGGGGTCTCATTTCTACAAAATATCTGGGAATTGTTCTAATCTTTGTGTTTTCAACTGCCAGCAGCAATTGTGGGGGTTTCCACTTCTAGATGATAACCGGGAATTGTTGTAATCTGTGTGTTCTCCTGCCACCCATCAGGGCGTCTCACTGATTTATAGGAGGTTCCTGGGAATTGTAATCTGTGTCTTGTCACTGCCACCCATCAGGGGGTCTCACTGATTTATAGGAGGTTTCTGGGAATTGTAATCTGTGTCTTCTCACTGCCAGCTATCAGGGGGTCCCACATACTTCTAGCAGATTTCTGCGAATTGTAATTTGTGTCTTGTCACTGCCAACCATCAGGGGGTCTCACTGATGGTTAGGAGGTTCCTGGGAATTGTAATCTGTGTTTTGTCACTGCCACCCATCAGGGGGTCTCACAGACTTAAAGCAGTTATCTGGGAATTGTAACCTGTGTCTTGTCACTGTTGCCAGCTATCAGGGGCTCCTATCAGGGGGTCTCACTGATTTATAGGTGGTTTCTGGGAATTGTAATCTGTGTGTTCTCACTGCCAGCTATCAAGGGGTCCCACATACTTCTAGCAGATTTCTGTGAATTGTAATCTGTGTCTTGTCACTGCCACCCATCAGGGGGGCTCACTGATTTATAGGAGGTTCCTGGGAATTGCAATCTGTGTCTTGTCACTGCCACCCATCAGGGGGGCTCACTGATTTATAGGAGATTCCTGGGAATTGTAATTTGTGTCTTGTCACTGCCACCCATCAGGGGGTCTCACAGATTTATAGGAGGTTTCTGGGAATTTTAATCTGTGTCTTGTCACTGGCTGCCAGCTAACAGGGTGTCTCACTGAGTTATACCAGAGTTCTGGAAATCTTTAATCTAGATAACACAGTTGAATCAGAGTTCTGCATATCTCCAATTTTTTATAACAGAGTTGAATCAGAGTTCTGTATATCTTTAATCTATATATCACTCACCATGTCAGAAAGACCAAAAAGGACAGGCAGACGCTCCCAGACACAGATAAGAGGGCAAGCAGCCTCTGTGTCGGGAGGCTGTGCCTCTGGTCATGGTGGACGTGGTGCATCCTCTGCAGGGGCATGCTTGTCCTTTCTAACTGGTTCTGGCCGTCTTAAGCAGCAGCAACATACAGAGGATTTGTTGGATTGGCTAACCAGGCCATCCTCATCACCCGAGTCCTTTGCCAGTCAGGCTTGTAGTGGTTTACAGTCCACCTCAGCTGCCAAAGCATCTATTGCAGCCTCCATGTCCACAGCTACTCCTGCCGTAGCCTCGCTATCACACACAGAGGAGTCAGCTGAATTGTTGGACTACAATGACAGTGACATGCTGCTTGAGGATGCGCAGCAACTACAGTGCTCTGATTCAATCTCTGAGGTTGAGGAAGTGAGTATATACAACCTAGAGGAAGGAGGTGCCAGTGACACACAAATAACTGGCACTCATGTTGCCCCAGCAGCTGCAGCATACTGCCAAGTTGGCTCCAGTGATGAGGAGATAGGGGGTGATGACGATGATGATGAGGTCACTGACTCCACCTGGGTGCCTGATTGAACAGAGGAGTCCAGTGAGGAGGAGGAAGAGGCACAACAAACACAAGGCACAACGTCCTCTATGACCAACCATAGCCAGTCCAAGGCATCAGAAGTCACAGCTGCTCAGGTGCAGAGCGCTGTTGTCTCAAAGCACATGTACAGGAAGTCTGCTGTCTGGGAGTTCTTTAAGAAATGTGCAGCAGACCGCACCATTGCTATTTGTAATCTATGTCAGATGAGGATCAAACATGGGAAAGACATCCCACGCTTGGGTACCACATGCTTGAGGTGACATATGACCACCTGCCATGCATCCCATTGGCACAACACTTTGCATAGGTCCTCCTCCTCACCTGTCTCTACCCCCACTATATGTCCTGCCATGTCATTGCCTGCTACAACCTCCACTGACAGGGATAATGCTACAGTATTGGGTGTACCAGGACCTTCCTCACAATGTGACAGCATCCTATTATCTGAAGATTTACGCAGTCAGATTACGTTGCCCCAGCTGCTGCAGCGTGAGAAAAAATATAGTCCCAACCATCCCCAAGCACAGCTAAATGCCAGCTTAGCAAAATTACTCGCATTACAGCTGCTGCCTTTCCAGCTGGTGGACTCTTTCTTCCGTGAATTTGCTGAATGGGCTGTACCACAGTGGCAGGTTCCAAAACGCCATTTCTTTTCACGGAAGGCCATTGCTGCACGTGGAAGACAATGTTATTGAGTCATTGGGAAAGGCAGTCAGCAGCAAGGTGCACATGACTTTAGACATGTGGTCCAGCAAGCATGGACAGGGCCATTACATTTCCTTCATGGCACACTGGGTAACTCTGATTGCAGCTGGGAGGGATCCAAGATGGGGCTCTGTGCTGGAGCTTGTTCATCCACCACGCCTCCAGAAAGCTGCTTGTATGAGGTCTGTCTGCTCCACCACCACCTCTCCCTCTTCCTCCTCCTCCTTCTCTGTCTCTGGCGAAGTGGCAGTTAAACCGACACGTGACGGGGCTACACAATGGCTGAAGCAAAAAGATGCCATACTGTGCCTAAGCTGTTTTGTTTAGGGGACAGGAGCCACACCTTGCCAGAAATTCGCCTGGCAGAAATTCAAAGAGAATTCCACCTTCCCACAAACTGTCTGATCTGTGACATGCCCACCAGGTGGAACTCGACATTAGCAATGCTGCAGCGTCTGCACAAGCATCAGAGGGCCATCAATGACTATCTGTGTGAGTATGGCACAAGGACAGGTTCAGGTCAACTTGTTTCCCCCCGCAGTGGCTGATGATCAAGGATGGATGCACTGTACTTTCACCATTTGAGGAGGCAATGAGGATGGTGAGCAGGGACAGTGCATGCATCAGTGACACAATTCCTTTAGTGTTCCTGCTGGAGCGCACTCTGTGGGAAATTATAGATGTGGCACTAGAGGCAGAGCAGCAGGAGGAAGAGGAGGCCTTCCCTAGCTCTCAAGGCCCCAGTCTGTATGCAGACAGCATTCCTGCGGGTCCTCAGATCAGACAGGAGGAGGATGAGGACTGAGGAATATTTAAGCAGTGGGAACATTGAAGGTGTGGATTCCTCATTGGAGGGTTTTGTGTGCCCAGAAACCCCAGGACTAGTACGTGGCTGGGAGGAGGAAGTGCATGATGGGGTCATTCTCATTGACCAGGAAGACTCGGAAGCTAATGCCACCTCCAACCTACGCTGCATGGGCTCCCTTATCCTGCAAAGCCTGGTAAAGGACCCCAGGATTCATGCTATCAAGGAGAGGGCTCATTACTGGTTGGCAAGCCTTCTTGATCCATGATACAAGGGTAAAGTTGCAGAGCTCATCCTGCCCGCACAGAGGGAGCACAGGATGAAACAAATTCAGGACGCTCTAAAGCGACACTTGTGTAACACCTTTACAGGCACTGGTAGGTTACCAAGTTACGCCACAGGTGCTTCTGAGGCTGCAGATGATCAGAGGAAGAGCGGTGAAGGCCGGGGCCGCTTGACTGATGCCTTTTTAAATTTTTTTAGTCCACCACGCCCAGGGACGTCAAATATAGGCACCCATTACCAGCGTCTTCACCATATGGGTGACTACCTAGGGGCAAGGGCAGACCTGGATACCTTTACAGCAGATGATCCACTGGCTTAGTGGGTGTTGAGATTGGATCACTGGCCAGAACTTAGTCAATATGCTATGCAGCTACTAGGTTGCCCTTCATCCATCGTGCTTTCTGAAACAATGTTCAGTGCCGCTGGAGGTTTTGTCACAGACAGAAGAGTGCATCTGTCCACCGACTCTGTAGACCGACTGACATTTGTAAAAATGAATCGGTCCTGGATCAGCAGCTATCAATCCCCTGATGCTGACGTAACTGAATAGATCGGGGATCTCTTCTGCACTCACAAAACCTCCACCACTGCACTCTTCCACAATACCACAAAGGGGTTATGGTGGGAAGGCACTTTCTGCCACCAAAGGCACAATATTTGGGTGCACTGCCACTGATGCCTATATTACCAGATTTATATAATTTTAATATTGGACCGCAGGGTCCAACCCTGCACTCTTCCACAATACCACAAAGGGGTTACGGTGTGAAGGCACTTGCTGCCACCAAAGGCACAATATTTGGGTGCACTGCCACTGACGTCTATATTACCAGATTCATATCATTTTAATATTGGACCGCAGGGTCCAACCCTGCACTCTTCCACAATACCACAGAGGGGTTACTTATGGTGTGAAGGCACTTGCTGCCACCAAAGGCACAATATTTGGGTGCAATGCCACTGATGCCTATATTACCAGATTCATATCATTTTAATATTTTACCGCAGGGTCCAACCCTGTACTCTTCCAGAATACCACAAAGGGGTTACGGTGTGAAGGGACTTGCTGCCACCAAAGGCACAATATTTGGGTGCACTGCCACTGACGCCTTTATTACCAGATTCATTTCATTTTAATATTGGATGCAGGGTCCAACCCTGCACTCTTCCACAATACCACAGAGTGGTTACGGTGTGATGGCACTTGTTGCCGACACTAAAGGCCCAATTTTAAAGCACCTATTGTTACTTTCATCCAAAGCCTGCATAAGTGTCACCATAATTTAGCCAAAAAATCACTAAACTTGTTCTGCGTGTCCTAAAATGTCTCCTCTTTTCAGACAGACTGTCGCCCCAAGCAGTTGTTTATGAATAGATTAAAGGAAAACCATTTACCGTCATTTTGAAATGTCATTTTTTTGTTTTTAAATTTATCTATACCTCCTACAAATCTGCCACTTCACGGTCAGGTTATGGGGATCTCCTAGGCACGATATTTGAAGGAATTTTTCATTTTTATTTTTAACCCTTATTTCATGGAAAACTCACTGTCCTTTTAAAAACTTTTTATTTTAACCATTTGTCCATGTTTCCTGTCTCCCAGGGAACTACCCGGACCCCCATAAACCTTTTATGGCAAATATCTTGCATATATGCCCTCTTGCAGGGCACTCTAAAAATTTAACTTGTGAGTCCCATTGACTTGCATTGAGTTTGGTTTGTGTTCGAGTTCAAACTCGAACTTTTGAAATTGTTCGAGTTCGAATGCAAACCGAACACAGGGGTGTTCGGCTCATCCCTAATTGTAACCCTATCTATACTGTGTCCATTGTACAGCGCTGCGGAATATGCTGGCGCTTTATAAATAGAGATTAATTATAATGTACTATTCAAAACATATCACTTAAATTGATTTATTTTGATTGTTTCAAATAAAAGCTTTGATCAAAAGAACCAACAATGAATCCATAACAGGTCTTCAAACCACCAAGAGTTTCAGTGCTAACTCATGTTTGTAATTCCTTAAATTTATTTGTAAATATTTTTTTAAAAGCTATATATATATATAAAAACAATCTTGTGGCGCAAAATGAGTGAACACAAATGCTTCTACGAATATCCAGTAGTTGGATGCTCCCCAATCACCCAGTATAACAAACAGTAATAATACAAAAATACATTCTAAAGAGTCCATAAGATGTGAGTGACTTAAACTACATCTCAAGTAGTTGTGCCACAAGGTTCGTGTTGCAACAGATCGGGAGAGATAAGGTAGTTGGATGGGCTACATAGCTACCCAGAGGCACGACTACGTGAGCTGTGAGCTCTTCTCTGTGTGAGTACATTTGTACCCCACTCACCTCACCCTTATGGACTCTTTAGACTTTCTTGCACTATGTGTATTTTGCTATTTTTTCTTTGAGGTCCATGGTTTTCTTGATTGGCAATACCTGTCTCCATATCAATACCTACCTCTATCGATTGATGTAAGATATATTGATTATTATATATGTTTGTGACACCACGCGCTCACTTGTGTATATACACACACACACACTGCAAAATCTAATAGGTTGTTGAGTGCCGACATAATGCCACAAGTGGAAAGTTCTACCCCTGACTTATTTCTTGCATTCTACCATAGAGTACCTTTAAATGCTGCTTTAAAATCGAAGAGAGGGTATTTCCACGTATTTACTGATATACTTACAGGGATGAAGACAGGATTTTTGTAGTCCACTTCAAATGCTTCCTCTCCTGGCAGTCGTACACAATATTCTTCATTATCAGCTGCGAGACAAAGATACAATTCAGTAATGCAGTAAATGACATTTGCAATTCCACAACAAAGAAAGTGCCCAATTCCACAATAAAGAAAGTGCCCTATTCCACAACAAAGAAAATGCCCAATTCCCCGAAAAAAGAAAGTGCCCAATGCCACTACAAAGAAAGTGCCCAATTCCACCCCAAAGAAAGTGCCCAATTCCACGACAAAGAAAGTGCCCAATGCCACAACAAAGAAAGTGCCCAATTCCACGACAAAGAAAGTGTCCAATTCCACGACAAAGAAAGTGCCCAATTCCACAACAAAGAAAATGCCCAATTCCACGACAAAGAAAGTGCCAAATGTCACTACAAAGAAAGTGCCCAATTCCACAACAAAGAAAGTGCCCTATTCCACAACAAAGAAAGTGCCCTATTCCACAACAAAGAAAATGCCCAATTCCCCGAAAAAAGAAAGTGCCCAATGCCACTACAAAGAAAGTGCCCAATTCCACGACAAAGAAAGTGCCCAATGCCACAACAAAGAAAGTGCCCAATTCCACGACAAAGAAAGTGCCCAATGCCACAACAAAGAAAGTGCCCAATTCCACGACAAAGAAAGTGCCCAATTCCACAAGACAGAAAACGCCCAATTCCATGACAAAGAAAGTGCCCAATGCCACAACAAAGAAAGTGCCAAATGTCACTACAAAGAAAGTGCCCAATTCCACAACAAAGAAAATGCCCAATTCCACGACAAAGGAAGTGCCCAATTCCACAACAAAGAAAGTGCCCAATTCCACTCAAGCCGTTAGCATTAAAGAGGGAGCTGTTCATTGCAAACGGAATCAAACCTTCCATATGTTGATGTTTTTGCACTAAAAGTTTTATAAAACATTTTGGGATAGGTATAAAATAATTAATGGAAACTTATGAGATAAAGATATTTATAACCTCAACCCATTCACTACCAAGATATACCATACTTTATCTGCAAGACACCTCCTGATGCTCTTATAGTCTATATGCTGTTCTCCTGGAGCGATGCAAAGGAACATGCGGAATATGCTGGCGCTTTATAAATTAATAATAATAATAATAATAATAATAATAATAATAACAACGTTTATTGCAGCAAAATTTGTTTGCAATTAGTTTTAGCAAACCTGGCATAATACATGAGGTGCAAAAACTCTTTAAAACCATTTGGGAATATGTGTCCGAAACACATATCCTCAGATGGTCCGGCTTGGAACCCAGTGCTGCAGTATCTCATTTTGGTCACTAGATGGAGACATTTCCCTGCCAAATAGGGTATTACAATAAGACAAAAATGTGGAACGTTTATAAATATTTCTTAATATATAATTCATTAAAATTGACTCCCCCCCCAAAAAAGAAAGTTGTATTATGGGAAATCCCTTAGTAAAAAGGGGGTGGGTGTTAAAACATTTCGTCAGTGCCTGTACACACAATAAAATTCATTAAATGTATCACAAGTTATATTGGGCTCTATTACGCTCTTTGCGTTAAAACGCGGGTGCAAGGGAGGAAAAACTGCACCCGCACTGCACACTGGATTATAATGCAGGCGCAAAAAATGCTGCCTGCATTGTTTCCGAGTGTAAAAATCAGGGATGCTCGAGGCAGCGCTGAGCACAGCCGCGAGCATCCACTCGATGGAGTCCATAGGACTCTATTGAGTTCCTCTCTGCCGGTCATGTGACCAGCCAGATCTCGCCTTGCGAGATCCGGCCAGTCGGCGTAGGGATAGGCATGGAGAGACTGGGAGGACTTTTTCCCGCAGTCTTTCCCTGCTCCCGCCGGCCAGAGGAGGCGAACACCACTTTCCTCTCTTTAACACCAATATTTCTGTTACCCTACATGTTCCCTGGTTTATGCAAAGCTTGGAGATAAACTTAAGAAGGAAAACCAAAAATAAAAAGGATCCTGTGCAAAAGTCAAGTTATTCATTAAAACACAGTCCTGACATTTCCATATAGTTATTGATCTCCCAAAAAGTAAATGTTGATTTAATAACTTACTGATCTGTCTGCATCTGTGAGTGAGTAAAAGTAATACATATATCAGTGTGTATATACACACACAAAAATCCCACACTTACCTTTTACACGGGTATTTTTTATTCCAACAGACTTCAGTCTCTAAAACAAGGCAATAATAAAATATTTAAGGTTAGAATAAAAAAAGTTAAAATAAAATTTTGATCTATTTTCTTGTGCTTAACAAAATTAAAACCAAAATCATTTGACGCTTCTGCTGATCATATTAATTTTTTTATTCCTGAACAACAGCAGTAAATTATTGATTATATTTTTCTGGACAGTCATGTATAATTTAAATGGAATAGATATGAATAAAATTTAAATTATTATCATTTTACATACAAAAAAGCTGGTATACACAATTGTGCTTTGAAATACAATGAAAAACCAACATTAACATATAAAACCCAATTTCCAGATTAGTATATTCCTTCATTGTGGAGAAAATATTTATTCTGTCAGATCTCACTCCTGTCACCCTGGATGAAGACGCTATAAGGAGCAGCTCCCACCCTCACTATAACAAAAAATACAACAAAATTTACTGCTGCATTCCAGCAGCCAGGAAGAGGGAAGAATATAAAGAGTTGTGGGGTCAGTCGCTGCTATACAGGGATAAGATTCAGGGGGTTATAATGAGTGTAAATCCCTGTACAGTACAGATACAAGGTGTTGCTGTAATTGCCACACACAAGCATTATGTGGCACATACAGATACAAGGTGTTGCTGTAATGGCCATACGCAGGCATTATGCAGCACATACAGATAGAAGGTGTTGCAAGGTGTTGCTGTAATTGCCATGCGCAGGCATTATGCAGCACATACAGATACAAGGTGTTGCTGTAATTGCCATACGCAGGCATTATGCAGCACATACAGATACAAGGTGTTGCTGTAATTGCCATATACAGGCATTATGCAGCACATACAGATACAAGGTGTTGCAAGGTGTTGCTGTAATTGCCATACGCAGGCATTATGCAGCACATACAGATACAAGGTGTTGATGTAATTGCCATACACATGCATTATGCGTCACATACAGATACAAGGTGTTGCTGTAATTGCCATACACAGGCATTATGCAGCACATACAGATACAAGGTGTTGCTGTAATTGCCATACACAGGCATTATGCAGCACATACAGATACAAGGTGTTGATGTAATTGTCATACACAGGCATTATGCAGCACATACAGATACAAGGTGTTGCTGTAATTGCCATATACAGGCATTATGCAGCACATACAGATACAAGGTGTTGCAAGGTGTTGCTGTAATTGCCATACGCAGGCATTATGCGGCACATACAGATACAAGGTGTTGCTGTAATTGCCTTACACAGGCATTATGCAGCACATACAGATATTGCATTGCTAATAATCTCATTCTGATCACTACAAATCCACATAAGCAGGAGATCTCACCATTTTATAATCTGTCTGCAGGACATTTACTGCATCTGCTTGTATGCTTATTGCAGACCCTGTGTAAGCAGGAGATCTCACCATTTTATAATCTATCTGAAGCACATTTACTGCATCTGCCTGTATGCTGATAATTAAACTTGAAATTATCCACGATATGAGACACGATCTAGAGTGTAGAATTTATCAACTCTATAAAAAAAATTATGTTTTGTTCTTCACTTGATGTTCTAATCTTTCGTGTGTGCTTTAACTTCTATGTAACAGTAGAGGAGTTAAAATACTTACAATAAACTCTTTAGAAGGAGTCCTCTCTTTCAGTGCAAAGCTCTCATTATCTTTTCCCTTTCTCCTGCAAATAAAGTGATATGTTTATGAATGTATACATTATATATTTAGAGAGAGAAGACAAACTTGAATATTTAACAATGCGAATTACTGCAATAAGAATATCTTATGGAAACAGATCTCTTAGGCGCAATGACATATAGTAAACATATCCGGTAAAAAATGTTGATAAACATTAAACTCTTTATTGTTTCGTAATTACTGAATCATCATCAGGACTATCAGCTACTTGAAAATTATGGCAATAGGGGAACATGCAGCCCTGTTTGGTTGTCACTAGCAAAAAAATGATGACTACTTCCCTTTACCTATTTATTTTTCATTGAGGGGTATGGAAGAAAAAA
Source organism: Leptobrachium leishanense (assembly GCA_009667805.1). Classification (NCBI taxonomy): domain Eukaryota; kingdom Metazoa; phylum Chordata; class Amphibia; order Anura; family Megophryidae; genus Leptobrachium; species Leptobrachium leishanense. Next base: position 112,869,041 of record CM019072.1, read on the forward strand.
CACAACAAATTAGGATAAAATTAAAAGTAATGTGAACCAAATAAATCACTGAAAAAGTAACTAAATATCATAGCAGCACAACTACAGAAGGTGCACAATATAATAGAACTAAAAACAGAGTAAAAAAACTGATGTACGCAAAGGTTCAACCATGCTGGACTATAATATTTGTTTAGAGGTTGGTACTTAAGGAGAAAACCAACCAGACCAAACTTCATTATATTCAAACAGAACATAATATAATAATATAATAAATAAATAATATAATATAGTAAAACTTATTATGAAACTCACTTGTCTGCTAAACCTGACTTGTCACTTGGATCTGTTGATGTGTTATTTGGATTTTGTCTGTAGAGAGAAAACGACATGCAGGAATAAATGAATTCCCGTTAACCCCTTCATTACCATGTGATTTTGCCTAAAACTACTGTCAGGAACCAGTGAGTTTTTGGAAAAAACACTTTCCATGACACATACAGAAAGAAATACTTGATAATGTATTTCTTACTGTAATAGTCCTATTTGACGAGTGGATGTCACCATCTGCTGGCCAGAAAATGCTACTGCAGCATTGGGCTCCATGCAGAACCAGCTGGGGCTCTGTGTTTTGGACGCTGAGTCCCAGCTCAAAATATAACATTGTGAATTGCTAATAAAAAGTCATGCATGATGGAATCAGGCATTCACAATGGTTTATTTTGATTTGTGCATGTGAGGTTGGATAATTTACATAGGTGTTATAGTGTAATAAAGAGTTTGTACCATCACACTTAAGTCAAAGAACGTCTGATCACACACCTCTTTTTTTATCTTTTCTACAGAGTCCCAACTGTTCAACCTGTTTTTGTCTCCCTACCCATGGTCTTTCTACAACTGGACCTTTTCCACACCTAACCTGGTTTGTTTGTGGAGCCCAGTTTCCTTCTGGTGTAAACTATAACTGTTGGCGCTATATAAATTATGATAATAATAATAATTATTATGTTCATTTACCTTTTCTTCTTCCAGAGGAAAACTCCAGCTGCACCGAGTGCTGCACAACCCACGAGACTTCCAACCACGGCTCCAGCAATAACACCTAAAGGAAGATATAACACGGGGTCATATCTCTGTAATGAAACAATCTACACGCTATTAACATGTATATAGAATTTTTAATCATTTTACCCAATCCAAAATTTTAATAGATGGTAAATATGTCTAAGAGTAATAGATACAGGTCATAACTGAACATAAATTAATTGTTGTGCTGAGGACGTCGCCCCAGTGAGGTAACCTCTGCTTGTATTGTCCAACTGTGGGCTCTGTTACATTCTCTGCGCAAATTCGTACGCGCAGACATTTTTTTGCGCGCAGCGTTAAATGTTAACGCGTGTAAATAAACGCAGGTAGTACGATCTGAGCACATTTTTTCATCCGTCAAAAAATATTGCCCGTAAAAAAGACACGCAAAAACGCACACGCATTAACGTTGCTCGCAGAAATCGGTAGGCAGACTGTTTTTTCACGCGATTCAGCCAATCAGAATTAAGAACCCCAATTGTCTCCTGTTCAGTTTTTACGCATGTCAATATCAATCTGTGTATATATGCTGCAGCAATAATAAAAACAAGCACAACTTCTCCATTTTATTGTTTGGGTATGTGTAGAATGTGTAACTATACTGTGCTGTATTTTTTTTTCGTGCTGGTGTATTTGGTTTCGGCCAGAACGTTCGGATTTGCAGTTACCACCAGCTTTTCAAAGACGTTAAAATTATGCGCGCAAATGCCGTTTCGTAGAAAGTTGCGCATCGATTGTAATACCATCCGCGTACCAGCGCACAAATGCATTTGCGCTCACAATGTTAAGTATGGGATGCGTGCACAAACTTTCATTCGCGCGGTGTTCGCTCTGGGTCACTTGCGTTAGTCCCATAATACCATGTTCAACGCGAATGGTTTTGCTCCTCGCGTTAATGCGCTTTTGCGCGCGCGCAAAAAAGTGCACGAAGAATGTAATAGAGCCCTGTATCTGTAGCAGAGTGGAAAAACTGATAAAAGGGGCCATGAGCAGAGGATATACCATCATTGCTTACTGAAGATCTTCCTCCCACCATGGTTTAAAGATGTATTAATTGTGAATTCATTATCAAAATAAATGTGGGTTTTCATTCTGCAGGGGTAAATCAATGCATAATTTTGTAATTTAAATTTTTAAAATCAATATTAACCCCCTTCACTATTGATAGAGATATCTCAGGCTTCAAAGGCACCATCTGGTGCCCCGATATTGAAATATCTCAATATACTGATCTGCATCCCAAAAGCAAATGAAATTTGTTGCAACCAAATTTAGTTTGCATTTGAGCTGCAGAAGGTGCCCCAAAGTTTTAGCCCTGTGGGCATAATGCTCAAAGAGTTAAAACTGTAAAATCAGCTGATGAATGCTCTGAAATATTGGATTTTCAGCAGCCGGTGCAGGGGAAAAAAAAACCATTTACCTGCTGCTCAAACCTCTGTAACTCAGTTTGTCAGTAGATGGCACCATCTACTGGCCAATTAGGATATTTACTGTAATAACTATTTATTAATGCATAATTAATTAAAAATGATTTTATGAAAAACCAATTGTTTCTGACAATATTTTTTTGGAAAATCTCTTGGTAGTGAAGGGGTTATGCAGGAAAGCTCTTTATTATTGTTCGCTTTAGGGTTTTTCAGCAAACACAGTTGCTTGCTGACATTGCAAACACTGGTGAAAATTATTCCATTTCACAGAATTCAGTTTGTCATTTTGAGGTAAGTATCCCTGCCCTATCCAGCAAGGGGCTGTGACAGCCTTCCAAGGTGCCCAGAAGACTTTCTGTCAGCTCACATTGGACAGAATCAGGGCTGGATTTATAATTTGGCAAAGTAGACATTTGACTACAGGCGTCTACCACAGGGAGGCGCCCTGCTCTGTAAAAATAAAATAAATACAATTATTTGGATCGCTACACCTCTGGAATCCTACATGCTAGTGGGTCATATGAGGTATCATTGGAAAGGCCAGGATATGGCCTTCTTAATGATATCAAACGTGATCAGGTTTTGTATAAAAATATAATACCAAATTAAAATAAAATAATTTCCTTTTTTTTCTAATGTAACACTTTTGTTCAGTCAGAGTTTGGCCTTTCCAATGATACCAAATATGACCATTTAGTTTGTAAAAACTAATTTGGGTTAGCGTTAGTTTACTATTTGCGCTTGTTTTAGAGGTAGAATTAACCCTAGCCCTAACATTCTCCTCCATTTTTTCTTGATTTTAAGGTAACATATTATGCCCCTTTTTCGATGAAAGCACAGCGAGAAACTGTTTTTCATTATTTTTAAGAGAATAATTATTTTTTTGTTTCCCCCAAAGCAAAAATTAAAAAAGTATTTCCCAAGTTTTTGCACTTTTTTTGGGGTGTTGGGGGGGCGGCGATGCACTCCAGATATATGTGCCCACAGGCTCCTGAGATGTAAATCCTGCGCTGGACAAAATGTCTCAATTATCTTCAGAAAAGTCCAAAGTTAACTGCCCCATGCGCATGACAGAAATTATAGTGAAGGGTCATACTGTTTCCTCCAGCACTGGGCTCCTCCTCCTCATCCACTACGCAAGTTGCAGGATCAGTGTGATCCTATGTATTATATATATGTATTATATATCCTCTATTAAAACAGAAGCATCTGGATTATAGTTTGAAAATTACTGAATTTTGTGTTCTGTCAATCCTTCATTGACAATTGAGTTTTAATGTGGATAAGTGCAAGATAATGCACCTGGGACGTAAAAACCCAAGGGCTGAATATAGAATATTTGATACAGTCCTAACCTCAACATCTGAGGAAAGGGATTTAGGGGTTATTATTTCAGAGGATCTAAGGGTAAGTAGTCAATGTAATAGAGCAGCAGGAAATGCTGGCAGAATGCTTGGAAATGCTGGCAGAATGCTTGGTTGTGTAGGGAGAGGTATTAGCAGTAGGAAAAGGGAAGTGCTCATGCCACTGTACAGAGCACTGGTGAGACCTCACTTGGAGTACTGTGTGCAGTACTGGAGACCGTATCTCCAGAAGGATATAGACATCTTAGAGAGAGTTCAGAGAAGGGCTACTAAAATGGTGTACGGCTTGAAGGAGAAAAGTTACCAGGAAAGGCTTAATGATCTTAACATGTACAGCTTGGAAAAAAGACGAGACAGAGGAGATATGATAGAAACATTTAAATACGTAAAGGGAATCCACAAGGTAGAGGAAAAGAGTATATTTAAAAGGAAACAAAGTAGCAAAACAAGAGGACATAGTCTTAGATTAGAGGGGCAAAGGTTTAAAAGTAACATCAGGAAGCATTATTTTACTGAGAGGGTGGTGGATACATGGAACAGTCTTCCAGTTGAAGTGGTAGAGGCCAAAACAGTAATTGAATTTAAGCAGGCATGGGATAGGCATAAGGCTACCCTAAACAAAAGATAAATCCAGGTAAAGTATCCATGTAATTGGGCGACTAGATGGGCCGAAAGGTTCTTATCTGCCGACATTTTTCTATGTTTCTATGTTTCATAATACATGCAGCGTGAGTACCTGAATTCTGAGATTCCTGAGGACTATTCTGAGTAGTATTCGGGGTAGTAGTCTGAGATGTTGTAATCCCGTCTGAGAAAGGAGAATATGCAACTAAAGAGCGATTCTCCAAGATGGTTCCAGTAGCGTTATCAAACTCAATTGCTGAAAATCCAGCAACGCTGACCCTGAAATAAGCGAAAGAAAACAAAATAATAAAAAAGTATTGCACTTGTGTCCTGAATCAGAATTTTAAGTAATTTTAGCTTCAAATATATAACATTTGAACATAGTAGGACCTTTTAACCCCTTCACTACAAGTTGTTTTTCATAAAACCATTGCCAGAACCCAGTGGATTAATGAAAAACGAATTTGCAGCTGATGTACAATGACAATGTGCTTGAAATTCTCAAAAGCACATTTCAAAATGTATGCATTATTCGACAGGCTGATGGCGTATACGAGGTATTGGTAGTGAATTGGGTTAATCCAGAAGTCCTCGAGTGAAACGAGTGATGCTGCAGAGGATAACATTAGGAATGAGATTCAAAATATTGATCATGCAATATTGAGATGCGTTAGCAACAACATGCAGTTCCACGTCCACATGTGCATAACAGAAATAGCAGCTGATTCCAGCATGTGTTATGATGGGATGCGCTCAGCATAAGACGAGGTACGTTTCTGGAAACTCATTAATTTTCTTTCATTCATTTAAAGGGACATTACCACCAAAAAAGCAGTAACTAGATTATTTGTGCATTACAAACAAAATCACCTTATGAAACACATGATGACATTTTTTTTTTCTTACGCAAAGTAATCGCATGTAAAAAGGATAAAATAAAGATATGTTTTCCTCTCTTGGTCCCATTTTGTGGGTATTTTCCTATGATTCAACATTTACCAAAATCTGCACTTTACTGCTGTGGGCAAAAACCTAAATCATGATGTCCTGCTCTCTTATTGGCTACTGTGTGTTACTAGACGGCAGGACCAGGCAGCTCAGCAGACTTTCATGTCTAACAACAGTAAAAGAACAGCCTGCATATACATTATGGATGCCTGTGTGTGATAGGAGCTGCATTGTATCTGATATAGCCCTCACTGCTAAATGAAAAACTCTAACACCCCAAATCAGCTTCCTTTATAATGTCCTGTTTAATGTTTAACTTTTTATCATTACTAAATTCTAAACCTACCTGTACAAAGTGAACCAGACATAAACACTGAGCGGGCAATTTTTTTTTATTAGTCAGAGCTGTATGACACAGTTATGATATGAAGTTTTTGGTTAAGTTTATAACACACAGAAAAAACATTTTCAATTTGTTCAATTATTTTACTTACAAAACCTCATTCTAAAATCAATGTAACAATTCCAATCGATTGTTAGGAGTTATTACCGGTAGGAGGTTGATGGTTCCAAAGGTCCGTTGTAATAGCCATGTGAGTTTGATCCATCGCCAACCTTTACTGATAAAGCACCTGCCTTAAGTGATCTTGCTGACCTCCCGTTCTTGTTCATTTCCATTATACGAGTCACATACGCTTTAGTTTTTTGATTCTTGTAATCATGGTATGTCTTGCTGAGAATCTCACCAGTGGGAACCTCTCCGGCAGCTGTCAATTTAATATAAGCAAATAAACACAACAATTACATAAAAGAAATAAAATGTGACGTCTTATTAATTGTTTATAAATGAGCATCACCCCGTTAGAGACTGGTGTGAAAGATGTAAGAATCCAAAAAGTCCCAGCACTCGTGGGCTCTGTAGACACGTCTATTTTTCTATAGGGGATATTCAGAGAGAATGCTCTCTCGTTCCCCGCACTTTGGGGAATCAAATTTCCCGACCCTGCGGTGAATTAAGGATTCACCGCAGGGTCCCCTAAATGCAGAGAAAAGCCGTCGTAAAACCGCTCATTTAAAAAAAGAAATGCCACAACACCACCAAAATTATTGGATCCGATTCGATAAGCTGCCAGGAACCCGCAGAAATTATCAGACCAATCCAATAAATTATTGGACCAGATCTGATCTGATAAGTCAATGCAAACCTGCCAAAGACGTCCGGAAAAAGCCGACGATCCGGCGAACATAACACCAACCAACCGCCGGAAAAAGTCATCAAGCCGACGAACGGGGTAAAACAAAAATCCACAAACGATTGAAAGTGTCAATTTTGGAATGCTGTTTGGAAAAAAACTACTGGACGAAAATGTCTGGAATTAACATATAAAGTCCTATGAATAATAATAAAAAGGTCTGTTACAGAAAAAAAATTTGGTGAAAAAATCCTGAAAAATGTCAAACAAATGCTAGAAACATAAATAAAGAGACTTTTTTGCTGCAAATTAAAAGAATAATCTGTTTAATAGATATTTAATAAAATCAGGAATATTTTTTACATTGAAACCTACGGGATTCGCCTGAATAAACCTGTCGAATGAAACCACTGAACATCAGGGCATTTCACTGTCATTTCTCTGCTGTTCGGTGTCTGTGAATACATTAACCATTGCTTCTCTATGGGGGGGGATTTCACTGCCGTCAAACAACACTGTATTTCACTGGCAATTCTCCAATATTTGGCAAACCGCCTGCTCTCTGTATAGCCGAAAAGCCACGAAATTGCACCATACGGGGAAATTCCCTGTGCATAGTGTGCAATTTCGGGTCCAGCTCGACTCTCTCTGGAAAATCCTGAATGTGCTTTTTACACTAAGATACCAGCAATGTTTAAACCTACTAGTTTTTGCCATGCTTTCTAAAAACCAAACAGCTTTTTCTACTTTTCAGGTACAAAGGCTCTCCCAATAAAAGTAAAACATACTCAAATGAATCCTGTAAAATCCAACTCGTATCGTATCAAAATAAAATAAAGGTATAGTTCTAAAATAATATAAAAAGTTTACCAAATCCACTCGATGTTATTATCACGGCATATGTTTCCAGGGGTCCATTTGTGTTGTCAAACTCGGGGAAGGTAAACACAAATTGGTTGGATGAAGGAGGTTCTGCAGGCATTGCACCCCAGTCTGGGGATACAGGTTTTGGGGCTGTAAACAAAAATTAAATATAGATAGATATATATCAACATGGTAATATTCTTATTTTGTCCATTGAAACCAGGAGGGAAATTCAGTAATTTTTTTTTTTTTTTGAGAAAGGATTTTACCAGGAAGTATTTGGTAGATATCAGTGAAATGGAGCTGATTTCAGACTCTTTCACTATAATGAACAAAGACATCATATTTCCACCACAAAGCTTGGTTTCCCACCTATACCACCTCAAAAGAGAAATGTCGGAAATGTAATCCAGCAACAACCTGAAGGCCATGAATGGTTATTATTATTATTGTCATCATTTATATGGCGGCAACAGTTTCCACAGCGTTTTTCAATAACCAAAGGGAACGAGATACAAATAAACGGACATATGGAGGAAACAAGAGGTGTAGAGGGTCCTGCTCATAGGAGCTTAACCCTTTCGCTGCTGAGGCGTTTCACGCCTCTGTGCTGAGGTCATATTTACCGGTTTTGCTCATCATGTTTAAACGTGTTTTGAAGGCTTATTTTAGTATATGACCCAGACATATTTAATATCGTTCTTTCCGTCAGACTCGCAGATTAATAATATGTCATTATTATATGTATACGTCATGACCTGTCTGTATATTATAACAAAAAATGCAATAAAATAAGAATTTTCAATAATTTACAACGTGTAAAGTGTATTTTTTTCACATTTTAAAATGCGAGCAATTTCGGTATATTTTGTATGGGGTGCGCTTGTTAAAAAAATTAGAAATGGGGTCTCGTTACATTTTTTTTGGGGGAAATTACGCGATTTTTAACTCAAAAAAAAAACTTGTTTATTTATTTTTTTATAATTTTTTTAAAATATTTTATTTATTTTGTAATTTTTATTTTTTTTAAAAACTTTTTTCACAGTCGTGTTTGGTATTGTTGGACGGCCAGGCTCTGGCCGATCCACAGTACCAAACTTTAACCCCTAGCTGTCGGATCAGAGATAGGGGGTTCATTGGAACCCCCTATTCCACCGTTGGTGGCAACTAGGGGTTAACTCCAGGACTGGCGTCATCGTGCTATGCACGATGACGCAGTCCTCAGGGGGAGTTCCGGAGGTGTGGCCGACATCCGAGATGTCGGCCAGCTCCGGGAAAGGATCACGAACCGGCGCTGTGTGGTTAAAGTCTAGAGGGATTGGAGTTGAGTAAAACAAGAGGAATAATACTGGATGGCAGGATCATAGGTGCGAGTGGTTTGGGAATGGTGGGGGCCATAGAAACAGCTTCAATCATATGTGAGTAGGTGAGCAGAGGGATGAGTTGCATCAGTGATGTGGTACGCTTATCTGAAGAGATGGGTTTTGAGGGATTTCTTGAAGGACTGAAGATCAGGGTAGAGTTTGATAGGGTGAGGCAAGTCCTTACACAGGACCGGTGCTGCCCATGAGAAGTCTTGGAGGCGAGAGTTGGCCGTGTGTGTGTAGACCGATGACAGATGGAGATCACCTGCTGACCGGAGTTGTCTAGATGGGATGTGATTGCGGAGTAACGAAGACATGTAGGGAGGGGTTGAGTTATTGAGCGATTTGAACGTGAGCATCAGTATTTTAAACTGTATCCTGAATCGTACAGGAAGCCAGTGGAGGGTCCGGCAGAGTAGGAAGGTCCGAGAGGTGCATCTGGTGAGAAAAATAAGCCTGGTGCCTGCATTTATTACAAACTGCAAAGGGGCGATACGGGAGTTGGGGCCAATAAGGAGCGAGTTGCAGTAATCAAGTCGTGAAATGACAAGAGCATGAACCAGCACCTTCGCGGTATCTTGTGTCAGAAAGGGGCAGACGCGGGCGATGTTCTTCAGTTGAAAGCAACAGGATTTGGTCACGGTCTGGATGTGCTGAGAGGATGTTAGTCGAGAATCAAAAGTGACACCAAGGCAGCGAGCTTGAGGCGTTGGGCTAATGGGTGTTCTAGTTACTCGTACAGTGATAGGTGGTATTGGGGTAGGTTATCACTGCTAGCAAAGATATGTGAGGTGTGCTACATCATGTGAACTCATCGAAGAAACACTCTACAGGGAGGAGGGAAGAAGGGGAGACATTTAGCTTCCCATGACCATTCAATCTACGCTTTAAAGAACACAGTTCAATCTAGGTCTTACAGCAAGTAACAATAGATCTACTCACGTGCTGCCGAAGTCCGGCACTGACGTATCTTCTCCGTTTTACTTCCATCACACGACGACTTTGTGATATTTATAAAATAAACAGTGTCATAGCTTGAGTTGTTCATAATGAAAGTTTCAGTACTGGACGTGCAATTAACCGTAACATCTATGAGCTTAGACGTCCCATTGGACACTGTGAAATAAGAACCAGCATAGAATCCTGTACGACATATCCAAGAAAACGAAAGGACAGGCTGTCCCAGCAGAGTGTTACATTCAAATGAAAGCAAGGGCTGCACATCTACAATAAAAAGAAAGAGGTTATATGACTTTGAAATATAATATATATTATTCTTAATGCTATTTGTGTAAAAAGAATGATATTTAATGCATTACAACATAACTTCAGGAACTTCTGAAAAATGTTCTTTATGTAATCATTGTTTGAAATGCTGAACCTGATGAGCTTAGGTCTTTTTTTAAACCGCAATTATAATATTTAAATAGCAAAGTTGTACAGTGATCGACTCCTGGGGTCTGGAGAAATCCTTTTTTTTAAAACATTATCCATGGGATACAGGGAAAAATATCAGTCCTAAAGTCTCTTAATATCATGGGATCAATACTTATCCTTATATCACATGAGAGAGACACCAGGACTGCCTCCAGGAAAAGGTCCTACATTTCCAATTTTCAATAAGGGCTCATTTGAATTAGATGAGCTGATGTTTTGGGCAAAATATTGGTACTTTTCTATGATTTTTTTAAAATAAATATTGGCTTAATCAATCGAATGGATTCGGCAACAGCCTAATTCTGAATGTCCCCTTTTTGAAAAAAAAAAAAATCGGGCTGACAATGAGCACGATTTGCTGCCCAAAAAAGGTCTTTAATTGTCCACTGTTAGAAACCCGAACCCTAAAAGTAGCCCCTGGCATCCAGAACTTTAGGGTTAGGGTTATTTTTAGGGATAGGTTTTGGCTTTTATCGCAAATTCCACATTATATTAAAATTGAGGGTATTTAGTTTGCTTTTGATTTTTCAAATGCACTGTTTTGTGATTTATTTCACATTTTGGTTTCTATTCTTGGCCTTCATGCTACCACTATTAATGTCAGTGTCTGAAGCGTTAAGCGATTTCATCGTACACCCAGAGCATGAAACTCAAGTCAAAGTCATTAGTAGGAAAGAGGCTTATTACTGGTACATACAAGCAGTGTTTTGTGCCAAGTAGCACAGAGAAGTAGGGAAAAGAATAAAGACAGTACAAGAGACTGAGGGAGAAGAGGAAACGTTATTTATAAACAAGTCAAGGTTAGAATTGGAGGAATAAACAAGAAATATGAAGCAACCCTTAGAACAATAAACTGTATAGGTGGCTGGGGTCAAATACAATTGAAATGCATGGACATTGACGTCCTGTATTATTTTTCTCATGTGGCTCTGTTATACTAGGGATGTGCGTTTCGGAATTTCAGAATTTTCACGAAATTTCCCGATTCGTGTTTTCGGATGCGGCCGATATTCCGAAAATTTTTAGATCCGAAAATGTCAGATCCGAAAAGTTTTCCGAGCCGAAACGAAATATTTTCGGAATTTTCGAATGGACTTGAAATGTGTCAAATCGAAATTTATTGCTTTGAAACGAGGAGAACAGACATTCCGAAAAAATGAAAATTTCCGAAATCACGAAAAGTCGATACAAAAGCGAGCAAAGTGACACGAAAATACGAAAAATGGTCGATATTCCGAAAAAAAAATGTACACGAAAAACGAGTCGAGCCGAACCGAATCGAAACAGAAATCGGTCAAAACGTGCCGAATCGAAAAGTTTAAACATCCGAAAAATCTAATCGAACCGAAAAAAAATCGGTGCACAAGCCTATGTTATACTACATGCCAACCTGCCCAGGGAGTAGGGATCTTGATCAGAATTGTTGCATTTGGGAACATGTTTACCTTTGCCCCAAAAGTGCTACCAAGAAGCCGCTTAGGCACATTACAGAATAGGTTTTAACCATTATCCCTTTCTATCCATGTTCCCGTCTCAAAGCTTCCACTTCTGCTAGCCATCATCTCTACAAGAACCTCCCGCTCCACAAAATAATTTCTTATTAGTAATGTATACTCACCTCTACAAACCTCAGAAGAGGAGGCTTCGCTTTCAGTGAAAATATCAGCCGCTCTTGTAAATACAGTAAAAGTATACTTTCCGAGGGGTTTCAGATTAGATATGCGAACAAAGGATGTTGCCAGAGTTGTTTCATTTACCACCTCAGATGAGGAGTTTGCTGTTTGCACTCTGTAGGTATAATCACTCTTATACTCATCAGGACGATCCCAAATCAAGGAAACAGAATCTGACGTCACGTTACTGGATCTGAGCTGCTTCACCGGCAATGGCTCTAGAGAGGAACAAGAAATTTGCTCAGATTAATACTTACTCACTGTGTAACAAACTGTAAAATAATGTATAGAATTAGCAAAAATCTTTAGACCAAAAAGGGGGTCCAAAAGAAAATTGGAGCTGTGAACCAGCACTATAGGATTAAACCTCATATAGATAATTATCAAAACAGAAATAAAGACATATTAAGTGGCTATTTTATCATGCCTATTGGCTATTAAAGTGATGCCACAAGTGCTGGTGTAGATTAAATAATAATTGTACATAAACAATAGTAAACAAACTTAATTAAATGGTTAAATAATAAACATATAAAACATTATTAGCGTGAGTATGTTGATTTACAATTGTTTGGTTAATTACCGGTGAATCTCAGTAGCCAGCTAAATGAGTCTCTCATATACCCAGGGTGTAATTTGACAGTAATATAATAAAGAAGCAAAAATGATATAATAGCAACAGGACCACCTTCTAATTGTAATAGCAGTTTATCAAGTACTCGTACACGCTTGTACAATTAAGTATCTCCCACAATGGTAAATGACATATGGTGCAGCAAGATATCGGAATCACCGCTTCAGGCAGACTCGCAATCCGTCATAGTATTCGTACTTGCTTATACAATTGTGTATCTCCCACAATTCTAAATGACATGCGGTGCAGCAAAATATCGGAAATACCGCTTCAAGCAGATTATGCTGCGGGGTATAAGTGAATATCTCATTGATCTAGTTGTAATATTTCTGATTCTGCACCGGATGTTGACATATGACAGAGGGGCTAAAGCAAGGGTCTTAAATAATTATGAGGACATCATTTTAATCTTATCATAATGATAGAGTCCATCAATGATAACTAGACCCGATTAATAGTTAAGCCCCTCAAACAGACAGGTACAGAGCTATGTTCATATCACCTTAATCTTAATAATTGAAAATGATGTCCCTAGTTCAGGTAGTAACAAATAGATATGGTAACAAAGCAAGTTGCAATCTTGATCAGTTCTGCACAAAAGTATTAACTATTGTCAAAAAGGGTTCAGACAGGGGTTTGAGAATTAAGAGAATATCACTTATATTCATCAACAGTGGAATAGCCCATCAAAAACGTAACCCTTTAACAGCGTGGGTTCAATATAGAGGTAACATATCCCTAGTGCATTGTGGGAGATACTTAATTATACAAGCGTGTACGAGTACTTGATAAACTGCTATTACAATTAGACGGTGGTCTTGTTAGTAGGGAGGAATCGGGGAACTATAGGCCAGTTAGTCTTACGTCAGTAGTGGGGAAATTAATGGAAACCATGTTAAAGGAAAGGATTGTTGAACATCTAAAAACACATAGATTACAGGATCAGAAACAACATGGGTTTACCTCAGGGAGATCATGCCAAACTAATCTTATTGATTTTTTTGATTGGGTAACAAAAATAATAGACACAGGTGGTGCAGTAGACATTGCTTATTTAGATTTCAGTAAGGCTTTTGATACTGTTCTGCATAGAAGGCTTATCAATAAATTGCAATCTTTGAGCTTGGATTCCAATATTGTTGAATGGATTAGGCAGTGGCTGAGTGACAGACAACAGAGGGTTGTGGTAAATGGAGTTTATTCGGCGCAAGGTCTTGTTACCAGTGGGGTACCTCAGGGGTCAGTACTTGGACTCATTCTCTTTAATATTTTTATTAGTGATATTGCAGAATGTATTAATGGAAAAGTATGTCTTTTTGCTGATGACACAAAGATTTGCAACAGGGTTGACGTTCCTGGAGGGATCAGCCACATGACAAATGATTTAGGTAAACTAAAAAAATGGTCGGAGTTGTGGCAATTGAGTTTTAATGTGGATAAGTGCAAGATAATGCACCTGGGACGTAAAAACCCAAGGGCTGAATATAGAATATTTGATACAGTCCTAACCTCAACATCTGAGGAAAGGGATTTAGGGGTTATTATTTCAGAGGATCTAAGGGTAAGTAGTCAATGTAATAGAGCAGCAGGAAATGCTGGCAGAATGCTTGGTTGTGTAGGGAGAGTTATTAGCAGTAGGAAAAGGGAAGTGCTCATGCCACTGTACAGAGCACTGGTGAGACCTCACTTGGAGTACTGTGTGCAGTACTGGAGACCGTATCTCCAGAAGGATATAGACATCTTAGAGAGAGTTCAGAGAAGGGCTACTAAAATGGTGTACGGCTTGAAGGAGAAAAGTTACCAGGAATGGCTTAATGATCTTAACATGTACAGCTTGGAAAAAAGACGAGACAGAGGAGATATGATAGAAACATTTAAATACGTAAAGGGAATCCACAAGGTAGAGGAAGGGAGTATATTTAAAAGGAAACAAAGTAGCAAAACAAGAGGACATAACCTTAGATTAGAGGGGCAAAGGTTTAAAAGTAACATCAGAAAGCATTATTTTACTGACAGGGTGGTGGATACATGGAACAGCCTTCCAGTAGAAGTGGTAGAGGCCAAAACAGTAATTGAATTTAAGCAGGCATGGGATAGGCATAAGGCTATCCTAAACAGAAGATAAATCCAGGTAAAGTATCCATGTAATTGGGCTGACTAGATGGGCCGAAAGGTTCTTATCTGCCGACATTTTTCTATGTTTCTATGTTTCTATCCTGTTGCTATTATATCCTTTTTGCTTCTCTATTATATTACTGTCAAATTACACCCTGGGTATATGAGAGACTTATTTAGCTGGCTACTGAGATTCACCAGTAATTAACCAAACAATTGCGAATCAACTTATTCACGCTAATAATGTTTTATATGTTTATTATTTAACCATTTAATAACATTTACTATTGTTTATGTACAATTATTATTTAATCTACACCAGCACTTGTGGTATCAATTTAATAGCCACTTAATATGTATTTTTTCTGTTTTGTAAAATAATGTATTCTAAAAAAATTCTACAAAGGATGCAAATGACGTGTAGATATTTCAGCCTAAGACTGTAATTAACAGAACATACAGAGAACATGTAAACCTACTTGTGTAGACGGATCGGGTCACAGAGGAACTCTGATACTGCCGGACGCCAACTGTTACTACAGTAATTGTGTAATTAGTCCCAGATGTGAGGTTCTGAAGAGTGACATTTAATGTGTTACTGGAGACAGTCCAAGAGCCGGAAGAATTCCTATAAGTTACATTAAATGTCTTTGTCACATCGGTCATATTTACTGGCTCTGTCCAGGACAGGGAAATGCTGTGTGTTCCGATGTTGGTAAATGTTAAGAAGTTGGGTGGAAATGGATCTGAAAGCATTTAAGTAAAATTATATTCTGATCGTTAAGACCTTTCATCCAATCCATACCAGCAATGGAATGCGAATTTTAATATCATATGTCCAAAGTTCCTTTCAGCATCAATCATCATACTCACATGTTGCCTCTGTCACTGGACTCGCTGTCTGGTTACAGTTACCACTCACTGTCTGTATCACGATGGAGTATTGTCTGCCGGGCAGTAAGTTTGTGAAATTCACTTGTGTAGAATTAGTTGTGATTGTGTTATTGACGTCTCCAGTCAGAGTGACGGTGTAATTATCCACTTTCCCTGTTGGATTTATCCAGGTCACAACAAGGAAACTAGTAGAACCATAATTATTCATTGAGATATTCTGAGCCAGATCCGGGACTGAAAAAAAATACCAGATGGTTTTACATAGAGGAATCAAACATTTTAAGAGTGTAGTACCACGACTGGGCATATACGCTAATATTGCTGTCTTGCAGGACATTTATTTTCACACCAGCGATTTATCATCCTTTCTTTTTTTTTTAAACCCCTTCACTGATGAGGCATTTCACGCCTGTGTGCTGAGCTAATTTTTACCGGTTTCTCTCATCGTGTCTAACTGCATTTTGAAGCCTTATTTTATTATATGACCCAGACATACTATATATCGTTCGTTCCGGAAGACTCGGCAGATTCATAATATATCATTTTTATATGTATTTGTCATGTCTTGCCTGTTTATTATAACAAAAAATGCAATAAAATTAGAATTTTTAATCATCTACTGCGTGTAAAGTGTTTTCACATTTTATCACATGAGCGTTTGCGGTTATATTTCTATGGAGTACGCTTGTACAAAAATTAGAAATGGAGACTTGTTAAATTTTTTGGGGGGGAATTACCTGATTTTTAGCAAGCCACCCCATAGAAAAAAATCATTAGTGCAGCATCATTGTTCACAATATAATTGAAATGTGAACAATATTGCTGCATTAATAAAAACACACACAAACAAAAACATGTTTTTATTTTTTTAAGACAATTTTGTTTTTATTTTTTTTCTTAGTTTCTTTTTACTTTGTACCTGGCCATGTTTAGTATCATTCGAAAGGCCATGCTCAGGCCTTTCAGATGATACCCTACATGACCACCTAGCTGCCACCGTTCGGGAGGAACCCCCTATCTCCACCAGGGGATTTTCTTGAGAAATCCCCGGGCAGCTAGGGTTCCCTGGCTAACTGACATCATTGCACCATGTGCAATGACGTTAGGTAGCCAGGGGGGACATGGAGGTGGAGCCGCCATCCAAGGTGGCGGACCCCACCGGAGCTAGGCTGCAACGCAGCACCGGACGGCGCTGTATCGTTGCCCGGTATGTGAGTGGTTAAAACCAGGCACCGCTTAAAAGGGGAGAGACGATGTCCAGGGGTCGCCCGAAAATGAACGTGGGGCGGCCCTTAAATGACGCGTCTGACTTTGGGGAATTCAGACTGCCACGGGACCCCGGAGGAGAGAGGTGAGTATCTCTCCGGGCTCCTGCCGAGCGGATGATGTGAGGGGCATGTCCTCCGCATATAGCGGGAGTCAATTAGGACGTGTCCCACATGTCATCAGCAGTGAAGGGGTTAAATAATATATTTTTTATTTTGTTTCACAAAAAATAACACAATGAAGTTCATCATATAAGAATAACATTACAGAAAAGAGCATAGTTAGTAAAGTCATGAAATACTCTTAATCGACATTGAATCATAAGACAATCAATTATGTGAACTAAAGTCAATAAAAGGGGAGGGGAAAAACTGGGAATGCAAAGGTTCTCATTAGGTTACACATATATGTACGGAGGCTTCTTGAACTGTGTGTGTGGACTATTGTGTTTCTCACTGTGGCTCAGGCTGGGACAGAGACATGCAGCCTGTCACCACTGTGGGGGAATTTCCCTCCCTCCTTTCTCTGTCTCTTGATTGGTAAAGGAAGTTGTTTAAGACAGGAAGACTGAAAGGATTGCAAAGGTTTCCGGAACATGTAGTTTCAAGTACAGAGAGCCTAATGCAATTTGTCAGGAAGAAAACTACACCTCCATGCAGTGCCCGGGAGAGCCGCGTTTTCTCCAGGGAAGGAAGAGCACGTGCAGGGAGGGAGAAGCCAGAGAGGGCGAGACTGACAGGGTGGATGGCCCTGTGTATTAGATTGTGCATTCAGTGATCCTCGTGTGTTCAGCGGAGGAGAGATCTGGCTGCCCTCGTGTGTTACCAGTGTCACAGAGAGAGAGAGTGACCGGGTGTATCCAGCAGAGAAGAAATCCGAAAGTCCTTGTGTGCTTCCAGCGCTAGAGATAGCAGTCGAGCTACCGTCTGACGGGGAAGGAGTGAGTGCATCTAACGGAGATTGGTATTCGGCCATCCTGCGTGAGTTGATATTGCTAACTTTATTGTCTGGCCGAGTTCTACTGCCCGCGCAGCTCCATCTAAAAGAAGGATCGCTGCAGTTACAAATCTTGTTAACCTGTGACACTTTGCGAAGATTTCTTTCTCACATTATGGAGTACAAATATGGCTTCAAATTAAAGGTACCCAATGACAGAACTCAAAGGGCCCCAACGCTAGCAGACTCGAGAGTTTGTGTAGTTCCCACTGGCCAGTGGTTAGGTAGAATTTGCAAGGTTTAGATAGGTTACTGATATCGGTCACGTCAGTTATAGTCGATAATTGAACCGCATTGAAAGCTTACTGTTTCGTTTGTTCATGATTGTGCTGAATAGTGATGGTGAATTAACATAGCGGCTCTCGCGGGAGTAGCGCTAAAGGGTGTGAAAATTCTAATGGGTTCCTAAGACAAAGTACTATTGCATGAATTTAGGGTTGGGTCACTGAGGGAGTGCTGGGGCCTAGGTGTGATCTCGTCATCCTTTCTACTGTTCTTAGCCGAAGGTTAAGGATGGGTAAAATAAAATTGTGATTATAGCCTTCCCCAACAAAAGTGAGACAGTACTCAGATTTGTGGTAAAAAATAAAAACAAGTGATCTTTAATGATTCATGTGAATCAAATATGTACAGTAGAAAGAGGGACTGCAAGAAAAATGGAAGATGACACCCTGGTGCCCCAGTCCTTCTCCTCCTGCTACTTTCCTCCTCTGGAGATCCTGTGTATTCAGCCATAGCCCACCTCTAAACATGAAACTGTACAGCACAACGTAATCATAAATTGGGATTGAATAAGTCAGATAACAGATAGCACAAACACACAAACAATCTGATAGAAATAGAGGCAACGCTCAAACCTGTCACAGGTTGCAAAGAGCTATGAGTGACACATACCATAACAACATTAACAATATCATATTTTAATTTTGACATATAACCACAAACACCCTGCACCTACATGAGGTACAATATGACTTTTGGGGACAATGAACTGTCAGACCCACTAGAACCTGAGTTCCATACCTCCCAGTCCAACAGTAGCACAAACACAGTAACAATCTTGGAGAGGCAATGTTTATCTAGGCAAACCACTCAAACATGTCACAGCTGTAAATCAACACTTTCTTTCATGGGGAGGCAAATGGAAAGGGCTTTGAGTGACACATACCATAACAATATTAACAATATCAACACTAACGTATAAACACAGACATTCTTCACCTACAAGAGGTACAAGATGACTTAGACATAGGAGAGGGTTGGGGGACAATATGAGGTGCCAGACCCACTAGAATCTGCATTTCCACACCTCCCAGCCTAACAGTAATTCCATACTAGATACTCGATTATGCAAAGAGAACAAACACTTCTATGATTTATAAAATGACCATATAGTATACTAAATTCAGTGCTGCCTAGTAGGAACCAACAATTTCAAAACTCCCAAGTAAATGCACTACAGTAAAGAATAAACGTAAATCATGGTTTTATGGTGCACTTAATAATAAAACAACAATCATCTGTCTTAACACATAAAAGGAGAGCACTCACCATAGGTGGAGCCATTGGATTCCCTATGTGCTTGTTGCACTTTCCCAATTTAAATTTTAATACCACCACTGGCTGGATCGCCGTTCTTCCATTCCTTTATCTTGAGTACATATGCTGTGAGCCCTGAAGCAAGTACAGCTTACTGCCCATGAAGGAAAGGTTGGGGCACTAACCTAAACTAGCGCCACATGCACATCTTGTTGAGCCTGGGAATCCAAGGGCTCTACCTATGGTGATTGCACTCCTTTTATGTGTTAAGACTGATGCTATAAAGATTTTTTACGCTATGAGAGCGTCATCTGTCCCCTCTTCTCTTCTTTTGAGGTGTAACATGGTGTAATACATAAAGAAGGGACAAGCCACTGTATATTTGGCCAGAGATGTGGATATCACCTTGCGCCGGTAACACTTACAGGTTTATTCAGAGAACACCGAAATGTCACCACTTCAGGGAGTTATAATGACTGGAAATCCCTGTACAGTACAGATACAAGGTGTGCCTGCAACTTCAATATACAGGCATTATGCAGCACATACAGATTATATTTTCATATTCTATTTGTATTTTTTTGGAAGCTGCGTCGCTAATAATCTCAATATGATCACTACAAATCCCCTTAAGCAGGAGATCTCCCCATTTTTATTATTTATCTTTTATCACAGTTACAGTATTTAACACAAAGACCATGATATTTCTGTATGATAATAATGCAGACCCTGTTTTATCTAGAGCTCAAAATCTTACATTTCAACAATATTTCTATAAAGGATAAACAAATAGATGGAATATTAAAGATTAGCAAATTAGAATTATTTTAATTTTTTAAGTATCTCAGAATAACAATTTCTATGTAAAACTTCTATTTACCTTATAATTAATGGTTAACTCCACATCCCATGTTCCAAATAAACGTAATGATAGCAATTTTTTTCAACAAAAATCACTCGGTACAAAAGTCGTTTTGCACAGCATAAGAACATTTTTAATGCATAACAACAATTGTACGTCCAGTCACGCTCAGTCCAAAGTGACTTCCGTCAAAATAGATTTTGAGTAGAAGTCTTTTAAAATACATCGGCCCCTATTACGTTCTTGGCGTTAAAACGCAGGTGCAGGGGAGGAAAAACTGCGCCTGCAGTTTCCCCCCTTGCTCCCGCGTTTTAACGCCAGATTACAATGCAGACGCAAAAAATGCTGCCTGCATTGTTATCGAGCGTTAAAGTTAGGGATCCGCGCAGCAGCGCTGAACGCAGCCGCACGCATCCTCTCAATGGAGTCCATAGGACTCCATTGAGTTCCTCTCTGCCGGTCACGTGGCCGGCCGGGGTAGTGATATGCAGGGAAAGACAGGGGGACTTTTTCCCCCTGTCTTTCCCTGCTCCCGCCGGCCGGAGGATGCGACCGGAGCCGCGGTCCTCGCCGCGGGACAGAGGGTAAGTATGTGGCTTGTTTTTTTTATTTTTACAGCTGGTATTAACGAATTCTGCAGAAGCGGAATCCGTTAACACCAGGTCCTGGCTCTGGTTAACTTTTCGTTGAACAGAGCCAGGTGTTAATCAGCGTTGGGACATTGTAATCCAGCGCTGATTAACGCTTTGCGCTCCCCATGTTAAGTATAGGGAGCGCAAAGTGCATTAACCTAGTGCTGAACAGCGCAAGGTACCAAACGCAAATGGGTTTTTTTAACCCGTTTGCGTTTGGATTGTAATAGGCAGCTAATACCGCAGCTAACGGTAGTGCTCACACAGGTGAGCGCTATCGTTAGCGTTAGGTATGTAATAGGGGTCATCTTGTTTTAGGCAGGAGTCAGACGAACGCAGTGCGAACGCGCATGCTGCTGCACTTTATCACGGCCGTAGTAGCAGAAAATGACGGCCAATGACGGGCAATATACGAAGTACGGCCGCACAAAAGTTCGGCCGGCAACACTAGCAGCAAATGAACGCATTTTTTCGAGAGCGTGATACTGCTAGTTCTGACGTACAGAGTGCGCTGCGTCCGCTAGCGGCGTGTGTGCGTGATTAGGAGACGTCAGACGCTGCTAATGTCCGGCCAACATAACGTCCAGACACAAAAAGAGTTTTATTGATGATCCGTAAATAATCATGGACGAAAATGCGCATCGTATGACCGTGAAAAAATACATCCATTCGTTCGAATGCACTTTTCACGGACGACACGAAAAATGCGTTCGTCTGACCCTAGCCTTAAGAAGCAAATTCTAAAAGGTCTATTCACTACAAGGTGAAACTCTGGAGAACTTTTGGAGAAGTTAAAGTTCTACGTCAAAATAGCCAATTTGGAAAGTGAGATAAATGGGAGAATTTTTCTGGTTTGGATATTTTGACCTAGAATTTTCACTTCTCCCGTCATTTCTCTACAGTTTCACCTTTAAGTGAATAGACCCGCAAGTAATTTTTATTGCACATGATCTTCGAGATTTTTCAATCCAGTAACTGAACTTTTATTCCGTTAGTTCTGGAGCTATATATTGAGATAATATTTGTATTAAGATACCAAGATATCTGTCCTGGTATTTAACCGCAAATGATAATATACCAATATGCGAAAACAAAAACAGAAATATTTTAACAAATTCATAGTTAAGAGTAAACCTGTCCTTGAAATGTTAATTTATGGTGGATATCTAATCCAGCATAAAGGTCCAATCTAACAGCTGAAATATATTAGAGTTCCACCCTGTATATTCATTTTGTCCAGCGCTGGCCACCATCAATAGTATTCCATAGGAGCTATACTACAGAATGACATCTCATAAAAGATGTGTGATTGGTTTTCAATAGTGACAGTGGCTCAATCAACGTATAAGCAGTCATTCAAGGGGCTGCATGGAGACCAAACACTGCCAGGATATTTTGACAAATCCTAGGGAGTTGCAGATGAGGAGACAACACATTTATTAGAGGTTAATATACAATTTATGATTTTTCAGTCAACTGGAAGAATAAAAACATGAACTATAATGCTCTGTAACATTTGACAAAGTGAACCTGGACACAATGGTCTCTATTACATTCTCAATGCAAAAAGGCTGGCGCGGCTGATGTTTTTTTCCGCAAAGCGTTAAACGTTAACGCACAAAAAGTAACGCTGGTATTACAATCTGAGCGCATTTTTCATCCGTCAAAAAATAATGCGTGTAAAAAAGACGGCAAAAACGTGCACGCATTAACATTGCGCGCAGAAATCGGTGTGCAGACAGTTTTTTCACGCGATTCAGCCAATCAGTATTAAGAACCACAATTGTCTCTCGTTACATTTTTGCGCCTGCCAAAATCAATCTGAGTATATAAGCTGCAGCAATAATAAAAACCCGTACAACTTATGAACACCAGCTTTTCAAAGACATTAAAATTATGCACGCAAACGTTGTCAGTTAAATTTTGCACGAAGATTGTAATACCATGCGCGCACCAGCACACAAACACATTTGCGCTCAAAAATGTTAAGTATAGGACGCGCACAGTTCATTTTGCTCACCAGGTCCATCCGCGTTAAACGCTAATGCACATTTTTTGCGCAGACATTGTAATACGACGTTCAGCGCAAAGGGTTTTGTCCCTTGCGCTAATGCGTTTTTGCGCAAAATTGTGCACGAAGAATGTAATAGGGCCCAATATGTTTCCATGAAAGTTTTGTATAATCAATGAGTTATGCTTTTCAATATTATATCCTTGTTTGAAAAAGGAAAACTCTATCTACTAAATATTTATAATAATCAGCAATTTTATCCTCACCTGTGCAGGTCGTATATAAGACAGATTCACTTTCTGTGACATTATCAGCCGCTCGTGTAAACACAGTGAATGTATATGTTTCTCCAGGCGTCAGATTAGTTACAACAGATTGATTTGTTGCAGTTGTTTGGTTTTTCAGTGTTACAGATGAGGAGTTTGCTGTTTGCACTCTGTAGCTATAATCACTCTTATACTCATCAGGATGATCCCAAATCAAGGAAACAGAATCTGACGTCACGTTACTGGATCTGAGCTGCTTCACCGGCAGAGGTTCTAGAGTCAGGAAATAAAATATATTAGGTTTGAGTCAACACATTAAAATGATATGTCCAGGGGTTACTGTTACATTAAGGAAATTAGATATTGAAATCCAAATAAGTATGCAACTTTGGAAATACAAACCAAAATATCCCCATTTCACCTCATAAATGAAATTTGAAATTCCTTTCACATGACGAAGAATGAAACTACAGTTTATGTTAAATTGCAAATTTGGGGTTTGTCCTTGATTGGGCACTGCCTGCAGGTGAAGATCGGGAATTGGGGTGTAGCCTTTCCGTTGTTTGGAGACGAAGTGTTTCCATTGTTTGAAGACGGAGTATTGTACCCTGTTCAAAGATATGCTTGGAACATACGGAGATACTAATTTATACGGATTGTTAGACCACGCAGATATGTGCAGATCTTTCAGTAAATCAACAATAATTGATGCAAGCTTCTATATAAATACAAAAATTTGTATCTCCGTATGTTCTAAGCATATCTTTGAGCAGGGTACAATACTCCATTTTCAAACAACGGAAACACCCCATCTCCAAACAACGGAAGGGCTACACCCCGATCTTCACCTGCAGGCAGCGCCTAAAAAAGGACAAACCTCAAATTTGCACTTTAACCTAAGGTGGGAACGGAGCACCACCGTAAGTCCTTGATAGGCAGCAGCAGCAGAATAACACTCGGTGAAAGGGGCGCTAACAAAGGGTCCCCCCATTCTCTTAGTTTAAGTTAAATTTATCAGTACAAATAAGTAGATAATGTTTTCTTCATTCAAACACATTCAGTAAAATGTTAACTGCTTATTTCTTATCAAACCCCTGAGACGCCCCATCTGTAAATACATGAATTATAATAATAAAATAGTTTATCATAGAACATACAGAGAACACGTAAACCTACTTGTGTAGTCGGATCGGGTCACAGGGTAACTCTGATACTGCCGGACGCCAACTGTTACTACAGTAATTGTGTAATTAGTCCCAGATGTGAGGTTCTGAAGAGTGACATTTAATGTGTTACTGGAGAGAGTACAAGAGCCGGAAGAATTCCTATAAGTTATATTAAATGTCTTTGTCACATTGGTCATATTTACTGGCTCTGTCCAGGACAGGGAAATGCGGTTTGTTCCGATGTTGGTAAATATTAAGGATTGTGGGGGAGTCGGATCTATTGGAAAGAAATGCAACAATTAGTAACAGGACTCTTTATTAACATTGAATCAGACACTGAATTTAATCTGATAAAACTAAAAGATAAATCATTGATATGCAAATATTAGCACTTGAGTTATAGACATAGACATGAACATATAGCTCTGAACCATTGCTCCCCCCATACTCACATGTCGCCTCTGTCACTGGACTCGCTGTCTGGTTACAGTTACCACTCGCTGTCTGTATCACGATGGAGTATTGTCTGCCGGGCAGTAAGTTTGTGAAATTCACTTGTGTAGAATTAGTTGTGATTGTGTTATTGACGTCTCCAGTCAGAGTGACGGTGTAATTATCCACTTTCCCCTCTAGAGATTCCCATTTTACTTTTATGGAGTTAATCGACTTGTTATTCAGAACAAACATGTTGTCTAGACTTGGAGCTGAAATAAAACAGATTCATGATACATTAGTTACACGACAAGACATAATGACTCTCAAAGCACGAAATGATCGATACTTAAACAGTGTGTTAAATGAAAGAAAACTGGAAGATTTAAAAATTATTTTGCAAAAACAACGTACATGCCTTTAGAAAATGTCTAGATTGAGTTAACCTACTCTCAGTCATCCAAAGGTACTGCTGAAGGCCGAGATAACTCGATCACGACAGTACCAAACATGTACCAAACATGATGGGGAAAATCATGGTTCAAGGAGATAGAACCTTCCATGCATATTACCATTTCAGAATTACCACAAGTCTTTCCCCTCCGATGTCAGTCTATGCTCACCTATGCAAGTCGTATATAACACAGGTTCACTTTCTGTGACAGTATCAGCCGCTATTGTATACACAGTGAATGTATATGTTTCTCCGGCCGTCAGATCAGTTACAACAGATTGATTTGTTGCAGTGGTTTGGTTTTTCAGTGTTACAGATGAGGAGTTTGCTGTTTGCACTCTGTAGGTATAATCACTCTTATACTCATCAGGATGATCCCAAATCAAGGAAACAGAATCTGACATCACGTTACTGGATCTGAGCTGCTTCACCGGCAGCAGTTCTAGAGTCAGGAAATAAAATATATTAGGTTTGAGTTAGAAAATAAAGTTATCACTACTTTCTTCCATAAAGGCCTTGCTTATTTTATTTGCTTAAGTTCTGATTGACAAGATATGGCCAGCAGTGCATCAGCTCCCTGCTCCTGGATGAATCTTTATGTACTGTGTGTCTGATATTGTGATATTGTTTCTGTTAACCTGTGTGTGACTATTGGCTTGTATTATTGACCATTCTCTTGTCTGCTCCCTGTACCCTGTATTCTGATATTCCTGTGTACCGACCTTGGCTTGTCTGACTTGTTCTCCTTGCTCTCTATCCCTGGCATATGGTTGACACTCTACTCTGGTATTTAGACCTTCTGGCATTCTCTGACTACTCATGATTATTCCTGTTTATATTCTGTTTGTACTGTTTTCTTGTCTTTGTGTATTTGCCCAGCAGCATATTATAGTCTGTATTAGAGGCAAGCTAAAGGACCTCATTCTAGTTCAGGGTTCTGTGTTTGCGACTGGGCATTTTGTATTGTTGTCTTTTGTCTACCCCTGTTGTTTTTGTGGTGTTTATTCCTTTCCCTGTATCCTGCATAGATTCAGAAAGCCACTATGAGGACCTTACCCCAGTGCAGGGAGTCTTCTTGTGTGTGTATCCTGTTCTGTCATTTGTGTCCAGCATCCGTGTATATTCTGTGTGCTGTATTCTGAATCATGCAGCCTGCAACAAACCTGCCTAAAGGGCTTAACAACACTCAGTATAAAGGGTCCACTTGGCTCAAGCCTGGTGCCCCTGTGACAGTAAGAGCTTGGATGAGCATTTTAACAGACTCCTGATTAAGAAAAAGGCAGAAAGGTGCAATGTGTTTTGGAAGTAGTAGGATTTGGTAGACGACTAAATGTGAGGAGTGAAGGAGAGATCAGAGTCTAAGAGGACTCCGAGACAACAAGTCTGAGAGGTAGATATAATGGTAGCATCATTCACCTGACGGGAAATGGGCACCAGAATGTTGGTTTAAGAGGGTGGGAAGACGAAGTTCAATTTTAGAGAGGTTAATCTTTAGGAAACTGGATGTCAACCAGTCGGAGTTAGCCAATAGGTAGAAAATAAATAAATAAATACTGAAACTGTAATTGAACACCAGGGATGACGTTTAGTGATAGTTTTTTTATGGTTAGGGTTACTTCTAGCTTTAGGATTATTATCATGGTTAGGGTTACCAATGAGTTATTTCAGACACAGTTACAGACAGAAAATCACCCCTCCCCCGGGTATTTAATGGCTTGTTATTTTTCAAAAAGGGGTCTTTTTTAAGAATTATGCTTATTTATTATTTATTTATAAAGGATTTTACCAGGAAGGATACATTGAGATTTCTCTCGTTTTCAAGTATGTCCTGGGTTCAAGAACATTGAAGTGTTACAGTTACAGAAATACAAAGTAATACAATGCAAGATATTAAAAAACAACACAAATATACAGATTAACAGAAAATAAATATGTAGGAAATATAGTCACTAGGTTACATGTTTACAGGTGCATTCTGTATTGAGGTATGTTAGTAAGGAGCTCTTGGTCTTGAGTGACTTAAGACTGGGGGAAGATTTGATGGTGTCTGGGAGGTTATTCCATAATTGTGGTGCTCTGTAGGAAAATGAGGACCGAGCCACTGTCTTTTTGTATTGTGGTATTGCAAGTAAGGTGCTGGTCCTGGATCGGAGGTTATAGGATGAGGGAGCTGCTGGGGGAAGCAGTCTATTCAGGTAGGGTGGCAGCTTCCCAGAAATGCTCTTAAACACCAGGCTGGAAAGGTGAAGGGTGCGTCTGGATTCCAGCGATGGCCAGTTTAGCTCTTTTAACATGTCAGAATGGTGGGTCATGTAGTTACATTGTAGCGCAAAGTGGCAGAATGAGTTATACAATGTAGTAAGTTTATGAAGGTGTGTTTGCTGAATTAAACCGGGCGACATTTTGAAAACAGCATTTCTTAAAATGCTCTGATATTCATTTAAAAAAAAATGAGTTGATGGAATTAAATCTAGTACATTGTGATCAAAACCAGCTTACAACAAAGCATCCAATAGACTAAAATGGACAATAACAGAGCATATTGAAATCCAAAAAACTTACTTGTGTAGACAGATGCACTCACAGGGGAACTCTGATACTGCCGGGCGCCAACTGTTGCTACAGTAATTGTGTAATTAGTCCCAGATGTGAGGTTCTGAAGAGTGACATTTAATGTGTTACTGGAGACAGTCCAAGAGCCGGAAGAATTCCTATAAGTTATATCAAATGTCTTTGTCACATCGGCCATATTTACTGGCTCTGTCCAGGACAGGGAAATGCTGTTTGTTCCAATGTTGATAAATATTAAGAAATGTGGGGGAGCCGGATCTACAAAACAATAAACGGAAGTACATTCAGGTATGGTAACCTGGGTATTCTAGTTTATTCAGAAGCAGATCCAGTAGATTGTAAAAACACAAACCATGTAGAACTGGTAGTCAAAAGGAAAGATTCACATTTAATAATATTGCTGTTATGTTCATGGTACCGGGGTTTGCAGGCAGAGACCAATCACAGGGGACACATGTTAAACAAGCAGGTTGCGGTGGGAAATCAGATGGATTTCTGTACAAACAGATGATACAAGACGGACAGGTGCAGGATACAAATAAGTTAAGGACATACAGGGATGACAAGAACTCAAGATGGACATCACAGGAATTGGTATTAGAGGGATCACGAACAAGGCAGCATGAACGCAGAATCTAGGTTGCATAGTGGGTTATTCAAAGAGAATCGAAAAGTCACCGTATGATCGGTGACTTTTTGTTCCCTACACTTCAGGGCGATTCGGCGATCCTATTTCGGCGACCCTGCAGTGTATTCAGCAAGCACCGGAGGGCCCCCTTAGTGCAGGAAAAACAAGCCGCAAAGCCGCCGAGCACTCGCCGCAAACCTGCCGAACACTCACCGAACACTCAACGAAATCTGCAGAAACAGCTGGAATAACCACGCCGAACACGCCGGAAAAACCCAACTAGCCACCAATCACAGCGCAGAGCAGCCGCCGGAAAAAGCCGACACCGCATACGAATGGAGTGAAAAAAAAACAATACGATTGAAAGTTTGAAAATTGAAATGCTGTTTGCAAAAAGACTACTGAACAAAAATGTCTGGAATTTACACATAAGATCCAATGAATGATAATAAAAAGGGCTGAAACAGAAAAAAAAACTGGAATATTTTTAACATTGAAGCCTATGGGATTCTCCTGAATAAACCTGCCGAATGAGACCACCGAACAGCAGAGCATTTTGGCAACTTTTCACTGCTGTTTGGTGTCTCTGAATGGACGCAGCTTTGCTTACATTTTGGGGCCAGATCAGCTCTCTTTGAATAACCCTGTATGTGTTGTCAAGGCAAAGACTTTAAGTGGTGACTCCCTTAAATAGAAATCTAGAATTCAAGACTGGATAGGGAGCATCTGTGGCCTCGCTCAGTCAGGGAGTGCTGAAAATAAGGGCTGGACTCTAAGGCAGATACAGGAAAGGTGCTGCCAGGGCTCATGTCACAGCAGCACCAGAATGCACAGGGGTCCCCCTGCATCCACTTTTGTTTTCCACAAATAGCACTGACCCATTGTCGCCCCCCATACTCACATGTTGCCTCTGTCACTGGACTCGCTGTCTTATTACAGTTACCACTTGTTGTCTGTATCACAATGGAGTATTGTCTGCCGGGCAGTAAGTCTGTGAAATACACTTGCGCAGAGCTAGTTGTGATTGTATTATTGACATCACCAGTCAGAGTGACGGTGTATTTATCCACTTTCCCTTTTGGCTTTGTCCAGGTCACAACAAGGAAACTAGTGGAACCATAATTATTCACTATGATATTCTGAGCCAGATTTGGACCTGAAAAAAATAAATGGTTTTAAATATAGGAATCAAATATTTTAAGAGAGTAATATAGATTGTAACAGATATTAGTACCCCGACTGGGTATATCCGCTGATGCTGCTCCCTTGCAGGACATTCATACTCCCACCAGCAAACTTCCATGTTTTTTACAGTCCTTAACCAAAGCTTAAGGGCAGGAAAAACACAAAAATGTGATTATAGCATTCCCCAACAAGATTTGTGGTAAGACTGAGATTTGTGGTAATAAAACAATTGGGCTTTAATAAAGCATATGAACCACATATATACAGTTGAAGGAGGGACCAGGAGAACAATAAAAGATGACACACTGGTGCACCTTCCTCTTACTACCTCCCCCCACTGGAGATCCAGTGCATCCAGCTATGGCCCAAGTCTAAACATGAAACAATAGAGCACATTGCAATCACAAGGTGGGCATGAATAAGTCAGATAACAGATAGTACAACCACAGAAACAATCTGATAGAAGTAGAGGCAATGCTTGTCTAGGCAAACGACTCAAACCTGTCACAGGTTGCAAAGAGCTATGAGTGACACATACCATAACAACATTAACAATACCATATTTCAATTTTAACATATAACCACAGACACCCTGCACCTGCAAGAGGTACAATATGACTTTTGGGGGATGTAATGATCATGAATGATTTCTGCCATAAATTATCATATTTTAATATTACATACCAAAGAAGGACCACTAGGGGCAGTGTGCAGACTGTTTGCCCTCTGTGGCTAGCTGTGATGTCATTAAGCCAGCCTACTACAGGTTTTACCTATTGGTAGAGAGGTTTGTCTATTGGTGACTCCTACTGGGAATAAAAGGGGGTTTTGAATCCAACAGCACTCTCTTAAACTAGTTCCCTGGAGAAGCTGACCATGTGAGACCTTCTGCAGCCCCCCAGCCAAAAGCTGGGGCCTAGTAAGCATGCTTTAATTTCATTGCTGTACTGTTTAGTTTAATATACTATTATATGACTATTACTATTCCATGATTGTGAGTAGGTTAGTCTTTTGTTTGTTACTGTAAAGCAAATGTTATAATCTGTGAATATAGATTGCCAAGTAAATTGTCATTCATATTGCATCGGTTTCTGTGTGTTTTTCTTATATATATTCAGCCATATTACCCACAAGAAATAAATGTTATTGTTGCAACTTAGGGCCTTAATTATTGCATATTAATTCAATAATTAATGATGGACTTAATGCCCAAAACGAAACAGGGGATAATTTGAAGTCAGACCCACTAGAACTTGCAGTTCCATACCTCCCAGTCCAACAGTAATCCCAAATCCAGGTACCCCCAGTTCAAAGTGACTAGCGTCACATAGATTTTCAGTAAAAGTCTTCTTATTAGATAAGTCTTGTTTTAAGAAGAAAATTCTAAATAATCTTTATTACATGTGATCTTTGTGTTTTTTTAATCCAGTAACATAACTTAATATTGTGTTAGTTCTGGAGGTTTATATTGAGAGCTCTGTCCTTGTATTTAACTCCAATAATTATATAACAATACACAATAATAGAAACATAAATGTTTTAAAGAATTCACAGATCAGAGTGAACCTGTCCTTGAAGAATTCACTTTGGTGGATAACGTCTCCAGCAAAAAGGTCCAATCTAACAGCTGATAAATCTTAGAGTTCTACACTTTATGTTAATTTTGTCCAGTATTGGCAACACCATTACTATTCTGTAGGTGCTTTATTGAAGTATAACATCTCATAAAAGATGTGTGATTGGCTTTCCAATGACTCAGTCATCGTATAAGCATCCAATCAAGGGGCTGCATGGAGCAGCAGCTCTGCAAGAATATTTTGACCAATGCTAGGGAGTGTCAGATGAGGAGGCACCACATTTCGTAGGAGTTAATACGCAATTTAAAAAATTTTCAGTCAACATAAAGAATAAAAACATGAACTTTAAAGCCCTGTTACATTTGACAAAGTGAACCTTGGCACAATGGACCCTATTACTAGAGATGTGCATTCATTTCGGAAAAATTCGGAATTTGTAACGTAGTGGAAAAGTGTCTTGGACCCATCGGCGCTATAGATAAGGGAATTTGTAACGAAATTTGATAATTCGTAGTTCGGAAGTACTTTATGGATAAGGGAATTTGTAACGAAATTTGATAATTCGTAGTTCGGAAGCACTTCCGAATAACGAATCAATACGATATGAATTCGAAACAAAATGGTATATAACGAATTTATTTAGTTTTACACTGTGTCATCATCATAAAAGAAAAATTTGAATAATTGATATCAACTATCAAATTTGAAATGAACTAACAAATTGATAAACTATCGAATTTGAAATGAACTATTAAATACATATCAACTATCGAATTTGAAATGAACTATCAAATACATATCAACTGTCGAATTTGAAATGAACTATCAAATACATATGAACTATCGAATATGAAATGAACTATCGAATTGATATCAACTATCGAATTTGAAATGAACTATCGAATTGATATCAACTATCGAATTTGAAATGAACGATCGAATTGATATCAACTATCGAATTTGAAATGAACTATCAAATTGATCTCAACTATCGAATTTGAAATGAACTATCAAATACATAACAACTATCGAATTTGAAATTAACTATCAAATACATATCAACTATCGAATTTGAAATGAACTATCAAATTGATATCAACTATCGAATTTGAAATGAACTATCAAATACATAACAACTATCGAATTTGAAATTAACTATCAAATACATATCAACTATCGAATTTGAAATTAACTATCAAATTGATATCAACTATTGAATTTGAAATTAACTATCAAATAAATAACAACTATCGAATTTGAAATTAACTATCAAATACATATCAACTATCGAATTTGAAATGAACTATCAAATTTGAAATGAACTATCAAATTTATATCAACTATCAAATTTGAAATAAATTTTGTTTCACTGTTTAATTTGACTCAAATACTAAATCTGTGACACAGCCTAAAATGTAACCCTAGCTTTTCTTTTAACAACAAAATTAGAATAATCAGGGTTTTATTTAGGGATCCAAAATTCCAATTGTTATCAACTATCGAAATGATATATGAAATTCGAATCAATACGAAATTGATACGAAATCGATATGAAAAACAAAACGAAACAAAATAAGAAACGAAATTAGATGCAATATTCCGAAAAACAAAATTATTTAAAAACGTAATGAAACAGAACTAAACTAAACAAATTTTTCAGCCATGCACATCCCTACATTACATACTGAACTCTAACAGTTGCATTCGGGTGAGTAAGTGTTAATGTCCGGATAATTGATTTTCACACATGGAAGGCGCAGGTTCTCCTTGTTAGCATTCCCAATTTAGCATGAGGAACAATTTAGCACCCCATAGGTTTTCATAAAAGTACTCATAATCGACGACAATTGCTTTTGAATATCATCTTATGGTTTCAAATGGGCAAATCCATTTACTAAATATTTATACTAATTAGTAGAGGTGTGCACAGCTGAAAAATTTGTTTAATTTCGTTTTAAAATAATTTCTTTCTTGGAATTTCGTATTGTATTTCAGAGCTTACTTCATTTCGTATTTTGTTTTCTTTCGTTTTGAATTATTCGAAATCTGATATTGATTCGATAATTGATATAATTATCAATTTGAATTTTGGATCACTAAATAAAACCCCATCTAATCAAAGCTAGGGTTAAATATTAAGCTGTCTCACAGATTTAGTATTTGAGGCAAATTAACAGGGACAGGCTGCTTGTGAAAGAGTGAAACAAAATTATTTCGTTACATAAAGTCATTTGCTGACTGTATTATTTGTATGTATTTTAATTTAAGATCAATTCGATAGTTGATATATCAATTTGAATTACGGATTACTAAACAAAACCATAATTAATAAATTTTTTAGTTTATGATGACACAGCATAACGAAGTAAATTTGTTACATACCGTTTTGTTTATTTTCATTTTGAATTCGGATCAAATCGATTCTTTACTTCGTAAGTACTTCCGAAATACGAATTAACGAAATTCGTTACGAATTCCAATTCGTAGCTAAACGAATGCACACCTCTATTAGGTCAAACAGTGACCTGCGCCTAGCTTCTCCCCGCATCACCTCTTCCCATGATAGACTGCAGGATTTCTCACGCGCAGCCCCCACTCTCTGGAACGCTCTCCCTCGTACTGTCAGACTTTCCCCTAACTTCTCTTCCTTCAAATGCTCCCTTAAAACGTTCCTATTTAGGGAAGCCTACCACCCAACTCACTGACACAACCATCAATCACTCTCACCTTACAGTCCTCTCCTCCTGTTTCCAACCCCAACCCTCCCAGATTGTGAGTTCCTACGGGAATAGGGCCCTCATCTCCTCCTGTACTGTTTGTCAAATGTTGTTCAATGTATTGTAACCCTGTCTATACTGTGTTTATTGTACAGCGCTGCGGAATATGCTGGCGCTTTATAAATAAAGAATAATAATAATAATTAATTAGCAATTTCACAGTCACCTATGCAGATCGTATATGAGACAGGTTCACTTTCTGTGATAGTATCAGCCGCTCGTGTAAACACAGTGAATGTATATGCGTCTCCGGCCGGCAGATCAGTTACAACAGATTGATTTGTTGCAGTTGTTTGGTTTTTCAGTGTTACAGATGAGGAGTTTGCTGTTTGCACTCTGTAGCTATAATCACTCTTATACTCATCAGGATGATCCCAAATCAAGGAAACAGAATCTGACGTCACGTCACTGGATCTGAGCTGCCTCACCGGCAGCAGTTCTAGAACAAACAAATAAAATATATTAGGTTTCAGTCAACACATTAAAATTATATCTCCAGTAAAGAAATTAATTATGTAAATCTAAGTCAATATGAGACCTTGGAAATACAATCCAAAATCTCAACACTTCACCTTATCAATTAAATTCGAAATTCCTTTTAAATGTCTAAGATTAAGCATAAACTTTATTTTCATTCTATCAGTAAAAATAAAGAGTAGATATTTTCTTCATTCAAACAAATTCAGTAAAATTCAGAGTGCTTAACCTTATAGTGACCAGGCAATTTTACCATTGTCTGTCCGAAAGTACCCACTACTGTTTTAACATGTCTGTGCTATTTGTGTAGCACTAATTTTCGTCTCTCTCATTTATAGAACCCTCACATATTATATACTGTTTTCCTCACTGTTAAAAGAACTTTCTAAAGATCCCATTATTGTCATCATATCATAAAAGTTACTATAAAAAACGTTATGAAATATGATGAAAAAAATGAAAAAAAAACCACTCTTTTGAACTTTAATCTCCAAAATCTAAAACAACCAAAAAAGACCCTGGCTAAAGATGTTTCAAAATTTTGTCCTGAAGTTAGAAACACCCAATTTTTACATGTTACTGTTTTTTTAACTCCTTCACTGCTGAGCCATTTTAACTCTGTGTGCTGAGCTTATTTAGACTGTTTTATGTTCATCATGTTTAAACGTGATTTGAAGTCCTATTTTATTATATTCCCAGGCATTTTTTTTTTAAAAAACACACTTTTAAAAACATTATTTATTATTTATTTTTTATTATTTTCTATTTTTTTTTTATTTTTACACCAAACACGACCCTCTAGCTGCCATGAATCGTGAGATACAGGGGTCCAAAGGACCCCCTAGCTCCACTTGGCAGCTAGGGAGATAACTGGCCAACTGATGTCATCACACATATGGCAACAATGTCAGTGGGTGGGGTTGACCTTGGAGGTTTGGGTGACATCCAAGATGTCAACTACCTCCGGGAGCAGATCTCGAACTGGTGCTGATTGGCACTGAATCGTGATCAGGCACCTAAGGAGTTGAAGAGAGGCACTGCAGGAAAGGCCAGACTCTCTTTTTTTTAAGTGCAGAGAGGGAGAGGGTTTGAGAGGGAGAGGGTTCCAAAGGGCCCAAAAAACCATCGGGCCAGCTTCAAGGAAGCCAGACCGACGTGGGACCCCAGCCAGAGAGAAGAGTATATGGAAGGAGGGGGTAAAGGACCAAGACGTAAATAGTACGTCCATGGTCCTTAAGGGTTATTTTCCCCAGGACGTACTATGTACATCAGTGGTCCTTATGGGGTTAAATTTTATTCAAACTTCTGAGAAGAACCAGCACAAAATACAGCAGCTATAATTATAAAATAGTTTATTATTATTCTCAAACAAAAAATAGTCTATTAATAAGACCTATCCAATGAAACATGTCTACAGATTTTAAAGAGCATGTAGAAAGCATGTACTCTTACTTGTGTAGATGGATTTGCTCACAGGGGAACTCTGAGACTGCCGGACGCCAACTGTTACTACAGTAATTGTGTAATTAGTCCCAGATGTGAGGTTCTGAAGAGTGACATTTAATGTGTTACTGGAGACAGTCCAAGAGCCAGAAGAATTCCTATAAGTTATATTAAATGTCTTTGTCACATCGGCCATATTTACTGGCTCTGTCCAGGACAGGGAAATGCGGTTTGCTCCGATGTTGGTAAATATTAAGGATTGTGGTGGAGTCGGATCTGTTGAAAATAAATGGAACATTTAGTAAAAGCAATATAAAAATAAATTAATTAAAAGGGTTTTGCTTTCAATATATAGATATAAACAAGAATATATAATTTCAATACATGAAAAAAAATCATTATCAGTACATGAGTTACCACACATGAAGAAATAGTACTGACCCATTGCTCCCCCCATACTTACATGTTGCCTCTGTCACTGGACTCGCTGTCTGGATACAGTCACCACTCACTGTCTGTATCATGATGGAGTAATTTCTGCCAGGCAGTAAATCTGTGAAATTCTCTTGTGTAGAACTAGTTCTGATTGTGTTATTGATGTCTCCAGTCAGAGTGATGATGTAATAATCCATGTTTCCCTCTATAGATTCCCAGTTTACATATAAAGAATTAGTAGAATTATTATTCATAACAAACATCTTGTCCAGACTTGGTGCTGAAATTAAACAGATTCATTATACATTAATTACACGTCAAAGCATATTGACTAGCAAAGCCAGAGACGATCAATACTGAAGCAATGTATTAGGAAGAGAAACTGTATCTTTTCAAACTTAGTTTGCAAAAACAATGTACATGCTTTCAGAGAAGGTCAAGATCGAGTTAGGCTGATTTCAACCACCAAAGGTATTGTTGAAGGTCGAGTTAACTCTATCACGGCATTGAAGGAACTAAGTTACTAAACAATTAAAGTAGTACCAAACATGATGGGTAAAATCATGGTTCAAGGAAATACAATCTTCCCAGCAAATTATTCTCATTACAGAATTACCACAAGTCTTTCCCTTCCAAATTCCGTCTACACTCACCTATGCAAATAGTATATGACACAGGTTCACTTTCTGTGTCATTATCAACCGCTAGTGTAAACACAGTGAATGTATATGTTTTTCCGGCCGTCAGATCAGTTACAACAGATTGATTTGTTGCAGTTGTTTGGTTTTTCAGTGTTACAGATGAGGAGTTTGCTGTTTGCACTCTGTAGGTATAATCACTCTTATACTCATCAGGATGATCCCAAATCAAGGAAACAGAATCTGACGTTACGTTTTTGTATCTGAGCTGCTTCACCGGCAGAGGTTCTAGAGTTAGAAAATAAAAAGTGATCACTACTTTATTCCATAAAGGCCATACAAATATTATTTGCTTAAGTTCTGATTGACAAGAAACACAAATAAAAATAAATTGAAAAAGAAAGAAATATAACATCTCAAAATGTTAATTTAAACATATGATTTAGTCCTTATATCTGTAAAATCTCAGAAATGTTATTTCATAATTTTGTCCCATTTCAGCCAACACTGGGCTCAATTTAATTCAGACCGATCTCCGAAATTTAGTTTCCATTTTTCAGTTCAGGAGATTTAATTAACCTATGGGGTTCGCCTGAATAAACCTGCTGATTGAAACCACCGAACATCATGGCATTTCACTACCATTTCTCTGCTGTTTGATGTTCTCTGAATAGATTAACCATTACTTCTCTATAGGGATTTGCAATGCCTTCAAACAGCACCGTACTTGCTGGCAATTCGCCAAACTTGTGAGTGAGCATATCACAGAGCAGTGGTGTACTTAGGGGAGTGGCGGAGGGTGGGCCACCCCAGGTACCAGTGATAATTTGGGTGTCATTAGGGGGTACTAGGAGGTGCCACTGTCACTGTGTGTCAGCTTTGAGCAGTGTTCTCAAACAATGAGCAGCGGAGCAGGGTGTTTGCATACGGAATAAAATCGAATAGAATAAAAATCCCCCTCTCCTCCCTCCATAGCTCCTCCCTTGCCCTGCAGCAGCTCTAGGAGAGGGGAGGGAGATGTGATTTGTGTGCAGAGAGAAAAGATGACAGTAAAAGGCAGGTAAAGGGGGGGTATCAGCAGAATATGAAGCCCTGTCTGCTTACTGCTGTTTAAAGTGGACCTTTCCTTAACCAGCACTGCAGTGATAGAAATTTGTCATTGAGCTGCCTGGCTCCTGGTGAGGCTGCGTGCGTGCAGGTCAAGCGGTCTGGCCAGTCAGGTGGTACTGAGTCTCAGTACCACCTGACTGGCTGAACCACGTGACACGCACGCACGCAGCTGCCTGCCTTTCGTTAACACGGACTCTCACTCTATTCTGGACTGAACACTCACTGGGAAGGGAATCAAAGCCACGGTGCACCCTCTGGCAGTGGCACCCAACTGCTGACAAGATGGCTCCAAGCGCAGGCACAGCCGCGATCCTAACGTGGCCTGGAGGGACCTCCTGCTGAATCCGTACACAGTCCCTGCTGACTCTGCACACAGCCCTACCGCGGGCGAAGGCCGGTAAATATAGAATAAATAATTGCTGTGTGCTCATATTCACTCGGTTTGCTGGGAGTCTTATTGCAGTGGATTCTGATGCACTCCTACACACTGCACATTGCATTGCTGGGAGTTTTATTGCTGTGGATTCTTTCTGATATGCTGACACACACCACACATTGCATTGCTGTGAGTTTTATTGCTGTAAATTCTGATACGCTGACACACACACCACACATTGCATTGCTGGGAGTTTTATTGCTGTGGATTCTGTGATACACACTGCATATTACTGTGAGTTTTATTGCCCTGGAGCGCTCTGGGATACGCTCATACACACTGCACATTACTGTGAGTTTTATTGCTGTGCAGTTCTGATATGCTCATACACAGTGCCCATTTCTGTGGGTTTTATTGCTGTGGATTCTGTGATACACACTGCATATTACTGTGAGTTTTATTGCCCTGGAGCTCTGGGATACGCTCATACACACTGCACATTACTGTGAGTTTTATTGCTGAGCAGTTCTGATATGCTCATACACAGTGCCCATTTCTGTGGGTTTTATTGCTGTGCAGCTCTGTGATACACTCATATGCAGTGCGCGTTTCTGTGGATTTTATTGTTCAACCAATTAGAGCGGTTGTGATCCAGTATACTTGACATGCGTGGCTGTTCTTTGTAAAAATGCTTGAATTTAAACATTTCATAATTTTATTTATCTCAATAGATACATTTGAAATGGTATACAAAATTTACAAGTAGGCACTTGGTATCCACTTTTAATACAAAGCGAGGAAACGGCGGAGCTCTAAGAGGAAAAGGTGGAGCTTAAAGAGGAAGGGTGGGGATTAACCAGGAAGATGTGTGCCCTTGACAGGAAGGGGTGCCTCAAATTTAAATTAGGGGGTGCATGAGTTTAGTCAGGCCTAGGGCAGCACAAAACCTAAATACACCACTGCCTACACAGCTGATGCGTGGTGCATGTAATTGGCAGCAGGGGGGTGGCCTGAGTTCAGTCCAACCCACGGCAGCCAACAGCACCAGGTGCACACCAACTAGCAGGTGGGGCAATGGAGGCCCATTGAAGCTAGCAGGGCATACTATGCCACTGTGCGGCTTCAATGCCCACCCTCTGTGGTGATGGCATAGTACACAACGTGGTGGGAGAGAGTTAAAGGCTTGTTTTTTTTGTAAAAAGGGATCTTTTTTCAGAATTTGGCTATGAATATCTTTTGGATTGAACAAGCTGATATTTTGAAAAAAGCATCTGTTGAAATGCTCTGATATTTTTTAAAAAAAATGAATTGATGGAATTAAATCTAGTAGATTGTAATATAAATCAGCTTACAACAAAGCATCCAACATACTAAAATGGCCAATGACAGACCATACTGAAACCACAAAAACTTACTTGTGTAGACAGATTCACTCACAGGGGAACTCTGATACTGCCGGGCACCAACTGTTACTACAGTAATTGTGTAATTAGTCCCAGATGTGAGGTTCTGAAGAGTGACATTTAATGTGTTACTGGAGACAGTCCAAGAGCCGGAAGAATTCCTATAACTTATATTAAATGTGTTTGTCACATCGGCCATATTTACTGGTTCCATCCCGGACAGGGAAATGCTGTTTGTTCCGATGTTGGTAAGTGTAAAGAATTGTGGGGGAGTCGGATCTATAAAACATTAAACGGAGGCACATTCAGGTATAGTAATCTAAGAATTCTAGTTTATCCAGAAGCAAATCCATTAGATTGTAAAAACACAAAAAGCTAGAATTATTACAAGTAGTCAAGATGAAAGATTCACATTTAAGAATATTGCTGTCACGTTCATGGTACCGGGGTTTGCAGGCAGACACCAATTGGAGGGGACACACGTCAAACAAGCAGGTTGTGTTGGAAAATCAGATGGATTAATTTACAAACAGGTGATACACGGCAGACAGGTGCAGGATATAAATAAGGTAAGAAGACACAGAGATGACACAGGAACTCACGATGGACATCACAAGAACTGGAATGACAGGCAACACAAACAAGGCAGCAATGATAATTCACGGCAAAGGGGCATGAAACACAGAGCCTAGGTTACATTTTGAAATTGTGTGTTGTCAAGGCTATCAGGTCTATTCAATAAACGGTGAAACTCTGGAGAACTGCTGGAGAAGTGAAAATTCTAGGTCAAAATAGACAATTTGGAAAGTGAGTTAAATGGGAGAAATGTTCTGGTTTGACTATTTTGACCTAGAATTTTCACTTCTCCAGCAGTTCTCCAGAGTTTCACCTTGTAGTGAATAGACCTGAAAGTATTTAGGCGGTGACTCCTTTAAGTAGAAATACAGAATTCAAGACTGTATAGGGAGCATCTGAGGCTTCGCTCAGTCCACTACGGCTGAAAATAAGGGCTGGACTCAAAGGCAGATAGAGGAAAGGTGCTGTCAGGGCTTATGTACCAGCAGCACGAGATTCTGCAGTGGTCCTCCTGTGTCCCTTTAATTTTCCCACGGGCCGGTATGAGAAAATAGCACTGACCCATTGCTCCCCCATACTCACATGTCGCCTCTGTCACTGGACTCGCTGTCTGCTTACAGTTACCACTCACTGTCTGTATTGTGATGGAGTATTGTCTGCCCGGCAGTAAGTCCGTGTAAAGCACTTGTGTAGAACTAGTTGTGATTGTGTTATTGACATCTCCAGTCAGAGTGATGATGTAATTATCCACTTTCCCTGTTGGCTTTGTCCAGGACACAACAAAATAACTTATAGAACCATAATTATTCACTATGATATTCTGAGCCAGACCCGGACCTGAAAAAAATAAATGGTTTTACATAGAGGAATCAAATATTTGGTAAAATCCTTTGCAAATAAATAAATAAAATAAATAAATACATTTTAAGAGTGTAATATAGACTGTAACAGATCTTAGTACTCCGACTCAGCATATCCACTAACACCGCTCCCTAGAAAAAAGTCCCCAGTCTCCCTCCACGATCACTGTGAGATCCTACCGGACATGTTACCTGGCAGCAGAAGGCTCCATGCAGTCCTATGGACTCCATGGAGGGGATGCTCGGGACAGCGCATTAGCGCTGCCTCGAGCATCCAGGACTAGGGATGAGCTGAACACCCCCGAGTTCGGTTCGTATTCGAACCCGAACTTTCCAAATGTTCGAATCCGAACTCGAACCTGAACTCGAACTCAATACAAGTCAATGGGGCTGAAAATTCGGTTTTTAGAGTGCCCTCCAAGAGGGCATATATGCTAGATATTTGCCATAAAAGGTGTATGGGGGTCCGGGTAGTGCCCTGGGGGACAGGAAACAAGGTCAAAAAGTTTTAAAAAAAATGTTTTTAAAGGGACAGTGAGTTTTCCATGAAATAAGGGTTAAAAATAAAAACGAAAAATTCCTTCAAATATCGTGCCTAGGAGGTCCCCATAACCTGCCCGTGAAGTGGCGGATTTCTAGGAAGTATAGAAACACTTAAAAACAAAAAAATTACGTTTCAAATGACGGTAAATGCTTTTCCTTTAATCTATCCATAAACAGATAGATAGATAAAATTGGGGGTGTATGGGGTGTACAGGGAGGGGTAGCACCTCTGGTGTAGGGCTCGTCGTTCACCTTTGGTCCCCACCTGTCGCTCAGCTCTCACCTGTGGCTCCTAGTAGCTGTAGCATGCACAGCGGCCACACCCCGGGCAACAGCTTCGACAGGCTGGCTAAACCAGGTAGAGAGTAGCCATTGGGTCATCGACCTTCGGTGAGATAGGGTCTTGTCTATCCCGAGCATGTGAAGACAGATTCCAGCGGATTCGGATGGATGAACCTACTAGAATTGTCACGGTGTAGCCAGGGGGGTTGACGTGCCCAAGGTGTGGTTACACAAAACAGCCAGATAATTGGGGTTGCAAAGCAAAAAGGTTTATTACTAAAAGGAACAGAAGTAAATCAGGAAAGGGGACAATGAATAAGTAATAAAACACTATGGAAACTGGTGGAAAGTATAATATAAACAGCGGGCAGGGTACACTGAATGAATGGGACAGGACAATGAATGGCACAGACACTGAACACAGGGTAACACAGGGGTTAACAGAACAGGTACTTACTGGATACACAGGGGGCAGATCAGAAGACACAGAGGGTAGAAGGAACGAATAATAAATGACAAGCGAGGTATCAGGAGGGCTGTAGCAGTTGGGTGGTCATATCAAGCAGAGGTCTTGGCAGGCAGCGGGCAGAGAGTGGTCAAAGTCCATAGCAGAAGGTCATACACAGGAGGTCAATTAATGGAAGGTGGTCTCCACGGGATACTTGCAGGTAGGTGGTTTCCACAGGATGCAATGAGGGGCAATGAGGGATGAGGGTGGTCTCCACAGGATACTTGCAGGTAGGTGGTTTCCACAGGATACAATGTGGGGCAATGAAAGTCTCCTTCAAGTCTATGGATATTGATATCACCTCCTGGGAAATCTTGGCACAAGATCGATCGACATGGCGCATGCTGACCCTTCAAGGTTGCCAGATATTTCAGGACAGAAGAGCAACCATAGCACAAGAGAAGCGAGCACTTCACAAAGCCAGAACTGCAAATGTTGCAATATGGGTACCCACACATGTCTGCTCGACGTGTGGCAGAACATTTTGTGCTCGAATAGGCCTCATCAGCCATCTGCGGACACACCGTGGACAACCCACAACCTGCTAGATGTCAAGGTCCTAATCGAATACGATGGACGAACATCATCATCCATAAACAACTGCTTGGGGCGGCAGTCTGTATGAAAAGAGGAGACATTTTCGGACACGTAGAAAAAGTTTAGTGATTGTTTGGGCTAAATTATTGTGAAACTTATGCAGGCTTTGGATGAAAGTAACAATAGGTGCTTTAAAATTGGTCCTTTAGCATCGGCAACAGTGCCGTCACACAGTAACCCCTCTGAGGATATGAATCTGATACAGGCGTCAGTGGCAGTGCACCCAAATAGTGTGCTTTTGGTGCCAGGCCTGCAAGTACTATCATACAGTAACCCCTCTGTAGTATTGTGGAAGAATGCAGGGGTGGACCTTGCAGTCCTATATTAAAAAGATATGCATCTGGTAAAGGCATTAGTGCACACAGATATTGTGCTTTTGGTGCCAGGCCAGCAAGTGCATTCATACAGTAACTCCTCTGTGGTATTGTGGAAGAATGCAGGGGTGGACCATGCGGTCCTATATTAAAAAGATATGAATCTGGTAATGGGCGTCAGTGCACCCAGATATTGTGCTTTTGGTGCCAGACCAGTGGCGGAAGTACCAGGGTCGCAGGGGTCACAGTTGCGACCGGGCCCTGGCATTCCGCCACTGGAGGGGGGCCCAGCGCCGCCGCCAGATTCCGTCAAAAAGCGCCGGAATCTGTGACCGCGCGCTGGCCGTCCCTCTCCCTACGCGAGCGGCTGCTGACATGCAGCTTGGCCGCTGACGTGGGAGAGAAACCACCTGACCAGCGCACGAGACCTCGCGCTGATCAGGTGGTTTCCGGCGAGCGGCCAAGCTGCATGTTTCCAGCGGCTGCTCGCCAAGGAGGAGAAGACGCCGGAGGAGAAGACACCGACGGAGCCTGCCCTGGGCCTGGGGCCAGCAGAGCAGGTAAGAGCTGGGCTGGGGGCAGTATATCCATGTGCTGGGGGGCAGAGCTGGGGCAGTATATCCATGAGCTGGGGGGGCAGAGCTGGGGCAATATATCCATGAGCTGGGGGGCAGAGCTGGGGCAATATATCCATGAGCTGGGGCAGTATATCCATGAGCTGGGGCAGTATATCCATGTGCTGGGGGGCAGAGCTGGGGCAATATATCCATGAGCTGGGGGGCAGAGCTGGGGCAATATATCCATGAGCTGGGGGGGCAGAGCTGGGGCAGTATATTCATGAGCTGGGGGGGCAGAGCTGGGGCAATATATCCATGAGCTGGGGAGGCAGAGCTGGGGCAGTATATCCATGTGCTGGGGCAGAGCTGGGGCAGTATATCCATGAGCTGGGGGGCAGAGCTGGGGCAGTATATCCATGAGCTGGGGGGAGAGCTGGGGCAGTATATCCATGAGCTGGGGGCAGAGCTGGGGCAGTATATCCATGAGCTGGGGCAGTATATCCA
Source organism: Leptobrachium leishanense (assembly GCA_009667805.1). Taxonomy (NCBI): domain Eukaryota; kingdom Metazoa; phylum Chordata; class Amphibia; order Anura; family Megophryidae; genus Leptobrachium; species Leptobrachium leishanense. Next base: position 112,913,628 of record CM019072.1, read on the forward strand.
TGTGCTGGGGCAGTATATCCATGTGCTGGGGCAGTATATCCATGAGCTGGGGCAGTATATCATGAGCTGGGCAGTATATCCATGTGCTGGGGCAGTATATCCATGTGCTGGGGCAGTATATCCATGAGCTGGGGCAGTATATCCATGAGCTGGGGCAGTATATCCATGTGCTGGGGCAGTATATCCATGAGCTGGGGCAGTATATCCATGTGTTGGGGCAGTATATCCATGTGTTGGGGCAGTATATCCATGTGTTGGGGCAGTATTTCCATGAGCTGGGGGCAAAAATATCCATGTGTGAGCTGGGGCAATATATCCATGTGTGGCCTGGGGGCAATATATCCATGTGTGGTCTTGGGGCAATATATGTCCATGTGAGCTGGGGGCAATACTATCTTTTTTATATTGCAGAAAAAAAAGAAGGTAAAAATATGGATCTTTTTTGGGGGGGGTTGGGGGGTTGGGGGGGCCCTTCATGGATTCTTGCACCGGGGCCCTCAGGTTTCTAGTTACGCCACTGTGCCAGACTGACAGGCCAGCAAGTACTATCATACAGTAACCCCTCTGTAGTATTGTGGAAGAATGCAGGGGTGGACCTTGTGGTCCTATATTAAAAAGATATGCATCTGTTAAAGGCGTCAGTGCAACCATATATTGTGCTTTTGGTGCCAGGCCAGCAAGTGCATTCATACAGTAACCCCTCTGTGGTATTGTGGAAGAATGCAGGGGTGGACCTTGCGGTCCTATATTAAAAAGATATGATTCTGGTAATGGGCGTCAGTGCACCCAGATATTCTGCCTTTGGTGCCAGGCCAGCAAGTGCATTCATACAGTAACCCCTCTGTGGTATTGTGGAAGAATGCAGGGGTGGACCTTGCGGTCCTATATTAAAAAGATATGATTCTGGTAATGGGCGTCAGTGCACCCAGATATTCTGCTTTTGGTGCCAGGCCAGCAAGTGCATTCATACAGTAACCCCTCTGTGGTAACCCCAGTAGCGTGGCAGACCGGCAGTAAGAACACACAACAACAATATCCTATGAAATCTCCTCTCAAATGCGTGCAGAAGCGCTGCGTGGAAACCTTATATAGTGTGCTGAGGGACTTAGCTCTGTGAGCCCATGATTTGGCAAAATTTGCCCAATCAGGACTCTGAGCCATGATTGGCATAGTGTTGAACCTGTCTTGCACCAGACCTGTGGTCAGGTGCAAGGCTGCAGCCAATTACGAGCTTCAGGTCAGTGGGAAAGTGCATTGTGGTCCATTGTGGTGCATTGTGGTCGAACATGCACGAACACCCGGAAATGTTCGGAGTTCGCGAGCAGACCGAACAGGCTAAGTTCGGTCCGAACTCCGAACCGTCCGAACCGAACAGCTCATCCCTATCCAGGACCCTAGCGGCCATTATAGGGCAGGCAGCTGGATTCAGAGAACCCTGTAATATGAAGGTAAAACAGGGGCACTAGGGGGAGATTAGCGATCGCTAATTTTTCCCCTTAGCATCCCCATTTTAGGTTAAGGCGCATGATAGTGCCCATTAACTATAAAGCTGTTACGTTCCCCCAGCCAGGCCCACTGGTGCTGAGAGCTCTTCTCAGCCCTCATGATTTTTAGGGTTAATCCGGTTGGCTCTCCGCCGCTGGAGTTTCAGTGTCTGATCAGACCTGTGGTCACATGACCTGCACTACCCTATTTAAATGGCTAATAGTGCATTAGTTCCTTGATCCAGTATAGATCTTCCTTGCTGTGTTCCTGAATTCTGTATTTTGTATTTGGATATCCTGGTTCATGACACCTGGTTGGCTTTGCATTCTGATGATTCTTGCAATTAACCCCTGGTACCTTATATATATTCTGGTTTATGACTCCTAGCACCAATTAAAAACTCCTCCAATTAATCTGATACTCACCTCTCATCCCGAGTAGGGATGAGCTGTTCGGTTCGATGTGTTCGGAGTTCGATTCGAACATCGCCAGTTCGCATGTTCTTGAACTTCGAACATTTCCGCGTGTTCGCAGCATGTTCGCCCACAATGCACCACAATGTACTTTTCCACTGTCCTGAAGCTTGTAATTGGCTACAGCCTGCACCTGACCACAGTTTAGGTGCAAGACAGGTGCAAGACTATGCCAATCCCGGCTCAGAGTCCTGATTGGGCAAATTTTGCCCAATCATGGGCTCACAGAGCTAAGTCCCAAAGCACACTATATAAGGTTTCACACAGCCCCCAGCACGTGTTTTTTGAGAGGAGATTGTTGTGTTAGTGTGTGTTCTCACTGCCACCAGCTATTGGGGGGGGGTCTCACTTCCACAAAATATATGGGAATTGTTGTAATTTGTGTGTTCTCACTGCCACCAAATATTTTGGGGTCAGTAATTTATACAAAATATCTGTTAATTGTTGTAATCTTTTGTGTTCTCACTGCCAGCATCAATTATGGGGGTCTCATTTCTACAAAGTATCTGGGAATTGTTCTAATCTTTGTGTTCTCACTGGCACCGTCATTTGAAACGTCATTTTTTTGTTTTTAAATGTTTCTATACATCCTACAAATCTGCAACTTCACGGGCAGGTTATGGGGACCTCCTAGACACGATATTTGAAGGAATTTTTTGTTTTTATTTTTAACCCTTATTTCATGGAAAACTCACTGTCCCTTTAAAAAAGTTTTTTCTTTTTCTTTTTGTCCTTGTTTCCTGTCCCCAGGGCACTACCCGGATCCCCATACACCTTTTATGGCATGGCAAATATCTTGCATATATGCCCTCTTGGAGGGCACTCTAAAAATCGAACTTTTGAGTCCCATTGACTTGCATTGAGTTCGGTTCGTGTTCGCGTTCGAACTCGAACTTTTGAAATTGTTTGAGTTCGAATGCGAACCGAACACGGGGGTGTTTGGCTCATCCCTAATTCCAAGGAGAGAATGGCAGCTTCTTGCCACTAGGAGCAGAGTGAGACTAGGGACAAACAGTCCCCAGTGTCCCACCGCGATCACTCTGCTGCACTGCACAATCTTAGAAACATAGAAACATAGAAAAATGTCGGCAGATAAGAACCTTTCGGCCCATCTAGTCTGCCCAATTACATGGATACTTTACCTGGATTTATCTTTTGTTTAGGATAGCCTTATGCCTATTCCATGCTTGCTTAAATTCAATTACTGTTTTGGCCTCTACCACTTCTACTGGAAGACTGTTCCATGTATCCACCACCCTCTCAGTAAAATAATGCTTCCTGATGTTACTTTTAAACCTTTGCCCCTCTGATCTAAGACTATGTCCTCTTGTTTTGCTATTTTGTTTCCTTTTAAATATACTCCCTTCCTCTACCTTGTGGATTCCCTTTACGTATTTAAATGTTTCTATCATATCTCCTCTGTCTCGTCTTTTTTCCAAGCTGTACATGTTAAGATCATTAAGCCTTTCCTGGTAACTTTTCTCCATCAAGCCGTACACCATTTTAGTAGCCCTTCTCTGAACTCTCTCTAAGATGTCTATATCCTTCTGGAGATACGGTCTCCAGTACTGCACACAGTACTCCAAGTGAGGTCTCACCAGTGCTCTGTACAGTGGCATGAGCACTTCCCTTTTCCTACTGCTAATACCTCTCCCTACACAACCAAGCATTCTGCTAGCATTTCCTGCTGCTCTATTACATTGACTACTTACCCTTAGATCCTCTGAAAGGAAGAGCTACAGCGAGTATCACAGAGGGCAGCACATCATTCCGAGTAGCGCCTGTCCCAGACTCTCACACTAAAATAGAACTCTACGGGGAAACCTGCAGGCGTATGTTCTCCTTGTTAGCATACCCAATTTAGTGTGAAGAACAGAATAGCGCCCCATATGTTTTCATGAAAGTTTTATATAATCGAGTTTTGCTTTTGAGTATCAGTTGATTGTTTAAAATGGGCAAATCTGTTTACTTAATATTTATACTAATTAGCAATTTCACACCTACCTATGCAGATCATGTATAAGACAGGTTCACTTTCTGTGACAGTATCAGCCGCTCGTGTAAACACAGTGAATGTATATGTTTCTCCGGGCGTCAGATTAGTTACAACAGATTGATTTGTTGCAGTTGTTTGGTTTTTCAGTGTTACAGATGAGGAGTTTGCTGTTTGCACTCTGTAGCTATAATCACTCTTATACTCATCAGGATGATCCCAAATCAAGGAAACAGAATCTGACGTCACGTTACTGGATCTGAGCTGCTTCACCGGCAGAGGTTCTAGAGTAAACAAATAAAATATATTATTCTTCATCACATTAAATTATATCTCCAGGGCTTACTGGTACTGTAAAAAAAATAGTTATGGAAATATGCGACTTTGGAAATACAATCCAAAATCTCACCACTTCACCTTGTCAATTAAATACGAAATTCCTTTTATATGTCTAAGAATGAAACTAAGGGTTATGCTTAATCTATCAGTGAAGATAAGGAGAATATATTTTTTTCATTCAAACACATTCAGTAAAATTCAGGGTGCTTAATTTTTATGCAAACTTCTGAGAAGAACCAACCCAAAATACTGGAGATATAATAATAAAATAGATTATTAAAGAACATTCAGAAATCATATAAACGTACTTGTGTAGACGGATCGGGTCACAGGGGAACTCTGATACTGCCGGGCGCCAACTGTTACTACAGTAATTGTGTAATTAGTCCCAGATGTGAGGTTCTGAAGAGTGACATTTAATGTGTTACTGGAGACAGTCCAAGAGCCGGAAGAATTCCTATATGTTATATTAAATGTCTTTGTCGTATTGGCCATATTTACTGGCTCTGTCCAGGACAGGGAGATGCTGTTTGTTCCGATGTTGGTAAATATTAAGGATTGTGGGGGAGTCGGATCTTTATAAAAAAAATTGAACATTTAGTAAAAGCATATATATAAATAAATATAATAACAAACGTATACTTTCAATATATAAGGTCTAAAAAGAAAAATACTATTTCAATATATGAAAAGAATTATCAGTACATGAGTTACCACACTTAAAGTAATAGTATTTACCCAATGTTCTCCCCCATACTCACATGTTGCCTCAGTCACTGGACTCGCTGTCTGCTCACAGTTACCACTCACTGTCTGTAGCACGATGGAGTATTGTGTGCCAGGCAGTAAGTCTGTGAAATTCACTTGTGTAGAATTAGTTGTGATTGTGTTATTGGTGTCTCCAGTCAGAGTGATAATGTAATAATCCACTATTCCCTCTGTAGATTCCCAGTTTGCATATAACAAATTAGTAGAATTATTATTCACAACAAACATCTTGTCCAGACTTGGTGCTGAAATAAAACAGAGTCATCATACATTAATTACACGTCAAGGCATATTGACTGGCAAAGCCAGAGATGATCAACACTAAAGCAATGTATTAGGAAGAAAAACTAACTTTTCAAAATTAATTTACAAAAACAATGTACATGCCTTCAGAAAATGTCCAGATCGAGTTAACCAGATTTCAGCCACCCAAAGGTATTGTTGAAGGTCTAGTTAACTCTATCACGGCATTAAAGGAACTAAGTTACTAAACAATTAAACCAGTACCAAACATGATGGGGAACATCATAGTTCAAGGAAATAAAACCTTCCAAGCATATTATCATTCTTGAAATATCTCAAGCCCTTTCCCTTCAAGTTCCGTCTATGCTCACCAATGCAAGTCGTATACGAGACAGATACACTTTCTGTGACAGTATCAGCCGCATTTGTAAACACAGTGAATGTATATGTTTCTCCAGCCGTCAGATCAGTTACAACAGATTGATTTGTTGCAGTTGTTTGGTTTTTCAGTGTTACAGATGAGGAGTTTGCTGTTTGCACTCTGTAGGTATAATTACTCTTATACTCATCTGGATGATCCCAAATCAAGGAAACAGAATATGACGTCACATTTTTGTATCTGAGCTGCTTCACCGGCAGAGGTTCTAGAGTTAGAAAATAAAAAGTGATCACTACTTTTTTCCATAAAGGCCATGCATATATCATTTGCTTAAGTTCTGATTGACAAGAAAACAAATAAAAATAATTTGAAAAAGAAAGAAATGTAACATCTCAAAATGTCACTGTAACACTGGCGACACCAGACTAGCGGTGTGGCAAGGCTCTGGATCAGGTAAAAGCCCCTATAAGCAAAGATACCACTCTTGGCAGTAATAACAGAAAATAACCACACTGGTTCAACTGAAGACCTCTGCACGACAATACCAAAGGGGCCCTGTTCTGATAGGCTGAACCTTACAGTGGTCGGATCTATTCTAAAGGAAAAGGTTACCTTGAAGCCGTGCAGCATCTTATAGCAAATGCAGATGTCCGGGTTCCCTGGAAACGGTACAGACAAGGAATACAGCATAGCGTAGTCAAATAGGGAGAAGACAAAGGTCATAACCAGAGATAGTACGTCATACAGTACGCAGGAATCAGAACCGGGAGGGAAGTCAGATTAGCCAAATGATCAGAACCTGGAAATCAGCATAACAGATAAACAGCAAAACCAAATAAAGTAACAGACAGAACTGAAAACTAAATAACACAGGAAAAGAAATCAGGAACACAAAACAGAGAGAACAGACAGACAGGGAACTAAGATGTAAGGTCCTGGAGGCCCTGACCCCCTGGCACCCCATTTGGTTCCACATCCTGCAGGACCCCTGCAGGTTCCAGAACTTTTGCATTGACGCCACACATCATGAACTCTCACGTGCTGACCAGGGAGACTCACCTGCCCTTCATTTTCCCTAATCTGTTCTTCATATAAGGGAGTCCCACCCTTTCCTCAGGACTTCCACATTGCTGTTACCTGGCTGTGAATCTATGTACCAAAGCTCCCTGAGACCTTCTGGACACTCACCTGAATTCTGCAACCAAAGACCCCAAGGACCCTCTGTATTATCTGGACATTCTTCTGCTCCATAAACCGGTACCCTCCCATCCTTCTGCCCCCCATCTAGGACCCCCCGTGTACCAGACCCTTTTGCTTAACCCTGACTACGCCTTTGTATATTCCTTGCCGGATTCTGAGCTATAGTGTTTATTTCTAATAAACACCCTTTGTTATACCGTAAACCTGCCTCTATCACTGCATCCTGGGCTCACAACCCCATCTTGCTACACCGAGCACAGTCTGAACCCTTACACAAGACCAAGATATAACTAGAACAGAATATACAAACTAGGACTTGAATACACAGCAAGGAGCTCAGAACACAGCAGACTGGATACAGGCAGACTTGAACAAATGATAGAGCAATGGGATATGGGCCCAATGCTTTAATTAGGGAACACATCACAGGTAGGTGAGCTGACCAGTCTAGAAGCCATTAACCCCTGGTCTGCTATCCAGGCAATAGCAGGCAACAGAAACACATGGGAAAAACAGGAATATGAATACAGAGGGTGGGGAGACAGGGCTGGAGCAACAAAACATGACAGTCACAGTTAATTAAAAACATATGATTTAGTCCTTATATCTGTAAAATCTCAGAAATGTTATTTCATAATTTTGACCCATTTCAGCCAACACTGGGCTCGATTTAATTCAGACCGATGTCCAAAATTTAGTTTCCATTTTTCAGTTCGGGAGATTTAATTGAGGACATAAGGCATTTTGATTCCCAATAAAACTTCAGCTCAGTTACTAGCAATTGCTCTTATACTTTTTAATGGATAATTCAGATTTAATGATTCAATCTGTATTTATATATAAACTGAATTTGAAAAAATTAAATGCTGAAATGGGTTGATAAATGGCTCTTTGGGCAGGGGAACTGAAAATCCCACTGAAATGACACCAAAACCCTGAATTTTAATATTAGTTGTTGTGGATCACTAAAAACCTAACCCTAACCCTAAAAATATCCCTAACGCTAAAAACAACCCTAACCATAATACTGAATTTAACCCTAAATCAACCCGAAACCTAATCTTGAAAATAGCTCTAGCCCTAATCCTAATACTAACCCTATCTCTCACCAAGAAATAACTCTTAACTCTAAAGGCAGCTCTATCTCTAAACGTACTTGGATGTTTGGCTGAGCATTTGTGTTAGGTGCTGTATTAGCAGGTCAATTATCCAATGGGCAGGGTCGTCTCTCCTCATGTATTAATATTTATTATGTCTTGTGCTTGTTCTCTCCTATTGTAAAGGGCTGCGGAATCTGATGGAACTATATAAAAACTGAAACTGTATCTGAATACTTTTAGAGCTAGGTTTATTTTGAGGGTTTTGGTTACTTCTAGGTTTAGGATTGTTTTCATGGTAAGGATTACCAACAGGGGTTATTTCAGAGACAATTCCAGACAGAATATCTGTTTTGTTATGGGTTTTTTCAGATATTTAATGGCTTGATTTTTTCTTTCAGAATCGGGCTGTGCCGTAACCTTTGGATTGAACCAGCTGATATTGTGAAAAGCATTGGTTAAAACGTTCAGATAATTGTTTTAAGAAAACTAGTTACTGGAATTAAATCTAGTAGAGTGTGATAGAAACCAGCTTACAACAATGCATCTAGCATACTAAAATGGCCAATGACAGAGCATATGGAAATCACAAAAACTTACTTGTGTAGACAGATGCGCTCACAGAGGAACTCTGATACTGCCGAGCGCCAACTGTTACTACAGTAATTGTGTAATTAGTCCCAGATGTGAGGTTCTGAAGAGTGACATTTAATGTGTTACTGGAGAAAGTCCAAGAGCCGGAAGAATTCCTGTAAGTTATATTAAATGTCTTTGTCACATCGGCCATATTTACTGGCTCTGTCCAGGACAGGGAAATGCTGTTTGTTCCGATGTTGGTAAGTGTAAAGAATTGTGGGGGAGTCGGATCTAAAAAACATTAATCGGAAACACATTCAGGTATAGTAATCTAAGTATTCTAGTTTATCCAGAAGCAAATCCATTAGATTGTAAAAACACAAAAAGCTAGAATTATTACAAGTAGTCAAGATGAAAGATTCACATTTAAGAATATTGCTGTCACGTTCATGGTACTGGGGTTGCAGGCAGAGTCCAGTTGCAGGTGACACACGTCAAAGAAGCAGGCTGTGATGGCAAATCAGATGGATTTATGTACAAACAGTTGATACAAGGCAGACAGGTGCAGGATATAAATAAGGTAAGGAGACAAAGAGATGACAGGAACTCAAAATGGACATCACAATAACTGGAATGACAGGCTATAAGAACAAGGCAGCAATGGTAATTCACAGCAAATGGGCAGGAAACATCCAGAATACAAGACTGGATAGGGAGCACCGGAGACTTCCCTCAGGCAGGGAGGGCTGAAAATAAAGACCGGACTGAAAGGCATATACAGGAAAGGTGTTGCCAGGGCTCATGTTACAGCAGCACCAGATTGTGTATGGGACCTCCTTCATCCCTTTGGTTTTACATGGCCCAGTATGTGAAAATAGCCCTGGCCCATTGCTCCCCCATACTCACATGTCGCCTCTGTCACTGGACTCGCTGTCTGCTTACAGTTACCACTCACTGTCTGTATCACAATGGAGTATTGTCTGCCGGGCAGTAAGTTTGTGAAATTCACTTGTGTAGAATTAGTTGTGATCGTGTTATTGATGTCTCCAATCAGAATGACGGTGTAATTATCCACTTTCCCTGCTGGCTTTATCCAGGTCACAACAAGGAAACTCGTAGAAATATAATTATTCCTGTGATAGTCTGAGCCAAACCCGGAACTGAAAAAATAAATGGTTTTACAAAGAGGAAACAAATATTTCAAAAGTGTAATATAGACTTTAACGGATATTAGTACCCAAACTTGGCATTTCTGCTAATGCCGCTCCTTGCAGGACATTCATTCTCCTATCATTGATCTGCTATGGTTTTCTACAGTCCACAGCCAAAGCTTAAGGACAGACAAAAAAAAAAAAAAACAGTTTACAGAATTCCCCTACAGAAGTGAGATAGGACTGAGGTTTGTGGTAAAAAAAAACAAGTGGACTTTAATGAAATATTTGTATGAAATATATACAGTAGAAGGAGGGACCAAGAGAACAATGGAAGATGACACCTCGGTGTACCTTCCTCTTACTACTTTCCCCCACTTTAGATCCCTGCATCCAGCCATAGCCCAAGTCTAAACTTGAAACAATAGAGCACATTGCAATCACAAGATGAGCATGAATAAGTCAGATATCAGATAGCACAACCACAGAAACAATCTGATAGAGAGAGCGGCAATGTTTATAATAGGCAAACTACTCATACCTGCCACAAGTTGGAAAGAGATTTGTGTGACACATTCCATAACAATATTAACAATATTACTATATCAAAATTAACACATAACTACAGACACCCTGTACTACAAGAGGTGCAAGATTACTTTTTGTTGGACAATATGAGGAGTCAGACACACTAGACCCTGCAGTTCTATATGTAATTCGAAGTCCTAGCACCCCCAGTTCAAAGTGACTATAGATTTTCAATAGACTGTTTCTTATTAAATAAGTATTGTTTTAAGAGGAGAGAATTCTAAGTAATTTCTATTACACATGACCTTCGCGTTTTTTTAATCCAGTAATTTAACTTTTATTGTATTAGTTCTGGAGGTTTATATTGTCCTTGTAATTAACTGAAAATGATAATGTAACATTACATGATAATAGAAACATAAATGTTTTAAAGAATTCACAGATTAGAGTGAACTTGTCCTTGAAAGGTTCACTTTTGGTGGATAACTCTTACAAAAAGGTCCAGTCTAACAGCTGAAAAATATTAGAGTTCTACACTGTATATTAATTTTGTCCAGTGTTGACCAAACACCATTACTATTCTGCAGGCACCATATTACATAACAACATCTCATAAAAGATTTGTGGCTGGCTTTCCATAGTGACAGTGACTCAGTCATCGAATACGCTTCCAATCAAGGGGCTGCATGGAGCAGAAGCACTGCCAGGACATTTTGGCCTATGCAAGGGAGCATCAGATGTGACTGGAGACAACACATTTACACAATTTACAATTAATACACAATTTACAATTTTTCCGTCAACTGGCATAATAAAACCATTAACTTTAACCCCTTAGTGACTGGGCGGTTTTACACAAATCCGTCCTTTAGTGACAGCTGCTGTTTTTACGTTTCTGCGTTGTTAGTGTTTACGTCAAATTTTCCTCTTACTCGTTTATGTAACCCACACATATTTTACACTGTTTTTCTCGTCATTAAATGGACTTTGTAAAGATACCATTTTTTTCATCATTTCATATAATTTACTATAAAAAATATTGTGAAATATTACAAAACAATTGAGAAAACACCACTTTTTCGAACTTTGACCCCCAAAATTTCTTATGTATCAACAACCGTCAAAAAAATTTAATTCCTTAGTAGTTTCTAAATTTAGTTCTGAGTTTAGCAATACCCAATGTTTACATATTCCTCGCTTTTTTCCTTATTTTATGAAACAATAAGTGCAAGTAGCACTTTGCCATTTCCAAAGAGTTTATTTTCAAAACTAGTGATAGTGACATTGTAACACTGATATCTGTCACTAATTCCTGAATAACCCTCCACATATACATATTTTTTTAAAGTACACAAATCAAGGTATTAAACTTGGGGTATTTTGACTCTTTCCATGCAAACCATTTTACCACAAATCTATGCCAAGGTTTGAGAAAAAAAAATTTAGATTTTTTTTGAACGCAATTTAAGAATACATGTACTGTGAACTTTAAGGTTTACTGCCAAAAAACACCCCAAAATATGTTCAGCAACATCTTCTGAGTAAATTGATACCACCCATGTATAGGTATGTTGGGTCATTTGGGGGCTAATAGGCCTTATTTGGGGGGTGCGCATTTCAGTTTTCCAACTTGGAATTTTCACATTTCGTCATCATGCACCCATGTCCTATTTAGGACATTTTTGAAGCCAGCCAAAGTAATTTACCCCCATCAAACCATATATTTTTAGAAAGGGCACACCCTAGGGTGCTTCAAAGAGTTGTATTTTAACACTTTCCATGCACTAGCTCTATGTCAAACTTTCAGGTAGTCACTTTTTGTGTTATTTTTTCACACACATTGTACTTTAGGCATGAATTGTCAAATCCAGTTATGGGTTACTGCCAAAAAACACCCCAAAATATGTTCAGCAACATCTTCTGAGTAAATTTATACCACCCATGTATAGGTATGTCGGGTCATTTGGGGGCTAATAGGCCTTATTTGGGGGGTGCGCATTTCAGTTTTCCAACTTGGAATTTTCACATTTCGTCATCATGCACCCATGTCCTATTTAGGACATTTTTGAAGCCGGCCAAAGTAATTTACCCCCATCAAACCAAATATTTTTTAGAAAGGGCACACCCTAGGGTGCTTCAAAGAGTTGTATTTTAACACTTTCCATGCACTAGCTCTATGTCAAACTTTCAGGTAGTCACTTTTTGTGTTATTTTTTCACACACATTGTACTTTAGGCATGAATTGTCAAATCCAGTTATGGGTTACTGCCAAAAAACACCCCAAAATATGTTCAGCAACATCTTCTGAGTAAATTTATACCACCCATGTATAGGTATGTCGGGTCATTTGGGGGCTAATAGGCCTTATTTGGGGGGTGCGCATTTCAGTTTTCCAACTTGGAATTTTCACATTTCGTCATCATGCACCCATGTCCTATTTGGGACATTTTTGAAGCCAGCCAAAGTAATTTACCCCCATCAAACCAAATATTTTTTAGAAAGGGCACACCCTAGGGTGCTTCAAAGAGTTGTATTTTAACACTTTCCATGCACTAGCTCTATGTCAAACTTTCAGATAGTCACTTTTTGTGTTATTTTTTCACACACATTGTACTTTAGGCATGAATTGTCAAATCCAGTTATGGGTTACTGTCAAAAAACACCCCAAAATGTGTTCAGCAACATCTTCTGAGTAAAGTGATACCACCCATATATAGATTTGTTCTGTTGTTTTTGGGGTGCTACGCCAATCTTTTGACATGTGCTTGTCAATTTTCTAATTTGACATACAGTGTCTTCTTTGCTTATCTTCTTTTTAGGGGCCTTTTTACATACCCCAGTTTTATGAACGTGCATATATTTGGTAAGCTAACACCCCAAAGTATTGTAAATGGAGTGTTTTTATGCCATGGATGAAGCCGTTTGCTCCAAACAAATTGGATACTGTTTGGTGGATATTTTTCATTTTCACACCCACATCAGTTTTGGACTGTGATTTAGGAGACACTGTTGTTTGTTACTGCATGAAAACTCTCCAGGTTGTTTTCTGCAAGGTCTCCTGAGTACACCCATGCCCCCCATGCATAGGTTTGCCAGGATTTTGGGAAGGTTCAAATACAATTTTTATGACTTTGTCATTAGAGTTGAAATTGAGATTATTTCTTCAGCTAGGCCTATCTTTGGTTTTGAGTCTACCGCATACCCCAGTTTGAATTATTGCCAGAAAATTGTTTATATTTGCTATGTTGACACCCCAAGGTATTGCATATGGAGTGCTTTGATGCCATGGATGCAACGGTTTTAGCCCAAAACATTTGAGAAGGTGTGTGGCGGTAATTTTTCAATTTTCAGATTTTTACGCCCACATTAGATTTGGACTGTGATTTAGGAGACACTGTTGTTTGTTACTGCATGAAAACTCTCCAGGTTGTTTTCTGCAAGGTCTCCTGAGTACACCCATGCCCCCTATGCATAGGTTTGCCAGGATTTTGGGAAGGTTCAAATACAATTTTTATGACTTTGTCATTGGAGTTGAAATTGAGATTATTTCTTCAGCTAGGCCTATCTTTGGTTTTGGGTCTACCGCATACCCCAGTTTGAATTATTGCCAGAAAATTGTTTATATTTGTTATGTTGACACCCCAAGGTATTGCATATGGAGTGCTTTGATGCCACGGATGCAACGGTTTTAGCCCAAAACATTTAAGAAGGTGTGTGGCGGTAATTTTTCAGTAAAAGAAAAATAAACTAAACTGAAATAACTAACTAGAGTGTAAGAAAAAAATAGAAAGGAAAAAAAAATCACAGACCACGCACAGTGTGATATATCTTGAAACAGTCCCCAAGACACAGACCGGGTTGTCCAGGGCATTCTGGGCAGTAAAATATTGTGTCTCTCCTCTGCCCCCTCTTGAAACACACCTTGCATCTTTTTTGGGGTTTCTGTTTGCCCTCAGTAGGGGGGATTTTATAAATAAAATGTGTAGCCCCAACTCTGTCCCCCATCACTGCCCGGGGAGCATGTGCATCCTGGTACAAAAACCCCGAAATGACCTGGAGCTGAAACTGTAAAAAGGACAGCGTCACTCCGGGGTTTGCCTTTTTGCAGAGCAAAAAGGCATTGTGGGTTGCAATTTGCATCAGGTAAATTGCAACCTTTTTGTACCAGGCCCTTGACTTCCGCATAATCTGGTAGGGCTGGAGCAGCTGATCTGCCAGATCAACCCCACCCATATGCCGGTTATAGGCTTTGATGCACACTGGCTTCCTGATGCGCTCAGCTCTGCCACGTACAGAGACCTCCACAGTCCTCTCAGTGTGGATGGTGGATAGAAGGTATACATCCTTCTTGTCTCTGTACTTGACCGCCAACAGCTCCTCTTGGCACAGAGCTGAGGTCTCTCCCCTTTTTAGCCGGGTGCGGACAAGCTGTGCTGGGAAACCTACGCGGTTCTTGCGAACAGTACCGCATGCTGCTGTATCAAAACAATACAGCAGCTTGAACAAAGGGACACTCGTATAAAAATTATCAACATACAAGTGGTACCCTTTGTTCATCAGGGGAAAAAGTAGGTCCCACACAATCTTGCCGCTGGTTCCCATGTGTTCTGGGCAACCTGGAGGGTCAAGGCTACTATCCTTTCCCTCGTACACCCGGAAGGCCTGAGTATACCCACTCTCGCTGTCACAGAGCTTATACACCTTCACTCCATACCTGGAGCGTTTGGAAGGAATATACTGCTTGAATCCCAGCCTTCCCTTGTATTTCATTAGGGATTCATCAACGCAGATATTCCTTCCAGGTGTATAAGCCTCTGCAAACCTGGCGGCAAAGTGGGTAATCAGGGGGCGGATTTTATACAGCCTGTCAAACTGGGGATGCTCTCTAGGAGGGTACAGGCTGTTGTCACTGAAGTGCATGAAACGCAAAATGTTTTCATACCTTCTACGTGACATTGATTGGGGGTAAATGGGGTAGAGCAGATGGGGCTACTGCTCCAGTAGGAGCGAATTGAGGGCTTCTTTATGATGCCCATCAGCATAGTAAGTGCCCAGAATTTCAGAAATTCGGGCACATCTAGCGGGGTCCATTGCTGCCTTGCCAAGTAGGAGTCTGGCTTCGCAGCACAATGCTGATGGGCATACAAATTTGATTGGGCAACAATGTGGCCCAACAAATCATCCCCATAACACCTGCAAAAACTGTGTGGCGGTAAATCCTGCAACATCAATATTGATGCCTGGATTTGCCATGAAAGGAGGGATATCTGGCCTCTGGCGATGAGGCACTACCCACTCCTCAGCTGGAGCTGTGCGTCTCCTGCTGGCAGGTGGTGGCCCAGGATCTGCATCAGAAACATCACTAGATACATCAGCCAGCGTAGATAATGTATCTAGCAATGTCTCTGAGCAGTTAGCAGGGTCAAAATCAGGGTCTGAGTCTGACGCAGATGCCTCAGATTCTGACGCCAGGATGGCATATGCCTCCTCGGCGCTGTACACCCTCTCAGACATTATATATAATAGATTATAAAATTTTATAATTATTATATATATAAGCGGATTGTTGGTTCTTAGAAGAACCGTTGGGTTTCACAAGAAAATACAAATAAACACCTAAATCTCTCTAAATCCCTCTAGATCTGCCTCAATTCTTCTAAATCTCCCTAAAATCTCTCTAAATCTGCCTCAATTTTTCTAATCTCACTAAATCTACCTAAAATCTCTAACCTGTCAAATCTGATCTCTCTCTCTCGCTCACCAAAACACAAGTGAGGAGAGGGAGGGAGAATCACAGAGGTCAGAGCCAATATTTACAAAATATTGACCTGACCTGACAAATTAGAAATTTTATTTAGAATTTTTCTTACTTCTGATTGGATGTTGCTAGCCTGCCTCTCTGATGAGGCAGGCTAGGAACATCCCACACAGCCCCAAGATGACCCTGCCCTTAGAAGGGCAGCGCCATCTTGGCTGTCACTTCTATTTTATTTTATTCATTTCTTTTTTTTTTTTTACTTTTTTCTTCTTTTTTTACACTTTTTTTAGTCTGCTGGGTGCCTTGATCCCTCAAGGCACCCAGCAGAGCACCTGATCACTTATGTGATCTTTTTTGTACTGAGTGCCACGATACCTCGTGGCACTCAGTACTTCCTGCCGCTACCGGAAGTGATCGCTCGGGGGAGCGATCACAGACGGACCGGCGGCAGGTAACCCTATTGCAAGGATGCCTCGATGTCGAGGGATCCCTGCAATATACTCAGAGCAGCTGGAAGCGATACCGATCGCTTCCAGCGCTCTGTAGAAGTGCGGGGCACCTGTCCGGCGAAACCGGATGTTGATCGCTCCCAGGGAGCGATCACAAGGGGCCCCGGCACTCCTGTCTGCCATTGCACGGATGCCTGGACTCCCAGGCAGCGTGCAATGGCCCTGGAGCTGCTGGAAGCGATCCGATCGCTTCCAGCGCTCTCTAGAAGTGCCGGGCACCTCTCCGGTGAAACCGGATGTTGATCGCTCCCGGGGAGCGATCACAAGGTGCCCCGGCACTTCTAACCACCATTGTATGGATGCCTGGACTCCCAGGCAGCCTGCAATGGCGTTTGAGCTGCTGGAAGCGATCCGATCGCTTCCAGCGCTCAAAAGACCGCAGGACGTACAAGGTACATGGTACGTCTGCGGTCACTAAGGGGTTAAAGTCATGTTACATTTGACAAAGTGAACCTGGTCACATTATGTTTTCATGAAAGTGTTGTTTAATCAATGACTTATACTTTTGAATATTATCTCCCTGTTTAAAAAAGGCAGAGCACATTTACTAAACATTTAAACTAATTAGCAATTTTCCCCTTACCTGTGCAGGTCGTATATGAGACAGATACACTTTCAGTGACAGTATCAGCCGCTCGTGTAAACACAGTGAATGTATATGTTTCTCCAGACGTCAGATTAGTTACAACACATTGATTTGTTGCAGTTGTTTGGTTTTTCAGTGTTACAGATGAGGAGTTTGATGTTTGCACTCTGTAGGTATAATAACTCTTATACTCATCAGGATGATCCCAAATCAAGGAAACAGAATCTGACGTCACGATACTGGATCTGAGCTGCTTCACCGGCAGAGGTTCTACAGGGAAAAAATAAAACATATGAATATTGAAATAGATGTAAGTAAACTGGTACAGGCTTTAAAAGTGATACTGACTCCATAGTCACACGTTTGGCAATGAGTTTCTGCACTGGACAGGGCGGAAGGTCCTAGTGGCGCAGGTTGTTCTAATTTTCAATTATAAACTTTGATTGTTGCCAAATTAAACGTTATTGTAACAAGCCACAGTGAGTGATCCTACCTTAAGGTTTCTCAGATAGAAACATAGAAAATGTCGGCAGATAAGAACCTTTCGGCCCATCTAGTCTGCCCAATTACAAGGATACTTTACCTGGATTTATCTTTTGTTTAGGATAGCCTTATGCCTATCCCATGCCTGCTTAAATTCAATCACTGTTTTGGCATCTACCACTTCAACTGGAAGACTGTTCCATGTATCCACCACCCTCTCAGTAAAATAATGCTTCCTGACGTTACTTTTAAACCTTTGCCTTTCTAATCTAAGACTATGTCCTCTTGTTTTGCTACTTTGTTTCCTTTTAAATATACTCCCTTCCTCTAACTTGAGGATTCCCTTTACGTATTTAAATGTTTCTATCATATCTCCTCTGTCTCGTCTTTTTTCCAAGCTATACATGTTAAGATCATTAAGCCTTTCCTGGTAACTTTTCTGCTTCAAGCCGTACACCATTTTAGTAGCCCTTCTCTGAACTCTCTCTAAGAAGTCTATATCCTTCTGGAGATACAGTCTCCAGTACTGCACACAGTACTCCAAGTGAGGTCTCACCAGTGCTCTGTACAGTGGCATGAGCACTTCCCTTTTCCTACTGCTAATAAATCTCCCTACACAACTAAGCATTCTGCTAGCATTTCCTGCTGCTCTATTACATTGACTACTTACCCTTAGATCCTCTGAAATAATGACCCCTAAATCCCTTTCCTCAGATGTTGAGGTTAGGACTGTATCAAATATTCTATATTCAACCCTTGGGTTTTTACATCCCAGGTGCATTAGCTTGCACTTATCCACATTAAAACTCAATTGCCACAGCTCCAACCATTTTTTTTGTTTACCTAAATCATTTGTCATTTGGCTGATCCCTCCAGGAACGTCAACCCTGTTGCAAATCTTTGTGTCATCAGCAAAAAGACATACTTTTCCATTCATACCTTCTGCAATATCACTAATAAAAATATTAAAGAGAATGGGTCCAAGTACTGACCCCTGAGGTACCCTACTGGTAACAAGACCTTGCACCAAATAAACTCCATTTACCACAACCCTCTGTTGCCTGTCACTCAGCCACTGCCTAATCCATTCAACAATATTGGAATCCGAGCTCAAAGATTGCAATTTATTGATAAGCCTTCTATGCGGAACAGTATCAAAAGCCTTACTGAAATCTAAATAAGCAATGTCTACTGCACCACCTGGGTCTATTATTTTTGTTACCCAATCAAAAAAATCAATAAGATTCGTTTGGCATGATCTCCCTGAGGTAAACCCATGTTGTTTCTGATCCTGTAATCTATGTGTTTTTAGATGTTCAACAATCCTTTCCTTTAACATGGTTTCCATTAATTTCCCCACTACTGACGTAAGACTAACTGTCCTATAGTTCCCCAATTCCTCCCTACTACCCTTCTTGTAAATGGGCACAACATTTGCTAATTTCCAGTCTTCTGGGATGACTCCCGTTAACAAGGATTGGTTAAATAAATCTGTTAACGGTTTTGCTATTACACTACTGAGCTCTTTTAATAATTTAGGGTGGATCCCATCAGGCCCCATTGACTTATTTGTCTTTACTTTAGACAGCTGCTGTAGAACCTCCTCCTCTGAAAACTCATATGTAAATGTCTCTTTAGTGTTTCCTTCTAACTGAGGTCCCTTTCCTTCCTTTTCTTCTGTAAAGACTGAACAAAAATATTCATTGAGGCAGTCAGCGAGACTTTTATCTTCTTCTACATACCTTCCTTTCTTTATTTTTAATCTAACTAATACTTGTTTTACTTTTCTTTTCTTGTTTATGTATCTAAAAAATGTTTTGTCCCCCTTTTTTACTGGCTGAGCTATTTTCTCTTCTGCGTGTGCTTTGGAAGCTCTTATAAATTGCTTTGCCTCTTTCTGTCTAATCTTATAGGTTTGCCTATCTTCTTCACTCTGAGTTTTTTTATAATTATTGAATGCTATCTTTTTGTTCTTCACTATTTTGGCCACTTCTGCAGAGTACCACAGTGGTTTCTTCCCTTTTTTGTTTTTGCTAACAAGCCGAATGCAATTGCCTGTGGTCTTCAATAATGCCTCCTTTAAATAATCCCATTTCTCCTGGACTCCCTTTAAACTCCTCCAGTCTGATAATGACTCATTCACACAAAATCTCAATTTAGAAAAATTTGTTTTTTTAAAGTCTAAAACTTTTGTTTTTGTGTGGTGCGGCTCCATCCCTGTTCTTATATTAAACCACACTGACTGGTGATCACTAGATCCCAAATTTTCACCTCAACAACGTCTGATACCAAACCTCCATTTGTGAGTATTAAATCCAATATGGCCTCTTTACGGGTCAGCTCCTCAACTACTTGTGTTAGAGATAATCCCAGTAGGGAGTTTAGAATATTTGTACTCCTGGTGCACCCAGCTATTTTGATTTTCCAGTTCACATCAGGAAGATTAAAGTGCCCCATGATAATAACTTCCCCCTTCATTGCCATTTTGGCTATTTCCTCAAGCAGCAGATTATCTAGCTCTTCTACTTGTCCAGGGGGTCTATAGATCACACCTACACGAGCTACTGTGTGATTGCCAAATGTTAGCGTAACCCAAACTGACTCTATGTTCACCTCGCTCACTTTTATTTGGTTCGTTTTTATGTTGTTTTTCACATACAGGGCCACTCCTCCTCCTTTCCTACCTTCTCTGTCTTTTCTATATAAAGAGTACCCTGGTATTGTTATGTCCCAGTTATTTTTCTCACTGAACCATGTCTCAGTAACCGCTACTAAATCTACTTTTTCAGCTGCCATCATTGCCTCCAGTTCATTGATTTTATTGACTAAACTGCGAGCATTTACAGACACGACTCTGAGCTTGTCATTTTTTACCCCGCATGTTGCTTGCACCCTCAGATTTAGTTTTGGGGACAATCGGGCAGATTGTTTTTTACCCTTTTGTCCCCCCCTCCTTTATACAGATTGGTACTGCTTTCAACAACAGACCTGTATTCGATACAGTTACACACACGGTATACACAATCTAAATAAAGGTGCGACCTTCTGCATAGCATAAATAAAGTGCATATAACAAATGCATACAATGAGACGTGCTTCAAGATCCTTCAAGCCACATGCATACAGTCCGTCTTAAATTACATGTAGTTGCCAGTGATGAACAAAGGCCTACTTTCAAACGCATATGAAAAATGCATACAGTATTTACAGTTTCTGCACTGGCACTGCTTCTACCGTTACATGGAAAAATTTAATACATAATAAGATATATCACATGTATGGCCTTTAATGGACCTTCATTAGGGGTGCTAATATTTTAAATAATTTTGAGTGCTTTGTCTTGAAATGTAATCATGTAACAGCCTCTTGTTTTCCAGCACATCTAGTAAGAGTAATTTTAACCCTTAATTAAACTACAAGCCCCTTGAACTCAGGGACTGCAAAATGGAACACTCACGCTTTTTCCGCCATGTCTCATGACTGATAGGTACCACTGCCTTCACACAAGTCTCTAAGGAAAATATCCCTTTGACCTTCAACCTGGGTCGCTCGTGCATGTAAGGTGGTGATAGTATTAGGTGAATCACGGGAAAGAAACGAGCCCCCACTAATTAAAATAGAATCCTGTCTCAAATATGGCTGTGATTCTGCTGTTTCATGACCGCTGCAAGTTGTCTGCATTGTTTTTACGCAGAAGCTCATCCAGGACAGTGTCATGTCTGATTCTTACTGTCTACTGCAGTGTTTCCCAAACCTGTCCTCAGGACCCTCCACCTCACCAGGTTGTCCAGATATATGAAGCACAGCACAGGTGATATAATTTGCTGCTCAGTGATTGCAGGATTCAGTCTGCATTTCCCCAAGGTGAGCTGCAAAACTTGGCCTGGTTAAGGGTCCCGAGGACAGGTTTGGGACACACTGGTCTACTGGGACTTCCATACCAGCAGCTGGTGGCAGACAAGCCTCTCACTCACTGATGACAAATGTTATCTCACCTAAAATGGGTTCCAACAGAACATACAGAAAGCAAGTAAACCTACTTGTGTAGACGGATCGGGTCACAGGGGAACTTTGATACTGCCGGACGCCAACTGTTACTACAGTAATTGTGTAATTAGTCCCAGATGTGAGGTTCTGAAGAGTGACATTTAATGTGTTACTGGAGACAGTCCAAGAGACGGAAGAATTCCTATAAGTTATATTAAATGTCTTTGTCACATTGGCCATATTTACTGGCTCTGTCCAGGACAGGAAAATGCTGTTTGATTGGATTCCGATGATGTTTAAGGAGCCAGTTGGGGTAGGGTCTACAGAATAAGACAAGAAAAAAACCCGAATGTGCATTCAATATCAGGAAATGGTTGGATTAACAGGTGAAACAAACTAAAGGTTTAGTCCAGTAGACTCTAATCAGCTGAGCACAGCAAGTATTGTTTTTGGAATTAAAAAATGCCTCTAACCCATTGCTCTCCCCATACTCACATGTGGCCGCCGTCACTGGACTCGCTGTCTGGTTACAGTTACCAGTCACTGTCTGTATCACGATGGAGTATTGTCTGCCGGGCAGTAAGTTTGTGAAATTCACTTGTGTAGAATTAGTTGTGATTGTGTTATTGACGTCTCCAGTCAGAGTGACGGTGTAATTATCCACTTTCCCCTCTAGAGATTCCCAGTTTACATTTAAGGAACTAGTAGAAGTACTGTTCAGCACAAACATCTTGTCCAGACTTGGTACTGAAATAAAACAGATTCATGATACATTAGTTACACACCAAGACATAACGACTCGCAAAGCTGGAGATGTTTGGTATGGAAGCAATATGTTAAAGGAAGGAAAACAATCTGATTTCAAAATTAGTTTACAATAACATAAATGCGTTTAGAAAATGTCCAGATCTAGTTAACCTAATCTCATCCACCCAAAGGTACTGTTGAAGGTCAAGTTAATTCAATCATGGCAGTATAGGGGCTAAGTTACTACACAATTATATTAGGACCAATCAAGATGGGGAAAATCATGGTTCAAGGAAAAAGAACCTTCCAAGCATATTCTCATTCCAGAATTATCCCAAGCCTTTTCCCTCCAAATTCTGTCTATGCTCACCTATGCAGGTCGTATATGATTCAGATACACTTTCTGTGACATTATCAGCCGCTCGTGTAAACACAGTGAATGTATATGTTTCTCCGGCCGTCAGATTAGTTACAACAGATTGATTTGTTGCAGTTGTTTGGTTTTTCAGTGTTACAGATGAGGAGTTTGCTGTTTGCACTCTGTAGCTATAATCACTCTTATACTCATCAGGATGATCCCAAATCAAGGAAACAGAATCTGACATCACGTTACTGGATCTGAGCTGCTTCACTGGCAGCGGTTCTAGATTCAGGAAATAAAATATATTAGGTTTCAGTCAACACATGAAAATTATATCTCTGGGGTTTACTGATACTTTAAGGAAATTAGTTATTGAAATCAAAATGAATATGCAACTTTGGAAATACAACCCCAAATCTAATCATTTCCCCTCATAAATTAAATTTGGAATTCCTTCCAGATGAAGAATGAAACTAAAGTTTATGTTTAATATATCAGTACAAATAAATAGAAAATATTTTTGTTCATTCAAACACATTCAGTAAAATTCAGACTGCTTATTTATTACCCAAACCTCTGAGAAGAACCAGCTGTAAATATATGAATTACAATAATAAAATAGATTATTACAGAACTTGCAGAAATCGTATAAACCTACTTGTGTATACAGATTGGGTCACAGGGGAACTCTGATACTGCCGGACGCCAACTGTTACTACAGTAATTGTGTAATTAGTCCCAGATGTGAGGTTCTGAAGAGTGACATTTAATGTGTTACTGGAGACAGTCCAAGAGCCGGAAGAATTCCTATAAGTTATATTAAATGTCTTTGTCACATCGGCCATATTTACTGGCTCTGTCCAGGACAGGGAAATGCTGTTTGTTCCGATGTTTGTAAATATTAAGGATTGTGGAGGAGTCGGATCTGTTAAAATTAAATGGAACATTCAGTAAGAGAAACTTCTAATTTCAATATATAAGATCTAATCAAGAATATATAATTACGGTATATGAAAAAAATTATTATCGGTGCTTGAGTTAACACACATAATGAATTAGTGCTGACACCTTCCTCCCCCATACTCACATGTCGCCTCTGTCACCGAACTTGCTGTCTGGTTACAGTTTCCACTCACTGTCTGTATCACGATGGAGTATTGTCTGCCGGGCAGTAAGTTTGTGAAATTCACTTGTGTAGAATTAGTTGTGATTGTGTTATTGACGTCTCCAGTCACAGTGACGGTGTAATTATCCACTTTCCCTGCTGGTTTTATCCAGGTCACAACAAGGAAACTAGTAGAACCATAATTATACACTGAGATATTCTGAGATCCAATTAATCCTGGTACTAAGAGAAAGCAAATAAAAGTCAAAGTTTTATTTAGATACATACATATTTAATAATCCATGCATTTGCAACGGCTTCCTGCTAAAACATAGCAACAGTATTCAATCTTTGTTTCTGTGGAGTTGACGTTCTTTTTAGAACATGTTCCACTTATGTTTCTATGCTATTGTAAGGAGAAGTAAATAGACTAAAGCAGAGCTTTGAACATTCACCTCTGAGTCTTTATTAAAAGTTTAATTTTCTGATATTTGATTAGGAAACTTTTAAAACTATCCATTTCATGAAATTCCAACTTCTTTCTCTAAATGACACAAACAATACCGTAGATTTAGATGCCTTTTTCACCAATAACCATTAAACTAATTTACTAAACATAGGGCCACATCACAATCTCCACGCTAAAACGGGGGCGGTAGGGAGAAAAACTGCGCCTGCAGTTTTTTCCCTACCGCCCCCAATTTAGTGTGGAATTACAATGCAGACTCTTAAAAAGCTGCCTGCATTGATACATCGCTACGGACCGGGATGCTCGCGGCAGCCCTGAGCACAGCCGCGAGCACCCTCTTGATGGAGTCCATAGGATTCCATTGAGTTCCCCCCTGCCGGTCACATGACCAGCCAGATCTCGCCACGCGAGATCTGGTCAGCGTAGTTAAACGCAGGGAGAGACTGGGGGGGACTTTTTCCCCCAGTCTTTCCCTGCTCCCGCCAGACGGTGGAGTTGGTTGGAGCCGCGGTCCTCGCCGTGGGATAGAAGGTGAGTATCTGATTTTTTTTTTTTTTTTTTAGGCTGGTGTTCTTCTGCAGAATCCGTTAACACCAAGTTCTGGCTGTGGTTAACTTTCCGCTAACCAGAGACGGACGATAATCAGTGTTAGGACTTTGTAATCCAGCACTGATTAAAACTTTGCGCTCCCCATGTTAAGTATAGGGGGCACAAAGTACAGTAACCTCGCGCTGAAAAGCACAAGGTACCAAACGCAAACGGGTTACTTAACCCGTTTGCATTTGGATTGTAATATATGGTAGACACCGCGGCTAACATTAATGCTCACGCAGGTGAGCGCTAACGTTAGCAACAAGATTGTAATGTGGCCCATAATCAAATTATTATAAAATTTGTTTTGAATCTTTAAATAATTAATTTGGGGTATACGCGATGGCGAAAAAATGCCATAACACACACGGTTTGTTCTTGTGATAATGTGCTCTCACACATTCCAGGACTCAGTCTCAATATACACATTTTGTCAATGCATTAAATCACAAATATGTACACACAGACTTTTCAGTGCCTTTATTCTTTTACACGGATGTCTTGATGGCTGTAATCTCCTGCATCTCTGGTTTCTCAATTACTTTAGGCTCGGTACACAGACAGTACAATTCATTATTCTACAAAATTTATTAAAATTATATGACGACTGCAAATATTTTAACAAAGTTGTGAAATTGGAAAAAATCTAAATATGCTACTTTTCATCTCTATAATTTGAGTGATTGTTTGATGATTCATTTGTATTTGTCATGCCCCCCATCTTCATCCATCCTCTGACGCTCCTGGTAGCATACTTCCTATGCTGTCCCTGTTCCTGCACCCTGCATTTTATGTTTTACATCTGCAAGCAGTGGAAGAGTTAATATCCAACACAATACTAGTTAACACAAAAACACACGTCACACTCTTAATTAAATAAAGGACTGTGCCCCAAACTGAACTGTGCTGTTCATTATAGCTCATTCCTGACAGAGTGAAGTTATACACTCTGTTGTTCTGAGAATCCTGATATTCCTGAGAAACCCCATCTGCCTACCTGTTCCTGACAATCACCGGATTCCAACCATATCACCAGATTCCAACAACCTCCTCTCCCTCTGCAATAATCAACACCGGTCAGTTTCCATTCACCCTTCATACTCCACCCTTCTGTCTGTGCAGATCACTGCACCCTGGGCTCACCACATCCCAATACCCCGTGCCACCCCGGTACCATCCCCACGACCCTGAGAGTAATTGACAGCATATTTCAGCCTTAGCAGGCTAATCTGTTTCACTGCTCTACTCACACAGTGTCTCACACCATCAATACCCTCATACAAAGATCCACCTATAACCTCATTATCCCGAGGTCACCCATTTACACTGGACAAAAGGACATTCAGCCTAAAGCATAAGAAGGGTTATTTTACAGTGAGCACAATAAAGCTGTGGAATTCTCTGCCTGTTGAGGTGGTTGGGTCAGAGACTGTACAGACTTTTAAAAAACGACTGGATGACTTCCTGCAGACACAGAATATTAAGGGTCATACTATTTAATATGTGGCTAAAAGGAGAAATCTGACGCCACCTGGGGGCAAGAAGAGATTTTTTCCCAGTATGTTGCATATTGGCGATCGCTTCAGACTGGGGTTTTTTGCTTCTTTTGGATCAACAGGAGTAGGTGATATGTGAGAGGCTGAACCGATGGAAGCATGTCTTTTTTCAGCCTATGTAACCCTCATATTACAAGCGTCAGCTGAGGTTGTAACCCCTTAAAAACAATGCTTCCTTCCTGTGGATTTCCGAGAATAATGGAGCATATTGTATGGCAATGACTTCACCATATATGTTTCCATAACGCTTTTGATCGATTATCTGTTTTTGACAGATTGAAAAACCCTGACCATTGATTCATAGTGTTACCATATCAGGCATTGGAACTGAAAGTAAATATTCAATATATTGCATTTCTCAAATATTCAATATAGATCTATGTCTATAGAAAAACCACACCCACATCTACAGATATCCAAAGAGATAACAAATAACAACAATAACAGTAAGAAGAGCAAAGTGATATGCTGTATGAAAATTACAATACAACACAGCCCATAAGGGAATACAAGGAGTGCCGCAGACTAACCTATGCAGGTCGTATGTGAGACAGATTCACTCTCTGTGACATTATCAGCCGCTCGTGTAAACACAGTGAATGTATATGTTTCTCCAGCCATCAGATCAGTTACAACAGATTGATTTGTTGCAGTTGTTTGGATTTTCAGTGTTACAGATGAGGAGTTTGCTGTTTGCACTCTGTAGCTATAATCACTCTTATACTCATCAGGATGATCCCAAATCAAGGAAACAGAATCTGACGTCACGTTACTGGATCGGAGCTGCTTCACTGGCAGAGGTTCTGGAATGAGAATGCAGAACACAATCAATTCTATAATTACATTGTCATTGCAACTATTTCTCATTGGCTTACTGTCAGAGTAAGCTCTGATTCGCAGACACAAATAATAAGCAGGTCTGTACAAATCACATATATTTTCTAAAATCCACAAAGACTGTTACTGCAAACATAATTACACTCACAAAACGGCAGGGCCACGTACTCGTGCTGCTGACTGTTCTCAGGAGCCACATAAGCCTTGTTTTGCTTATCCCAATAACTTTGCACACAAAGCACCACATGTATATTCAACTTCATTCCCATACAGACTGCAAACGATTAACCACTGAAAACAGAAGCACACATACTATGTATACAAAACACATAAACGCACCAAACATCTCAGCATTCACTTAAACACACTGCAAAAGCACACCATTGCATTATCATACAAATAAATGTTACAATATTATATCTGCCAGCAATCCATACATAGTAATGCAACCTTTATGTTCCTGGTGTCCGCACAAAGCTGTTACAAAACTATAATAAAATGAGCATGGCAATATATGCATTTCCCCTGAACATCAAATAACACATTGACCTGTCTGTGCTTTACTGACCTTGATTGTGACAGTGCTATAAGTAAATCAAGTAAAATAAATGCATATAATAATCTGAACACCTGAAATAAAATGTGTATTTATTTACCTTTCATAAAGAAACAGATTTTGAAGAACATACAGAAATCATGTAAACCTACTTGTGTAGATGGATCGGGTCACAGGGGAACTCTGATACTGCCGGACGCCAACTGTTACTACAGTAATTGTGTAATTAGTCCCAGATGTGAGGTTCTGAAGAGTGACATTTAATGTGTTACTGGAGACAGTCCAAGAGCCGGAAGAATTCCTATAAGTTATATTAAATGTCTTTGTCACATTGGCCATATTTACTGGCTCTGTCCAGGACAGGAAAATGCTGCTTGTTGTGATGTTGGTAAATATTAAGGATTGTGGAGGAGTCGGATCTGATAGAAAGAAAAGCAACATATTTTACCAGAATTCTTTCATTTATTTACTGATTTAAAAATCTAATTAAATCAGAAGATGAATTATTAAAAAAAAAACAATATTAGCATTTGATTTGCTATACATGATCAAACAGCACTAACTCATTGCTCCCCCCACACTCACATGTTGTCTCTGTCTCTGGACTCGCTGTCTGGTTACAGTTACCACTCACTGTCTGTATCACGATGGAGTATTGTCTGCCGGGGAGTAAGTTTGTGAAATTCACTTGTGTAGAATTAGTTGTGATTGTGTTATTGACGTCTCCAGTCAGAGTGATGGTGTAATTATCCACTTTCCCTGCTGGATTTATCCAGGTCACAACAAGGAAACTAGTAGAACCAGAATTATTCACTGAGATATTCTGAGTCAGAGCCGGGACTGAAACAAAATACAAACAGAAGCTAACATTGATACATCACTTGTATTAAAAAAAATAAATAAAAATCACCCCAAAGACAATTACTTTTAAAAAATGATTCATACAACACCATAATACATGTATCAAGTGTAATAACATGAACATTCTAAAGGCTTTATTAGAGTGCCGGTGTTTACATTGTTGCAATCGGGACAAAAGTAGAGGTTTCGAACAAAGAAACCCAAACAATGGCAGGAGGAGCTTCATCAATGAAGCTTTTTTTGTATAAAGTATGCTTCTATTAAAGTCAAATGTGTCAAGGAACAGCGCATTCAGAGAAAAACCCAGGTCCATAGCATGCATAGTATGAACTCAAATCATGTAGAACTCAGACAATAGTCAAGTGGTTATAAATGCATTGCCGCTGAATTTACAGTTACATATTTGGAGTAAATCAGACAGTAAATCAGACAGTATGGTATACAAAATTGTTAAGTAAGACTAGAACTATCATTGTAAACTGGTGTAAACCGGACTGAGGGAAGGAAAGAAAATAATAAAATAGTGGGGGGGGGGCAAAATGGCAGACATGGTCATGGTCATTGTCAAGCCTTCTAAGTGAAGCCTTCAAAGTGAACTCTTAGAGGAGATCTTCTGGTGAGTGATTTTGATTTTTGTTTCAAACAGATCTTTTCTATTCATCTTAAGGTTTTAAGTTAGGTCTGGTGAGTAAATTAGGTTAGGCTGGTGACTCATTTTTATACTGATTAGCATACAATTGGAATCAATTGGGTGGTATTTGCAAAGCGTTTAGATTAGCTTGTCCACTCCTGCTGTGGGGAGGGTGACTATATAAAGGTTGGTGATATTAGCTTGCTAATTGAGCTTGTCAAGCCTTCTAAGTGAAGCCTTCAAAGTGAACTCTTAGAGGAGATCTTCTGGTGAGTGATTTTGATTTTTGTTTCAAACAGATCTTTTCTATTCATTTTAAGGTTTTAAGTTAGGTCTGGTGAGTAAATTAGGTTATCCTGGTGACTCATTTTCATACTGATTAGCATACAATTGGAATCAATTGGGTGGTATTTGCAAAGAGGTTTAGCTTGTCCACTCCTTGCTGGGGGAGGTGACTATATAAAGGTTGGTGATATTAGCTTGCTAATTAAGCTTGTCAAGCCTTCAAAGTGAACTCTTAGAGATCTTCTGGAGATACTCTGGAGGTAGTCTGAGGTTTGACAGGAGGTAGAAAACCTACAAAAAGGTAAGATTTGCTGGTTTTAAATCCATTCTTTTATAATGGCAGGCTTGGTCCAGTGTAAGAGCTGTCATGCATTTGTTTTTAGATCCAATTTTTGGAGGCTTGGAGTGTGCCTGATATGTAGGCAGTTCTCTTTATTGCAGCAGGAAATTGCCTGTTTGAAGTCTGAGATTTGTAAATTATCTATTTGAAAAACTCAGGCTATGACTGTTACAAAGCCACTGCCACAGAGGCCTCCTAGGAGCGGCAGATGGACTACTGTAGGATCTAGAAGACTTAGCGTTGTGGATAGAAAGCATGTCCCACAATCTGTGGCTCTTCTTAATTCTTTTGAGGCACTTTCAGAGTGTAGTGGTAAGACGGATGCAGGCTCAGACACCATAGTTGAGGAACCACCATCCACTATGCCTAAGGTATGCAGCACTGCAACCAAGGACAAAAATGAAAAGGTGGGACTTGATAGAAGGCAATTGTTGCTGGGTGATTCTATCATAAGAGGTGTTGAGCTGGAGAGTAGTGGTTTGGTGAGATGTCTTCCTGGGGCTACTGCTCGTAGAGACAGGAGACGTATTCTCAATATTGTCAAACAAGCAAAGCAGCAAGGGGAAGTGGATGTTCTAGTCCATCTAGGGACAAATGACTTGGCTAGCAATGAGGTTTCTGAGATTAAGGAAGATTTTTGTGTTCTTGGAGGTGAAATACAGCAGATTGCGTCCACTGTGTCATTCTCTGAAGTTTTGCCTGTGCATAACATTCAAGATAGGCAGATGCGCAATAGGGAATTCAATTTGTGGCTTCGGGAATGGTGTCGGGAGCAAGGATTTGGCTTTGTGTCCCATGATAGCTCTAATTGGAGCAGAAAGGAACTGTATAAAAAAGATGGTTTGCATCTTACTCATAGGGGAACATATGTTCTCAGTGAGAAGTTCAAAGGTTTCGCAAAGAAATATTTAAACTAGGAGGGGGGACAAAAGGGTAAAACAATCTGCCCGATTGTCCCCCAAAACTAAATCGGAGGGTGCAAGCAACATGCGGGGAAAAAAATGACAAGCTCAGAGTCGTGTCTATAAATGCTCGCAGTTTAGTCAATAAAATCAATGAACTGGAGGCAATGATGGCAGCTGAAAAAGTAGATTTAGTGGCGGTTACTGAGACATGGTTCAGTGAGAAAAATAACTGGGACATAACAATACCGGGGTACTCTTTATATAGAAAAGACAGAGAAGGTAGGAAAGGAGGAGGAGTGGCCCTGTATGTGAAAAACAACATAAAAACGAACCAAATAAAAGTGAGCGAGGTGAACATAGAGTCAGTTTGGGTTACGCTAACATTTGGCAATCATACAGTAGCTCGTGTAGGTGTGATCTATAGACCCCCTGGACAAGTAGAAGAGCTAGATAATCTGCTGGTTGAGGAAATAGCCAAAATGGCAATGAAGGGGGAAGTTATTATCATGGGGGACTTTAATCTTCCTGATGTGAACTGGAAAACCAAAACAGCTGGGTGCACCAGGAGTACAAATATTCTAAACTCCTTACTGGGATTATCTCTAACACAAGTAGTTGAGGAGCCGACCCGTAAAGAGGCCATATTGGATTTAATACTCACAAATGGAGGTTTGGTATCGGACGTTGTTGTAGGTGAAAATTTGGGATCTAGTGATCACCAGTCAGTATGGTTTAATATAAGAACAGGGATGGAGCCGCACCACAAAAACAAAAGTTTTAGACTTTAAAAAAACAGATTTTTCTAAAATGAGATTTTGTGTGAAGGAGTCATTATCAGACTGGAGGAGTTTAAAGGGAGTCCAGGAGAAATGGGATTATTTAAAGGAGGCATTATTGAAGGCCACAGGCAATTGCATTCGGCTTGTTAGCAAAAACAAAAAAGGGAAGAAACCACTGTGGTACTCTGCAGAAGTGGCCAAAATAGGGACGAATAAGAAGATAGCATTCAATAATTATAAAAAAGAATTATATGAAGAAGATAGGCAAACCTATAAGATTAGGCAGAAAGAGACAAAGCAATTTATAAGAGCTTCCAAAGCACACGCAGAAAAGAAAATAGCTCAGTCAGTAAAAAAGGGGGACAAAACATTTTTTAGATACATAAACGAGAAAAGAAAAGTAAAACAAGGATTAGTTAGATTAAAAACAAAGGAAGGAAGGTATGTAGAAGAGGATAAAAGTCTCGCTGACTGCCTCAATGAATATTTTTGTTCAGTCTTTGCAGAAGAAAAGGAAGGAAAGGGACCTCAGTTAGGAGAGAACACTAAAGAGACATTTACATATGAGTTTACAGAGGAGGTTCTAAAGCAGCTGTCTAAAGTAAAGACAAATAAGTCAATGGGGCCTGATGGGATCCACCTAAATTATTAAAAGAGCTCAGTGATGTAATAGCAAAACCGTTAACAGATTTATTTAACCAATCCTTGTTAACAGGAGTCGTCCCAGAAGACTGGAAATTAGCAAATGTTGTGCCCATTTACAAGAAGGGTAGTAGGGAGGAATCGGGGAACTATAGGCCAGTTAGTCTTACGTCAGTAGTGGGGAAATTAATGGAAACCATGTTAAAGGAAAGGATTGTTGAACATCTAAAAACACATAGATTACAGGATCAGAAACAACATGGGTTTACCTCAGGGAGATCATGCCAAACTAATCTTATTGATTTTTTTGATTGGGTAACAAAAATAATAGACACAGGTGGTGCAGTAGACATTGCTTATTTAGATTTCAGTAAGGCTTTTGATACTGTTCCGCATAGAAGGCTTATCAATAAATTGCAATCTTTGAGCTTGGATTCCAATATTGTTGAATGGATTAGGCAGTGGCTGAGTGACAGACAACAGAGGGTTGTGGTAAATGGAGTTTATTCGGCGCAAGGTCTTGTTACCAGTGGGGTACCTCAGGGGTCAGTACTTGGACCCATTCTCTTTAATATTTTTATTAGTGATATTGCAGAAGGTATTAATGGAAAAGTATGTCTTTTTGCTGATGACACAAAGATTTGCAACAGGGTTGACGTTCCTGGAGGGATCAGCCAAATGACAAATGATTTAGGTAAACTAAAAAAATGGTCGGAGTTGTGGCAATTGAGTTTTAATGTGGATAAGTGCAAGATAATGCACCTGGGACGTAAAAACCCAAGGGCTGAATATAGAATATTTGATACAGTCCTAACCTCAACATCTGAGGAAAGGGATTTAGGGGTCATTATTTCAGAGGATCTAAGGGTAAGTAGTCAATGTAATAGAGCAGCAGGAAATGCTGGCAGAATGCTTGGTTGTGTAGGGAGAGGTATTAGCAGTAGGAAAAGGGAAGTGCTCATGCCACTGTACAGAGCACTGGTGAGACCTCACTTGGAGTACTGTGTGCAGTACTGGAGACCGTATCTCCAGAAGGATATAGACATCTTAGAGAGAGTTCAGAGAAGGGCTACTAAAATGGTGTACGGCTTGAAGGAGAAAAGTTACCAAGAAAGGCTTAATGATCTTAACATGTACAGCTTGGAAAAAAGACGAGACAGAGGAGATATGATAGAAACATTTAAATACGTAAAGGGAATCCACAAGGTAGAGGAAAGGAGTATATTTAAAAGGAAACAAAATAGCAAAACAAGAGGACATAGTCTTAGATTAGAGGGGCAAAGGTTTAAAAGTAACATCAGGAAGCATTATTTTACTGAGAGGGTGGTGGATACATGGAACAGTCTTCCAGTAGAAGTGGTAGAGGCCAAAACAGTAATTGAATTTAAGCAAGCATGGGATAGGCATAAGGCTATCCTAAACAAAAGATAAATCCAGGTTAAGTTTCCATGTAATTGGGCAGACTAGATGGGCCAAAAGGTTCTTATCTGCCGACATTTTTCTATGTTTCTATGTTTCTATGGCACATACGATCTAAATACAGACAGAGCAAGAAATACAGATGAAATCAGGATACATAAATAGACCCCCCCCCATTATTATATCCAGAACGTAGTATGCAGGCTTTATGTTTTTGTGCCCGGACAGGAGCACAGACCACCAATACCTTGTACAATAATATTGATCATATTTGATTTCCAAGGTATAGTGGATCATGAAGCTTGTCCTGCTGTTGTTTGAATTACCCCTTTTTGAAATGTCTGTATTTGTCAAGGTTCTAACAATGGAAAACACTGGTGTTTAATCAGGAATCCTTTAAGTGTTGTTTATAATGGAGGGGTCTTCAAAAAATTCCATGGAAAATCCACATTGTCTTTTATTTCCGTCTTTCCACAAACTTTTTGAAGTTCCCTCACATGTGATTACTGTAATATTCTGAAAAAAGCCAAACATTTACATGTAAGTTATGTTACATGTATCCCAAATTCGTTGTTAAAATAAATGTTTATAAAAATAGCATTAAAATACGCAAGATATGAAAGAGGATGTGAAGAGTATTTCCTATTCTTTGCATATAGTTGTACAAACATTTTAAAGTGTGATCTGTTATTAACATATGGCTTTCATTAGTCACACTTTGTATGAGATGTATATGAGGGACAGTATCAGTGCAGTCGTGTTCAAATACTATTGGGTGATTTGAATGGTTAGCCCATACATCCTATAGTAGCTGGGGGCTGGGTCTTTCTGGGAGTCATTCTTCTATTCTATGATTAAGCAGGACACACCTCTCCCCATCTCCCTCTCTTTGTACCATCATCATCAAGCTGGACAGATGTATATATTTATAAGTGACTTTGCATCAGGAAATATACATCGTGTTTATAACTAAAAAGTCAGATTTGTGTAATTTAGTGACACAGTAGTATACATATATACTTTGTGTGTGGATAGCTGCAAACTATGTTGGATGATACACTAGTTCAGAGCAGACAAAGCCACGAACGGACCGAGAATGTTGTCCTACAGAATGAAACGTTTATAGGGATTATTCAGAGAGAGACGATCTGGCTTTGAAATTGCACCAAACAGTGAATTTCCCCATATGGTGCAATTTCGTGGTCATTCGGCTATTCAGAAAGCAGGCAGTTTGCCAAATTTTGGAGATTTTCCAGCAAATACGGTGCCTGTTCAACGACGGCGAAATCCCCCATAGAGAAGCAATGGTTAATCTATTCACAGAACACCGAACAGCAGAGAAATGTTAGTGAAATGACCTGATTTTGGGTGCTTTCATTCGGCAGGTTTAATCAGACGAATTCTATAGGTTTCAATATAAAAATATATTCCCAGATTTTATTAAATATGTATTGAACTGTTTATTCTTTTGATTTACATCAAAAGGTCACTTTAATTTTTTTTAGGATATTCTAGTATTTTAATGGGAATTTGTCGGCAATTTTTTTTTCAGATTTTTTTTAAATAATGGTTTTTATTTATTCCCTAACAGACCCTTTTATTATTATTCATAGGACTTTATATGTTAATTCCAGATATTTTTGTTCAGTAGGTTTTTCCAAACAGCGTTTAAAATTTTACACTTTCAATGAGTTTTTGTTTTTCTTACCTGCCCGGCGACTTGTCGGCTTTTTTATGTGGCTGGTCGGTGCTATGTTTGGCGGATCGTTGGCTGCACTTGGCGGGTTGGCCTTGGCGGCCGGCAAATTTGTGCCGGGTTGGCGGACGATTTGCTGCACTTCGGGGACCCTGTGGTAATTGCTGAATTCACAGCAGGTTCACCAAATCGGATTTGCCGAAATGCGGCGAATCAGAGAGTGCTGAAATGTTGGTGACGTTTTGGTGATCTCTAAATAACTCTGCAAGTGTTAATTAGAATGCATTATGAATATCATTATTTTTTAATCAATTCCCAGCCAAGAAGGTGAAGTTATATCACTTTCTAACCCTTTCACTACCAAGGTAATTTACAAAAAAAGTGGGTTTTTGGAAAATCATTTCGAATCAAACATGCGTTAAGAAATATTTGGGAATATTCCCAGTGTATTCCTTATTGTAATTACCTACTTGTCAGGGAGCTGTTGCCATCTACTGGCTAAACGGAGTTACTTCAGTTAGAATTGCAGCTTGTGGCTCCGTGCATCGACTGTGGAAAGCCCGATATAGCAGAACATTCCCTAGCTTATTTTAAACAGTTTTAGGACCATGGGCATTATGCCCAATGGGCTAAAAGTTTGGGTGCACCTTCTCGAGCCCAAAAGTAAATGAAATTCCTTTGCAAAAATAAAATTTTATTTGCTTTTATCCTGCTCAGACGCAGATCGAGATAACTAGATATCAGTCACCTGATGGTGCCTTTGAATACCCGAGTTATCTCGATCTCGAGAGTGAAAGGCTAAAAGTGAAATAGTAAATGAATGTCAAATATAAAATTATATCACAATGTTATAATAAGATATTGCCTTTCTATTTCTGTAAAAGTTGATTGAATTTAGTATTATTTTCCCCTCACCTGTGCAGGTTGCATATGATACAGATACACTCTCTGTGACAGTATCAGCCGCTCTTGTAAACACAGTGAATGTATATGTTTCTCCGGACGTCAGATCAGTTACAACAGATTGATTTGTTGCAGTTGTTTGGTTTTTCAGTGTTACAGATGAGGAGTTTGCTGTTTGCACTCTGTAGCTATAATCACTCTTATACTCATCAGGATGATCCCAAATCAAAGAAACAGAATCTGACGTCACGTTACTGGATCTGAGCTGCTTCACCGGCAGAGGTTCTGGAGCGAGAAAGAAAAATATATCTAATGCATGTAATTCTTTGTATTGCAGTTATATCTCTCTTGATTGCTGTGATATATTTAAACAGATTTTTAGGCTGAACTGCAAATGAATATAAATTGATATTAAACAGAATCTGAAATCACATTACTGGATCTGAGCTGTTTCACCGACAAAGGTTCTGTAGTTAAGATATAAAACACAATTTGTTCCATTTTGTAAAGTACGCAGTTGTGCAATTCATCTGAGATTTTGGCGCTTCATAAAAATACGAATCGCATATTGGCTACATCTTAAACTAAACAAATTGGTATATAATGAATTGATTCGGATCGATTAGGTATATAACAAATTAAATTTGTTAAAAAAATCTATTAAAAGGTACATAAAGATTTTTAAATAAATAAAAAAGGTTTTTGAAAGGAATATAAATAATAAACTAACTTTAAAAACTAAAATTAAAATTTAAAATATTACATTTATTACATTAAAACCTGTTCTATTCACCTGTTTAAGCCTGTCAAAATTAAACAGCAATACAGTTGTGTTCAAAATTATTCAACCCCCACTGAAATTGAGTGTTTTGGCCAGTTTGACATTGATTTTGATCATTCAGTTTTCTTGCTTACAATTAAATCAAAGAGGCACGTGTAGGTCAGACAAATATAACATAACATTTATAATGAAATAACCACAAATGTCTTTTCTGTGCTCACATCATTATCAGTTTTATTCAACCCCCAAGTGACATTCAATCTTAGTACTTAGTACAACATCCTTTTACAGTTATAACAGCTTTTAAACGTGAAGCATAGCTTGACACAAGTGTCTTGCAGCGATCTACAGGTATCTTCGCCCATTCATCATGGGCAAAAGCCTCCAGTTCAGTCACATTCTTAGGCTTGCGCACTGCAACTGCTTTCTTTAAGTCCCACCAGAGGTTCTCAATCGGATTTAAGTCAGGTGACTGCGATGGCAACTCCAAAATGTTCCAGCCTTTAATCTGCAACCATGCTCTAGTGGACTTGGAGGTATGCTTGGGATCATTGTCCTGTTGAAAGGTCCAATGTCTCCCAAGCCTCAGGTTTGTGGCGGACTGCATCACATTGTCATCCAATATCTCCTGGTACTGAAGAGAATTCATGGTACATTGCACACGCTGAAGCTTCCCTGTACCTGCAGAAGCAAAACAGCCCCAAAGCATGATTGACCTCCCGCCATGCTTCACAGTAGGCAAGGTGTTCTTTTCTTCATAGGCCTTGTTCTTCCTCCTCCAAACATAGCGTTGCTCCATGGGCCCAAACAGTTCTAATTTTGTTTCATCAGTCCACAGAACACTATCCCAAAACGTCTGTGGTTTGTCCACATGACTTTTGGCATACTGCAGTCGACTCTTCTTATTCTTTGGAGACAGCAAGGGGGTGCGCCTGGGAGTTCTGGCATGGAGGACTTCATTACGCAGTGTGCGCCGTATTGTCTGTGCTGAAACTTCAGTACCCACATCTGACAAATATTTTCTCAGTTCCTCAGCAGTCACACGGGACTTTTCTCCACTCTACGCTTCAGGTAGCGCACAGCAGTCGAAGTCAGCATCTTCTTTCTGCCATGACCAAGTAGCGTTTCAACAGTGCCCTTTGCCTTGAATTTGCGAATGATGCTTCCTATGGTCTCTCTTGGTATGTTTAACATCTTTGCAATCTTCTTATAGCCATTGCCCTTCCTGTGAAGAGTAATCACCTCTTCTCTTGTCTTCCTGGACCATTCTCTTGACTTCACCATGTTTGTAACCACACCAGTAAATGTCTAGAAGGAGCTGAGTATCACAGTCATTTTAAAGCTGCCTAATTGGTGCTTATTATGCTTTATTGCTGCTCCGTGACATCTACAGGTGGTTTCAATACCTGATTGAAAACACTTGAATGAACCTCTGTTCTTCAGAGTGGTAGTCTTTAAGGGGTTGAATAATTGTGTCAATGAAGAATTCACAAAAGAAACATTTACTACTGTATTACAAAACCAATTGATGTCATTTTAGTTGCATATGGTTCTTTAAAAAGTCCTTGTAGGATTTCATTCTGAATACAATTACAAATGTACACTAAATTCTCTAAAACCCTTTACAGCATTGGGGGTTGAATAATTTTGAACACAACTGTATGTTTTCATTTTGTGGATTTTTCTCATGACGCAACATTCATCAAAATCTTATGGCAAGTGTTACTCTACAGCTGTGGTATAGGGTAAAGCAGTAGTGAAGCAGTAGGATGGAGGAGGGAATATGTAGACAAGGCTGCATGGGATCTGTTGTGTTGTCTATGCTACTCAAGATAAGAGATAAAAGCTGAATGAGCTATGCTAGTGAGATAAAACACTGAGCACTACCCCCTGGGGATGTCCTTTGCATACACCCTATACAACTCAGGTCAAATGGTCGATTTTCTAGACTTCTGACCCCCAGAGTCCATCCTATGGCCAAAGTCACACAGTGAGGACTAAGCTACGTAAAGATACTGTGGGTGGCTGTTTACAACACAGAATATTACAAAATGGATGCACCCAGTGACACATATAGAGGAAAATCTTTTCTTAACTAAACAAACAAGAGAAAAACAAAGCACATGTAAGATATCAGCAACATTAAATAAACACAATAAGAGCATGTCATTTCTTGTTGGTAGTATCCCCTTTAAATTTCCATCAAGTGTTGTACGAGGTACACAATGCAGAGCATTTGATCTAATGTAAAATTACACAAAAGAACACACATAGAGCATGAAACCTACTTGTGTAGATGGATCGGGTCACAGGGGAACTCTGATACTGCCGGGCGCCAACTGTTACTACAGTAATTGTGTAATTAGTCCCAGATGTGAGGTTCTGAAGAGTGACATTTAATGTGTTACTGGAGACAGTGCAAGAGCCGGAAGAATTCCTATAAGTTATATTAAATGTCTTTGTCACATCGGCCATATTTACTGGCTCTGTCCAGGACAGGGAAATGCTGTTTGTTCCGAGGTTGGTAAATGTTAAGGATTGTGGAGGAGTCGGATCTGTTATAAAGAAAAGTAACATTTTGTAGCAAAACTCTTTCTTTTGTTTATGGAATAAAATTCGAACTAAATAAGAAGATGAATTATTAAAAAACAATATCATCACTTTATTTGCTATAAGCATGATCAAACAGTGCTGACCCTTTGTTTCCCCCATACTCACATGTTGCCTCTGTCACTGGACTTGATGTCTGTGTGCTGCAACCAATCACTGTTTGTATCACGATGGAGTATTGTCTGCCGGGCAGTAAGTTTGTGAAATTCACTTGTGTAGAATTAGTTGTGATTGTGTTATTGACGTCTCCAGTCAGAGTGACGGTGTAATTATCCACTTTCCCTGCTGGATTTATCCAGGTCACAGCGAGGAAACTAGTAGAACCAGAATTATTCACCGAGATATTCTGAGCCAGACCTGGAACTGAAACAAAATACAAACAGAACCTAACATAGATACATCACTTGTATTAAAAAAAAAAAAAAAAAATCAACTTTCCCTGCTGGTTTTATCCAGGTCACAACAAGTTAACTCGTAGAATAGTTATTAATCACTGTGATATTCTGAGATCCAACTAGTCCAACTACTAATGAAACCAGAATAAAAGTTAAATAAAAGGGGAATAATTATTTAATGTATTTGGAGTTTGCAGGAAACAAAATTCCCAAGATATTTTTCTACATTCACCATTTTCCCTTAAAATAGTCTATTAATTGTTCTCTTTATCTGCATTCTTTGAAATAAACCAGAAGAATATCCCCCAATAGGAATAAGGGGTGAATATGTATTATTTTTCTTTATTTATATAGCCCCAACATATTCCGCAGCACTGAACATCAGGTACATTATAGGCAGTGTTACAACACATTGAGTGTTGCAATGAATTGAGACTGAACAACATTTGACAAACCAAAACAGGAGAAAATGAGGTTCCTATTCCCGTGGGAAGTCACAATCTAGGAGGGGTGGAGGGTTAGAAACAGGAGGAGAGAGGACTGTAAGGTGGGGGTGATGGACTGGTTGGGGCTGTGAAGAGTATTATTGAGTCTGGTGGTCAATTAGCTGAACAGGATGGTCTTTAGGGAGCGTTGAAGTGAGGCAGAATAGGGGAAAATCTGACAGTACAAGGCAGACCATTCCAGAGAGTGGGGGCTGTGCCTGAGAAATCCTGCAGTCTAGTATGTGAAGAGGTGATGCGGTGAGAACATCGGCGCGGGTCACTGTTTGATCTTAGGGAGCGGGCTGGGGAGTATTTGGTGATTAGTGAGGACAAGTAGTGGGGAGCTGAGTTAGTGAGAGCTTTGTGGTTCAGGGTAAGGATTTTGAATTTAATTCTGCAGTGGATGGGGAGCCAGTGAAGGGACTCGCAGAGAGGAGCAACAGAGACAGAGAGACTGGTGAGGTGGATGAGGAGCCAATGAAGACATTCGCAGAGATGAGCGGCAGAGAGAGTGACGGGTGTGGTGGATGAGCCTGGCAGAGGCATTCAGAATGGAGTGTATGGGGAGAGAGGTCAGCTAGAAGGTTATTACAGTAGTCAAGTCGGGGGATTACAAGGGTGTGTGTGACGAAATCCACTACTCAGCCTGAGTAGATTCGCCGTTAACTCTGTCCTTGCCTTGGAACACTGGGAGGTAGCCTGCCAGCTGCGGTGTCTGCCCTGGATTCAGTGAAGGCGACTGCTCAGAATAAGCCAATCTGCGTCATGGAGCCTGTTATGCCGCTATTAAGAGGGCATCAATCCGCTGCTCGTTTCTGCCTAGATCCAAGAATACTGAGGCTCTGTGAGAATAGCCCTGTATCCCTCCCCAATCAATTAGTCTAGACAGAAGTGTAGGTTGAAGGAAAATCAGAGTGTAGAATGGGAACATACAGTGTGTATATACATTTACAAGATCTTGATAACCCGGCTGGCCATTGTTCTTTACCGGGCCCCTCCAGACATCCCGGTGCCAGTTTTAGCACTGCCTCCAGCCTTAACCCTTTAGTATATTTAACATGGGCTCTTCTGCTTTATTTGAGCCTGCTGGGTGCGGCGGCTGCTTCCCCTGGAGGTAGCCAGATGCTCTGCTTAGCGTTGCGGGTCTGTAGTGGTTAATACCGCTGGAGCAGCAACACTTTATGGGTTCTGCTGGCTAGCTCTGGTCCCCTGGTTACCCCTGCCAAAAGAGCGCCCTAATCCTGGAACGGGTGACTGAGCGGCAGCGATTACAAACTGCCCAGCAGCTGATGAGGTGTATTCGCCTTAGAGCTCCATAGCCGTAGCCGCTCTGATTTGGGAAAGTCGGATGTAGAGGTTCCCGATGGCGCTTCCTCTTCAAACTCACCCCACATCAGGCAACCCTCCCTGTGGACCAAAAAGCGCCCTGGTGGAGGAAAAAGGGGGCTTGCTAGCAGTATCAGCGATCTTCTGGGCAGTAGGGATGAGCCGAACACCCCCGTGTTCGTTTCGCATTCGAACTCGAACAATTTCAAAAGTTTGAGTTCGGACGCGAACACGATTCGAACTCAATGCAAGTCAATGGGACTCGAACGTTCGATTTTTAGAGTGCCCTCCAAGAGGGCATATATGCAAGATATTTGCCATAAAGGGTGTATGGGGGTCCGGGTAGTCCCCTGGGGGACAGGAAACAAGGAAAAAAAGCTAAAAAAAAAAAAACGTTTTTAACCCTTTCGCTGCTGAGGCTTTACACACCTCTGTGCTGAGGTCATTTTTACCGCTTTCGCTCATCATGTTTAACCGCGTTTTGAAGCCATATTTTGATATATGACCCAGACATATTATATATCGTTCTTTCCGGCAGACTTGGCAGATTCATAATATGTCATTATTACATGTATATGTCATGTCCTGTCTGTATATTATAACAAAAAATGCAATAAAATATGAATTTTCAATAATTTACTATGTGTAAAGTGTTTTTTTTTCACATTTTAACATGCGAGCATTTGCGGTTACATTTTCTATGGGGTGTGCTTGTTAAAAAAATTAGAAATGGGGACTCGGTAATTTTTTTTTGGGGAAAATGTCGCTATTTTTAACAAATGCACCGCATACAAAAATCATTAGTGCAGCATCATTGTTCACATTATAACTGAAATGGGAACAATATTGGTGCATTAACAAAACAAAAACAAAACTTGTTTATTTATTTTTTTAGAATTTTTTTAAAAATATTTTTTTATTTTTATTTCTAATTTTTATTTTTTTAAAAAAACTTTTTTCATGGTCATGTTTGGTATCGTTGGAAAGGCCATGCGATGGAAACATTAACATTAACGTTGGAAACATTAAGCCCTAGCTGCCACGGATCGGGAGATAGGGGGTTCATTGGAAGCCCCTATCTCCACCATTGCTGGCAGCTAGGGGTTAACTCCAGGACTGGCGTCATCGTGCACAGCACGATGACGCCAGTCCTCAGGGGGAGTTCCCGGAGGCTTGGCCGACATCCAAGATGTCGGCCAGCTCTGGGAGAGGATCGATGTCGGCCAGCTCTGGGAGAGGATCACGATCCGGCGCTTTTCAAATGAGGAGATTTTTTAGGACACGCAGAACAAGTTTAGTGATTTTTTTGGCTAAATTATGGTGAAACTTAAGCAGGCTTTGGATGAAAGTAACAACAGGTGCATTAAAATTGGATCTTTGGTGCCAGCTAGTGTCTTCACGCCGTAACCCCTCTGAGGTATTGTGGAAGACTGCAGGGGTGGACTCTGCATTCAAATTTTAAAATGATTGGAATCTGGTACACGCGTCAGTGCACCCAAATATTGAGCCTTTGGTGCCAGCTAGTGCCTTCACACCGTAACCCCTCTGAGGTATTGTGGAAGAGTGCAGGGCTGGACCTTGCGGTCAAATATTAAAATGATATGAATCTGGTACATGCGTCAGTGGCAGTGCACCCAAATATTGGGCCTTTGTCAGCTAGTGCCTTCACAACGTTAGCCCTCTGAGGTATTGTGGAAGAGTGCAGTGGTGGAGGTTTTGGGAATGCAGAAGAGATCCCCGTTCTATTCAGTTACATCAGCATCAGGGAGTGATAGCTGCTGATCCAGGACTGATTCATTTTTATAAATGTCAGCCGGTCTACAGAGTCGGTGGACAGATGCACTCTTTTGTCTGACAAAACCTCCAGCGGCACTGAACGTCCTTTTGGAAAGCACGCTAGATGAAGGGCAACCTAGTAGCTGCATAGCATATTGGCTAAGTTCTGGCCAGTGATCCAATCTCAACACCCAGTAAGCCAGTGGATCATCTGCTGGAAAGGTATCCAGCAAGGTCTGCCCTTGCCCCTAAGTAGTTCTGCACCATATGGTGAAGACGCTGGCAATGGGTGCCTACTGACATGTGCATTCGTTTTAGTACTAAAACGATTTAGTCAAAATTTTGGGATAATTTAGTTTTAGTATGACTCAAGAGAAACGAAACTGCTCAGTACAAAAAAACGAAAGAAACTAAAATAAAATGCACTATATTTTAGTTTCAGTCCTTTTTGTGATATTACATTGATGAGTGAAGGAGACCAGCAATGAAGAGTGCAACATCGCAACATCCGAAGTTCTGCACCCTCCACATGCCAATGCCGTAGGATGTTCTATACAGAGAGGGGCATTAATTAATGCAGGAGGATGTTCTATACATTATACAGAGAGGGGTATTAATGCAGGAGGATGTTATATACATTATACAGAGAAAGATATAAATTGAGGAGGATGTTCTACACAGAGAGGGACATTAATTAATTCAGGAGGATGTTCTATATATTATACAGAAAGGGGTATTAATGCAGGTGGATGTTGTATACATTATACAGAGAGGTGTATTAATTAATGCAGGAGGATGTTCTAAACATTATACAGAGAGGATCCTTTTTTTTCAGCACTTTAAATCCAGTGGCTGTGAGTGCTGAGATCGGCTGCTTGTTACATTATCTCTCAGTACAATATATCAGGCTCAGTTGTTACAGTAACTGACTGTAACAGCGCTCAGAGTTTCAGTAAAACAAGGAAATAATATTGTTCTAACCTCTTATATATAAAAATATTATTTACTAGTTTTACTGAAACTCTGAGCGCTGTGATGAGCAGCAGTCAGTTACTGTAACAGCTTTGCCTAACACGGGGCAGTATTACAATGTTGTTGCTAACTTAACCAGAGCTGTTGTAAACTGAAAACCTACATAGGCTATAATGGCTCTGGGTAGTTTACAACAGCTCTGGTTATGTTAGCACCAACTATGTAATATGGCCCACATTGTGCTGAGAGTGAGAGATACTGTAACAAGCAGTGATCTCAGCCCTCTGAGGAGCCGCT
This sequence comes from Leptobrachium leishanense, assembly GCA_009667805.1. Taxonomy (NCBI): domain Eukaryota; kingdom Metazoa; phylum Chordata; class Amphibia; order Anura; family Megophryidae; genus Leptobrachium; species Leptobrachium leishanense. Next base: position 112,958,508 of record CM019072.1, read on the forward strand.
ACAATAGTAATTGTATCCACTGGTTTTCGGATGAATGAAATTAGTTTTCATACTAAAGAACTGAAAATGAATTTCTTTAGTAACTAAATAAATTGCATTTTAGGACTAATCCATTAGTTCAAAACGAAATTTTGTGCTGTGCACATGTCTAGTGCCTACATTTGATGTCCCTGGGCATCGTGGACTAAAAAAATTGCAAAAGGCATCAGTCAAGTGGCCCCCTTCACCGCTCTTCCTCTAATAAACCGCAGCCTCAGAAGCACCTGTGTCATCACTTGGTAACCTACCAGTGCCTGGAAAGGTGTTACACAAGTGTTGCTTTAGAGTGTCCTCAAGTTGTTTTATCCTGTCCGCCCTCTGTGAGGGCGGGATGAGCTCTGCAACCTTACCCTTGTATCGTGGATCAAGAAGAGTTGCCAACCAGTAATGATCCCTCTCCTTGATAGCACAAATCCTGGGGTCCTTTAGCAGGCTTTGCAGGATAAGGGAGCCCATGCAGCGTAGGTTTGAGGTGGCATTAGCTTCCGAGTGTTCCTGGTCACTGAGGATGACTGTATCGTGCACTACCTCCTCCCAGCCACGTACTAGTCCTTCGGTTTCTGGGCACACAAAACCCTCCCTTGAGGAATCCCCACCTTCAATGCCCCCACAACTTTAATATTCCTCCTCCTCATCCTCCTCCAGTCTGATCTGAGGACCCGCAGGGCAGGGGTGGATCCAGAGACTAGTCTCGGGAGGGGCACTGACAGAAAATAAGGTGTTTTAGCAGAGAGCCCGACTCACGAGAATTTACAGAGGGCCCGGCTCACAGGAGCTTACAATCTAGAGGAGCAGAGGGCCCGGCTCACAGGAGTTTACAATCTAGAGAAGCAGAGTGCCCGGCTCACAGGAGTTTACAATCTAGAGGAGCAGAGGGCACCCAGGAGTTTACAATCTAGAGGAGCAGAGGACACCCAGGAGTCTACAATCTAGAGGAGCAGAGGGCACCCAGGAGTTTACAATCTAGAGGACCAGAAGGCACCCAGGAGTTTACAATCTAGAGGAGCAGAGAGCACCCAGGAGCTTACAATCTGGAGGAGCAGAGGGCACCCAGGATTTTACAATCTAGAGGAGCAGAGAGCACCCAGGAGCTTACAATCTAGAGGAGCAGAGAGCACCCAGGAGCTTCCAATCTGGAGGAGCAGAGGACACCTAGGAGCTTACAATCTAGTGGAGCAGAGAGCACCCAGGAGTTTACAATCTAGAGGAGCGGAGGACACCCAGGAGTTTACAATCTAGAGGAGCAGAGAGCACCCAGGAGTTTACAATCTGGAGGAGTAGAGGACACCCAGGAGTTTACAATCTAGCGAGCAGAGGGCCCGGCTCACAGGAGTTTACAATCTAGAGGAGCAGAGGACACCCAGGAGCTTACAATCTAGAGGAGCAGAGAGCACCCAGGAGTTTACAATCTGGAGGAGCAGAGGACACCCAGGAGTTTACAATCTAGAGGAGCAGAGGGCCCGGCTAACAGGAGTTTACATCTAGAGGAGCAGAGGACACCCAGGAGTTTACAATCTAGAGGAGCAGAGGACACCCAGGGGTTTACAATCTAGAGGAGCAGAGAGCACCAAGGAGCCTACAATCTGGAGGAGCAGAGGACACCCAGGAGCTTACAATCTGGAGGAGCAGAGGACACCCAGAAGCTTACAATCTAGAGGAGCAGAGAGCACCCAGGAGTTTACAATCTAGAGGAGCAGAGGGCAACCAGGATCTTATAATCTAGAGGAGCAGAGAGCACCCAGGAGCTTACAATCTGGAGGAGCAGAGGACACCCAAGAGTTTACAATCTAGAGGAGCAGAGAGCACCCAAGAGCTTACAATCTGGAGGAGCAGAGGACACCCAGAAGCTTACAATCTAGAGGAGCAGAGAGCACCCAGGAGCTTACAATCTGGAGGAGCAGAGGACACCAAGAGTTTACAATCTAGAGGAGCAGAGAGCACCCAAGAGCTTACAATCTGGAGGAGCAGAGGACACCCAGAAGCTTACAATCTAGAGGAGCAGAGAGCACCCAGGAGTTTACAATCTAGAGGAGCAGAGGGCAACCAGGATCTTATAATCTAGAGGAGCAGAGAGCACCCAGGAGCTTACAATCTGGAGAGCAGAGGACACCCAAGAGTTTACAATCTAGAGGAGCAGAGAGCACCCAAGAGCTTACAATCTGGAGGAGCAGAGGACACCCAGGAGTTTACAATCTAGAGGAGCAGAGGACACCCAGGAGTTTACAATCTAGAGGAGAAGAGCGCACCCAAGAGTTTACAATCTAGAGGAGCAGAGAGCACCCAAGAGCTTACAATCTGGAGGAGCAGAGGACACCCAGAAGCTTACAATCTAGAGGAGCAGAGAGCACCCAGGAGCTTACAATCTGGAGGAGCAGAGGACACCCAAGAGTTTACAATCTAGAGGAGCAGAGAGCACCCAAGAGCTTACAATCTGGAGGAGCAGAGGACACCCAGAAGCTTACAATCTAGAGGAGCAGAGAGCACCCAGGAGTTTACAATCTAGAGGAGCAGAGGGCAACCAGGATCTTATAATCTAGAGGAGCAGAGAGCACCCAGGAGCTTACAATCTGGAGGAGCAGAGGACACCCAAGAGTTTACAATCTAGAGGAGCAGAGAGCACCCAAGAGCTTACAATCTGGAGGAGCAGAGGACACCCAGGAGTTTACAATCTAGAGGAGCAGAGGACACCCAGGAGTTTACAATCTAGAGGAGAAGAGCGCACCCAAGAGTTTACAATCTAGAGGAGCAGAGAGCACCCAAGAGCTTACAATCTGGAGGAGCAGAGGACACCCAGAAGCTTACAATCTAGAGGAGCAGAGAGCACCCAGGAGCTTACAATCTGGAGGAGCAGAGGACACCCAAGAGTTTACAATCTAGAGGAGCAGAGAGCACCCAAGAGCTTACAATCTGGAGGAGCAGAGGACACCCAGAAGCTTACAATCTAGAGGAGCAGAGAGCACCCAGGAGTTTACAATCTAGAGGAGCAGAGGGCAAAAAGGATCTTATAATCTAGAGGAGCAGAGAGCACCCAGGAGCTTACAATCTGGAGGAGCAGAGGACACCCAAGAGTTTACAATCTAGAGGAGCAGAGAGCACCCAAGAGTTTACAATCTGGAGGAGCAGAGGACACCCAGGAGTTTACAATCTAGAGGAGCAGAGGACACCCAGGAGTTTACAATCTAGAGGAGCAGAGAGCACCCAGGAGTTTACAATCTGGAGGAGCAGAGGACACCCGGGAGTTTACAATCTAGAGGAGCAGAGAGCACCCAGGAGTTTACAATCTGGAGGAGCAGAGAGCACCCAGGAGTTTACAATCTGGAGGAGCAGAGGACACCCAGGAGCTTACAATCTAGAGGAGCAGAGAGCACCCAGAAGCTTACAATCTAGAGGAGCAGAGAACACCCAGGAGCTTACAATCTAGAGGAGCAGTTTACAGACTCATATCTGAGAGGTTTATTACTGTGCAGCTCTAGCTTTGTTATAAACCCTGGAGGAAGGATCAAACTCTCAGGGACCCATTACTTACCTCCCCGGTGTCCCTGCATGGAGGCTCTCTCTCCTCTGATCCTGTTGCTCAGTGCAGCCTCAGATCCAGCCCTTTCCTGTGGCTGTCAGGCAGGCATTGAAGGAGACAGGCTCAGCCACATGGTCACTGGGAAAAGGATCACCATGTGACATGCCCCTGACACATGACTGGGAGGGGCAATCCACAGTGCTTCTGCGCAGTGTGTGCCTCTGCAAATCACCATGTCTGCATTCACTGCGCACATCACAATTTGAGTTCTGGAGGTCAGCCTGGCATCTGCACTGCTCAGGGGGGGGCAATTGCCCCCTGGATCCTCCCCTGCTGCAGGGATGCTGTCTGCGGAAAGACTGGGGCCTTGAGAGCTAGGGAAGTCCTCCACTTCCTCCCACTGCTCTGCCTCTAGTGCCACATCTATAATTCCCTGCAGAGTGTGCTCCAGCAGGAACACTAAAGGAATTGTGTCACTGATGCATGCACTGTCCCTGCTCACCATCCTCGTTGCCTCCTCAAATGGTGACAGTACAGTGCATGCATCCTTGATCATCAGCCACTACGGGGGGGAAACAAGTTGACCTGAACCTGTCCTTGTGTCATACTCACACAGGTAGTCATTGATGGCCCTCTGCTGCTTGTGCAGATGCTGCAGCATTGCCAATGTCGAGTTCCACCTGGTGGGCATGTCACAGATCAGACGGTTTGTGGGAAAGTGGAATTCTCTTTGAATTTCTGCCAGGCGAACACTTGCTGGGAATGACCGTCTGTAGTGGCTGCAGACTTTTCTGGTCTGGCTGAGAAGCTCTGCCAGCCCTGGGTACCTGGTTAGGAAATGCTGTACGACCAGATTTAGGACATGTGCTAGGCATGGTACATGCGTCAATTTACCAAGGTGTAGGACGGAGAGAAGGTTGTTGCCATTATCACAGACGACCATTCCCAGCTCAAGCTGACGTGGTGTTAACCATCTCTGTGCCTGCCCCTGCAGAGCTGACAGAATTTATGGCCCGGTGTGGCTCCTGTCCCCTAAACAAACCAGTATGGCATATTTTTGCTAGAGCCATTGCATAGCCCCTGCCACACGTCGGTTTAACTGCCACTTTGCCAGAGACAGAGAAGGAGGAGGAAGAGGTGGTGGAGCAGACAGACCTCATATAAGCAGCTTTCTGGAGGCGTGGTGGATGAGCAAGCTCCAGCACAGAGCCCCATCCTGGATCCCTCCCAGCTGCAATCAGAGTTACCCAGTGTGCCGTGAAGGAAATGTAACGGCCCTGTCCATGCTTGCTGGACCACGTGTCTAAAGTAATGTGCACCTTGCCGCTGACTGCCTTTCCCAATGACTGGATAACATTGTCTTCCACGTGCTGGTATAGTGCTGGAATGGCCTTCCGTGAAAAAAACTGGCATTTTGGAACCTGCCACTGTGGTACAGCACATTCGGGAAATTCACGGAAGGAGGCAGAGTCCACCAGCTGGAAAGGCAGCAGCTGTAATGCGAGTAATTTTACCAAGCTGGCATTTAGATACTGTGCAAGGGGATGGTTGGGACTATATTTTTTCTTACGCTGCAGCAGCTGGGGCAATGAAATCTGACTGCGTAAATCTGCAGCTGATGGGATGCTGTCACATTCTGAGGAAGGACCTGGTACACCCATTACTATAACATTATCCCTTTCAGTGGAGGTTGTAGACATGGCATGACATATAGTGGGGGTAGAGACAGATGAGGACCGATGGGAAGTGTTGTGCCAACAGGATGCATGACAGGTGGTCATATGTTGCTTCAAGCATGTGGTACCCAAGCGACTGATGTTTCTCCCATGCTTGATCCTCTCCAGACATAGCTTACAAATAGCAACGCTGCAGTCTGCTGCACATGTCGTGAAGAACTCCCAGACAGCAGAGTTCCTGGACGTGTGCTTTGAGACAACAGCACTCTGCACCTGAGCAGCTCTGACATCTGATGCCTTGGACTGGCTATGGTTGCTCATAGAGGACGTTGTGCCTCAATTTTGTTGAGCTTCCTCCTCCTCCTCCTCCCTTGATTCCTCTGTTTGTTCAGGCACCCAGGTGGAGTCAGTGACCTCATCATCGTCATTACCCCCTATCTCCTCGTCACTGGAGCCAACTTGGCAATATGCTGCAGCTGCAGGGGGAACATGAGTGCCAGTTCTTTGTGTGTCACTGGCACCCCCTCCCCCTAGGTTGATTATACTCCCTTCCTCAACCTCAGAGTTTGAATCAGAGCACTGGAGTTGCTGCGCATCCTCAAGCAGCATGTCATTGTCATTGTAGTCAAACAAATCAGCTGACTCCTCCGTATATGATGGTGAGGCTATGGCAGGAGTAGCTGTGGACATGGAGGCTGAATTAGATGTTTTGGCAGCTGAGGTGGACTGTAAACCACTACAAGTCTGGCTGGCAGAGGACTCGGAGGATGAGGATGGCCTGGTTAGCCAATCCTGCAAATCCTCTGTATGTTGCTGCTGCTTAAGCAGCAGTGAGAAAGGACATGTGTGCCCCTGCAGAGGATGCACCACGTCCACGACGACCAGGGGTACAGCCTTCAAACACAGAGGCTGCTTGCCCTCTTATCTGTGTCTGGGAGCGTCTGCCTGTCCACAAAGAAAGAAACTACTGCTCCTTGCAAGGAGCGATTCTGTGGGTCAAAAAAATAATGAAAATTTAACTTTTATTGTGACAGTGAAAAAGTAAAGAGAAAAATCCATATAAAAGACGAAAATAGAAAAACATCCTAAACAATTTACAATTGAATTGCCTCAGTCTAGCAATGCAGTTCAATTTATGTAAAATCAATGTAGGCTAATCCTACCCAGGACATACTTGAAAACGAGAGAAATCTCAATGTATCCTTCCTGGTAAAATACTTTCCAAATAAATAAATAAATAAATAAATAATCCAACCATAAACTATACTCTGATTATTATATATACATATTTATGTTCTGCTTAGAACAAAAATTAATGCAGGATATAGGGTAAATAATTCAATAACCTGGTGATTCCTGGCAAGAGAATTCAGAAGAATATCAAGAGGGGGTATAGTGATTATTTTTAGCATAAATTTCTAAGCCTTAGTCTGATACAATTCCAATGTTTTGAGTGACAGAGAAAGTGAATAAAGTCATAGTAAAATATTAAGGGAATGGGCAGGTAATAACTAAATGGTCAATAGAACAGCTGAGCTCACATCCAAGCTTGATTCATCATAGAGATCATTAGGGATGCATGAGGAGATAGTGTCACTGTGTGATTTAAATAGGATGATCCATAATGTCAAAAGGAATAAAACTGACCAGAGCCCTCTCTGGGTCATGTGGTGTATTAGAGCAATCACATACAGGGTTATTCAGAGAGCGTGAAAAGCAGGAGAATGACGGGAGAATGAAAATTCTAGGTCGAAATAGCCAAACCAGAAAAATTCTCCCTTTCATCTCACTTTTCAAATTGGCTATTTTGGCCTAGAATTTTTCATTCTCCAGTCATTCTCCTGCTTTTCACGCTCTCTGAATAACCCTGATAGTATTGGACATGTTCGTCATTAGAGCCAGTCAGTGACTGGCAGAGGTCTCTTGATCACAGTGAAAGTGATGTTTTAATTGTTTTGAATACAGCTAGAGCCTTATACTCACCTTTGCAGATTCCAAATGAGACAGGTTCACTTTCTGTGACAGTATCAGCCGCTCGTGTAAACACAGTGAATGTATATGTTTCTCCGGCCATCAGATTAGTTACAACAGATTGATTTGTTGCAGTTGTTTGGTTTTTCAGTGTTACAGATGAGGAGTTTGCTGTTTGCACTCTGTAGCTATAATCACTCTTATACTCATCAGGATGATCCCAAATCAAGGAAACAGAATCTGACGTCACGTTACTGGATCTGAGCTGCTTCACCGGCAGAGGTTCTATAGTATAAAAAAGGTAATGCAGTAAGTTCTTCCCATACAGGTTATATTTATATCTGAAAGGATTACTGAAACTGTTACTTAATAAATCTAATATATAAAAGTGAACGTTTGTTTGTAGGTGTGCGTCAAACTCCGCCCAACTGTTTTTGTTGCTATGGTATCAGAAAAGAACAAAGCTTGAGAGTTCCAAACGCGAGAGATATAAACACATATCTAAGCCCTGTATCTGTATTAAAATTTAAAACCATCCTGTAAACCAGTGTTTCTCAAACCTGTCCTCGGGACCCTCAACCAGGCCAGAGTTTGCAGATCACCTTGGGAAAATGCAGACTGAATCCTGCAATCACTGAGCAGCAAATCATATCACCTGTGCTTCACATATCTGGAAAAAGTGGCGTGTCATTGAGCCCTGAGGACAGGTTTGTGAAACATTGCTGTAAACATTATCATCTAGAACTCTTATCAACGGCTGCAAAAAAATGTTTGTCAGGCATATGTGAGAAAAATTAAATTGAGATCCACAAAAAATAAATTAAATATATATTTATATACACACACACATACTGTATATATAAATATATATATATATATATATATATACACACACAAACACATATCTAATATATAAATGTGAATGTTTGTTTTTATGTTTGGATTAGGCGAACTTGTCAAGCGAAGGCTTAAATGGCAGTTAAATACACAAAATAAGCAGCGGAAAATAAAATTTTTTTTAAAAAAATGCAGCCCAAAAAACAAAAAAAAAGTTCAAAACAAAGCGAAAAAAATCAAAAGACGGTATATCAAAGTCGCCACACACAAGTCATCAACATGACATCTGAAGTGAAAATAAGAGGGAAAGACTCACACGGTTATTCAGAGACAGCCGATCTGGCCCAGAAAGGGCACCAGTGACTTTCCCTGTATGGTGCCATTTCATGGCCATTCGGCTATTCAAAAAGCAGGCAGTTCTCCAAATTTTGGCGAATTGCCAGCAAGTACGGTGCCTGTTTGATGGCAGTGAAATCCCCCATAGAGAAACAATGATTAACAGAACACCCAACAGCAGACAAAATGTCATTGTTGTTGTCAATGTCGGCGACATTTGGGTGCTCTGTGAATAACCCTTTCAGTACAGTATGGGCAAAAGAGACCATTGAGCAGCATGAGAGCCGACTACAAGAAGTGAGGGAAAGAGCAAAACAATCACGGGCAGTAGACACCAAAGAGCAGAAAGGAAACAGACTATAGAAAAAGAGGGAAAGAGCCAAAAAAATTAAGGGTAGTAGAGACCACAGAGCAACATGAGACCCAACCAAAAATATCGGAAAATTACAAAAATCACTAGTGGCTGTGGGAATGAGCCATCCTTGCTGCAAAAAATAATCTGTCAATGAAATGAATATTCAGATTCAGGATATGCTTGAAGGCACATTTACAGAGAACAACTCAATCGATTCGGTGGTAGATGCTGATGAAGCCTTAAACTATCTAACAGAATTCCTCAACTCACTCGACCCTCCGAGAATGCCACCACATCACCTTCAATTCAAAACTGGGTCACCCATCATGCTGCTTCGCAATCTAGACCCGTTGGGTGCGTTAAAAAATGCTGCCCAACGTAATTGAGGCAACAGTCTTGACTGGGAAGGGAAATGGAGAGGATGTATTCATTCCAAGCATTCCACTCATTCCAGAAGACTTGCCAATCAGTTTCATGCGTCTACAGTTCCCCGTCAGGCTGGCATTCAGTATAACGATTAACAAGGCAAAGGGCCAGTCGATCAAGTGCACTGGTATCAACTTGGAATTTCCATGTTTCTCCCACAGGCAATTATATGTTACTTGTTCTAGAGTGGGTTCCCCAAACCAGTTGTTTATATTTACTCCAACTGGATAAACACAAAATTTAGTTTATAAACAAGCCTTCCAATAAACATGTACTTTATAATTATTAAATGTTTTCTCAATTGATGTTCTTCTGATGAACAGTTCCAAGTTTTACAAGGAGTTTAAGAAACAAACCAAATTGCCTTATTTAGTTTTTATTATATTGGAAAAAAAGTTTAAAACAAATTTACAAATTAAAAAGATATATATAAAAATAAATTATAATAAAATGTTCACGTTTTTGTTATGTAGCTTTTCCAAAAAATGTAAAGCTACTTTAAAGTATTTCTTAAAAAAGCAGAAAAAACTAACAAAAAAAAGGAAAAACCCGGGCAATGCTGGGTATGTTAGCTATTTAGTTATAAAACTCGTAGGGCCTGATCAAAACCTAGAGACTTAGCACAGCATCCGAGCCATACAGCATAGTCACTCGAGTGCTCTGCTTATTTTTTACCCATTCTATTCTATCCGAGACACAAGCTCAGCTTGCAATCTGGGTGTTGCACCAGGTTACTGTACATTAGCATCTCCTGTACTTTGTATGTGTACACTAATGTGGCCCCAGCAGATGGTGAACAAGCAATTCTAACCTACTCTCTCTGTCCATATGCGTCTGACGTCAATCTGAAAAGAATAAAAATTTTCCTGTAGTAAATAGATTTCGCTTCAGCACAATCACATAACAGAAAAACTAACCCCACCCAAAAATCCCATACTCATCTCAGATCCCTTGGAGATGAGAGCGGCACAATCTACAGCTTCTTTGCTCCGCAAACAGAGGATCACTAAGGACAAATAGTCCTAGTTATCCTACACGTATCCCTCCACCTGCCTGGCTGGATCTCATTCAGCAAGATCTCCTCTGTCTCCATGGAGTCTGCAGTTGTTATCTACCAGTTATCTAACAGGGCTGCTTGTGATATCAAGTTGCGGCTCGGCAGTATTATGACTGGAGCTACAAGCAAAGCGGCTGGGTCATAATAAAAAGGTGAGCCGCAGTTGGAAAATGTTTACCCATTGGCGTCTCGCCTTTAACATCCAGGTTGTGGTCAGGTCCCTAAATACAGTAGATGCAAAGAAAGAAAAGGAAAGCAAAAGCTCAACATATCACCTAATGAAATATGTCCAAAATCCACTACATACCTTAATGAGTTTACTATTAAAAGGTCTCCATCTAATGGGTGGCTTTTTTAATGATTACAAAAGTTGTCCAGAATTAAAAAGTTGAATACTCTACACTGAGTACATAAAATAGTGGAGACAAGTTTCAAACAGTGGAAGTGAGTAACGAGTGAAAAATTGTGTGAACGTATATTAGGGTCCAAAATTGCCATTAATATAAACATTGTCAAGGAAATATTTGAAAAAGAAACCACTAAACTTAACGATTGAAACCTAACCAATAATCCTAATTAACAGATCCTGCTGAATGTTTTTTTTTTTGAATGTAAAAGTTTTTTATTGGAGTTCACACATATAATGATACAACATTGCAGAAATGATGAAACTTCGGAGATCAAAAACATAGATTCCTATCATTGACAATAGGCAATGCAAATGAAGCCTCAGTATTATCTGATATAAGGTCATTAGTGCGGTCTCCATTTTCCACAAACAGATATAATCCTAAACTAACATAAAACACTAAACACGGCAGCACTACAGTCGTACACAGTGAAATATCTTATATCAAGGTTCCTGACTCGACAAACACCCTCCACCCCTCCCATGTATCATCAAACTGGCACATTGAGTTATTCGCGCTGTGGAACATTTCTTCATATTTACAAACACTTTCAAGGGTCATCATAACTTCTTTCATAGATGGGCAGAATGAGGAACGCCAATGTCTTGCAATGACCGTTTTTGCTGTCCCCAGTACCATAGAGATAAACCTCCTATGACGGATCTGAATAGTAATGGGTATGATATGTAGGAGATACATTTTCGGGCATAGTGGGAGTCTAAGTAAAGTGCAGTGAGAAATTAGTCTACTGATTTTAACCCAATAACCCCCCAACGCGGGGCTTAACCAAAAGGTATGAAGTAGGGAACCGAGGCCGGTAAGGCATCTCCAACAGAAGCCGGTATTCCCCGAGATATGGGCCAAACGGGTTGGTGTTAGATACCATCTACACAGTAATTTAATATGGGCCTCACGTAGATTGGTGCTTCTAGAATATTTGTATATTGTGTCCATGGCATATGACCAGTCATCTACGGAGAGCATGAAAGCTAAATCTTTTTCCCATTTAACCATATAGGGTAATTTTTTAGGTGGGTTCGGGGTTAAGAGGCTATCGTAACAGAGAGATAGCGGTTTCTTTTGACATTTCTTCCCCATACACAGTTTGTGAAAAGCTGAAAGGTTCGTAGGTGTAAAAGAGGTCACCCTTCTGGTGTAGAGCGTGCTTCACACGTAGGTAAGAAAAACAGTCACTCAATGGGATGGCAAACTCCTGTACCAAGTCTGGAAAGGGTTTCAGGGAGTGGGGTGTAAAGAGTTGCCACACATGCGTCAAGCCGCGCAAAAACCAAGAATCTAAATTTAAGTCTGGAATATAGCGGCACAGAACTCTGAGCGGGGCGAGATATAATAAGTCATAAGGCCGTACCAACGGGCGACCCCACTGACGCCAGGACGTGAGGGAAAGCATCGAGGCGGGTAGTAAACCCATGGTGCTATTTCTAGGAAGGAGTGGAAGCCACAACAGGTCGTGAAGTTTGTATGGGAAAATCATGGCGTTCTCCAACTGTAACCATAGAGGTGTTTCTTTGAGATGCATCGACGACAACAATTGGGCTAGTAAGGCTGCTTTATAATACGATTGTAAATCCAAAAAACCCAACCCTCCTGTACGTCGCGGCGCGATGACTGTAGAGGCCGATACTCGAGGGGGCTTCCCTTTCCAAATGTGCGCATGCAGCAGTTTTTGCAGCCGGAGCAATAAATGCGCCGGTATAAAAACTGGAATGTTTCTGAAATAATATAAAATTTGGGGTAAGATACTCATCTTTATGGCCGCCATACGTCCCAGCCAGGAGGATTCGTTTGTGCTCCATGTAGAGAGCTGCTTCTCGATGGAGTTCAAAAGTGGCATGAAATTTTCCTTTAGGATGGTGCCTCGTGATTTAGTAAGGGAGATTCCCAGGTATTTTAAAGAGGTGGAGCGCCAATCAAAAGGGTACGTGCTACGCAAGGAGCTAAGAGATGAAGCTGCAATATTTATGGGGAGAGCTTGTGTTTTACTCACATTATTTTTATAGTAAGATAACGCGCCAAATCTGTCGAGGAGGCAAAACAGGGGAGGGAGCGATGTCTCCGGGGTGGTCAAAAAGAGCAGTATGTCATCTGCGAAAAGTGCCAGTTTGTGCGCCCCATGCGGGTCGGCATACCTTTGATCGTCTGGGAGATTTTAATCTGCAGCGCTAAGGGTTCTAGAGCCAGAATAAATATTAGCGGGGATAACGGACAGCCCTGTCGGGTGCCATTGGTTATGTGGAAATAAGAGGATAGAAATCCCGATGCCAAAACTTTCGCCGATGGGGCGGAGTAGAGGGCCATAATACTGTGTACAAATTGTGCTGGCAGACCAAACTTTAGTAACACCAGCCGCATATACCCCCAGTGTAGGCGATCGAACGCCTTTTCGGCGTCCAATGCCAGCAGGAGTCCGGAGGTATTAGTCCTATGGGCCAAATCAATTATATCATAAAATCGTCGGGTATTGTCACACGTCTGGCGGTCTGGGACAAAGCCGGTTTGTTCAGTTGCAATCAATGATGGAAGTAGGGGGCCCAGCCTATTAGCTAGTAGTTTAGCATACAATTTGGCATCTACGTTCAACAGGGATATAGGGCGGAAGATGGCACAATGTGTCGGGGCTTTACCAGGCTTGGGCAGGGTTACTACCGTTGCTTGCAACATCTCCGGAGGGATAATGCCAGTGTTCTTAATGTCATTAAAAAACAGGGTAAGAGTCGGAACTAGTGAGGATGCAAATACCTGATAATACAGATTCGTAAAACCGTCGGGGCCAGGAGCTTTATTTTTTGGAAGTGCCTTAATAGCCTTAAGCACCTCCTCCTCTGTAAACGCGGTAAGCAAATCTGTAGCTTGAGAGGGAGAGAGGGAGGGAAGATGCGCCGCTTGGAGAAAGAGATCTATGTCAGCCTGGGTAGGGACGGTACGGTGTGATCCAATCCTAGGTTGTACAGGGAGGCATAATAACGTGCAAATTCATCAGTAATGGGCCGGATTATAAATTTTGACATTATTAGCATCCAATAGGTACGGTATGTTGGTTTGCATTCTTTTCCCTTTCAGTTTGACGCCAGCAGTTTCCCCGATTTATTCCCTTGGGTATAATGAGCATAGTTAAGCCGTCTAATTGAGCGTGCCGTGACTTGGAGCATCAGGTGCTCCAACTCGCGGCGCTGCGCAGTCAATTGAGCGGTAATGTGAGGGGTGGGCGAGGCTTTATTCTGGGTTTCTAGGTCAGTGATGATTCGTGTAAGAGCAGTCTTCTGAGCATTTAGGCGTCTTTTACGCTGCGCTCCTTTCTGTATAAAATGTCCTCGCAACACTGCTTTGTGGGCCAGCCAAACTGACGCTGTTGCAACGTCCCCAGTTACATTTGTCATAAAATACTCCTGGAGGAGTTGTAACGTTGTTTGCACGTCCTCTCTGTCTACAATGAGTGAGTCATTAAGTCTCCAATTCCCCATCCCCCTCGGTGGAAAGACAGCCTCAAAAGTGAGCGGAGCATGGTCAGACCACGTAATGATGCCAATGGTCGCCTCCAGGAGACGAGACAAGGCTGAACTATGTATCAAACACAAGTCAATTCTACTATATGAGGAGTGGACATGAGAAAAGTAGGTGTAGTCACGTGTGTTGGGGTGACATATCCTCCACGTATCATATAGGTCAAATGATTGCATGAATTACCGTAGTTGTTTACTAGAGGGCGGGGGGAGCGGAGTGGGGGGCGGGGTTGGCTCGTCTGAGTGTCAACTTCGGGGTCAGGAGTGCAATTAAAATCCCCACATAGGAACATCGTACCACTAGACATTTTTTTCACTCTACAAAAAGCTTTCCGCAGATAAGAAACCGGGTTATCATTAGGGAGGTATAAATTAGCTATAGTGACCGGTAACTCGTTCAGCGTACCCACAAGAATCACAAGGCGGCCCAACGGATCAACATACTGAGCCGAACACACAAAGGTCCAATCTCTATGAAACATAATCGAGACGCCTTTGGACTTTGTCGGAGCAGTGGAATGGTAGGCCTCAGTGTACATACGCGATTTCAAAAATGGAGGACGCCTCTTACAGAAATGGGTCTCTTGCAAACAAACAATAGCCGGTTGAGATTTATGCAGGTCACGAAATAAAGCATGGCGTTTGTACGGAGTGTTCAAACCCCTAACATTTAAGGAATAAATCTGGAATTGGGGTTTACTCATTTGTGGTTACGCCCAGCCCTCTAGAACTCACAGCGGACAGTGAAGACAACCTCCTCAGGAGGATGGAGGGATTCCCCTGCACATAATAGCACCTGTAACCGTGTAACCTAGTGCATGCCGAACAAACAAACAATACATACATTACATACACAGGTCGAACCAAAAAGAAACAAAAAGAAGGAGAAAAATAAAAGGCTGGAAAAAAATAAAAAATAAAGAAAAAACGACCAACTTCAGAAAAAAAAACTGCACTCCATGAGCGCAGCTGAATGGAGTCAATCAACACAGCAGATTGGTATAAGTAGAAAACAAACTGTCAAGAAAACTCCAGTAGGGAAACAACAGTCCCAACTCTACCTGAGAAGGACCGCGCCAATTCACAGGCCATTGGAAGGCCTCGGGGCATTGCCGATTAAGAGACCAGAACAGGCCCCCATGAGCGCCCAGTTGAGGTAGATCAAAAAAAAAAATGGGTCAGTCCAGCATCCGTGGAAGAGTTCTGACGCCCAAGAAGACGGGAAGCAGCATGGCAAAGTGGTAGGAGCACGCCCCAGTGTTGGATCCTACAGGGCCAGAGCCTCATTTCGGTCGAATCCGATGCCACTCCGGAGAAACCTTCAGCGGCGAAGATGATTCCTCCCTGGGGGGAGTAAACTCCGACACAACTTTCCAGTCCGTCAACAGACGCATGCCAGTGAGGGGATCAGGGATAACGTGCAAGACTCCCTCCCGCCATAACAAGATGTTTGTGGGGAATCCCCAGCGATACGCCATGTTGTGATCACGTAAAATTTTCGTGAAAGATGAAAATTCCCTTCTTTTAGACATGGTAGCTGTTGACAGGTCAGCGTAAAAAGAAATTTCAGCATACGGAGAAGGCAGAGGCATAGATTTCCGTGATGCTCTCATTAACGCTTCTTTAACATGGAAGAAATGCACCCGGACTAGAACATCTCTAGAAGCTGAGGGCGGCAGGTTCTTAGCGCGTGGTAATCTGTGTGCCCGATCCATCAGGAAATCCTGGGACGAGTACGTTGGGACTAGGATCTGGAAAAGTTCCAAAATATAGGGCTGAAGGTCAGCAGGATTTACTGCCTCTGGAATACCCCGGATCCTTACATTGTTACGCCGCGAGCGATCCTCCAGATCGGCCAATTTCGTCGCCATGGCGTCATGTGCAGTCTGCAAAGCTATATGACGGTCCACTAAATCGTTATGGGCCAAACATAGGTCGTCTGTCTTAGCCTCCAATGAGTCTGTCCTCTCACCCAGATCTTGTACATCGCGCCTCAGCTCCTGCAGCGCCTCTTTAAGATCCGTTTGAATAGTAGCTCTAAGTTCTTGCAGCATGGCATGGAGTCTGCTTTCTGAAGGTGGTAAGCTGTCAGACATGCAGGGTGGGCCTGCTACGGCCGCTTCAATGGTGAAGGAGGAAACAGAGGAAGGAGATCCGCCATCTTGGGCCTCACGAACCCGGTCTTTTTTTGCCGATTTTGCCGGTTCCAACGCTCGTTGCGCCTTAGGGGGCACCATCTGGAGGCTAGGAGATGTCACCCAGCTGTGGGTGAAGTTTCAGCCCCGGGGTTGCTGTAATTTAGCCGCAGGAGTTAAAAGTTTAGCGCTGGTCACAGGAGCTCACCTCACATGCGACCGCGCGCTGCAACGTCCGGCCACGCCCCCCCTGCTGAATGTTTGTTAAAAGCTTCTCTACAATACTTTGATACTTGTTTCAAATTTAGAAAATAACAGTGACCATCCAGAACTCAAGAATGTGACCTAATCCCCTGTGCAAGAAGCAAATCATTTGTATTCTATCCTTGAAATCTTTGTATATATTAAATGTATATACTTTATTACATCTGAATAAATCTTTAATTTTAATAACAATAACAAGGAGAAAAAATAGAAACATCAGCCCTTTCTAACACCAAACAAAAACATATAAACCTCAAAACACCACACACATATTTAAAGCAAGAAATTAGATGGATCAAAGAAAAGGGAATATTTGGACATGGAGTGAAATGGATCGAGAATAATTGCTCTTTGGAAATGTCAGAAACCAACACAAACGAGAGGGTTTAAAATGGTTTTTAAAGTTGTGTAATACAGAACATACAGAAAACACATAAACCTACTTGTGTAGACAGATCGGGTCACAGGGGAACTCTGATACTGCCGGGCACCAACTGTTACTGTTACTACAGTAATTGTGTAATTAGTTCCAGATGTGAGGTTCTGAAGAGCGACATTTAATGTGTTACTGGAGACAGTCCAAGAGCCGGAAGAATTCCTATAAGTTATATTAAATATCTTTGTCACATTGGTCATATTTACTGGCTCTGTCCAGGACAGGGAAATGCTGTTTGTTCCAGTGTTGGTAAATATTAAGGATTGTGGGGGAGTTGGATCTGATAGAAAGAAAAGTAAAAAAATGTAACAACTCTTTCATTTAGTTACTGAATAAAAATCGAATTAAATCAGAAGATGTATTATTAAAAAAAAACAACAATATTAGCATTTGATTTGTTATACATGATCAAACAGCATTAACCCATTGCGTCCCCCATACTCACATGTTGCCTCTGTCACTGGACTCGCTGTCTGGTTACAGTTACCACTCACTGTCTGTATCACGATGGAGTATTGTCTGCCGGGCAGTAAGTTTGTGAAATTCACTTGTGTAGAATTAGTTGTGATTGTGTTATTGATGTCTCCAGTCAGAGTGACGGTGTAATTATCCACTTTCCCTGCTGGCTTTATCCAGGTCACAACAAGGGAACTAGTAGAATTGTTATTATTCACTGAGATATTCTGAGCCAGAGCCGGGACTGAGGGGCGACAAGAGTAAAATGAAACAAGCTTTGCTAGACACAAGCAATCTAAATACAATGACGTAAAATGATAAAATAAAGCACTATGATCATAGATTGTTAGTTATCAAATTTCTTTTGAAAGCATCCAATGTTTCAATGGCCCTGGTCACAGCGAGGAAACTCGTAGAATAGTTATTATTCACTGTGATATTCTGAGCTCCAACTAGTCCAGGTACTAGAAAAAACAGAATGTAGGCGAAACAACAGGAAAGTAATTACTCAAACAGGGTTATTCAGAGAGCGGTGAAAAGCAGGAGAATGACTGGAGAATGAAAAATTCTAGGTCAAAATAGCCAAACCAGAAAAATTCTCCCTTTCATCTCACTTTCCAAATCGGCTATTTTGACCTAGAATTTTTCATTCTCCAGTCATTGTCCTGCTTTTCACGCTCTCTGAATAACCCTGAAAGTGTTTGGGGTTTACAAGAAGCAAAGATTCAAAGATATTTTTCTACATTCACAATTTCCCCTTAATATAGTCTATTATTTGTTCTCTTTATATTCATTCTCTCCTCACAGGTTTGAACCAGAGTAATATCTCACTATGGGAATGAAGGGGTGAATATGTATGATACTTCACCCACAGGGGGGCACGTACTCAAACGAAATGGGTAGACACAAACTACTGCTCCTTGCAAGGAGCTATTCTGTGTGTTAATTTTTTTTATGAAAATGCAACTTTTAATGTCAACATATTCTAACTTGTTGAGATAGTGAATTGATGGGTTTTTGTTAAATGTGAGACAAATCATCACAATTAAAAGAACCAAAGAATTAAACTACTTCAGTCTGTGTGTATTGAATCTATTTAATACACAAGTTTAACAATTTCAGTTGAATTAATGAAATAAATACAGTTTTCCACCACATTCTAATTTATTGAGATGCACCTGTATAATATAATTGCCTTTCGCTAAAACACACAGGCATCAGCAAGTCAAAAAAGATGTCAGAAATTTCCTTTAATAAAGTCCATCAGTTGAAAACAGCTAGAGCCTTACACTCACCTGTGCAGGTTGTATATGAGACAGATACACTCTCTGTGACAGTATCAGCCGCTCTTGTAAACACAGTGAATGTATATGTTTCTCCAGGCGTCAGATTAGTTACATTGAGTTGATTTGTTGCAGTTGTTTGGTTTTTCAGAGTTACAGATGAGGAGTTTGCTGTTTGCACTCTGTAGGTATAATCACTCTTATACTCATCAGGATGATCCCAAATCAAGGAAACAGAATCTGACGTCACGTTACTGGATCTGAGCTGCTTCACCGGCAGAGGTTCTATAGTAAAAAAAATGTAATTCATTAAGTTCTTACCCTATGCATTACATTTACATCTGTAAGGATTACTGAAACTGTTACTTTAAGAAATTAGTTCTCAAACTCTTAATCCGACTCATGAAGCTTGCAATCTAAGCAAGAGAAACGCGTTTCGGAAGCCCCAATTTGTTTTATATTTTCTTTGTATTTTATGCAATAAATCCTCCTTTACTAGCCTTTTGGACCACTGGTTGTATCTATTCAGCGGAGACTTCATAGAAGAGGTGGGACCATCCTTTAAGTGGTCCAAAGCCTAAGTACCACTTATTGGGAGGCTCATGAATGCGTGAGTAGATCGATATATTCAAATACTGCCATTTGCCTCCAATTGGTATTGTGCCATGTGTTGTTGTTCTTTTTTATATCTTCCAACCGAGGTTTAAGTTGCCAATAGAAATTGAATACATCAAGCAACATTTTGTTTGATGGGAGGAGCCCCCCACAGAGACTTAAAGGCGAATAATAAGAGCCTATAGGATCTTTATTTGTGGGTGACCCTTCTATATAGAATATACATTGACTAATATATAAATGTGTGTAACAATACTGCGCAATTAGTTCTATTTTTCTTATAGTGACTGTATAGATATACATTGATCACCGAAGAATTGTGATACCATCTAAGAACGGCTATCAACTAGATCCATCTTTTGCGCTCCCTTACAATTAAGTTTGCATTTTTTATATTATTTGTGGGTGAGGGACACACCTGTGGTGAGCTGCATGCCTACATAATCACTTGTTGTGTGACTAATAACTATATCACCAAACACTCTTAACACCGCAAGGTGTTAATACCCTTATAGTAACTATATTACTTACATATTTATTTTCTGCGTTAATCTGTATATTTGTGTTTTGTTCTTAATATCTTGCATTGTATTACTTTGTATTTCTGTAACAACTGTAAAATTTCAATGTTCTTGAACCCAGAACATACTTGAAAACGAGAGAAATCTCAATGTATCCTTCCTGGTAAAATACTTTGCAAATAAATAAATAAATACCTTAATGAGTTTACTATTAAAAGGTCTCCATCTGATGGGCGACTTTTTTAACGACTACAAAAAGAATTTAAAAGTTGAATACTCTACTTCAAGTACATAAAATAGTGGAGAAAAGCTTCAACAGTGGTAGCTGTTTGAAGGAAAGCTGGCCATAATTTATTTTATTATTATTATTATTCTTTATTTATAAAGTGCCAGCATATTCCGCAGCACTGTACAATAGGCACAGTATAGACAGGGTTACAATACAATACAATCAACAACATTTGACAAACAGTACAGGAGGAGATGAGGGCCCTATTCCCATAGGAACTCACAATCTAGGAGGGTTGGGGTTGGAAACAGGAGTAGAGGACTGCAAGGTGAGAGTGATTGATGGTTGCGTCAGTGAGTTGGGTGGTAGACTTCCCTAAATAGGAACGTTTTAATGGAGCGTTTGAAGGAAGAGAAGTTAGGGGAAAGTCTGACAGTACGAGGGAGAGCGTTCCAGAGAGTGGAGGCTGCGCGTGAGAAATCCTGCAGTCTATCATGGGAAGAGGTGATGCGGGGAGAAGCTAGGCGTAGGTCGCTGTTTGACCTTAGGGAGTGGGCTGGGGTGTATTTGGTGATTAGTGAGGACAGGTAGTGGGGAGCTGAGTTAGTGAGGGTTTTGTAGGTAAGGATAAGGATTTTGAACTTAATTCCGCAGTGGATGGGGAGCCAGTGAAGGGACTCGCAGAGGGGAGCGGCAGAGACAGAGCGGCGGGTGAGGTGAATTAGCCTGGCGGAGGCGTTCAGGATGGATTGTAGGGGGGAGAGGCGGGACAGAGGGAGGCCAGATAAGAGATTATTGCAATAGTCAAGTCGGGAGATTACCAGGGCGTGTATGAGTTGTTTTGTGGTGACAGCGGTAAGAAATGGCCGAATTCTGGAAATATTACGCAGTTGGTATCGGCAGGAGGAAGAAAGAGACTGGATGTGGGGGATGAAGGAAAGAGTAGAGTCAAGTGTAACTCCAAGACAGCGAACTTGGTTTGATGGGGAGATGGTGATACCCTCCACCGTGATAGAGATGTCAGGAGGTGGGGAGGCATTGGAGGGAGGAATAAGTAGGAGCTCAGTCTTTGACATGTTGATCTTTAGGTAGTGGGAGGCCATCCAGGAGGAGATGCCAGATAAGCAGTCACTGACTTTGGAAAGGACAGGGGGAGAGAGATCAGGGGTAGAGAGGTAGATCTGAGTGTCATCAGCGTAGAGGTGGTAATTAAAGCCAAAGCTGTTGATGATTTTGCCCAGGGAGGAGGTGTAGATGGAAAAGAGCAGAGGACCAAGGACAGAGCCTTGAGGTACACCAACATATAGAGGCAATGAAGAGGAGGAGTTACCAGCAAAGGACACACAGAAGGACCTGTTGGATAAATAGGAGTCAACCCAAGTGAGTGCAGTGTCACCAAGACCCAGAGAGTTGAGGGTCTGTAGAAGGAGGGGGTGGTCAACAGTGTCAAAAGCAGCCGAGAGGTCAAGCAGGATGAGACTAGAATAGTGGCCGTGTTTTTTAGCAGTTAAGAGGTCATTGGTGACTTTGGTGAGGGCAGTTTCAGTTGAGTGTAGGGGACGGAAGCCAGATTGCAGGGGGTCAAGTAGGGAATTGGAGGACAGGAAGAGGGAGAGGCGGTTGAAGACTAGTTTTTCTAAGAGCTTTGATGTGAAGGGAAGCAGGGATACAGGGCGGTAGTTGGATGGAGAGTTGGGATCGAGGGATGGTTTCTTTAGTAAAGGGGTAACTAGCGCGTGTTTGAAGGCGGATGGGAAGGAGCCAGTGGAGAGATAGGTTGAAGATGTGTGTGAGAGCAGGGGTGAGGGAGGAGGAGAGGGGAGGAATTAGATGTGATGGAATGGGGTCGAGCGGGCATGTGGTGAGATGTGAGGAGGACAATAAGGAATTGACTTCCTCCTCAGTGGCTGGGAGGAAGCGGCAGAGGGTGGCAGAGGGGACCTCTGGGAGTGGAGGTGGCAGATAACTATCTTGTGTTGGGATGTTGCTTCTGATAGTTAGCGTTTTACTGAGGAAGTAGTCTGCCAGGTCTTGAGCGCTGAAGGCAGCTGAGGGGGGAGGTGCAGGTGGGTAGAGGAGGGTATTGAAGGTGGACCAGAGCCGTTTAGGGTTGGAGTACAGTGTAGATATAAGAGATGAGAAGAAGGATTGTTTGGCCAAGTGGAGGGCAAAGGTGTATGACCGGAGAATAAACTTGAAGTGAACAAAATCAGCTTCAGAGCGGGATTTCCTCCAGGCACACTCTGCAGTGCGGGAGCATCTTTGCAGGTAGTGTGTCTGGAGGGTGTGCCAGGGCTGAAGCTGGCGGCGTGGGACCTTACAGAGTCGAGGTGTGAGGGAGGTGGTGAAGTAGATTGGAGAATTGATGGGGGTCCACAGCATGAAGATTTCTGCGAGTGTGTGTGCAGGGTGGAGGAGCAGGGTGTTTAGGAAGTCCAGATAGGTTGAAAGAGAGGAAGTGGTGGTCAGAGATGGGGAAAGGGCGACAGTTGAACTCAGAAATGGAGCAGAAGTTCCAGACAAGGAACAAGACATGGTCAATAGGCAAAAGACAAGGTCAATAGCGTGACCATCGCGGTGGGTAGGGAGGAGGGAGGATTGTGTGAGTCCAAGGGAGGACGTGAGTGAAAGAAGTTTGGAGGCAGCAGGGGCAGAAGGATCATCAATGGGAATGTTGAAGTCCCCGAGAATTAGGCATGGAAGAGTAGAAGACAGGAAGTGAGAAAGCCAGGTAGCAAAGTGGTCAAAGAACTGGGAGGTTGGTCCCAGTGGGCGGTAGATGACTGTCACCCTGAGAGCCAGAGGAGAGAACAGGCAGATGCAGTGTGTCTCGAAGGAGGAGAAGGAGAGGGATGGAGGTGGAGGGAGATGCTGGTAGGTGCAGGTGGGAGAGAGCAGGATTCCGACCCTGCCACCATTTCTCTCACCCGGTCTGGGGGTATGGCTCAAGTGTAGACCGCCATGTGAGAGAGCAGCAATGGAGGCCGTGTCAGAAGGAGTTAGCCAGGTTTCAGTTAAAGCTAGGAGGTTGAAGGAGTTTAAAAGGAAGAGGTCATGGATTGCTGTGCGTTTGTTGCACAGAGCGAGCGTTCCAGAGGGCGCAGGAGAAAGAGGACAGGCGCTGAGGGATTATGGGAATGAGGTTGCTGGGCTTGCAGGGAGGTGATTTATGTGCGATGGAGATAGGATGAGAGGGAAGTATTGGATGTGTTGTCCCCAGGGTTAGGGGATATGTCACCTGCATAGAGTAACAGCAGTAGGGTGAGAAAGAGAAGGTGGGAATGGGATTTGTGGGAGTGGGAGTGATTGGCAGCATGAGAGATAGAGGGAGACCATGTTCTGAGGAAACAAAGGAGCTCATGCGAGGCCATCATGTGGGACGAGAGGAGGGAGGGAGAGATGCAGATAGTGTAGGGGTTGGTGGTAGAGGGGCAGGAGTTCAATTTAAGGAGAACGGTAGAAGTAAAGAGTAGAAGCATGAGAGAAAGCATGATATAGATGTGTGTTTACCCAGAGTAAAAAGTGGGCCTTGCAGTTCCTTACTCCAGGAAATCAACTCCAAACTTCCACTTAAGAATGCCACTTGGGATGGCACAAGAGCCAAGGCTCACTGGACCCAAGGCTCACTGGAGCAAGTCCTAGCTGTTATATAGGGCAGACTAATTGCATTCAGGCAGTTAAAAGGTAAACACCTGATGCTGGATGGGCTGTGTCAATAGGGCAGGAGATTCAAATGCTAATTAGCAAAGCATGTATGAATGTATTAGGTTTGCCTCTCAAATAAAATGTGCCCTTTGATTTGGCTTTTTTGTCTATAAAGATCACAGGTTTTCTTTGAGACCATAGTGGTAGGAAGTACTAGCATTGCGTCTGAGAAATATTGGCCCTATTATTAGAAGGCCGGTCTTATTGGATATTAATATTGCTCTGTTTTCCATAGTTAGGAGACTGCTACTAATATATGTATTCACATATAACCACCATAATATGATATATTTGGAGTGTCAGAGTTAGCGTTATTTGTTTTATGGTGGCAATATTATGTGTTTTTTATTAATCCTTAATAAAGGTTCTGTTTTTTTTTACATAGCACCAGATCCTTTTGCATTTTGTTGTGCGGTAGGTACTACGGTAGTTCACTTTTGTCTCTTGCGTTACAGGGTTCAGGCCCTTCAGGTGGTAATGCCGTTTTCTTGAATTCTCCCGATTGTTGCAATTGGCAGAAATCTGTATTTCTTACCTTTTGGTACTACCACTGTTTGCATTGAATTTCATGCTTCAAATAACAGTAACACTGTTGTTTGATATGACGTTCACCATCGTTTTGGTTGTGAATAATGGCATTACCATACTGTTAACAAAAAACCCGGGAAACTGAAGCTGCATTTCTAATTACTGCATTAATAAAAGATTATTGTGAGTAAGGACTAGAGTAAAATAATTACGTGAACATATATTAGGGTCAAAAATTGACATTTAAATAAACATTGTCAGGGAAACGTTTGAAAAATAAATCCCTAGATTTAACCCTTATCCCCTTCACTAGCAAGCGATTTTTGTTGAAAAAAAGTTATAAGAACATTTACTTGAAACATGGGATGTGATGTTAACAATTAAATTTAGGGTGAAGTAGAAGTTTCACACAGAAAATGTTATTCTGAGCTAGTTAAAATTTTTAAATAATATTGATTTGCTAAGTCTTAATTTTCCATGTATTTGTTTCTCTTTTACAGAAATGTTGTTGAAATGTAAGATTCTGATCACTAGATGATGTCCCTTATTGTACACAATTTCAAACAGGGTCTGTATTAATATTGAACAGGCACAAATGGCTTTATGCTAGATACAGTAAATGTGGTGCAGACAGATAATTAAAGGATTTCCAGTTTATGGGACTTTGTATTGGTCATAGTGTGATTATTAGCAATGCAGCTTCTAAAAAATACCAACAGAATATAAAACTACTATCTGTATGTGGCCTAATGTCTGTGTATGGAAATTACAGTAACATTGTATCTATACTGTATAGTGATTTTCACTCATTATAACCCCCTGGATCTCATCCCTGTACAGCAGTGACTGACCCAACAGCTCTCCCTGTATTCTGCCAAATCCCTGGCAGCTGTATTGTTGCAGTAATCAATTTGTACTTTTTGTTACAGTGAGGTTTAGGACTGCTATTTCCAGCTGGTTTTATGTCTCTCCAGGGTGCTTGGACAGACATAAAACAAAGGATTTCATTTCTCCACAGGGGGCACACTAATCTTGCTTTAAAAGGTGGTGACATTTTTTTTCATATGCTAATGTGTGCTTTTCAATGCATTGCAATGCAAAATCGATTTATCTTGATTTTGGGTGCAGAATGCTTGGTTGTGTAGGGAGAGGTATTAGCAGTAGGAAAAGGGAAGTGCTCATGCCACTGTACAGAGCACTGGTGAGACCTCACTTGGAGTACTGTGTGCAGTACTGGAGACCGTATCTCCAGAAGGATATAGACATCTTAGAGAGAGTTCAGAGAAGGGCTACTAAAATGGTGTACGGCTTGAAGGAGAAAAGTTACCAGGAAAGGCTTAATGATCTTAACATGTACAGCTTGGAAAAAAGACGAGACAGAGGAGATATGATAGAAACATTTAAATACGTAAAGGGAATCCACAAGGTAGGGGAAGGGAGTATATTTAAAAGGAAACAAAGTAGCAAAACAAGAGGACATAGTCTTAGATTAGAGGGGCAAAGGTTTAAAAGTAACATCAGGAAGCATTATTTTACTGAGAGGGTTGTGGATACATGGAACAGTCTTCCAGTAGAAGTGGATCGAGGCCAAAACAGTAATTGAATTTAAGCAAGCATGGGATAGGCATAAGGCTATCCTAAACAAAAGACAAATCCAGGTTAAGTATCCATGTAATTGGGCAGACTAGATGGGCCGAAGGGTTATTATCTGCTGACATTTTCTAGGTTTCTAATCAACATATCCTGCTAACTGTTTTTGTACCAAACTTATCTACAATTCTTTGATACTTGCTTCAAATTTAGAAAATAACATCATTGAAGACCATCCAGAACTCAAGAATGTAAACTAATCCCCTGTACAAGAAGCAAATCATTTATATTCTAGCCTACAAATCTATGTATATCTTAAATGTATATACTTTATTATATGTTAATAAATCTTTAATTTAATAACAATACCAAAGAGAAACAAGAGAAACATCAGCCCTTTCTAACACCAAACAAAAACATATAAACCTCAAAACACCCCACACATATTTAAAGTAAATAATTAGATGGATCATAGAAAAGGGAATATTTGGACACGGAGTGAAATGGAACGAGAATGATTGTGCTTTGGAAGTCACAGTAATCAACACAAACGATAAGGTTTGAAAGCTGTTTAATACAGAAGGTGCAGAAAGCATGTAAACCTACTTGTGTAGACGGATCGGGTCACAGGGGAACTCTGATACTGCCGGGCGCCAACTGTTACTACAGTAATTGTGTAATTAGTCCCAGATGTGAGGTTCTGAAGAGTGACATTTAATGTGTTACTGGAGACAGTCCAAGAGCCGGAAGAATTCCTATAAGTTATATTAAATGTCTTTGTCACATCGGCCATATTTACTGGCTCTGTCCAGGACAGGGAAATGCTGTTTGTTCCAATGTTTGTAAATATTAAGGATTGTGGAGGAGTCGGATCTGATAGAAAGAAAAGCAACATTTTGTAACACAACTAATTTTTTTATTTACTGAATAAAAATAAAAATCAGAAGATGAATTATTAAAACAAATCTATATTATCACTTGATTTGCTATAAACATGATCTAACCATGCAAATCCATTTCTCTCCTCCATACTCACATGTCGCCTCTGTCACTGGACTCGCTGTCTGGTTACAGTTACCACTCACTGTCTGTATCACGATGGAGTATTGTCTGCCGGGCAGTAAGTTTGTGAAATTCACTTGTGTAGAATTAGTTGTGATTGTGTTATTGACGTCTCCAGTCAGAGTGACGGTGTAATTATCCACTTTCCCTGTTGGATTTATCGAGGTCACAACAAGGGAACTAGTAGAACCATAATTATTCACTGAGATATTCTGAGCTCCAACTAGTCCGGGTACTATCAAAAACATAATGAATGTGAAATAACAGGAAATTAATTACTTATCAAAGTGTTCAGATTTACAAGAAGCAGAAATTCAAAGATATTTTTCAACCTTCCCCATTTCCCCTAAAAATAGTCTATTATTTGTTCTCTTTATGTTAATTCTCTGAAACACTCCTCACAGGTTTGAGTCAGAAGAATATTTCACTATGAGAATGAAGGGGTGAATATGTATGATACGTCACCCACAGGGGGCACGTACTCAAATGAAACAGGCAGAAACAAACTTCTGCTCCTTGCAAGGAGCTATTCTGTGTATTAAAAAAATAATGAAAATGCAACTTTTAACAATGTGATAATGAAAAGGTAAAAAGAAAAATTTATATACAAAAAGGAAAATAGAAAAAAATCCCAAACAATTTAAAATTGCAATGCCTCAGTCTAGTGATTCCGTTGAATATACGTACTGTATATTCATATTGTATATGAATATACGTATATTCAATGTAGGCTAGCTGAATGATAAACCATACTCTGATTATGACATATACAACGTTATGTTCGGCGTAGAACAAAAATTAATGCAGGCTACTGGGGAGAAATTTTAATCGTATGGCGATTCCTGGCAAGAGAATTCAGAAGAATATCAGGAGGAGTATAGTGATTATTTGTAGCATAAATTTCTAAGCCTTAGTCTGATACGATTTGCATGTTTTTCCCCCAGTTTTGAGTGATATAGAAAGTAAATAAAATCATAGTAAAGTATGTAAGGGAAAGGCAGAGCAAATACCTAAATGGTCAATAGAACACCTGAGCTCACGTTCAATGCTCGATTCCTCTTACGGCTCATCAGGGATGCTCGAGGGCATAGTGTCACTGTATGATTTAAAGGATGATCCATAGTGTCACAAGGGATGAAACTGACCAATCAGGGTCCTCTGTGGGTCATGTGGTTTACTAGACCAATCACATAGCAGTGGATATGTTCGTCATTAGAGCCAATCAGTGACAGGCAGAGGGCTCAATCACAAAGAAAGTTCTATTTTACTATTCTCACTCGCACAGTAGCTTCTTAACCCCATAAGGACCAATGATGTACCGGGTATGTCCTACAAAAATGTTCGCTTAACGACCAAGGACGTACTTGATACATTATGTGTTTAACCCACCCTCCCTCCCTATACTTATGTCTCTGGCCAGGGTCCCACGGTAGTCTATCTTCCTTGAAGTCCGTCCACCACTTTTGTAGACCCTGGTCGTCGCACTGACGTTGTCGCTGGGCGCGATGACATCAGTTTAAGACGCCTCCCCTGTGCCAGCCGGGAGAGTGTCTGAAAGGGAGGGGGGGTCGTTTGGACCAGTCTCCCTCCCGATTGGGCGGAGATCCAGCTTAAAGAAAGGCATCGAAGGAAAGGTCACAGTGTGATCTTTCCATTGATGGCTCTCTTTAACCCCTGACCTGCCGGTCTATGATCTGGCGCCATTTGGCGCAAGATCGCAGACTTCTCCTGGAGATGGATGGCATCTTGGTTGTCAGCCTAGACATCGGGTCTGCCCCCGCCACTGACGTCAAAGTTGTAAAATTGGAAAAACATATAAAAATATTTGATATCCTATCTGTATCATTGATCTGAGATCTACAAATCCCTCTCATCCCACAGCAGATTTAGATTTAGTGGATAGATCTGTTTGATACTCTGTGGCTTTTAGTCTTGTCTTACACCGTCAAAGGAAAAATGTATTAAAACTTTGACTTCCCTTTTTTGCCCTTTATTAATTGGGCTGATCCTACTGACAGCCTCTGCCCAATTATGCTTTCTATTTTTAGGTCACTTTACTCACCGTTTGTCCCTTGCCGCACACAGATTCTCCTCGTTAGCTCAGGGACTCCTGAACTCAGAAGTTCATGAAGCTTTTCAGAAGGGGGTACTCCTCACATCCTGACTACTTTAAAACTATAAAGTGGTCAGGATTAGTAGAGCATCCCTTTAATACAATGTGTCCTGACTGACTGATGATAAGTTTAATGGAGCATAATGTATGGCAATGAGTTCACCAGATAAGTTTCACCAATGCTTGTGAAAAATTTTTTTACACATTGAAAGTCTTTGACCATTGTTTCATAGCTTAACCATATCAGACACTGGAAGTGGAAGAAGAATTTATTTATTTATAAAGTATTTTACCAGGAAGGATACATTGAGATTTCTCTAATTTTCAAGTAAAATTTGAATAGATTGCATATCTTGCAGTATATAATTAAATTGCCTTTTGCAAAAAACACACACGTATCAGCAAGTCGAAAAAGATGTCAGGATTTTCCTTCAACAAAGTCCATCAGGTGATTACAGCTAGAGCCTTACACTCACCTATGCAGGTCGTATATGACACAGGATCACTTTCTGTGACATTATCAGCCGCTCGTGTAAACACAGTGAATGTATATGTTTCTCCGGCCGTCAGATTAGTTACAACAGATTGATTTGTTGCAGTTGTTTGGTTTTTCAGTGTTACAGATGAGGAGTTTGCTGTTTGCACTCTGTAGCTATAATCACTCTTATACTCATCAGGATGATCCCAAATCAAGGAAACAGAATCTGACGTCACGTTACTGGATCTGAGCTGCTTCACCGGCAGAGGTTCTGGAGCGACAAAGTAAAACGTAATTCATTAAAATCTTACCACACTCACTACATTTATATTCGTAAGGATTACTGAAGATGATACTTAAATAAATTAGTTATAAAACTCCTAATATATAGCATGTGCAAAGAAAGAGAAGTGAAACACAAGCTCAACGTCTCACCTAATAAAGCATGTCTAAAATACACTACATACATTAATGAACAAACTATTAAAAGGTCTCAATCTAATGGGTGACCTTTTTAACAATCGCAGAAAAATGGTCAGCGTCCAACTTTGTACCACCACCAGTGTACCAATGCCAAACCAGATCTATAGAGGTTTCCCCAAAACCAGTGTGACAACAAACATAGATATACGTATATCTATGACTTTTTTAACAATGACTACACAAAAGTCACAGGAATTGAAAACTAAAACTAAAATAGTGGAGAAAAGCTTCAATCAGTGCTAGTTATTTCAAAGCAAAGTTGACCATAATATAGTTAAACAATGGTACCACCATTGCTTGCATAGACGTCAAAATAACAGTAACACCATTAACACCAATGATAACACCATTGTTGTATAACAGCTCATCCTCATTTCAGTTGTGAATAATGGTATTACTGTAGTGTTTACAAAAAAATGGAGAAACTGCTGCCACAACAAAAATTATTGTGATTAGGAGTAAAATAATTATATGAACTTATGTTAGTGTCAAAAATTGACATCTATATCTATAAATGCGGACAAAGAAATTATGTTTAAAAAATATACACTTAAACTTAACCCTTAAATCTTAATCCTATCCTGTAACAATAACCAACAGATTATGTTGAATTTTTGTACCAAGCTTCTCTACAATTCTTTGATACTTGCTTCAGTTTTAGAAAATAACAGCATTGGTGACTAACCAGAATTCAAGGATTTGAGCTAATCCCCCATACTAGAAGCAAACCATTTAAATTCTATCCACAAAATCTATGTACATGTTAAATGTATATAATTTATTACATCTGAATAAATCTTTCATTTTAACCCCTTCACTATCGAGATTGAGGTATCTTGGGCTTCAAAGGCACCGTCTGGTGGCCCGATATCGAGATATTGCGAGCTACAGATCTGCAACCCAGAAGCAAATGAAATATGTTTGCTGCAAACAAAATTGGTTTGCTTTTGGGCTGCAGGGTGAAGGTGCCCCCAAAGTTTTAGCCCCATGGGCATAATGCCCAAAGAGCTAAAACTGTGTAAAATCGGCTGATGAATGCACTGACATCAGGGATTCAGCAGCTGATGCAGGGAGAAAAATAATAATAATCGAGCTGCAACTTTAACTCAGTTTGTCAGTAGATGGCACCATCTGCTGGTCAAATAGGTTACTTACGGTTTAAATACAATAGGAATATCCCCAAATATTACGTACTGTATAATGAATTAAAAATGATTTTACAAAAAACACTGGTTTCTGACAATGTTTTTTTTTGTAAAATCACTTGGTAGAGAAGGGGTTGATAATGAAGAGAAACATTGGCCTTTCCAAAACCAAACAAAAATATGTAGACCTCAAAAAAAACTTACACATATTTTTAAAAAAAAGAGATTGGATAGATTATGGAATAGGGAATATCTGGATTTGGGGTGATATGGATCAAGATTGACTACTCAAAGTGACAGTAACCAACACAAAAAGAAAGGGTTTGAAAGTTGTGTAATACAGAACAAACATAAAACATGTAAACCTACTTGTGTAGTTGGATCGGGTCACAGGGGAACTCTGATACTGCCGGACACCAACTGTTACTACAGTAATTGTGTAATTAGTCCAGGATGTGAGGTTCTGAAGAGTGACATTTAATGTGTTACTGGAGACAGTCCAAGAGCCGGAAGAATTCCTATAAGTTATATTAAATGTCTTTGTCACATTGGCCATATTTACTGGCTCTGTCCAGGACAGGGAAATGCTGTTTGCTCCAATATTGGTAAATATTAAGGTTTGTGGGGGAGTCGGATCTGTTAAAAAAAAAAACAAGTATTAAATGATATCAACAATTTATTTTGTA
The DNA here is from genome assembly GCA_009667805.1 of Leptobrachium leishanense. Lineage (NCBI taxonomy): Eukaryota > Metazoa > Chordata > Amphibia > Anura > Megophryidae > Leptobrachium > Leptobrachium leishanense. The sequence continues at coordinate 112,990,379 of CM019072.1, forward strand.
AAATTGTGAAAATAATATGATAAGACATGGAATTAGCCGATTTAATACCAGGTTAATGCAAGGGGGAAAAAACGGTTCAGAATTTTTATTAATTGGAGGATTTCGATCACTTCTGTTCATCCAAATAACACTGGATAACTGATTCAGATTACGGAAAACACAGATTTAATATTTGATTCATTAAAATCGAACTGTTGCTGCTGCATGCGAAAATACTTGTTAACACACTTTTATTCGATTTTTTAATTAAACCCTTACCTGTTTGCAGTTTGGGAGGAGGTAATAGGGAGAACAAGTGGGCTGCTGTGAAACCCACCACGCACTCCATTTCTCACAAAGCAGGGTGACTCCTTTCCCCTCTATACCTTACACCTCTTGCCAGCAGTTGATGAGTTAACAAATATGGGAGATGTATACAGCAAAAATACATATACTGTAAATAACATAGGGTGTTGTCTCCCCGTTGCAATATGAGCCAAATGCGGATTAGACACACTCACAGGCAATGTTTAATTGCGATCCCATCAAGGTATCTTTGTCTCTTTAAAAACCGCTCCCTTCAAGGCTGGATCCAAACATTTCCCTGGACCCCAAATTCATGCAATCTTCAGATTCCAAATATCTGGGATTCCAATAGACCTCAAGGAGAAGAGTATAGGAAAAATAGTGCAGATAGCCAACAAATAAATCACAAAAACAATTTATTGCGCTTACATGAATTAAAAGGCAATGGAGCATATCACATGGTACACCCGATTTCCACTGTGGTTTTGTATTACATACGCCCAATGTGGTAGGGTCCTCTTGTGAAGTTCTCCACGGCTCTAATAGTTTCCCACTTCACAAGAGGACCCTTCTACATTGGGCGTATGTAATACAAAACCACAGTGGAAATCGGGTGTACCATGTGATATGCTCCATTGCCTTTTAATTCATGTAAGTGCAATAAATTGTTTTTGTGATTTATTTGTTGGGACCGCAAATAAACATTGCCTGTGAGTGTGTCTAATCCGCATTTGGCTCATATTGCAACGGGGAGACAACACTCTATGTTATTTATATGTACTTCAGTTGATGAGTTAAATCAGAGGTTTTCAAAAAGTCCTTCTGCTCTGATTGAATCTCTCATCTGCAAGCCATGTGCTGGGGGTAATCTTAAAGTGTTAAAGAGCCAGTGGGCTGCCAAGCAACTCAACCACTGATTTAAATTTAATGCAATGCACTTGCAGTGTGTACTCGAATGCGTAAAAAAACCTAAAAAGAATTGCACAAACAAAAATAATTCTTTTTCACTGCATTGGGGAGTCCAAAATGCAAAGCAAACATCCATTAAATATATGAAATAAGGCTGCTTAATTGCCCCCCCCCCATACTCACATGTGGCCTCTGTCACTGGACTCGCTGTCTGGTTACAGTTACCACTCACTGTCTGTATCACGATGGAGTATGGTCTGCCGGGCAGTAAGTTTGTGAAATTCACTTGTGTAGAATTAGTTGTGATTGTGTTATTGACGTCTCCAGTCAGAGTGACGGTGTAATTATCCACTTTCCCTGCTGGCTTTATCCAGGTCACAACAAGGGAACTAGTAGAACCAGAATTATTCACTGAGATATTCTGAGCTGGAGGAACTGAGAGACAACAAAACCTCATATAAATAAATCATGAATATTAAGGGGAAAAAAAGCAAGAGCAAAACTAGGGATGTGCGTTTCGGGTTTCCGAATTTTGGAATTTTCACGAAAGTTCCCGATTCGTGTCTTCGGATGCGGCCGAATTTCTGAAATTTTTTAGATCTGAAAAAGTCGAATCCGAAAAGATTTCCGAGCCGAATCGAATTTTTTTTGGAATTTTCGAATGGACTTGAAATGTGTCAAATCGAAATTTATTTTCCCTCTACTCATGATTTCGGTTCCATTCGGGATTTCGGTTCCATTTCGGTAATTCTGAACATCGTATATTTAACTATTATCGGTTATATCGCTGATTCTGTAAATTTTGTATTTGTAAATGTGCTGGGGCAAATCAATGTGCTGGGGCAAATCCATGAGCTGGGGCAAATCCATGTGTGAGCTGGGGCAATATCCTATGAGCTGGGGCAAATCCATGTGCTGGGGCAAATCAATGTGCTGGGGCAAATCCATGTGCTGGGGCAAATCAATGTGCTGGGGCAAATCCATGAGCTGGGGCAAATCCATGTGTGAGCTGGGGCAATATCCTATGAGCTGGGGCAAATCCATGTGCTGGGGCAAATCCATGAGCTGGGGCAATATCCTATGAGCTGGGGCAAATCCATGTGCTGGGGCAAATCCATGTGCTGGGGCAAATCAATGTGCTGGGGCAAATCCATGTGCTGGGGCAAATCAATGTGCTGGGGCAAATCCATGAGCTGGGGAAAATCCATGTGTGAGCTGGGGCAATATCCTATGAGCTGGGGCAAATCCATGTGCTGGGGCAAATCCATGTGCTGGGGCAAATCAATGTGCTGGGGCAAATCCATGAGCTGGGGCAAATCCATGTGTGAGCTGGGGCAATATCCTATGAGCTGGGGCAAATCCATGTGCTGGGGCAAATCCATGTGCTGGGGCAAATCAATGTGCTGGGGCAAATCCATGAGCTGGGGAAAATCCATGTGTGAGCTGGGGCAATATCCTATGAGCTGGGGCAAATCCATGTGCTGGGGCAAATCCATGTGCTGGGGCAAATCAATGTGCTGGGGCAAATCCATGAGCTGGGGCAAATCCATGTGTGAGCTGCTGGGGCAATATCCTATGAGCTGGGGCAAATCCATGTGCTGGGGCAAATCCATGTGCTGGGGCAAATCAATGTGCTGGGGCAAATCCATGAGCTGGGGAAAATCCATGTGTGAGCTGGGGCAATATCCTATGAGCTGGGGCAAATCCATGTGCTGGGGCAAATCCATGTGCTGGGGCAAATCAATGTGCTGGGGCAAATCCATGAGCTGGGGCAAATCCATGTGTGAGCTGCTGGGGCAATATCCTATGAGCTGGGGCAAATCCATGTGCTGGGGCAAATCCATGTGCTGGGGCAAATCAATGTGCTGGGGCAAATCCATGAGCTGGGGCAAATCCATGTGTGAGCTGGGGCAATATCCTATGAGCTGTGGCAAATCCATGTGCTGGGGCAAATCCATGTGCTGGGGCAAATCCATGTGCTGGGGCAAATCCATGAGCTGGGGCAAATCCATGTGCTGGGGCAAATCCATGTGCTGGGGCAATATCCTATGAGCTGGGGCAAATCAATGTGCTGGGGCAAAACCATGTGCTGGACTGCTGGGGCAATAGAGTTAGACAGCTTTGAAACGAGGAGAACAGATGTTCCGAAAAAAACGAAAATTTCCGAAATAACGAAAAGCCGATACAAAAAAACGAGCAAAGTGAAACGAAAATACGAAAAATGGTCGATATTCCGAAAAATAAATGTACCCGAAAAATGAATCGAGCCAAACCGAATCGAAACAGAAAGCGGTCGAAACGAGCCGAATCAAAGTTTAAAAATTCGAAAAATCGAACCGAATCGAACGGAAAAAAAAATCGGTGCACATCCCTAAGCAAAACTGAATTTTTTTTAACCAAAATAAATCCAGTTGCATAATGAAGTTTCCCTCATGTTAATATGAGAATCCCAAGTGTTAATAATTTTATATATGATTACTGTCACATTCCAGTACGAGATACGCTTAGAAGAACTTATGACACAGGTGTAATTTCAAACATATATTAATATAAACAATTAAAAGTAATACTATGAAAATACACAATACATGAAATAAAGTGTATCAGAAAATTATTTGTTAAAGAGAATGTATGATATTGTTTCCGAAAAATAGCCCCATCAGCAGAAAAGGAAGACATTTATATACATTTTTAAAAAAAAATATCTGTCGTGCCACCTGCCAGATGTTGCGAGAAAACCACAGACAGACCCATGCCAACATCTGACTCGGCAGCAGCTTTCATCCCAGGATCCCAGTCTGGTTGATTCCAATCAGGGCTTTTCCTGTAACTTGTGGTCTTCCTGTGCCCCAGCAGACTATTCCAGTTGCACACACTGAGCCTGAGTGACCCTCTTTAAAAGGGAGACACATTGTAAGATCCTGGCTTTGCATAAAATGTGCTCACTCACACCTGAAGTGAACCCTGAAGCCTGTGTTCCAAGTAAACCTAGACCCCTTGAGACCCCTTGAATCTCCAGTTGCTCCAAGACCACTTGCTTAGCTAATTTCTCCAAGACCCTTTGCCTCTTCCATTGCTCCGAGACCCCATCGCCTCTTCAGTGTCTCTGTGGCATTCTGTGAATTCCCAGTGTTTATCTTCAGCCCCGCTATTGCCATTTCCATTGTCTGTGTCCACCCCCATTCTTGCCGTGTACACTGTCTGTGTCCAGCCCAGTTCCTGCCCTGTACAATGTCTGTGTCTGGCCCTAGCCCTGCTCTAATTCCTGGTCCCACAATCATTCTCTCTGTGTGTAGTTTATTCCAGTTGTCTGTTTTATTTATTCCTTGCTTGCCTTGTCCCTTAATAAAAACCTTTTGTAAAATAGTCCCTGTCTTCAGTTATATGATGTATTGTTTGCATGCTGAGCTCAAACCCAAGTGCACCCTAACAATATCAGTAAAGCAACAGCGAACCTTGATTCGAAATAACTAATTTTACAAATAGGATACTCTCCTTTATATCTGGAAGGTGACAGCATTTAATAGTATTGTATACTCACCTGTGCAGGTCGTATGTGAGACAGAGACACTTTCTGTGACAGTATCAGCCGCTCGTGTAAACACAGTGAATGTATATGTTTCTCCGGCCGTCAGATTAGTTACAACAGATTGATTTGTTGTAGTTGTTTGGTTTTTCAGTGTTACAGATGAGGAGTTTGCTGTTTGCACTCTGTAGGTATAATCACTCTTATACTCATCAGGATGATCCCAAATCAAGGAAACAGAATCTGACGTCACGTTACTGGATCTGAGCTGCTTCACCGGCAGAGGTTCTAGAGTCAAAAAAAAAAGCTTATTACTTTTCAATTTCCATTTTAGTTATATATCTGAACATATTTTAAATAAACTGGTTGATAAATTGAATATTAATATGTAAATATAAATTCAAATATCTCACTACCCTTTAATGAAAGATAAAATCAAACTCAACATAGTGAGAAGAGACATTTATGTTTAACATTTCACTAATAACCAGGAAATATCCATTTGTTACCAACTCTTTCATTATAAGTTAATTTGTTCATTTGCAGACAGCAATGTGAGAGAAACCAGCTCAGAAGAAAGGATCTAAAACAACAAATCTATTTATTAGAGAACATAGAGAAGGTTTACCCCACAAGGTTCTCCTCTTTGCTGCCGGTATATTTCACGTAGGGAACTATTACCCATCCTGCAGCTTGAGCTTCAGATTGTCAATCAGAACATTTACAAAACACACAGAAATCATGTAAACCTACTTGTGTAGACGGATCGGGTCACAGGGGAACTCTGATACTGCCGGACGCCAACTGTTACTACAGTAACTGTGTAATTAGTCCCAGATGTGAGGTTCTGAAGAGTGACATTTAATGTGTTACTGGAGACAGTCCAAGAGCCGGAAGAATTCCTATAAGTTATATTAAATGTCTTTGTCACATTGGCCATATTTACTGGCTCTGTCCAGGAAACGGAAATGCTGTTTGCTCCAATGTTTGTAAATATTAAGGATTGTGGAGAACTTGGACCTGTAAGAAAGAAAAAATGCAACATTTTGTAACACAAATCTTTCTTTTATTTACTGAACAAAAATCAAATTAAATCAGAAGGTGATTAATTAAAAAGCTATATCACTTGATTCACTATAAATCTAATCAAACAGTACTGACCCATTCCTCCCCCCATACTCACATGTTGCCTCTGTCACTGGACTCGCTGTCTGGTTACAGTTACCACTCACTGTCTGTATCACGATGGAGTATTGTCTGCCGGGCAGTAAGTTTGTGAAATTCACTTGTGTAGAATTAGTTGTGATTGTGTTATTGACGTCTCCAGTCAGAGTGATGGTGTAATTATCCACTTTACCTTCTGGTTTTATCCAGGTCACAGCGAGGAAACTAGTAAAACCATTATTAGTCACTGAAATATTCTGAGCCAGAGCCGGAGCTGAAAAGATAATGTTTGTAAAAAGAATAATCAAATATTTTAAAGACTTTATATTGAATTTCATTAGATGAATCTTTCTTATTAAATAATTCTTGCTTTAATATGTGAATTATAAGTAATTTTTATAATACACGATATTCATGGTTTCTGAATGAAGTAACCAAAATTTTACGGCATTTGTTACGGAGGAGAATATTCAGAGCTCCATAACTTATGGTTAAATAAAAACCTTAATATCTAAAAATAGAAACAAAAACCTTTTTAAAGAATTCACAGTTCAGATTAAACCTGTTAATAAAATCCTCTTTCTTAATGGATAACTCCTCCAGCAAAATGCTAATAATACAATAGCAGTAAAATCTTGGTGTTCTCTTAAATAGGGATCAGCTGCTTCGTTCGATCAGTTCGGAGTTCGATTCAAACATTGGCAGTTCGAAAGTTCGCGAACATCGAACTTTTTGGGATGTTCGCCAAAAGTTTGAATTTTTTTAAAAAAAAAAAAAGTATAAAAAATGCTTAAAAAATACTAAAAAATCTAGAAATAAAGAGAGACTCTTTACTGCAGAATAATATAAGCAACGGTTTATTAGATATTGAATTAAAAACAAAATATTTTTAACATTGAACTCTATGGGATAAAACATTCTTGTTACTAAAACATCAGGCAGACATGGCCCTCTAATCAGGCACTGTAGAGGGCAGCCTGAAGGGGCCTCCCAAGGATCCCCTTGAGGAACATTGAGGAGCAAGAAGCATGCGGCTGCCGGATGACAGAGTTGCGACTGTGCGGGCTAGCCGCCCGGGTGCATGTGGCAGAGACAGGCAGCGCAGGGAGGGAGCCACTGCACCTGCGGCCACGGCAGACCCCCCCGCCAGGATCCAGGGAGACCCCTCTGACCACCAGGCTAAGGTAAGGAGACACATTTCTAAAAAAAAAAAAATCCGAGGACATTTTTAAATGTCCCCGGGAACATAAAATAAAACCTTTTATTTTCTTTCTCTACCTGGCTGAATGTATTTAATTATATATATTAGATACATTCAGCCAGGTAGAGGGGGTGGCATGTGGGCTGTGCGGGGTCTCAGACAGTGGGTTTGTTTTTTTGTGTGTATATTCTTAGCAAATTTATAGGGGAAGGTAACGGCAGGTATGATATATATATATAGATAAGATATATATCTATATTCTTATAAATATATCCAGACTTGTATTACACACACATTTTGGCAACTAATTGCTCCCCCCCATTTGGCTGATCCCTCCAAAAGAAATGTTGAACCCGATAGAGCAGAGAATAATATATATGGTCTCTGCTCTGTCGGGTTTAACATTTCTTCTGGAGGGATCAGCCAAATGGGGGGGCGCATTTAGTTGAGATTGTCCACATGCCACCCCCCCCATGTGCATATGTGTATATATGGTCTGAGGTCTGTGGGTGGGTGTATATATATATCTGTGTGTTGATATATACATATATATATATAGGCACTGGTGTATTTTGGCCTAGGCCGACTAGGCCCAGGCCTAGGGCGGCACTTTCCAGGGGGCGGCGTCCCGCACTGGGTGGCCCCACCCCTAAAAAAAAAAAAATTTTTTTTTTTTTTTTTTTTTACTTTTGCAAAGTATTTTACCAGGAAGGATACATTGAGATTTCACTAATTTACACTTTCAGTTTCACTTTCCAGGGGGCAGCAAGAAACCTCACCACTAAATGGGTTACTCACAGAGCACCGAAATGACACCAACTTTTTGGTGTTCTGTAGTTTCCTGCACTTAGGAGAATAAAATTTCCCCACCCTGCAGTGAATTCACCATTCACCGCAGGGTCCCCAAAGTGCATGGAGTCGGCCGCTGAATGCTGCCACCGCAAACCCGTGGCCTGCTGTTTTCAAAAGAACTACTGAACGAAAATGTCTGGAATTTACATATAAGATCCTATGATTGATAATAAAAAGTTCTGTTACAGAAAAAAGAAAAACTGCTATTAAAAAAAAGGGGGGGGGAATTTTGCCCAAAAAAATCTGAAAAATGACTAAAAGGTACTAAAAAAAATCAATAAGTAAAGACTTTTTACTGCAGATTAAAATAATAAATGATTTATTAGATATTGCATAAAAACGGGAATATTTTTAACATTGAAACCTATGGGGTTCACCTGAATAAACCTGCTGATTGAAACCACCGAACATCAGGGCATTTCACTGCCATTTCTCTGAGTCTCAGTACCACATGACTGGCTGAACCATGTGAAATGCACGTGCGCAGCTGCCCGCCCTTTCGTTAACACAGACTCTATTCTGGACTGAACACCCACCGGGCAGGGAATCAAAGCTACAGTGCACCCTCTGGCAGTGGCACCCCACTGCTGACAAGATGGCTCCACAGCATAATTGCTGTGTGCTCATATACACTCGGTTTGCTGCGAGTTTTACTGCAGTGGATTCTGATGCACTCATACACACCGCACATTGCATTGCTGGGAGTTTTATTGCTGTGGATTCGGATACGCTGACACACACCACACATTGCATTGCTGTGAGTTTTATTGCTGTGAATTCTGATGCACTCATACACACCGCACATTGCATTGCTGGGAGTTTTATTGCTGTGGATTCTGATACGCTGACACACACCACACATTGCATTGCTGTGAGTTTTATTGCTGTGAATTCTGATGCACTCATACACACCGCACATTGCATTGCTGGGAGTTTTATTGCTGTGGATTCTGATATGCTGACACACACCACACATTGCATTGCTGTGAATTCTGATGCACTCATACACACCGCACATTGCATTGCTGGGAGTTTTATTGCTGTGGATTCTGATACGCTGACACACACCAAACATTGCATTGCTGGGAGTTTTATTGCTGTGGATTCTGTGATACACACTGCATATTACTGTGAGTTTTATTGCCCTGGAGCTCTGGGATACGCTCATACACACTGCACATTACTGTGAGTTTTATTGCTGTGCAGTTCTGTGATATGCTCATATACAGTGCACATTTCTGTGGGTTTTATTGCTGTGCAGCTCTGTGATACGCTCATATGCAGTGCACGTTTCTGTGGATTTTATTGTTCAACCAATTAGAGCGGCTGTGATCCAGTATACTTGACATGCGTGGCTGTTCTTTGTAAAAATGCTTGAATTTAAACATTTCATGATTTTCTTTATCGCAATAGATACATTTGAAATGGTATACAAAATATACAAGTAGGCACTTGGTATCCACTTTTAATATAAAGAGAGGAAAAGGCGGAGCTTTAAGAGGAAAAGGTGGAGCTTAAAGAGGAAGGGTGGGGATTAACCAGGAAGAGGTGTGCCTTTGACAGGAAGGGGTGTGTCAAATTTAAATTAGGGGGTGCACGAGTTTAGTCAGGCCTAGGGCAGCACAAAACCTAAATACACCACTGTATATAGGTCTGTGTGTTGATATAAAATTTTTGTTTCGGCTCGTTTCATTCGTATTTTGACAATTTTCATTTCGGATCGTTTCGGCAGATTTCCGTTTCGGCTCATTTTTCGTATCGACTTTTTTTGTGATTTTGGACATTTTCATGCTTTCGGTGTGGGAAATGTTTTGCCCCATAGACTTCAATGTTAAAAATATTCCCGTTTTAATTCAATATCTAATAAACCGTTTATTATTATATTCTGTGGTAAAGAGTCTCTTTATTTCTGTATTATGAGCATTCAGTATTATATGGGAGTACTGCTTTATGAGTAAGAGTAGTTAAAAAAATAAAAATAAACGTAAAACTCGGGGGGGGGGGTGACACCATGAGTTACCGCACCGGGTGACACCAACCCTAGTGACGCCACTTCACGGTGTGAAGGCACTTGCTGCCACCAAAGTCAAAATATTTGGGTGTACTGCCACTGATGCCTGTAGCAGATTCATATAATTTCGTGTAGGTGTGATCTATAGACCCCCTGGACAAGTAGAAGAGCTAGATAATCTGCTGCTTGAGGAAATAGCCAAAATGGCAATGAAGGGGGAAGTTATTATCATGGGGGACTTTAATCTTCCTGATGTGAACTGGAAAACCAAAACAGCTGGGTGCACCAGGAGTACAAATATTCTAAACTCCCTACTGGGATTATCTCTAACACAAGTAGTTGAGGAGCCGACCCGTAAAGAGGCCATATTGGATTTAATACTCACAAATGGAGGTTTGGTATCGGACGTTGTTGTAGGTGAAAATTTGGGATCTAGTGATCACTAGTCAGTATGGTTTAATATAAGAACAGGGATGGAGCAGCACCACACAAAAACAAAAGTTTTAGACTTTAAAAAAACAGATTTTTCTAAAATGAGACTTTGTGTGAAGGAGTCATTATCAGACTGGAGGAGTTTAAAGGGAGTCCATGAGAAATGGGATTATTTAAAGGAAGCATTATTGAAGGCCACAGGCAATTGCATTCGACTTGTTAGCAAAAACAAAAAAGGGAAGAAACCACTGTGGTACTCTGCAGAAGTGGCCAAAATAGTGAAGAACAAAAAGACAGCATTCAATAATTATAAAACAACTCAGAGTGAAGAAGATAGGCAAACCTATAAGATTAGGCAGAAAGAGGCAAAGCAATTTATAAGAGCTTCCAAAGCACACGCAGAAGAGAAAATAGCTCAGTCAGTAAAAAAGGGGGACAAAACATTTTTTAGATACGTAAACGAGAAAAGAAAAGTAAAACAAGGATTAGTTAGATTAAAAACAAAGGAAGGAAGGTATGTAGAAGAGGATAAAAGTCTCGCTGACTGCCTCAATGAATATTTTTGTTCAGTATTTGCAGAAGAAAAGGAAGGAAAGGAACCTCAGTTAGGAGGAAACACTAACGAGACAATTACATATCAGTTTACAGAGGAGGAGGTTCTACAGCAGCTGTCTAAAGTAAAGACAAATAAGTCAATGGGGCCTGATGGGATCCACCCTAAATTATTAAAAGAGCTCAGTGATGTAATAGCAAAACCGTTAACAGATTTATTTAACCAATCCTTGCTAACGGGAGTCGTCCCAGAAGACTGGAAATTAGCAAATGTTGTGCCCATTCACAAGAAGGGTAGTAGGGAGGAATCTGGGAACTATAGGCCAGTTAGTCTTACGTCAGTAGTGGGGAAATTAATGGAAACCATGTTAAAGGAAAGGATTGTTGACCATCTAAAAAACACATCGATTACAGGATCAGAATCAACATGGGTTTACCTCAGGGAGATCATGCCAAACTAATCTTATTGATTTTTTTGATTGGGTAACAAAAATAATGGACACAGGTGGTGCAGTAGACATTGCTTGTTTAGATTTCAGTAAGGCTTTTGATACTGTTCCGCATAGAAGGCTTATCAATAAATTGCAATCTTTGAGCTTGGATTCCAATATTGTTGAATGGATTAGGCAGTGGCTGAGTGACAGGCAACAGAGGGTTGTGGTAAATGGAGTTTATTTGGCGCAAGGTCTTGTTACCAGTGGGGTACCTCAGGGGTCAGTACTTGGACCCATTCTATTTAATATTTTTATTAGTGATATTGCAGAAGGTATTAATGGAAAAGTATGTCTTTTTGCTGATGACACAAAGATTTGCAACAGGGTTGACGTTCCTGGAGGGATCAGCTAAATGACAAATGATTTAGGTAAACTAAAAAAAATGGTCGGAGCTGTGCCAATTGAGTTTTAACCACTTCAATGCTAAGGACGCGCTCAGCGCGTCCTCAGCATTACCGCTGGTGTGCTGAGGACGCGCTGAGCGCGTCCTCACATTGGGGTCAGCGTTCGGCCGGGTTCCGGCCGATCGCTGGCCCCTCCGGTGCGGGCTGACATCCTGGATGTCAGCCCGGCATCCGGACCAGCAGCCGCCATTATTAGGTGTCATCGCGGGGGCGCGATGACACCTAATTCAGGCGCCCCCCCCGCATGTGCGGAGGAGGCGCCTGAAAGGAGGGGGGGGAGGTCCTTCGGACCTCTCTCCCTCCCGATCGGCGGCGCACAGGGGGTTAACCCAGGCATCATTTGAAGGGCACAGCCTGCCCTTCCAATGATGCCTGGCATTAACCCCTGGGGAGCTGGATCGCAAATCGGCGCTGAAAAGCGCCGATTCGCGATCCTTCCCGGGAGCTGGCCGACATCTTGGATGTCAGCCAAGCTTCCGGGAACTCCCCCAGAGGACTGGCGTCATCGTGCGTAGCACGATGACGCCAGTCCTACAGTTAACCCCTAACTGCCACCAAGTGTGGAGATAGGGAGTTCCAATGAACTCCCTATCTCCTGATCCGTGGCAGCTAGGGTTAAATTTTGATATCGTTGGATCGGCCAGAGCATGGCCGTTCCAACGATACCAAACATGAAAGTTAAAAATGTTGTAAAAAAATAAAAAATAAAAATAAAAATAAAATATTAAAAAAAAAAATAAAAAAAAAAAAAATAAACACTTTTTTTTCTTTTTTTTGGGTTTGTTAATGCAGCAATATTGTTCCCATTTCAATTATAATGTGAACAATGATGCTGCACTAACGATTTTTGTATGCGGTGCGTTTGTTAAAAATAGTGTCATTTTCCCCAAAAAAAAATGTAACGAGACCCCATCTCTAATTTTTTTAACAAGCGCACCCCATACAAAATATAACCGCAATTGCTCGCATGTTAAAATGTGGAAAAAAACACTTTACACGTTGTAAATTATTGAAAATACATATTTTATTGCATTTTTTGTTATAATTACAGACATGACATAACGTATACATATAATAATGACATATTATGAATCTACCGAGTCTGACGGAAAGAACGATATATAATATGTCGGTGTCATATACTAAAATAAGCCTTCAAAACACGTTTAAACATGATGCGCAAAACAGGTAAAAAATGACCTCAGCACAGGGGCGGGAAAAGCCTCAGCAGCGAAAGGGTTAACGTGGATAAGTGCAAGATAATGCACCTGGGACGTAAAAACCCAAGGGCTGAATATAGAATATTTGATACAGTCCTAACCTCAACATCTGAGGAAAGGGATTTAGGGGTTATTATTGCAGAGGATCTAAAGGTAAGTAGTCAATGTAATAGAGCAGCAGGAAATGCTAGCAGAATGCTTGGTTGTGTAGGGAGAGGTATTAGCAGTAGGAAAAGGGAAGTGCTCATGCCACTGTACAGAGCACTGGTGAGACCTCACTTGGAGTACTGTGTGCAGTAACTGGATACCATATCTCCAGAAGGATATAGACATCTTAGAGAGAGTTCAGAGAAGGACTACTAAAATGGTGTACGGCTTGAAGGAGAAAAGTTACCAGGAAAGGCTTAATGATCTTAACATGTACAGCTTGGAAAAAAGACGAGACAGAGGAGATATGATAGAAACATTTAATACGTAAAGGGAATCCACAAGGTAGAGGAAGGGAGCATATTTAAAAGGAAACAAAGTAGCAAAACAAGAGGACATAGTCTTAGATTAGAGGGGCAAAGGTTTAAAAGTAACATCAGAAAGCATTATTTTACTGAGAGGGTGGTGGATACATGGAACAGTCTTCCAGTTGAAGTGGTAGAGTCCAAAACAGTAATTGAATTTAAGCAGGCATGGGATAGGCATAAGGCTATCCTAAACAAAAGATAAATCCAGGTAAAGTATCCATGTAATTGGGCAAACTAGATGGGCCGAAAGGTTCTTATCTGCCGACATTTTTCTATGTTTCTATGTTTCTAATTTTAATATTGGACTGCAGGGTCCAACCCTGCACTCTTCCACAATACCACAGAGGGGTTACGGTGTGACGGCACTGTTGCCAACACTAAAGGCCCAATTTTAAAGCACCTATTGTTACTTTAATCAAAAGCCTGCATAAGTTTCACCATAATTTAGCCAAAAAATCACTAAACTTGTTCTGCGTGTCCTAAAATGTCTCTTGTTTTCATACAGACTGCCGCCCCAAGCAGTTGTTTATGAATAGATTAAAGGAAAACCGTTTACCGTCATTTGAAATGTCATTTCTTTGTTTTTAAATGTTTCTATATATCCTACAAATCTGCCACTTCATGGGCAGGTTATTTATTTGGACCTCCTAGGCACGATATTTGAAGGAATTTTTCTTTTTTATTTTTAACCCTTATTTTATGGAAACTCACTGTTTCCTGTTCCCCAGGGCACGACCCGGACCCCCATACACCTTTTATGGCAAATATCTTGCATATATGCCCTCCTGGAGGGCACTCTAAAAATCTAACTTTTGAGTCCCATTGACTTGCATTGAGTTCGTTTCGAGTTCGAGTTCGAACTCGAACTTTTGAAATTGTTCGAGTTCGAATGCGAACCGAACACGGGGGTGTTCGGCTCATCCCTACTCTTAAACTACAAAGTACTTGGGTCCACTGCTGAACGTCAACATTGCTACTGTGTTGGTGCTATATTTCAGAAACAAATTTATTTATTTATTTAGAATGAATTTTACCAGGAAGGATACCTTGAGATTTCTCTCTTTTTCAAGAATGTCCTAGGTAATGTGATGACAAATGTCATCAAAATTGCGTGATTGGCTCCATAGTGCTGCTGGTTCCTTAGTTATCGAGTCTGAAGCATTTAACTGCTCGTTGCATGGAGCAGGAGAACTGCAGCCGTATCTCAGCCAACGCTATTAGAAACATAGAAACATAGAAAAATGTCGGCAGATAAGAACCTTTCGGCCCATCTAGTCTGCCCAATTACATGGATACTTTACCTGGATTTATCTTTTGTTTAGGATAGCCTTATGCCTATCCCATGCTTGCTTAAATTCAATTACTGTGTTTTGGCCTCTACCACTTCTACTGGAAGACTGTTCCATGTATCCACCACCCTCTCAGTAAAATAATGCTTCCTGATGTTACTTTTAAACCTTTGCCCCTCTAATCTAAGACTATGTCCTCTTGTTTTGCTATTTTGTTTCCTTTTAAATATGCCCCCTTCCTCTACCTTGTGGATTCCCTTTACGTATTTAAATGTTTCTATCATATCTCCTCTGTCTCGTCTTTTTTCCAAGCTGTACATGTTAAGATCATTAAGCCTTTCCTGGTAACTTTTCTCCTTCAAGCCGTACACCATTTTAGTAGCCCTTCTCTGAACTCTCTCTAAGAGGTCTATATCCTTCTGGAGATACGGTCTCCAGTACTGCACACAGTACTCCAAGTGAGGTCTCACCAGTGCTCTGTACAGTGGCATGAGCACTTCCCTTTCCTACTGCTAATACCTCTCCCTACACAACCAAGCATTCTGCTAGCATTTCCTGCTGCTCTATTACATTGACTACTTACCCTTAGATCCTCTGAAATAATGACCCCTAAATCCCTTTCCTCAGATGTTGAGGTTAGGACTGTATCAAATATTCTATATTCAGCCTTGGGTTTTTACGTCCCAGGTGCATTATCTTGCACTTATCCACATTAAAACTCAATTGCCACAACTCCGACCATTTTTTTAGTTTACCTAAATCATTTGTCATTTGGCTGATCCCTCCAGGAACGTCAACCCTGTTGCAAATCTTTGTGTCATCAGCAAAAAGACATACTTTTCCATTAATACCTTCTGCAATATCACTAATAAAAATATTAAAGAGAATGGGTCCAAGTACTGACCCCTGAGGTACCCCACTGGTAACAAGACCTTGTGCCGAATAAACTCCATTTACCACAACCCTCTGTTGTCTGTCACTCAGCCACTGCCTAATCCAGTCAACAATATTGGAATCTAAACTCAAAGATTGCAATTTATTGATAAGCCTTCTATGCGGAACAGTATCAAAAGCCTTACTGAAATCTAAATAAGCAATGTCTACTGCACCACCTGTGTCTATTATTTTTGTTACCCAATCAAAAAAATCAATAAGATTAGTTTGGCATGATCTCCCTGAGGTAAACCCATGTTGTTTCTGATCCTGTAATCTATGTGTTTTTAGATGTTCAACAATCCTTTCCTTTAACATGGTTTCCATTAATTTCCCCACTACTGACGTAAGACTAACTGGCCTATAGTTCCCCGATTCCTCCCTACTACCCTTCTTGTAAATGGGCACAACATTTGCTAATTTCCAGTCTTCTGGACGACTCCCGTTAACAAGGATTGGTTAAATAAATCTGTTAACGGTTTTGCTATTACATCACTGAGCTCTTTTAATAATTTAGGGTGGATCCCATCAGGCCCCATTGACTTATTTGTCTTTACTTTAGACAGCTGCTGTAGAACCTCCTCCTCTGTAAACTGATATGTAAATGTCTCTTTAGTGTTCTCTCCTAACTGAGGTCCCTTTCCTTCCTTTTCTTCTGCAAAGACTGAACAAAAATATTCATTGAGGCAGTCAGCGAGACTTTTATCCTCTTCTACACACCTTCCTTCCTTTGTTTTTAATCTAACTAATCCTTGTTTTACTTTTCTTTTTCCGTTTATGTATCTAAAAAATGTTTTGTCCCCCTTTTTTACTGACTGAGCTATTTTCTCTTCTGCGTGTGCTTTGGAAGCTCTTATAAATTGCTTTGCCTCTTTCTGCCTAATCTTATAGGTTTGCCTATCTTCTTCACTCTGAGTTGTTTTATAATTATTGAATGCTGTCTTTTTGTTCTTCACTATTTTGGCCACTTCTGCAGAGTACCACAGTGGTTTCTTCCCTTTTTTGTTTTTGCTAACAAGCCGAATGCAATTTCCTGTGGCCTTCAATAATGCTTCCTTTAAATAATCCCATTTCTCCTGGACTCCCTTTAAACTCCTCCAGTCGATAATGACTCCTTCACACAAAATCTCATTTTAGAAAAATCTGTTTTTTAAAGTCTAAAACTTTCGTTCTTGTGTGGTGCGGCTCCATCCCTGTTGTTATATTAAACCATACTGACTGTGATCACTAGATCCCAAATTTTCACCTACAACAACGTCCGATACCAACCTCCATTTGTGAGTATTAAATCCAATATGGCCTCTTTACGGGTCGGCTCCTCAACTACTTGTGTTAGAGATAATCCCAGTAGGGAGTTTAGAATATTTGTACTCCTGGTGCACCCAGCTGTTTTGGTTTTCCAGTTCACATCAGGAAGATTAAAGTCCCCCATGATAATAACTTCCCCCTTCATTGCCATTTTGGCTATTTCCTCAACCAGCAGATTATCTAGTTCTTCTGCTTGTCCAGGGGGTCTATAGATCACACCTACACGAGCTACTGTATGATTGCCAAATGTTAGTGTAACCCAAACTGACTCTATGTTCACCTCGCTCACTTTTATTTGGTTCGTTTTTATGTTGTTTTTCACATACAGGGCCACTCCTCCTCCTTTCCTACCTTCTCTGTCTTTTCTATATAAAGAGTACCCCGGTATTGTTATGTCCCAGTTATTTTTCTCACTGAACCATGTCTCAGTAACCGCCACTAAATCTACTTTTTCAGCTGCCATCATTGCCTCTAGTTCATTGATTTTATTGACTAAACTGCGAGCATTTGTAGACACGACTCTGAGCTTGTCATTTTTTACCTCGCATGTTGCTTGCACCCTCCGATTTAGTTTTGGGGGACAATCGGGCAGATTGTTTTTTACCCTTTTTTTGTCCCCCCCTCCTAGTTTAAATATTTCTTTGCGAAACCTTTGAACTTCTCACTGAGAACATATGTTCCCCTATGAGTAAGATGCAAACCATCTTTTTTATACAGTTCCTTTCTGCTCCAATTAGAGCTATCATGGGACACAAAGCCAAATCCTTGCTCCCGACACCATTCCCGAAGCCACAAATTGAATTCCCTATTGCACATCTGCCTATCTTGAATGTTATGCACAGGCAAAACTTCAGAGAATGACACAGTGGACGCAATCTGCTGTATTTCACCTCCAAGAACACAAAAATCTTCCTTAATCTCAGAAACCTCATTGCTAGCCAAGTCATTTGTCCCTAGATGGACTAGAACATCCATTCCCCTTGTTGCTTTGCTTGTTTGACAATATTGAGAATACGTCTCTTGTCTCTACGAGCAGTAGCCCCAGGAAGACATCTCACCAAACCACTACTCTCCAGCTCAACACCTCTTATGATAGAATCACCCAGCAACAATTGCCTTCTATCAAGTCCCACCTTTTCATTTTTGTCCTTGGTTGCAGTGCTGCATACCTTAGGCATAGTGGATGGTGGTTCCTCAACTATGGTGTCTAAGCCTACATCCGTCTTATCACTACACTCTGAAAGTGCCTCAAAAGAATTAAGAAGAGCCACAGATTGTGGGACATGCCTTCTCTCCACAACTCTAAGTCTACCAGATCCTACAGTAGTCCATCTGCCGCTCCTAGGAGGCCTCTGTGGCAGTGGTTTAGTAACAGTCATAGCCTGAGTTTCTCTAACAGATAATTTACAAATCTCAGACTTCAAACAGGCAATTTCCTGCGGCAATAAGGAGAGCTGCCTACATATCAGGCACACTCCAAACCTCCAAAAATTGGATCTAAAAACAAATGCATGACAGCTCTTACACTGGACCAAGCCTGCCATATATATAAGAGAATGGATTTAAACCAACAAATCTTACCTTTTTGTATTTGTCTAACCTCAGACTACCTCCAGAGTATCTCCAGAAGATCTCCTGTAAGTGCTCACTTTGAAGACTTCACTTAGAAGGCTTCCCAAGCTCAATTAGACAAGCTAATATTCCACAATCTTTATATAGCCACCTAAGAACACCTCCCCCAGCAAATAGTGGACAAGCTAAACCTGAAGCAAATACCACTCAATTGATTCCAATTGTATGCTAATCAGTATGAAAATGAGTCACCAGCCTAACCTAATTTACTCACCAGACCTAACTTGAAACCTTAAAATGAATAGAAAAGATCTGTTTGAAACAAAAATCTCAATCACTCACCAGAAGATCTCCTGTAAGTGCTCACTTTGAAGACTTCACTTAGAAGGCTTCCCAAGCTCAATTAGACAAGCTAATATTCCACAATCTTTATATAGCCACCTAAGAACACCTCCCCCAGCAAATAGTGGACAAGCTAAACCTGAAGCAAATACCACTCAATTGATTCCAATTGTATGCTAATCAGTATGAAAATGAGTCACCAGCCTAACCTAATTTACTCACCAGACCTAACTTGAAACCTTAAAATGAATAGAAAAGATCTGTTTGAAACAAAAATCTCAATCACTCACCAGAAGATCTCCTGTAAGTGCTCACTTTGAAGACTTCACTTAGAAGGCTTCCCAAGCTCAATTAGACAAGCTAATATTCCACAATCTTTATATAGCCACCTAAGAACACCTCCCCCAGAAAATAGTGGACAAGCTAAACCTGAAGCAAATACCACTCAATTGATTCCAATTGTATGCTAATCAGTATGAAAATGAGTCACCAGCCTAACCTAATTTACTCACCAGACCTAACTTGAAACCTTAAGATGAATAGAAAAGATCTGTTTGAAACAAAAATCTAAATCACTCACCAGAAGATCTCCTGTAAGTGCTCACTTTGAAGACTTCACTTAGAAGGCTTCCCAAGCTCAATTAGACAAGCTAATATTCCACAATCTTTATATAGCCACCTAAGAACACCTCCCCCAGCAAATAGTGGACAAGCTAAACCTGAAGCAAATACCACTCAATTGATTCCAATTGTATGCTAATCAGTATGAAAATGAGTCACCAGCCTAACCTAATTTACTCACCAGACCTAACTTGAAACCTTAAAATGAATAGAAAAGATCTGTTTGAAACAAAAATCTCAATCACTCACCAGAAGATCTCCTGTAAGTGCTCACTTTGAAGACTTCACTTAGAAGGCTTCCCAAGCTCAATTAGACAAGCTAATATTCCACAATCTTTATATAGCCACCTAAGAACACCTCCCCCAGCAAATAGTGGACAAGCTAAACCTGAAGCAAATACCACTCAATTGATTCCAATTGTATGCTAATCAGTATGAAAATGAGTCACCAGCCTAACCTAATTTACTCACCAGACCTAACTTGAAACCTTAAGATGAATAGAAAAGATCTGTTTGAAACAAAAATCTAAATCACTCACCAGAAGATCTCCTGTAAGTGCTCACTTTGAAGACTTCACTTAGAAGGCTTCCCAAGCTCAATTAGACAAGCTAATATTCCACAATCTTATATAGCCACCTAAGAACACCTCCCCCAGCAAATAGTGGACAAGCTAAACCTGAAGCAAATACCACTCAATTGATTCCAATTGTATGCTAATCAGTATGAAAATGAGTCACCAGCCTAACCTAATTTACTCACCAGACCTAACTTGAAACCTTAAGATGAATAGAAAAGATCTGTTTGAAACAAAAATCTAAATCACTCACCAGAAGATCTCCTGTAAGTGCTCACTTTGAAGACTTCACTTATTGAGGTCAGATGAGGCGGCAACACTATTATAAAGGTTTTTAGTACAATTTATACATTTGCAGTCAACTGGCACAATACAAATAGGTACTTTGGATCACTTCTTACACTCCACATGGGCAGAACAGGCTTCCTTTAATGTGATGTACAGTCAATCAGTAATGCTTTTGAATATTATTCTATTATTTCATGCCAGCCATGACGATTTTTCTAAATATTTTATTAAGTAGCAGTAAAATAATTCTAGAAGTGAATAAAATTTCAAATGGATACTTCTACTGGTCAGTTTATAAATAAATTTAAATAGTATTTTACACTCACCTGTGCAGGCCGTATGAGAGACAGGTTCACTTTCTGTGACATTATCAGATGCTCTTGTAAACACAGTGAATGTATATGTTTCTCCAGGCGTCAGATTAGTTACAACAGATTGATTTGGCCCTAGCCCTGCTCTAATTCCTGGTCCCACAATCATTCTCTCTGTGTGTAGTTTATTCCAGTTGTCTGTTTTATTTATTCCTTGCTTGCCTTGTCCCTTAATAAAAACCTTTTGTAAAATAGTCCCTGTCTTCAGTTATATGATGTATTGTTTGCATGCTGAGCTCAAACCCAAGTGCACCCTAACAATATCAGTAAAGCAACAGCGAACCTTGATTCGAAATAACTAATTTTACAAATAGGATACTCTCCTTTATATCTGGAAGGTGACAGCATTTAATAGTATTGTATACTCACCTGTGCAGGTCGTATGTGAGACAGGTTCACTTTCTGTGACATTATCAGCCGCTCTTGTAAACACAGTGAATGTATATGTTTCTCCGGCCGTCAGATCAGTTACAACAGATTGATTTGTTGCAGTTATTTGGTTTTTCAGTGTTACAGATGAGGAGTTTGCTGTTTGCACTCTGTAGCTATAATCACTCTTATACTCATCAGGATGATCCCAAATCAAGGAAACAGAATCTGACGTCACGTTACTGGATCTGAGCTGCTTCACCGGCAGAGGTTCTAGAGTCGGAAAATAAAACTCATTAGCTTTCAATTTCTAATAAACATATATATATCTGACCAGATTTGTAATAAATTAGTTGATGAATTCCATAATAATATTTAAATATAATATAAAAGTTCTCAATCGAATCTAAATGAAAGATAAAATTTAATTCTACATAATTAAAATGGGCAATTATTGTTTAATGTATCACTAATAACTCGGAAATATCCACTTGCTTAAAAGACTTTCATTATAAGTTAATTTGTTCCTTTGCAGACAGCAATGTGAGAGAAACCAGCTCAGACGAGAGGATCTAACTGAACAAAACTGTCTATTTCAGAACATACAGAAGGTTTACGCTTTAAGGTTCTCCTCTTTGCTGCTGTATATTTCAAGTTGAGAACCATTGCACATCCTACAGCCTGAGCTCCAGATTGTCAAGCAGAACATACAGAAATCATGTAAACCTACTTGTGTAGATGGATCGGGTCACAGAGGAACTCTGATACTGCCGGACACCAACTGTTACTACAGTAATTGTGTAATTAGTCCCAGATGTGAGGTTCTGAAGAGTGACATTTAATGTGTTACTGGAGACAGTCCAAGAGCCGGAAGAATTCCTATAAGTTATATTAAATGTCTTTGTCACATTGGCCATATTTACTGGCTCTGTCCAGGACAGGGAAATGCTGTTTGTTCCGATGTTGGTAAATATTAAGGATTGTGCGGGACTTGGACCTGTAAAAAAAATGCAACATTTTGTAACACAACGCTTTTATTTACTAAATGAAAATCAAATTAAATCAGAAGATGATTAATTGAAAAGCTATATCACTGGATTCGCTATAAACATGATCAAACAGCACTAACCCATTGCTCCCCCCATACTCACATGTCGCCTCTGTCACTGTACTGGCTGTCTGGTTACAGTTACCACTCACTGTCTGTATCACGATGGAGTATTGTCTGCCGGGCAGTAAGTTTGTGAAATTCACTTGTGTAGAAGTAGTTGTGATTGTGTTATTGACGTCTCCAGTCAGAGTGACGGTGTAATTATCCACTTTCCCTTCTGGTTTTATCCAGGTCACAGCGAGAAGAACTAGTAGAACCATTATTATTCACTGAGATATTCTGAGCCAGAGCCGGGACTGAAAAGATAATGTTTGTAAAAAGAATAATCAAATATTTTCAGGACTTTATATTGAATTTCATTAGATTAATCTTTCTTATTAAATAATTCTTACTTTAATATGAGAATTATAAGTAATTTTTATAATACACGATATTCATGGTTTCTGAATGAAGTAACTCAAATTTTACGGCATTTGTTACGAAGGAGAATATTCAGAGCTCCTTAATTTATGGTTAAATAAAAACCTTAATATCTAAAAATAGAAACAAAAACCTTTTTAAAGAATTCACAGTTCAGATTAAACCTGTTAATAAAATCCTCTTTCTTAATGGATAACTCCTCCAGCAAAATGCTAATAATACAATAGCGGTAAAATCTTGGTGTCCTCTTAAACTACAAAGTACTTTGGTCCAGAGCTGATTGTCAACATTATTACTCTGTTGGTGCTATATTACAGAAACAAATCTCATCAAATTGCATGATTGGCTCCATAGTGGTGCTGGTTCCTTAGTTATTGAGTCTGCAGCATATAACTTCTCGGCTGCATTGAGCAGGAGAACTGCAACCGCATCTCAGCCAATGCTTTTGGCGTCAGATGAGGAAGTAACATTTTTATAAAGGGTTTAAGCACAAATTTATACATTTGCAGCCAACTGGCACAATACAAATAGGTACTCTGGATCCTTTATTACATTCCACATGGGTAGAACAGGCTTCCTTTAATGTGATTAATAGTTGATCAGTTATGCTTTCGAATATTATCTTATTATTTCATGCCAGCAATGACGATTTCTCTAAATATTTTATTAAGTAAAATAATTCTAGAAGTCAATAAAATTTCAAATGGATACATCTACAGGGCAGTTTATAAATAAATTTAAATCTTATTTTACACTCACCTGTGCAGGCCGTATGAGAAACAGATTCACTTTCCGTGACATTATCAGCCGCTCTTGTAAACACAGTGAATGTATATGTTTCTCCGGCCGTCAGATTAGTTACAACAGATTGATTTGTTGCAGTTGTTTGGTTTTTCAGTGTTACAGATGAGGAGTTTGCTGTTTGCACTCTGTAGCTATAATCACTCTTATACTCATCAGGATGATCCCAAATCAAGGAAACAGAATCTGACGTCACGTTACTGGATCTGAGCTGCTTCACCGGCAGAGGTTCTAGAGATAGAAAATAAAACTCATTAGCTTTCAATTTCTGATAAACATATAAATATATCTGACCAGATTTGTAATAAATTAGTTGATGAATTCCATAACAATATTTAAATATAATATAAAAGTTGGAAAAGCGTGTATATGTGAAGGCAGCGCTTCCGTGCAAAATAAATAGATATTAATTAGGGTAGGTGCTGCCGTAGTGGAATGTGCAGTGTTCACACACCTCCAAGGACACAAATATTATAAAAGGAACAAAACATAAATTCCTGGCGCACCTTGTATATTAGAACATTGTTTTAGAATACAATATACATGATATAATTGTAAGTGTAACAGTGTAAGTGTAAGTGTAACAGTGGGTAAAAAATATTGAGTATGTTTTTTTTTCCTCTTAACACTGAAAACACTTAAAAAATTCAAACAAATTAAAAAAAAATGAGAAATCAGAATACTTATATTAGCAATGATGGTATCTTTATCTTCCTCCTTTCCTCCTTGGAAAATCCTCTGGAGTTAGCTTTTTTTTCCCCCAATGGTGACTCGTTTATTCATTAGCTCATTCGATGGTATATGGAGGTGCTATATAAATTCCAGGGAGGGGAGGGAGCAAACCTTATATAGACAGGTGCTAAAGTAATAACTATGCAGCAGGACGATATGCTACTATATTCAAAATTTATTCATATCAATTCATATAAAAATAGACCATACGGTATGCATAATTAAAAAAGTTATTTAAAAAGTAATCGTAAAAGGGGATCACTTAAAACGCGTTTTCGCCTACTGGCTCAAACACGTTTTAAGTGATCCCCTTTTACGATTACTTTTTTGAGTGTTTTCAGTGTTAAGAGAAAAAAAAAAAACATACTCAATATTTTTTACCCACTGTTCACTTACAATTGTATCATGCATATTGTATTCTAAAACAATGTTCTAATATACAAGGTGCGCCAGGAATTTATGTTTTTTTCCTTTTATAATATAAAAGTTCTCAATCGAATCTAAATGAAAGATAAAATAAAATTCTACATAATTAGAATGGGCAATTATTGTTTAATGTATCACTAATAACCCGGAAATATCCACTTTCTTAAAAGACTTTCACGATAAGTTAGTTTGTTCCTTTGCAGACAGCAATGTGAGAGAAACCAGCTCAGAGCACAGAATCCAACACAACAAAACTGTCTATTACAGAACATACAGAAGGTTTACGCTTTAAGGTTCTCCTCTTTGCTGCTCTATCGTTCAAGTTGGGAACCATTGCACATCCTACAGCCTGAGCTCCAGATTGTCAAGCAGAACATACAGAATACATGTAAACCTACTTGTGTAGATGGTTCGGCTCACAGGGGAACTCTGATACTGCCGGACACCAACTGTTACTACAGTAATTGTGTAATTAGTCCCAGATGTGAGGTTCTGAAGAGTGACATTTAATGTGTTACTGGAGACAGTCCAAGAGCCAGAAGAATTCCTATAAGTTATATTAAATGTCTTTGTCACATCGGCCATAGTTACTGGCTCTGTCCAGGACAGGGAAATGTTGTTTGTTCCAATGTTGGTAAATATTAAGGATTGTGCGGGACTTGGACCTGTAAAAAAAATGCAACATTTTGTAACACAACTCTTTTATTTATTAAGTAAAAATCAAATTAAAGCAGAAGATGATTAATTGAAAAGCTATATCACTTGATTTGCTATAAACATGATCAAACAGCTCTGACTCATTGCTCCCTCCATACTCACATGTCGCCTCTGTCACTGGACTCGCTGTCTGGTTACAGTTACCACTCACTGTCTGTATCACGATGGAGTATTGTCTGCCGGGCAGTAAGTTTGTGAAATTCACTTGTGTAGAATTAGTTGTGATTGTGTTATTGACGTCTCCAGTCAGAGTGACGGTGTAATTATCCACTTTCCCTGCTGGCTTTATCCAGGTCACAACAAGGAAACTAGTAGAACCAGAATTATTCACTGAGATATTCTGAACCAGAGCCGGAACTGAAAAGATAATGAATTTAAAAAGAATAATCAAATATTTTCAGGGCTTAATATTGAATTTCAGTAGATGAAGCTTTCTTAGTAAATCATTCTTGCCTTTAATAAGTAAATTTATAATACATGATATTCACGGTTTCTGAATTCAATAACCAAAATGTTACGGCATTTGTTACAGAGGAGAATATTCATAACTCCTTATAGTGACGGTTATATAAAAGCATTGGTTCATAAAAATAGAAAAAAATATTTTTAAAGAATTCACAGATCAGATTAAACCTGTTAATAAAATCCTCTTTCTTAATGGATAACTCCTCCAGCAAAATGCTAATAATACAATAGCGGTAAAATCTTGATGTTCTATTAAATTACAAAGTACTTTGGTCCAGAGCTGATTGTCAACATTATTACCCTGTTGGTGCTATATTACAGAAACAAATCTCATCAAACTGCGTGATTGGCTCCATAGTGGTGCTGGTTCCTTAGTTATTGATTCTGCAGCATATAACTTCTCGGTTGCATGGAGCAGGAGAACTGCAGCCATATCTCAGCCAACGCTATTGGCGCCAGATTAGGAAGTAACATTTTTATAAAGGGTTTAAGTACAAATTTATACATTTGCAGCCAACTGGCACAATACAAATAGGTACTCTGGATCCTTTATTACATTCCACATGGGTAGAACAGGCTTCCTTTAATGTGATTAATAGTTGATCAGTAATGCTTTTGAATATTATCTTATTATTTCATGCCAGCAATGACAATTTCTTAAAAAGATTTTATTAAGTAAGTAGCAGTAATATAATTCTAGAAGTGAATAAAATTTCAAATGGATACTTCTACAGGTCAGTTTATAAATAAATTTAAATATTATTTTACCCTCACCTGTGCAGGATGTATGATAGACAGATGCACTTTCTGTGACATTATCAGCCGCTCTTGTAAACACAGTGAATGTATATGTTTCTCCGGCCGTCAGATTCGTTACAATAGATTGATTTGTTGCAGTTGTTTGGTTTTTCAGTGTTACAGATGAGGAGTTTGCTGTTTGCACTCTGTAGCTATAATCACTCTTATACTCATCAGGATGATCCCAAATCAAGGAAACAGAATCTGACGTCACGTTACTGGATCTGAGCTGCTTCACCGGCAGAGGTTCTAGAATCAGGAAATGAAAGTCATTAGGTTTCAATTTCCAAATTACGTATATCTCTACAGGTTTTAAATAAATTGGTTGTTGAATTCCATATTGATATATAAATATATTATAAAAGTTCTCAATCTAATCTAATGAAAGAAAAATCAAATTCAACATAGTTCGAAGGGACATTTCTTTTTAATCCCTTAGCCCGAGGCTGGTGTCACCTGGCGGGAGGGGTTAATGCTGATGGGTCACCCATGCAGCTCAAGGCTGAGTTCAGGTCGTCTAGCAGCAGCCAACGGAGCTCAGAACGTACTTGTTGCGGGGAGGGGCTGAGGCAGCCCATAGAGCTCAATGGGGCCTACTAGAACGCCCCTCGTTTTCTAAATCTACACACAGCAAGGACGGCATAGTAGACCCCGTGGCAGGAAAGTGGTAATGTATCACCAAAAACCAGGAAACATCCACTTGGTTAAAGGGCTTTAATTATATGTCAATTTGTTCCTTTGTAGACAGCAATGTGAGAGAAACCAGCTCAGAACACAGGATCTGACACAACAAAACTGTATTAAAGAACATACAGAAGGTTTACTCCTCAAGGTTCTCCTGTTTGCTGCTTTATATTTTATGTTGGGAACTATTGCCCATCCTGCAGCCTGAGCTCCAGATTGTCAGGGAGAACAATTACAGAACGTACAGAAAGTGTGTAAACCTACTTGTGTAGACGGATCGGGTCACAGGGGAACTCTGATACTGACGGATGCCAACTGTTACTACGGTAATTGTATAATTAGTCCAAGATGTGAGGTTCTGAAGAGTGACATTTAATGTGTTACTGGAGCCAGTCCAAGAGCCGGAAGAATTCCTATAAGTTATATTAAATGTCTTTGTCACATTGGCCATATTTACTGGCTCTGTCCAGGACAGGGAAATGTTGTTTGTTCCGATGTTTGTAAATATTAAGGATTGTGGGGGAGTCGGATCTGTTAAAAAGAAAAGCAACATTTTGTAACACAACTCTTTTATTTACTGAATAAAAATCAAATAGATAATAAGATGAAATACAATATCATCTCTTGATTTGCTATAAACATGATCAAACAGTGGTGACCCATTGCTCCCCCCTACTCACATGTTGCCTCTGTCACTGGACTCACTGTCTGGTTACAGTTACCACTCACTGTCTGTATCACGATGGAGTATTGTCTGCCGGGCAGTAAGTTTGTGAAATTCACTTGTGTAGAATTAGTTGTGATTGTGTTATTGACATCTCCAGTCAGAGTGACGGTGTAATTATCCACTTTCCATGCTGGCTTTATCCAGGTCACAACAAGGAAACTAGTAGAACCATAATTATTCACTGAGATATTCTGAGCCAAACCCGGAACTGAGAGACAAAAAGAGTAAAATAAAAGAAGCTTTGCTAGACACAAGCAATCTAAATATCTGAAAGTTTAAGATTTATAGTTTTATTGTGAAATACAATGATAAAATAAAACACTGTGAACATTGAATGTTAGTTTTCAAATTTCTATTGAAAACATCCGATACTTGTGGAGAGATTCTTGTATCGATCACATAGTATCCTTCTGCTTGTTTATCACTCACAGGTTAATATGTATCAAACAGATGAATAAATAAGAAATTCAAAGTGATTTATACAACATGTGCTCTTGATTAAATTCCAATACAATGCCCTCTGCATGGTTGTATGTTGTATAGGATAACAGTTAATATATTAATTACAATACACATTAAACAAACAAATAAGGATTGGAGAATTCACAAACACAATAAAGTGTTAACAGATCATTAATGCTCTTGAATATGACTTTGCTGGAGGTAGAGATCATTGCCTGTTACTCAATCAAGAAAATAATATAATTTAAACATATTGTCATGATGGCCCTTGTCTTGGGCCATGGTGGGGCCATGGTTTAGGAAGTATTTAAGCCCTTGAGGCAGGTTAGCTGCTGGCTGCATGGATAGATTACAGCATACAAAGATACAAAGATACCAGACAGGATATAACAGGACAATAACAAGGAGAGCAGGAGAGCTCAGAAGAAATCTAAAGGATTCCCTATCACTGGGGTAAGATCCTTGAATGGTCTTCTGCCTATGGAAACCTAACAAAAGAATAACGGAGGCTGGAGAACATGAAGGGCGAGGGTTAAATAAGAAAAACACACAGGAAGCCCTAAACTGAAGAGAGGTCCTTATACTGGCCTCTATGCCAAGAATAACTATAGCGCTGGATACATACACAGAACATGAAACAAGGATAGAATAGTCAGGACTTGAGACAAGGATACAGAACCAGGAAGGAACGTCAGACTAGCAGAGGTTGGTACACAGATATTATATACAGAGCACTGGGAGCAGACAGAGTAGTCAGGAAAGCCAAGATCAATAAACAAGAATAATCCAAAACAAGATGCAGGATTGCAACAATACAAGGAACCATAACTCATGCCAGAGCACTGGGCCTTTGTGCTGCTAGCATTTTAATAGTGAACTGTTCTGGGCAATTGGGACATTTGATCCCAGACCTGAACAGCTACACCGAAACCCAGGAGCGGCACAGGGTGGAATAGCTATCCCAGAGCAGGGAAGAGCTGACCTGGATCCCTCTCACCACCAGGGCACCTGGCTGGGAGGTGGAAACATTACATATATACAGTATATTTACAGTTAAATGAAATCTCTGCCTGAAAATCACTAGGAAATCTGTACAATACTGTCCTTTAATGTGTCCGTGTAATGAAGGCATTTAATATTATTTACTCTCACCTGTGCAGGTTGTATGTGAGACAGGTTCACTTTCTGTGACAGTATCAGCTGCTCGTGTAAACACAGTGAATGTATATGTTTCTCCAGGCGTCAGATCAGTTACAACAGATTGATTTGTTGCAGTTGTTTGGTTTTTCAGTGTTACAGATGAGGAGTTTGCTGTTTGCACTCTGTAGCTATAATCACTCTTATACTCATCAGGATGATCCCAAATCAAGGAAACCGAATCTGACGTCACGTTACTGGATCTGAGCTGCTTCACCGGCAGAGGTTCTGGAGTTATAGATATAAAGCACAATTGGTTCATTTTGTATATTGCAGTTGCTACTCAATAGCTGGAGATCAATGTAAAGAAACTGCTGATATAAATCCAATATTTTTGATATTTAGCATTTAATACTTGGAAGAACACATTTCCATTAGAACCCTAGTTTTTAGAAACGGGACCACTGTATAGACACAAAATTACTTGATCTCTAGATATGTGCGTTTCGTTCCGAATCAAAATTTGGATGAAATTTACCGATTTGTTTTTTGGAAGTTCTTCCAAAGAACAAATCAGTCTCATCTGAAACGTTCTGAAATACTAAACAATTTGTCACGAATAGGAACAAAACAGAATGAAAACGAAACGTCATAAAACAAATTGATTTGGGTGCGTGGCTTGCACGCCGAAGGTAATGGCCGCCTGACTCCGGAGCTCCGCCGAGATCGCCCGCTCTGCTCCTTCCGCACCCCAACCCCCACGAGATGGGCAAACCCTGCAAGCCGCCGACCACTCCTGGCCCCTCAGAGCCCGCCGGGGACCCACAAAACGGCTCCATTAGGCAATTTCTGACGCCGATCCCGGACTCTGTTTTGGCGCCATCGCGGGACAAAATGGCGGCGACCCCCGCCTCTTCGGCCCCCAGCTCCCCCACGCATACTGCAGACACCTGGGCCATGCCGCCGGAGCTCCACCATCTCCTCAGCTCCTTGCCCACCAAAACGGATTTGGCGGCCTCCACATCTAGCCTTCAGGAATCCCTGCTGACGGAGATCAGAGGCCTGAGGAAGGAACTTGGCGGCCTGCAAACCCGGGTTCAGCACGTAGAAACAGCACAGGCCCGCCACACTGAAATCACAACATCCCACACCAATGCCCTGCAGTCTCAACATCAAATTTTACAGACTATGACACGCCACCTGGAAGACCTAGAAAACAGAGGACACAGGAATAACATTCGGGTAAGAGGCCTCCCTGAACTGGAGCAATCCCCATCTGACCTGAAACGTACCCTACTCTGTTTATTTAACGGCCTACTACAACGAGACTCTGACACTGACATCGAATTTGAAAGACTTCACAGAGCTCTGCGCCCTAAAGGCCCCCCTGAGGCCCCGCCACGAGATGTGGTTTGCTGTCTTTTGCGACATCCCCTCAAAGAGGACATTATGGAGGCAGCCAGAGCATCTTGCACTGTACTGTTTGAAGACGCCAGTATCTCCTTATATCAGGATTTATCACCAGCGACCTTACAATCCAGGCGCCTTTTACGCCCCCTCACCGCGGCCTTACAGGAACGGCGCATTGTATACAAGTGGCTCTTCCCATTCGGACTACAGGTCCGCACTGAAAACGGTCCAGCTATCTTGCGATCAGAACTTGACCTCCCGGTATTCCTGGAAGCCCTTTCATTGCCTAAAGACACCATACTTGCGTGGCCGGACCTGACGAGCATGTACGTCCCCTCATTTGGTGCGCCACCGAGATCTCAGAGGCCTCGCCGCTGCCACTACTCCTCAATGCGGAATACTACACCCCATGATCCTCAAGATGGATGACTTACACCTGACAACTACCCCTACAATTTCTGAGCACAAGTAGAAGATGCCATCCCTAATAGCCCAAGAGACTGGAGATCCTGCGGCTAACGACACCAGTGGCCAGATCCAGAATTGGAGACCCCCGCACTTTTCAAGACTGTTGCTTGTACCATCTCATGATGACCAGCGATTCACAGCACATCTGACTTGATTCTGACATCTGCCGCTCGCTGAGGTACAAGGAAAGACACTCGTCTGAACAACGCTCTCGAGATACGTAAGTCTCCCTGACGATTACATTGCATGTCTCCCCCGTTTTTCTTTTTCTGCACTCTGGCCCGATTAACACCGAATGGACTGCGTGAGTACTGGACACGGCCTGCACACGCATCTCCCACGATGCAGACTCCTACCCAGGAGGAGACCAGTACAGCGCTACATGCTGGGGTCGGCGGCACGCTTATACGAAATGTAGAGCGGGCCTCTAGGCCCGAGTTTTTTCTTTTTTCTGGTTTACAGTTAACTGTTTAGATAATTATTACGTTGATTGCATACGTCTGCATTTCCTATTTTGTAAACACGTTGCCCTTGGTTGTCGCTTGCTCCTGCCCCCGAGAACGTGCCTTTGTACAGAATAGTGCGACACGCACCTACCCCCCGCATTTTGTGGTAGTGCATCGTCTCACTTAGGCACACACTCTTCACCCTCCCTGAAACCCCCCCTCTTTTTTCTCTTGTACGTCTACCCCCTTCCCTAGTTGGTAACATGGCTACGGCACCTAGACCCATTAAAATCACCTCGATCAATGCCAAAGGACTGAACATCCCGGAGAAGAGGCATACGGCCCTCCGGGACTTCAGATCCACACACGCAGATGTGGTGCTCTTGCAAGAAACACATTTTGAAGCGGGTAAGGCTCCACGAATGCGCGATCTAAAATACCCAGTCGGCTTTTTTAGTAATTCCACTGCTGGCAAAGTATGCGGCACAGCCGTTCTCCTCTCCAGGGACTTCCCTCTCACTGTCACAGGCACGGAACTGGATCAGGACGGCCGATACACTTTTGTAAAGGGGTCCCTAGGGGGACAATTTTATACCTTCGCCTCCATTTACTTGCCGAACAGAAAACAACACAAGGTATTACGCTCTATGCTGCGTATTCTTGCTAATTTTCAGGAAGGAATCGTACTTATTGGAGGAGATATTAACCTCCCATTGGATGCACGCTTAGACACTTCACGGGGTATAACGAGCGTTCCACACTCCATACTGCGACAAACTCACTCGGCACTCGACTCACACCGCCTAATCGATTGTTGGTGTGCCACACATCCCACCACACAAGACTACACCTTTTACAGCCCCCCGCACCAGTCCTATTCGAGGCTGGACTGTATGTTCCTACCATTTGGACACCTCCACCTCCTCGAATCGGTAGATATAGGCCCGATGACGTGGTCAGAGCATCACCCGGTACTACTCACACTTAACTCCCCTTTAGTACGTCCTAAAGACAGAAATTGGCGCCTAAATGAAACTTTACTGAACGACCCCATGATCAGACAGGGCACCCTACTGGCTCTCCAGCAATATTTCACTGAAAACTCCACCCCTGACACCTCACCTCAAATCATATGGGAAGCTCATAAGGCAGTGATCCGAGGTTACCTGATGCAGCAAGGCTCAATCAAAAAAAACAACACACCCTTCAAAGAGACACACTTATTCAACGCATTCACGCACTGGAGAGATCCCATAAGCTCTATGTGGATGACACAGTCTATGCGGAGCTTTTGGAGCTTCGCTCCGAACTGAACGCACTTTTAAACAAAACTGCCCACAAAGCCTTCCTCACTACTCGCCGGACCTTTCACGAGCATGGTAACAAATGTGGACGGCTACTAGCGCGCGCACTCAGAACCCACAGAGAGAAACTATACATCTCCAGATTACGCACCCCACAGGGTACACATGTCACGCTACCGCAAGACATGCTATCCCTTTTCCACGACCACTTCACAGACCTATACAACCTTCCTACAGACCAGCAACCATCCTCCGCAGCTCACATGCGTAAATTCGTGGAGACGCACACTCACACTAAGCTAACACCACTCATGCGAGAGGCACTAGATTCCCCTTTAACGGACGAAGAATTACACACAGCAATCAAATTGACCCCTGCCGGCAAGACGCCAGGCCCAGACGGTTTGTCCCTCCGATATAATAAAACATTCCTACCCACCTTGACTCCCGCGTGGTTGCAAGCCTTTAATACGCTCACGCAGTGCCCCCATGCCTTACCCCCTCAAACCCTCTCTGCCACCGTCACATTAATACCCAAACCTAACAAAGATCATGACTTATGCGCTAACTACCGTCCCATATCACTCCTGAACCAAGACTTAAAATTATTTACCAAAGCCCTGGCATTACGGATGGCTCGCTACATCCCCAGACTGGTACACCTGGACCAAACTGGATTTATACCAGGGAGAGAGGCCAGGGACAACACAGTCAGAGCCCTGAACCTCATGCATGTTGCCGCTGAATCCCGTTCAGTCCCTTCTACTGTTGACTGATGCCGAGAAGGCATTTGACAGGGTCAGTTGGCCCTATCTGTTTTGCACCCTCCAGCAGATGGGATTCGGCTCCAGCATGCTGGCATGGATTGGCTCCCTTTATGCTAACCCCACTGCACGCATTAACTTAAACGGCACGCTCACCCCTCCCTTCCACATCCGAAATGGCACCAGACAGGGATGCCCTCTTTCACCTTTACTTTTCGCACTCTCACTCGAACCCTTCTTGCAGGCAGTTCAAACAGACCCCTTGATCCACGGCTTTGAGGTAGCAGATCACCGACATAAAGTGGCAGCATATGCAGACGATTTGTTATTTTTCATACGCCAACCGCTAATCTCCCTCCCCGCCCTCACTTCTCTACTACGAGAATTTGGTACCATTAGCAACTACAAGATTAACATGGCGAAGTCGGAAATATTGGGCCTCACCATCCCCCCTGCTTCGCACCCAACTGCAAACCTCTTTCCCCTTTCAATGGTGCAAGTCATCTCTTAAATATCTGGGCATTTCCCTCACAGCCGACACATCAGACCTCTATACAGCAAACTACCTCCCCCTACTACACACCATTACAACAGACCTTACCAAATGGGCACTGCCCCATGTCACGTGGTTCTGACGCATTAACGTCCTAAAAATGAACATACTCCCTCGACTTCTGTACTTGTTTCAGACCTTGCCAATAGCTGTACCAAACTTATTTTTTTGATCCTTACAAACTAGGTTCACCTCCTTTGTCTGGAATAAATGACAACCACGGTTACGCTTTGCGCTCCTAACCGCAGCAAAATCTGCAGGCGGTCTAGCATTGCCACATGTTCGCCGCTATTACCAAGCCGCACACTTATTGCGCATACTTGAATGGACATCAGGTCATGAAAACAAACTATGTATCCCCCTAGAACGAACACTGGCGGACAGCCCACTGGCCTCCCTGCCCTGGCTATCCAGCACAAATGCTACATACCGAGTCGCACCTCACCCAGCCACTCTGCGTGTCTGGAAGTCGCTCCAACACACCTCACCCATTGCTACATGGCCGTCACCCCTCCTACCTCTGCTATTTACCTGCATTCTCCCGGAGATTAATTCAACCAGATCAAGCACACATCCCACACTCTTTACTTGCAACCAATCTTATAGATGGCGATACCTTTAAGTCCCCAGAAGACATCCCACTACCACTACCGCATTCATTCCTGACAATTTTCCACCATCATAGACTCACGTCTTACATACGCTCTTTAGCCCCCCTATCTTTTGTTCACCCGTCCTCTGACTCAATTTGAAATTCTGGCTCAAAGACCACACCCACCATCTCACGGTATATCGGTCCTATATGGCTTACTACAAAACCTCACAAACCCTATCCCATCCTACCGAGCCAA
Organism: Leptobrachium leishanense; assembly: GCA_009667805.1. Taxonomy (NCBI): domain Eukaryota; kingdom Metazoa; phylum Chordata; class Amphibia; order Anura; family Megophryidae; genus Leptobrachium; species Leptobrachium leishanense. Next base: position 113,025,888 of record CM019072.1, read on the forward strand.
ATGGGAAGAGGACCTCCACATGTCCTTCACTGATGAGGAGTGGAATCAAATCTCCCTCCTCACCACCTCTTGCTCCACTGCCTCCAAATCCCAAGAAACAGCCTACAAGCTCCTATCTCGGTGGTATCGCCCACCTAAAACTCTGGCAATCTTTGACCCTAACAGTAATGGATCATGCTGGAAATGCAAGTCACCACAAGCTGACTTGTTACACATGTGGTGGTCCTGTCCCCAAGTTCAACCATACTGGCGAGCTGTCCATGACACCATCTGCAAAGTCTCGTCACCTCCGCCGGACTTTACACCAGCAGCTATGTTACTGCTGCACACCACTGCTGAGCCTTCGGATTACAGATGCACACTCGAAATACGACTTCTGAACGCGGCAAAAGCCGTGCTGCCCAGACACTGGAAATCCCCTAATGTACCGACTATACGAGAATGGCTTCAAGAAGTACATAACATTCAGGACATTGAAGAGTTAATACATAGTGCATCAGGCACAAGTGCAACCCACCTACGCAGATGGTTTTACTGGTCTGAGGCCCGCCCTCGCACATAACTGCCATACCTTACGCTATAACTACCTGCTCCACGCAGGTCACCCACCTTCTCGCACCAACTACACCCCCCCATTGTTCGTTTAAACATGTTACCCCTATTTTACACCTGCCCTATCACCACACCAGCTTTACAGACCTTAAGTTGTTTTGTAGATAACTGTATATTGAAAGCGATATTTAATCGGTTTGACGAGTCGACACATAAAAGTTTTGAGATATGTTTATTATAACTTGCCGCGTATCTATGTATAGATACTGATATTGCTTTTTTCTTGCACAAGAAATTGTTACAATGTAATTTCTGCTCTGTATGCAATTTATATCTCAATAAAAATTTATTACAATAAAAAAAAAAAAATGATTTTGTTTTTATAGATCTATTCTTTATACTGTTTCACTTACACTTGATTCCCCATAGACAAGAAGTGGTTATCTATTCAGAGAATGCTGAATAGCATTGAACTGTCAGTGAAATGCCCTGATTTTTGGTGGTTCATTTGACAGTTTTAAACAGCCGAATCCCCTAGATTTCAATGCAAAAAATATTTACGGTTTTTATAAAATATTTATTCAACTGATTACGTTTATTCTTTTCATTTGCAGCAAAAAGTCTCTTTATACACTTTTAGGATTTTTTAGGCATCTTTCGGGATATAAAAATACCAGCGGGTACCAAAATAAAATACAGCGAATACTACAATGAAAATACCAGCTGGTACCAAAATAAAATACTAGCCAGTACTACAATCAAAGTAATAGCCGATACTACAATAAAAATAACAGCTGGTACCAAAATTAAATACCAGCCGGTACTACAATAAAAATACTAGCAGGTACCAAAATAAAATACAGCTGGCACTACAATCAAAATAGCAGCCAGTATTAAAAAAACAGTCGGTACCAAAATAATCCCATAGGTTTTAATGTAAAAACTATTCTAATATTATTATTAAATATTTATTCAACCATTTATTCTTTTCGATACAGCAAAAAGTCTCTTTGTTTAATTTTTTAGATTTGTTAGGCATTTTTCAGGATTTTTATGTGAGATTTTTGTATTCCTAATTTTTTTTAATGCTACAAGCTTATTTTCTTTGCCAAACGCAGCATTTTTTTTCTTTACCTCAGTCTTGCTGCGTTTGGTGGGTTGTCTATGGTGCTGAAAACTATTCAGTACCAGGGACAGCAGCTATTCTTGGTGCTGAAATATTTTCAGTACCAAGGACAGCTGTCCCGTGGGACTACATGGCCCCTCTGAGCTACTATCCATAGTTCTGTATAGGTTTCAGCACCAAGAATAGCTGCTGTCTTTAGTACTGAATAGCTTTCAACACCAAAGAGAGGTGTTTAGGCATCTTTTTATTTATACCGTCAAGTAAAATTCATCCGTTTCGCATTCTGAATTAAATAATAAAAATTAAATAACTAGTAAAAACGAAGTACAAATTTACCTGAAAAACAAAATACTAGGGTTGCGGAAATTAACGATTAATCTGCTGATTAATTGTTAATTTTTTTGGTCGAATAAATAATTTTTAATCGACCAGCGGTTCAAAGCATGCAGCCGTGCCACCGCGTGCTTTGCACCCCGTGTTCGGCTCCCTGTCAGCGTCCAAAGGCATGGAGCTTCGGTGCTCGCCTGGGGGAGCCACGTGACCAGCCGAGTTCTCGTGAGATCACAGCTGGTCACATGGCTCCCCCAAGCGAGCGCCCAAGCTCCATGCCACCAGACTCTCAGAGGGAGACTATCACGCAGCGGCGGCAGGAGGTGAGCTGGGGCAGTATATCCATGCAAGCTGGCGCATATTCATGCGAGCTGGGGCATATCCATGAGAGCTGGGGGCATATTCATGAGAGCTGGGACATATCCATGAGAGCTGGGGCATATTCATGAGAGCTGGGACATATCCATGAGAGCTGGAGCATATCCATGAGAGCTGGGGCATATCCATGTGAGCTGGGGCATATCCATAAGAGCTGGGGCATATCCATAAGAGCTGGGGCATATCCATGAGAGCTGGGGGCATATCAATGAGAGCTGGGGCATATCCATGTGAGATGGGGCATATCCATGAGAGCTGAGGGCAGTATATCCATGAGAGCTGGGGCATATCCATGAGAGCTGGGGCATATCCATGAGAGCTGGGACATATCCATGTGAGCTGGGGGCAATATATCCATGAGAGCTGGGGCATATCCATGAGAGCTGGGGCATATCCATGTGAGCTGGGGCAATATCCATGTGTACTGGGGCAGTATATCCATGTGAGCTGGGGCATATCCATGAGAGCTGGGACATATTAATGTGAGCTGGGGCATATCCATGAGAGCTGGGGCATATCCATGAGAGCTGGGGCATATCCATGAGAGCTGGGACATATCCATGTGAGCTGGGGGCAATATATCCATGAGAGCTGGGGCATATCCATGAGAGCTGGGGCATATCCATGTGAGCTGGGGCAATATCCATGTGTACTGGGGCAGTATATCCATGTGAGCTGGGGCATATCCATGAGAGCTGGTACATATTAATGTGAGCTGGGGCATATCCATGAGAGCTGGGGCATATCCATGAGAGATGGGGGCATATTCATGTAAGCTGGGGCATATCCATGAGAGCTGGGGCATATCCATAAGAGCAGCGGTGGCAGGCGGTGAGCTGGGGCAGTATATCCATGCGAGCTGGGGCATATCCATGCAAGCTGGGGCATATCCATGCAAGCTGGGGCATATCCATGAGAGCTGGGGGCATATTCATGCGAGCTGGGGCATACCCATGAGAGCTGGGGCATATCCATGAGAGCTATGGCATATCCATGCGAGCTGGGGCATATCCATAAGAGCTGGGGCATATCCATGAAAGCTGGGGGCATATCCATGAGAGCTGGGGCATATCCATGCGAGCTGGGGCATTATCCATGAGAGCTGGGGCATTATCCATGAGAGCTGGGACATATCCATGTGAGCTGGGGGCAGTATATCCATGAGAGCTGGGGCATATCCATGAGAGCTGGGGCATATCCAAGTGAGCTGGGGCATATCCATGAGAGCTGGGGGCATATCCATGTGAGCTGGGGCATATAGAAACAGAAAGACAGAAAAATGTCGGAAGATAAGATCTGAGCTGCTTCACCGGCAGAGGTTCTATAGCAAAAAAAAATTATTCATTAAGATGATACCGTACTTGTTAAATTTATATACGTAAGGATTACTGAAACTATTACGTTAAGAAATTATTTATAAAACTCCTAATACACAGTTGGCCCTATCACCTCCTACAAGGTAACACTAGAAACATAGAAAAATGTTGGCAGATAAGAACCTTTCGGCCCATCTAGTCTGCCCAATTACATGGATACTTTACCTGGATTTATCTTTTGTTTACGATAGCCTTATGCCTATCCCATGCTTGCTTAAATTCAATTACTGTTTTGGCCTCTACCACTTCAACTGGAAGGCTGATCCATGTATCCACCACCCTCTCAGTAAAATAATGCTTCCTGATGTTACTTTTAAACCTTTGCCCCTCTAATCTAAGACTATGTCCTCTTGTTTGCTACTTTGTTTCCTTTTAAATATACTCCCTTCCTCTACCTTGTGGATTCCCTTTACGTATTTAAATGTTTCTATCATATCTCCTCTGTCTCGTCTTTTTTCCAAGCTGTACATGTTAAGATCATTAAGCCTTCCCTGGTAACTTTTCTCCTTCAAGCCGTACACCATTTTAGTAGCCCTTCTCTGAACTCTCTCTAAGATGTCTATATCCTTCTGGAGATACGGTCTCCAGTACTGCACACAGTACTCCAAGTGAGGTCTCACTAGTGCTCTGTACAGTGGCATGAGTACTTCCCTTTTCCTACTGCTAATACCGCTCCCTACACAACCAAGCATTCTGCTAGCATTTCCTACTGCTCTATTACATTGACTACTTACCCTTAGATCCTCTGAAATAATAACCCCTAAATCCCTTTCCTCAGATGTTGAGGTTAGGACTGTATCAAATATTCTATATTCAGCCCTTGGGTTTTTACGTCCCAGGTGCATTATCTTGCACTTATCCACATTAAAACTCAATTGCCACAGCTCCGACCATTTTCATTTGACTGATCCCTTCAGAAACGTCAACCCTGTTGCAAATCTTTGTGTCATCAGCAAAAAGACATACTTTTCCATTAATACCTTCTGCAATATCACTAATAAAAATATTAAAGAGAATGGATCCAAGTACTGACCCCTGAGGTATCCCACTGGTAACAAGACCATTCGCCGAATAAACTCCATTTACCACAACCCTCTGTTGCCTGACACTCAGCCACTGCCTAATCCATTCAACAATATTGGAATCCAAGCTCAAAGATTGCAATTTATTGATAAGCCTTCTATGCGGAACAGTATCAAAAGCCTTACTGAAATCTAAATAAGCAATGTCTACTGCACCACCTGTGTCTATTATTTTTGTTACCCAATCAAAAAAATCAATAAGATTAGTTTGGCATGATCTCCCTTAGGTAAACCTTAGGGATGAGCTGTTCGGGTTCGGACGGTTCGGAGTCCGACCCGAACTTTGGCAGTTCGAAAGTTCGCGAATTTCGAACTTTTTGGGCGTGTTCGGTACGAGTTCGAAAAAAAAAACGAAATTTTGAAAAAAGTATAGAAAATGCTTAAAAAAATACTAAAAAATCTAGAAATAAAGAGACTCTTTACTGCAGAATATTATAAGCAATGGTTTATTAGATATTGAATTAAAAACTAATGTGTACGTGGAAAGATTATCAACTCTAAATGACCTCTGTTCGCAAAGGGGCATAACACCAGGTGTTTTTAGTCTGGTAATCAATTTGATACATTGTACAATATACTGAGGATGTCTGCTTCTGATTGAGATTTGAGAATTAATTTCCCTAAAACATCCTAATATGCTGCATTTAACTGGTGTTTGAAAAAAATCTAAAGCAATGTTATTTTTCACCTCGGGATTAAACATTCACAGGGTTATTCAGAGAGCGGTGAAAAGCAGGAGAATAACTGGAGAAGTGAAAATTCTAGGTCAAAATAGCCAAACCAGAAAAATTCTCCCATTTATCTCACTTTCCAAATCGGCTATTTGGTCTAGATTGTTCTCTTCTCTTGCCAGTTCTCATGGCTTTCACCTCTCTCTCAGGGTTGTTCAGAGAAAGGTGAAAACCAGGAGAATGGCAGGAAAAGAGAACAATCTGGACCAAATAGCTGATTTGGAAAGTGAGATAAGGATAGGGTCAGACTAACGCATTTTTCGCAGCGACCGTCAAAAAGTGCGTCCGAACGCATTGCCGTATTTTTTCACGGATTGCGCGAAAACGGTCCTACGATGCCCATTTTTGTGCGTGATTTTTTACGGATCCAAACCAGGAAACTTTGGGTGTCTGGACGTTATGTTGGCCGGACATGAGCAGGGTCTGACGTTTCCAAATCACGCACACACGCCGCTAGTGGGCGCAGCGCACTCTGTACGTCCGTACTAGCGGTTCTGCGTTCTCAAAAAAATGCGTTCATTTTCCACTTGCGTTGCGCAGCCGGACTTTCGTGCGACCGTACTTCGTATATTGGCCGTCATTGCCCGTCATTTGCTGCTAGTGCGGCTGTGATTAAGTGCGCCTAAACGCACGTTAAAAATTTTCTAGTCTGACCCTAGCCTAAATGGGAGAATTTTTCTGGTTAGACTATTTTGACCTAGAATTTTCCATTCTCCAGTCATTCTCCTGCTCTTCACCGCTCTCTGGTGAAAGATGAAACTCAGGAGAATGACTGGAGAAGGGAAAATTCTAGGTCAAAATAGCCAAACCAGAAAAATTCTCCCATTTATCTCACTTTCCAAATCAGCTATTTGGTCTCGAATTTTCCATTCTCCAGTCATTCTCCTGCTTTTCACCGCCAAAAAATCTGTAAACTTTTTCTGCGTGTCCGAAAATGTCTCCTCTTTTCATTCAGACTGCCGCCCCAAGCAGTTGTTTATGGATAGATTAAAGGAAAATCATTTACCGTCATTTGAAATGTAATTTTTTGGTTTTTAAATATTTCTATACATCCTAGAAATCCGCCACTTCACGGGCAGGTTATGGGGACCTCCTAGGCACGATATTTGAAGGAATTTTTCATTTTTATTTTTAACCCTTATTTCATGTAAAACTCACTGTCCTTTTAAAAAGGTTTTTTTTAAAACTTTTTGTCCTTGTTTCCTGTCCCCCAGGGCACTACCCGGACCCCCATACACCTTTTATGGCAAATATCTAGCATATATGCCCTCTTGGAGGGCACTCTAAAAACCGAATTTTCAGCCCCATTGACTTGTATGGAGTTCGAGTTCGGGTTCGGATCAGAACATTTGGAAACTCGGGGAGTGTTCGGCTCATTCCTAGTAAACCCATGAGATCCATGAAAGCTGGGGCATATCCATTTGAGCTGGGACATATCCATGTGAGCTGGGGGCAGCATATCCATGAGAGCTGGGGCATATCCATGTGAGCTGGGGCATATCCATGTGAGCTGGGGCATATCCATGAGAGCTGGGGCATATCCATGTGAGCTGGGGGAAGTATATCCATGAGAGCTGGGGCATATCCATGTGAGCTGGGGCAATATCCATGTGTGCTGGGGCAGTATATCCATGTGAGCTGGGGCATATCCATGAGAGCTGGGGCAGTATCCATGTGTGCTGGGGCAGTATATCCATGTGAGCTGGGGCAATATCCATGTGTGCTGGGGCAGTATATCCATGTGAGCTGGGGCAGTATCCATGTGAGCTGGGGCAGTATATCCATGTGAGCTGGGGCAGTATATCCATGTGAGCTGGGGGCAATATATCCATGTGTGCTGGGGCAGTATATCCATGTGTGCTGGGGCAGTATATACATGTGAGCTGGGGCAGTATATCCATGTGAGCTGGGGGCAATATATCCATGTGTGCTGGGGCAGTATATCCATGTGTGCTGGGGCAGTATATCCACGTGTGCTGGGGCAGTTATTCCATGTGTGTTGGGGCAGTATCCATGTGAGCTGGGGCAGTATATCCATGTGAGCTGGGGCAGTATATCCATGTGTGCTGAGGCAGTATATCCACTTGTGCTGGGGCAGTATATCCATGTGAACTGGGGCAGTACATCCATGTGTGCTGGGGGAAAAATAATAACTTATGTCAGTGCAACAGTTTGAATTTAAGATGTATTTGTGTAAACTGTAAAGTCATGGATTGTTTAAACTAACTAGTGTCGGGTGATTGTATATAGTGTATACCACATTTACCACTGACTAATGCAGAGTTGCAATGCAAGCAGATCAGCTAAAAGTAGTTGGATCTCTATGTGCGCTATAATTAATTGAAATTTATCGATTAATCGATTAAAAAACAATTTTGATTAATCGAACACAACAATTTTAATCGTTACCAGCCCTACAAAATACCAATAAAAAAGAAATAACAAATCAACTCGAAATACGAATTACTGATTGTCCGAACCAACGAATGAATCTGAAAATATAAATCACAGTAACATAACGAACGAACCGAAACAAAAATGGAACGAAATGATCCGAAACAGAACAATTTTTGTAGCCATGTCTTTTGAACTCTAGAATTTGATTATATAGTGAACTATTCCTCACCTTCCCCTCATTTTAGGATATCAAAGGGGTTATTTTTTGGTAGTTTAACTAATTGGATACAGTATTTTCTAATACTTTATATATTTTTCATATATCTTTTGATATATTTTAAAAATTTAAAAGAAATGTATTTTTAGACATAGGATTGGTTATTGAATACTGTAGATACTCGAGTATACCGCTAGATTTTGGTGACAAAAATTTACCTTAAAATTGGAGGGGTCGCGTTATATTTGAGACATCTGCATCGCGTGTAAAAAAAACAAAAACCTTTCTTTACTCTGGATCCCAAGTCTCCTGGAAGTTCCGGTAGTTTCACTGAAGTGAATGTGGGCTCCCTGATACTTGCAAACACTTCAGGAACTCCTGGATATGGGAAGAGGTGGGATCCATCACGGCCAGAGGGCAAGCTTGGTTTAAGCCAATCATTCACCTCGCTCATCTCCGTTTTCCATCTAATCGCTAGTAAAGAAGACTGTTGGCCGGCAGCTTCATAAGTAACAACTACAATCATTCTCGAGCAAAGCACCCTGGCCTGAGGGGGAGCTTGACTGTGTTGAGAGGACCTGGAAGGATTTTAATTGTATACCGGTACAGTACGATTTTGTTCCTCGCGTTATATTCGAGTCTTGAGTATTCTCTCATTTCCATAATAAATCTCTATCCATCGCGTTATATTCGGGTCGCGCTATACTAGAGTATCTATGGTAATTATTAGAGATACTTTTAGTTATAGAATTTAGTCTATCATTTACCACTGTATGGTTATAATGTGAGATGGCATTAATACACAGCCATGCAGTTGCAAGAAATTAACTTAGAGAAAGTGATAAATAGGATATATTACCCACTTCATTTAATAACCTCTCTCCTATCTAAATTATACACTTAATTAAAGATACACTATATTGCCAAAAGTATTCGCTCACCCATCCAAATAATCAGAATCCGGTGTTCCTATCACTTCCGTTGCCACAGGTATATAAAATCAAGCACCTAGGCATGCAGACTGTTTTTACAAACATTTGTGAAAGAATGGGTCACTCTCAGGAGCTCAGTGAATTCCAGCATGGAACTGTGATAGGATGCCACCTGTGTAACAAATCCAGTCGTGAAATTTCCTCGCTCCTAAATATTCCACAGTCAACTGTCAGCTGTATTATAAGAACGTGGAAGTGTTTGGGAACGACAGCAACTCAGCCACGAAGTGGTAGGCCACGTAAACTGATGGAGTGGGGTCAGCAGATGCTGAGGTGCATAGTGCGAAGAGGTCGCCAACTTTCTGCAGAGTCAATCACTACAGACCTCCAAACTTCATGTGGCCTTCAGATTAGCTCAAGAACAGTGTGCAGAGAACTTCATGGAATGGGTTTCCATGGCCGAGCAGCTGCATCCAAGCCATACATCACCAAGTGCAATGCAAAGCGTCGGATGCAGTGGTGTAAAGCACGCCGCCACTGGACTCTAGAGCAGTGGAGATGCGTTCTCTGGAGTGAATAATCGCGCTTCTCCATCTGGCAATCTGATGGACAAGTCTGGGTTTGGCGGTTGCCAGGAGAACGGTACTTGTCTGACTGCATTGTGCCAAGTGTAAAGTTTGGTGGAGGGGGGATTATGGTGTGGAGTTGTTTTTCAGGAGCTGGGCTTGGCCCCTTAGTTCCAGTGAAAGGAACTCTGAATGCTTCAGCATACCAAGACATTTTGGACAATTCCATGCTCCCAACTTTGTGGGAACATTTTGGAGCTGGCCCCTTCCTCTTCCAACATGACTGTGCACCAGTGCACAAAGCAAGGTCCATAAAGATATGGATGACAGAGTCTGGTGTGGATGAACTTAAAGGGATACTCTAAGCAACATGACCACCTAAGCTATTTTAGGTGGTCATGATGCCCGGAGTATGCCGCCCTCTGTCCCCCCTCCCTCCGCTCAGCGGTTCAGCTGTAAATGCTGAAAACAGCTGAGAGAGGCGGAGAACTTTACTCCGCCCTCCCAGCTGTCAGTCAGCAGAGCGGGAATCATATTTCCCGCTTCTGCTGATTTTTGCCGAGTAGGAGACGTCATCGTGCTTTCAGCGCGATGACGTCTCTAACTCACCGCAGAAGCTGGCGGCTCCCTCTGAGGGTTAGTGCTGCGTGCATCCTCTTGCGTGCAACACTAATCCTCAGAGGGAGCCGGGAGGAAGCCTGCCGATTGGCTGGCTTATGTGAGAGGCGCGCATGCGCGCTTCTCACGTAAACCAGAAGGCAACTTCAATGCAAGAAGGACGGGAGCGGAAGAGGAGGGAGGTGAGTATAAAAAAAAAAACACCACTGGAAACAAGAGGATTTTAGGGTAAGTATTACAGTTACAAGTAAAAAATAAAGATTTATTAAGGGAATAGGGATAGGTTAGGATAAAAAAACGGGAGGGGGTGATTTTTGAGTAGAGTGTTCCTTTAACTGGCTCGCAGAGAGTCCTGACCTCAACCCGGTAGAACACATTTGGGATGAATTAGAGCGGAGACTGAGAGCCAGGCCTTCTCATCCAACATCAGTGTGTGACCTCACAAATGCTCTTCTGGAAGAATGGTCAAAAATTCCCATAAACACACTCCTAAACCTTGTGGACAGCCTTCCCAGAAGAGTTGAAGCTGTTATAGCTGCAAAGGGTGGACCGACATCATATTGAACCCTCTGGATTAAGATTGGGATTTCACTTAAATTCATATGTGAGTCAAGGCAGGTGAGCGATACTTTTGGCAATATAGCTTATATAAGCAAGAAGGGGTCACTGTTACGTCTCGACTCTGCCCGCTGGTGGTGGGAGCAAGGATTTGCCAGTTGCTGGCTTTCATGCTCAGGTTCTGCAGACCATCTCCACTGGGCTAATGGTCTGCAGTCACATGATCTGCTCAGCCCTATATATAGGGCCTACCATGCATTTCATCCTTGGATCAGGATAGACTAAGATCCACTGAGTTCCTGTTCCTTGTGTCATTTCAAGTTCAAGTTCAAGTTCAAGTTCAAGTTCAAGTTCTGATTCTGGATATTCTGTGTATGACTTCTTGCTCTGGTTTCTGGATTATTCTCTTGTCTGTCCCCTGAAGTATATCTGCGCTGTTGATTATCTTGTGTATGACCTGGCTTTGCTTCTGGAACTCCTCTTTGGTATGTCCATTGGATGTTTAGGAATTCTGTCTGCTTATTTAGTTGTTTTCACTCAACAGGCATTTGGCCACAAAGCCATTTGGTGTGAGTGATACTCAGGGCCTTGTTTTGTACTCCCTGGCTGGGAGTGTTTGTCTGCTTTATATTAGTTTGTTTCCATTTCCACTCACAGGCATTTGGCCACAAAGCCATTTGGTGTGAGTGTAACTCAGGGCTTTATTTTGAACTCCCTGGCTGGGAGTGTTAGGATCAGCCGTTTGCTACATTCATTGTGTTTCAAGTACCGAGTTCTGCCCTGCATTGCGCTGCATTCATTGTCTACCCCAGGTCCCGTGATCTGTCTGTAGCTGAGAAATTATACCCAATACAGGGCTTCCTCGTGTGTATGTATCCTGCACGGTCTTCCTTGTTTTTCAAGTGCTGCAAATGTGTGCTGGAGTCTCCAAACAAACCATATACCTGCCCTAAAGGCTTCAATCTATACAGCCTAAAGGCTCCCCATTACCCTATAGGGGGCCTACCGTTACATTATCCTGATCCCACTACGAAGCTGGGAAGTATGTGTTCTATGTTTAATGCTGTACTGAAATTGGTGCTTTCCATGCTGAAGGAACTGCAGAGGGTAATAGAGGCCTTGGGCCTAGTACCTGCTGCAGTTAACGATGCAGCACCACCCAGCAATACTTGCACCTCCATGACCGAGAGAGACACGTAGGTTGTATCATCTCTGTTATTATGGTGCTGATCCATGCCACACTATTTCAAATTGTTTATTAAGACCTGTCAAGCGATCTCAGGTTAATCATGTACCCATGTCTCGTTGTGGAGTTACTGGTGTGTCCTCCACAGGCATCCAGAGTGTCAGCAAGGTCACAACAACTGTGTCAAGCAATAAATGTATCTGTGAAACTGTCTGTTCTGCTAATTGTACTGTGCCCATTGTGCCCATGTCCCGAAGTGGAGCCACTGAAGTGCAACACTGAGTATTCACTGCTTTGTCCATCTCCCACAGGGGAGCTTCTGTTTCTGATAGCATGTTAGGGAAATCCAGTCCTGGTCAAATGCTGGATGTGTCATGTTATCGCTTTATGCCTGTTGTTGGCAATATGCCAGCTTTGCCTATTATTGGCGATATGCCATCTATGCTGTTTCTGGAGAGAAGCCAGTCCTGTCTGATGTTGGCTATAGGCCATCCATGACCGATGTTGGCTGTGTGCCATCCATGACCAATGTTGGCTGTGTGCTATCCACGACCGAAGTTGGCTGTGTGCTATCCATGACCGAAGTAGGCTGTGTGCTATCCATGACTGAAGTTGGCTATGTGCCACTCACAATGTCCGTTCCTGGCAGGATGCCAGTTTTGTATGATTCTGGCAATGAAAGGCCAGTTAAGTTTCAGCCTACTGATGTGTCTGAGTCTCCTGTATCTGACTGTATTGTCCTCCCAGAGACTGGCTATAAGCCAGAGAACCCTACGACTGGCTATAAGCCAGAGCACCCTACAACTGGCTATAAGCCGGGGTGTTCAGAGGCGGCTATAAGCCAGGGTGTTCAGAGTCTGGCAAGGTCCCAGGGACCCTTGAATGTGGCTATAAGCCAAGGGATAACCCATCGGTCAGTTCTCAATCCAGCAGTGAGACCTTCATGTTTAACTTGGGCAAAGAGCCCTTCATGTCTGATGTGGGCCAAGAGCCCCTCAGGTCTAATGTGAGCCAAGAGCCCCTCAGGTCTAATTTGGGCAATGAGCCCTTCAGGTTTAATTTGGGCAATGAGCCCTTCAGGTCTCACTTGGGCAAAGAGCCCTTCAAGTCTAATTTGGGCAAGGAGCCCTTCAGGTCTAATTTGGGCAAGGAGCCCTTCAGGTCTCACTTGGGCAAAGAGCCCTTCAGGTCTAATTTGGGCAAAGAGCCCTTCAGGTCTAATTTGGGCAAAGAGCCCTTCAGGTCTAATTTGGGCAAAGAGCCATTCAGGTCTGGTTTGGACAATAAGCCCTTCATTTCTGGTTTGGGCAATAAGCCCTTCATGTCTGTTTCTGCTGGTGAGCTGCCAGTCATGCCCGATGCTGACGAGCTGCCAGTCATGCCCGATGCTGATGAGCTGCCAGTCATGCCTGATGCTGGCGAGCTGCCAGTCATGCCTGATGCTGGCGAGCTGCCAGTCATGCCTGATGCTGGCGAGCTGCCAGTCATGCCTGATGCTGGCGAGCTGCCAGTCATGCCCGATGCTGGCGAGCTGCCAGTCCTTCCAGTTGCTGACGAGATGCCAATCCTTCCAAATGCTTGCAAGATGCCAACCATGCCCGATGCTGGCGAGCAGCCAGTCCTTCCAGTTATGGGCGATAAGCCCCTCATGTCTGGCTTGGGTGATAAGCCCTTCATGTCTAATTTTGTCACTGAGACCTTCATGTCTGTTTATACTGACAAGCTGCTAGTCATGCCAATGCCGAGCCACGAATCAGCTGTGCCTATGTTATGCGAGACAGATTCACCCATATTATGCGAGACAGCTGTGCCCATGTTGAGCTGTGAGGCAGCGGTACCCACGTTGCATTTCAAGGAACCTGTGTCCAGGTTGGGACTCAAGGAAACTCTGTTTATGTCAAGTCAGGAGACCACTGTGCCCATGTCTCACAGAGGGTCCATTGAGGCCAGACCCAGTTGTGAGTTTGTGAAGGTCAAGTCTTGTGACAATACAGTTAGCCTGTGCTGTCCCCACCATTGCCATGTCATGTGAGGTGGTCGCCATGTCCAGGTCTCGATCTAGGAGACGACGAACAAAGACCAACTCTAACCATTCCAGCTCCGAGGATGCTACGATTCGCTCTGGGTCCGAGGAGGCCAAGCTCTGTTCTGGGCCCGAGGATGCCACCATTCGCTCTGGGTTCAGTGATGACACACTCCGATCTAGTTCTGAGGATGCCTTACTCTGCACTTGTCTCGAGGAAATACAGCAAGATGGTGGCTTGACTGTTACATGGATCCCCGAGACAAGGAGAGTTCCCAAGGGGTATATGTGAATGCCTTCTGGCTCATTGTTATGCGAGACACACTGGGCAGTGCTCCAGAAGTACCCTCACATATTGCGAACATTCCTGGTGGAGTCTGATGAGTGAATGTACAATTCTGACAGAGATCTGTTATGACTGGTGTTCATGTCATGTTCCTTGCTTTCCCCGGTCATGTTTTTGTCTTGGGTGCCCAGGGGTTCACCCGTAAGGGAGGGGGTTATGTTACGTCTTGACCCTGCCCCATGGTGGTAGGAGCAGGGATTTGCCAGTTGCTAGCTTTCATGATCGGGTTCTGCAGACCATCTCCACTGGGCTTATGGTCTGCAGTCACATGATCTGCTCAGCCCTATATATAGGGCCTACCATGCATTTCATCCTTGGATCAGGATAGACTAAGATCCACTAAGTTCCTGTACCTTGTGTCATTTCAAGTTCAAGTTCTGATTCTGGATATTCTGTGTATGACTTCTTGCTCTGGTTTCTGGATTATTCTCTTGTCTGTCCCCTGAAGTATATCTGCATTGTTGATTATCTTGTGTATGACCTGGCTTGGCGTCTGGAACTTCTCTTTGGTATGTCCATTGGATGTTTAGGATTTCTGTCTGCTTATTTGTTTTCACTCAACAGGCATTTGGCCACAAAGCCATTTGGTGCGAGTGTAACTCAGGGCTTTATTTTGAACTCCCTGGCTGGGAGTGTTAGGATCAGCAGTTTGCTACATTCATTGTGTTTCAAATACTGTGTTCTGTCTTGCATTGTACTGCATTCATCGTGTTTTCAAGTACCGAGTTCTGCCCTGCATTGTGCTACATTCATTGTCTACCTCAAGTCCCGTAATCTGTCTGTAGCTGAGAAATTATATCCAGTGCAGGGCTTCCTCCTGTGTATGTATCCTGCACTGTCTTCCTTGGTTTCCAAGTGCTGCAAATGTGTGCTGGAGTCTCCAAACAAACCATATACCTGCCCTAAAGGCTTCAATCTACACAGCCTAAAGGCTCCCCATTACCCTATAGGGGGCCTACCGTTACAGTCACAACAGGTGATATAAGGATGTATGATATATCTATAATCAAGCCAACATGATTTATCATTACTCATTGCGAGGACAGACAATACATGCTGAAACAAAAAAGAAAGACCATGCAACAGCGAGATGGAACACATGTCCATCCTGAATCTCGAAATCCACGCGGGAATGACGTTGGGCAAAACCTAAACTGTTGGCCATCTTGGATCACCGGGATTTAGAGAAGGAAAACATAAAGGCACAGAAAATTGTTCTAAAAACAAAATAATTGCGGAAGTTAATACGAGCAAAACGCGGTTTGGTGTTTTCTGTGAGTGTAATATTTTGCTAATAAATATTTTGTATACCACTGCCTTGTCCTTTACGTGATTGAAGGAGGAGACGGTGGAGGATGCGATTGAGAGTTCCGGTGCTCCCATTTATTTATTTATTCACTAGGCTTGTGCACTTTTTTTTTTTTTTGTTCGGTTTGGATTTTGTAAATTTTCATTTCGATCGATTTTCCGTTTTGGTTTGTTTTTTGTATCGACTTTTTTTCGTGATTTCGGAAATTTTCGTGTTTTTCAGAACGTCTGTTCTCCTCGTTTCAAAGTGTCTATTCGTTTTGACGTAAACTAATGGTTTTTCGGATACGATAATTATACGATACGATAATTCTGCCATTGAGATTTCTCATGTTTTAGAAGAAGGATACATTGATACATTCGGCTCGAAAAAAAAATTCGGATCTGCCGTTTTCGGATCTGAAAATTTTCGGAATATTGGCCTAATTCGAATGCACGAATCGGGAAATTTCGTGGAAATTCCAAAACCCGAAACGCACATCCCTATTATTCACCGGTAGTGCAGTAACTAATGTCTTGGTTTAAGGCACTATAGCATGTGAGTAGTCATTTGTGAGATTGTTTGTGTCTATTTTTAAGTATTTAAAAGTACTACACTATGCTCTACTGTTCTTTTATTTTGAGGATCATTGGATCATAAACCCAAAGAGGGGATATTGCCTCCATTGATCCTGAACTTTTAAAATACTGGGTCAAATCAAAGGGAACTTAGTGGTAGTGGCCCTTTAAATCACATTTTCCTCAAGTGTTGTAAGAGGTACACAGTGCTGAACATTTTATCTAACATAAAATGACACACAAAAGAACATTTATAGTGCATGATACCTACTTGTGTAGTTGGATTGGGTCACAGGGGAACTCTGATACTGCCGGGCGCCAACTGTTACTATAGTAATTGTGTAATTAGTCCAGGATGTGAGATTCTGAAGAGTGACATTTAATGTGTTACTGGAGACAGTCCAAGAGCCGGAAGAATTCCTATAAGTTATATTAAATGTCTTTGTCACATCCGCCATATTTACTGGCTCTGTCCAGGACAGGGAAATGCTGTTTGTACTGATGTTGGTAAATATTAAGGATTGTGGGGGGGTCGGATCTGTTAGAAAGAAAAGCAACATTTTGTAACACAGCTCTTTCTTTTACTTACTAAATAAAAATATAAATAAATCAGAAGATGAATCCTTAAACAACAATATTATCACTTGAATTGCAATAAATGTTATCAAACCAGGCTGACCCATTGCTCCCACCATACTCACATGTCGCCTCTGTCACTGGACTTGCTCTTTGCGAGCAGTTACCACTCACTGTCTGTATCACGATGGAGTATTGTCTGCCGGGCAGTAAGTTTGTGAAATTCCCTTGTGTAGAAGTAGTTGTGATTGTGTTATTGACGTCTCCAGTCAGAGTGACGGTGTAATTATCCACTTTCCCTGCTGCCTTTATCCAGGTCACAGCAAGGAAACTCGTAGAATAGTTATTATTCACCATAATATTCTGAGCTCCAAGTAATCCAGGTACTAGTGTGAAAGCAGAAAGAAAATTAAATAACATTAGATTAATTATTTATTAAAGTATTTGGAGTATTCAGGAGGCAAAATTCCAAAGACATTTCAGGGTTATTCAAAGAGAGGTGAAAAGCAGGAGAATGACTGGAGCATGGAAAATTCTAGGTCTAAATATCCAAACCAGAAAAATTCTCCCTTTCATCTCACTTTCCAAATCGGCTATTTTGACCTAGAATTTTCCATTCTCCAGTCATTCTCCTGCTTTTCACCTCTCTTTGAATAACTCTGATTTGTCTTCATTCACAATTTTCCTGCATAATAGTATATTTGTTCTCTTCATTTACATTCTTTGAAACACTCCTCACATGTTTGAACCTAAAGAATATCCCACTATTCGAATGAAGGGATGAATATGTATGATTTAACCCACAGGGGGGTCTGTAACCAAACGAAAAACATTCAGATACAAACTTCTTCCCCTTTCAAGGAGCCATTCTGTGTGGTAAAAAAAAAATACAATGAAAACACAACTTTTAATAATGTGATAGTGATAAGGTAAAGGGTGCATCAGCTCAGGAGTAGCTGTACTGGGGGAAGCTGCTCCCTCTAACAGCAGGGGGATCAGCCATCCTAGTATGGGAGGGATCAAGAAGCTCAGGGAAACCCATACAGGTTGTGTTGGTAGGGGATTCTATTAAGAGAGTAGATAAGGTAATCTGCCACTCTGATTGCCTTAACCGGACAGTTTGCTGTGAGCCGGGTGCCTGAGTTAGGCATGTGGTTGAGAGAGTGGATGGATTATTTGAGGAGCTGGAGAAGACCCAGCTATCATGGTCCATATAGGTACCAATGACAATGTAAGAGAAAGATGGAGGGCAATGAGCCCAGAGAACTAGGTAATAAACTAAAGAAAAGGTCCTTTAAGGTAGTATTTTCTGAGATATTACCTGTGCCACGTGCTACAGTGGAAGGGCAGCGGACTGTCAGGAAGATCAATGTGTAGATAAAGTCTTGGTGCAGGAAGGCAGGCTTTGGGTTTTTGGTTTTCTCAGTTGGGGTAGCTCAAGGCTCTGTTCTGGGTCCTCTACTCTTCTCAATCTATACTGCTTCCTGGGGATACTCATGTCTACCTGTGGATTCAATTATCTCTATGCTGCCGACACCCAAATCTAACTTTCTTCTGATCTCTCTCATACCGTGCTGGACCATGTTACAGCCTGCTTAAACCCTTCCCGACCGCTGACGTACCATGTACGTCCGGCCCACGGGTCTCCCTTAGACCCACGGATGCACATACAGTAGTACGTCAGCGGGCTCCTAACCTCCCTCCCGCCAAAACTCACCTCCCTTGCCGGCTCCCACGATGTCTATGGCAAGCTTGAAGCTTGCCTTGCCATTTCCTAGGGGCAGGTCGATCCGATGACATCATCACGCCGAGTGATGACGTCATCGGCCGGCACCAGTGGGCAGAATTCAGGAAGGGGAGGGAGGCTCATTTGGAGCCCTTTATCTCCCCAACTGGTCAAGCTAGAGTGATGCAAGTTACACCACTGGAAAGGGGAGAGTCTCCCCTTTTCAGCAGTGTACAGCATTAACTATTTCACTGCCGAATCGTGATTCAGTACAAATTTGCACCAAAACGCGATTCAAACCTGGAGGGGGCTGACATCTTGGATATCAGCCAACCCTCTAGGTCACCCCCACCCACTGACATCCTCACCATATGTGTGAGTATGTCAGTGGGCCAGTTAACCCCCTAGCTGCCATGTGGAGATAAGGGGATCCAAACTATCCCCCCTATCTCCCGATCCGTGGCAGCCAGAGGGTCATATTTGACATCATTGGAAACATGACCATGTTTGGTGTAAAAATAAAATAAAAAAAATAAATAAAAATAAAAAAAAAACAGGTAATTTTTTTTTGTCTGGCGGGGTTTAGTTGAATACTACCTAGGCTGTCATCTATACTATAAAACAGTAAGGCTTGGCGTGTCCGTCGCCAAGCCACTACTGCACATGCGCGCGCAACCAGTGCAACCTGGCTGCGCGTGCATCCAACAGCCGCGGCACAGCCGGCGCGTGCCACGGCGGTTGGAAGGCGGCAGGCCCGCTGCTCTTTGGGACCCCTGGAACCCACCATCATGCTGCCCAGTGGGACCCGCCGCCGGCGGTTTCTGAAACCCCCGCGGCCGAGCGTTGCAGGGTCTCCTCTGTCAAGTGCCCGCAGCCTTAACTTATGGAAACCACGCCTCCGAGAATACACGTGACGCCAACTTGAAGGGGCAAATGTAGCCATGTGAGCTGAGGGCAAATATACCCATGTGAGCAGGGGGGCAATCATACCCATGTGAGAAGGCGTGGCAAATATACCCATGGAGCAGGGGGGCAAATATACCCATGTGAGCAGGGGGCAAATATACCCATGTGAGCAGGGGGCAATCATACCCATGTGATCAGGGGGCAAATATATCCATGTGAGCAGGGGGCAAATATACCCATGTGAGCAGGGGGGCAATCATACCCATGTGAGCAGGGGGGCAAATATACTCATGTGAGCAGGGGCAAATATACCCATGTGAGCAGGGGGGCAATCATACCCATGGAGCAGGGGGGCAAATATACCCATGTGAGCAGGGGGGCAAATATACCCATGTGAGCAGGGCACAAATATACCCATGTGAGCTGAGGGCAAATATACCCATGTGAGCAGGGGGGCAAATATACCCATATGAAAAGGGGGCAAATATACTCATGTGAGCAGGGGGCAATATACCCATGTGAAAAGGGGGCAAATATACCTATGTGAGCAGGGGGCAATCATACCCATGTGAGCAGGGGGGCAAATATACCCATGTGAGCAGGGGGCAAATATACCCACATGAGCAGGGGGCTAATATACCCATGTGAGCAGGGGGCTAATATACCCATGTGAGCAGGGGGGGCAAATATACCCATGTGAGCAGGGGGGCAAATATACCCATGTGAAAAGGGGGCAAATATACCCATGTGAGCAGGGGGGCAATCATACCCATGTGAGCAGGGGCAAATATACCCATGTGAGCAGGGGGGCAATCATACCCATGTGAGCAGGGGGGCAAATATACCCATGTGAGCAGGGGCAAATATACCCATGTGAGCAGGGGGGCAATCATACCCATGTGAGCAGGGGGCAAATATACCCATGCGAGCAGGGGCAAATATACCCATGTGAGCAGGGGGGAAAATATACCCATGTGAGCTGAAGGCAAATATACCCATGTGAGCAGGGGGGCAATCATACCCATGTGAGCAGGGGGGCAAATATACCTATGTGAGCAGGGGGCAAATATACCCATGTGAGCAGGGGGCTAATATACCCATGTGAGCAGGGGGGGGGCAAATATACCCATGTGAGCAGGGGGGGCAAATATACCCATGTGAGCAGGGGGGCAAATATACCCATGTGAAGCAGGGGGGGCAAATATACCCATGTGAGCAGGGGGCAATCATACCCATGTGAGCAGGGGCAAATATACCCATGTGAGCAGGGGGGCAATCATACCCATGTGAGCAGGGGGGCAAATATACCCATGTGAGCAGGGGGCAAATATACCCATGTGAGCAGGGGGGCAATCATACCCATGTTAGCAGGGGGGGAAATATACCCATGTGAGCAGGGGGCAAATATACCCATGTGAGCAGGGGGCAAATATACCCATGTGAGCTGAGGGCAAATATACCCATGTGAGCAGGGGGCAATATACCCATATGAAAAGGGGGCAAATAT
The DNA here is from genome assembly GCA_009667805.1 of Leptobrachium leishanense. Classification (NCBI taxonomy): domain Eukaryota; kingdom Metazoa; phylum Chordata; class Amphibia; order Anura; family Megophryidae; genus Leptobrachium; species Leptobrachium leishanense. The sequence continues at coordinate 113,046,887 of CM019072.1, forward strand.
ACTCATGTGAGCAGGGGGCAAATATACCCATGTGAAAAGGGGGCAAATATACCCATGTGAGCAGGGGGCAAATATACCCACGTGAGCAGGAGGCTAATATACCCACGTGAGCAGGGGGCTAATATACCCATGTGAGCAGGGGGGGCAAATATACCCATGTGAGCAGGGGGGCAAATATACCCATGTGAAAAGGGGGCAAATATACCCATGTGAGCAGGGGGCAATCATACCCATGTGAGCAGGGGCAAATATACCATGTGAGCAGGGGGGCAATCATACCCATGTGAGCAGGGGGCAAATATACCCATGTGAGCAGGGGGCAAATATACCCATGTGAGCAGGGGGCAATCATACCCATGTTAGCAGGGGGAAAATATACCCATGTGAGCAGGGGCAAATATACCCATGTGAGCAGGGGGCAAATATACCCATGCGAGCAGGGGCAAATATACCCATGTGAGCAGGGGGGCAATCATACCCATGTTAGCAGGGGGGGAAATATACCCATGTGAGCAGGGGGCAAATATACCCATGTGAGCAGGGGCAAATATACCCATGTGAGCTGAGGGCAAATATACCCATGTGAGCAGGGGGCAAATATACCCATATGAAAAGGGGGCAAATATACTCATGTGAGCAGGGGCAAATATACCCATGTGAAAAGGGGGCAAATATACCCATGTGAGCAGGGGGCAAATATACCCACGTGAGCAGGGGGCTAATATACCCATGTGAGCAGGGGGCTAATATACCCATGTGAGCAGGGGGGGCAAATATACCCATGTGAGCAGGGGGGCAATCATACCCATGTGAGCAGGGGCAAATATACCCATGTGAGCAGGGGGGCAATCATACCCATGTGAGCAGGGGGGCAATATACCCATGTGAGCAGGGGGCAAATACCCATGTGAGCAGGGGGGCAATCATACCCATGTTAGCAGGGGGGAAAATAACCCATGTGAGCAGGGGCAAATATACCATGTGAGCAGGGGCAAATATACCCATGCGAGCAGGGGGCAAATATACCCATGTGAGCAGGGGGCAAATATACCCATGTGAGCTGAAGGCAAATATACCCATGTGAGCAGGGGGGCAATCATACCCATGTGAGCAGGGGGGCAAATATACCCATGTGAGCAGGGGGCAAATATACCCATGTGAGCAGGGGGCTAATATACCCATGTGAGCAGGGGGCTAATATACCCATGTGAGCAGGGGGGCAAATATACCCATGTGAGCAGGGAGGCAAATATACCCATGTGAAGGGGGCAAATATACCCATGTGAGCAGGGGGGGCAATCATACCCATGTGAGCAGGGGCAAATATACCCATGTGAGCAGGGGGGCAATCATACCCATGTGAGCAGGGGGCAAATATACCCATGTGAGCAGGGGGCAAATATACCCATGCGAGCAGGGGGCAAATATACCCATGCGAGCAGGGGGGCAAATATACCCATGTGAGCTGAGGGCAAATATACCCATGTGAGCAGGGGGCAATCATACCCATGTGAGCAGGGGGGCAATCATACCCATGTGAGCAGGGGGGCAAATATACCCATGTGAGCAGGGGGGCAATCATACCCATGTGAGCAGGGGGGCAATCATATCCATGTGAGCAGGGGGCAAATAACCCATGTGAGAAGGGGGCAAATATACCCATGTGAGCTGAGGGCAAATATACCCATGTGAGCAGGGGGCAATTATACCCATGTGAGCAGGGGGCCAAAATACCCATGTGAGCTGAGGGCAAATATACCCATGTGAGCAGGGGCAATTATACCCATGTGAGCAGGGGGCAATTATACCCATGTGAGCAGGGGGGCAATTATACCCATGTGAGCAGGGGGGCAAATATACCCATGTGAGCTGAGGGCAAATACATGATGGGGGGCAATTATACCCATGTGAGCAGGGGGCAAATATACCCATGTGAGCAGGGGGCAAATATACCCATGTGAGGGGGGCAAATATACCCATGTGAGCTGGGGCAATTATATATGAGCAGGGGGCAATCGTGAGCAGGGGGCAAATATACCCATGTGAGCTGAGGGCAAATATACCCATGTGAGGGGGCAATTATACCCATGTGAGCAGGGGGCAATTATACCCATGTGAGCAGGGGGGCATTATATACCCATGTGAGCAGGGGGGGAAATATAATAAGGGGGGCAAATATACCCATGTGAGCTGGGGGCAAATATACCCATGTGAGCTGGGGCAATTATACCCATGTGAGCAGGGGGCAATTATACCCATGTGAGCAGGGGGCAATTATACCCATGTGAGCAGTGGGGCAAATATACCCATGTGAGCTGTGGGGCAATTATATCCATGTGAGCTGGGGGCAAATATACCCATGTGAGCAGGGGGCAAATATACCCATGTGAGCAGGGGGTAATTATACCCATGTGAGCTGGGGGCAATTATATCCATGTGAGCTGGGGGGAAAATATACCCATGTGAGCTGGGGCGATTATACCCATGTGAGCAGGGGGCAATTATACCCATGGGAGCAGAGGGAAATTATACCCATGTGAGCAGGGGGGCAAATATACCCATGTGAGCTTGGGGCAAATATACCCATATGAGCTGGGAGCAATTATAACCATGTGAGCTGGGGCAAATATACCCATGTGAGCTGAGGGCAAATATACCCATGTGAGCAGGGGCAATTATACCCATGTGAGCAGGGGGCAATTATACCCATGTGAGCAGGGGGGCAATTATACCCATGTGAGCAGGGGGCAAATATACCCATGTGAGCAGGGGGGCAAATATACCCATGTGAGCTGGGGGCAAATATACCCATGTGAGCTGGGGCAATTATACCCATGTGAGCAGGGGGGGCAATTATACCCATGTGAGCAGGGGCAATTATACCCATGTGAGCAGGGGGGCAAATATACCCATGTGAGCTGTGGGGCAATTATATCCATGTGAGCTGGGGCAAATATAACCCATGTGAGCTGAGGGCAAATATACCCATGTGAGCAGGGGGTAATTATACCCATGTGAGCTGGGGGGCAATTATATCCATGTGAGCTGGGGGAAAATATACCCAAGTGAGCTGGGGCAATTATACCCATGTGAGCTGGGGGGCAATTATACCCATGTGAGCTGGGGCGATTATACCCATGTGAGCAGGGGGCGATTATACCCATGTGAGCAGGGGGAAATTATACCCATGTGAGCAGGGGGGCAAATATACCCATGTGAGCTTGGGGCAAATATACCCATGTGAGCTGGGGGGCAATTATAACCATGTGAGCTGGGGCAAATATACCCATGTGAGCTGGGGGCAATATATATATCCATGTGAGCTGCTTTCATTTCGGCGAACATTCACACACAACTCACTTAACAATAGACTGCCCTCTGGGCAGGCTTTCCACCTAGTCTAAAAATAATTAGCTTAAAATGTTCAGAATGAGCTCAGCGCACATAGGTGATTGGCTCAGCAGCGAGGGGGTTATAAAGCAAAAAATATGTTAAAATTTGGTATTTTTATTCTCGGGACAAAATTTTGAAACTATTTAGCCGGGGTCTTTTTGGCGGTTGTAGATTTTGGGGATTAGATTATGAAAAAGTGTGTTTTTACCTTTTTTTTCATCATATTTCATATTTTTTTTAATAGTAAATTATTCGATATGATAGAAATAATGGTATTTTTAGAAAGTCCATTTAATCGCGGGAAAAACAGTGTATAATATCTGTGGGTTGAATAATCTGGTAAAAGGAATATTTGACCTAAACACGAACAGCACAGAAACGTAAAACAGCAGCGGTCACTAAAGGACGGTTTTGTGTAAAAATCGCCCTGTCACTAAGAGGTTAAGAGCTGTCTCCATCTGGATAACTTCACGTTTCCTAAAGCTCAACCTCTCAAAAACTGAACCTTTCATCTTCCCTCCCTCTAAAACCTCCATTACTGGGCCCATTTCCTTCCAGGTGAATGGTGTCACCATTGCTTCTTCCTCTCAGACTTGGTGCCTCGGGGTTCTCTTTTACTTCGATCTATCCTTTACTCCTCATTCAGTCTCTAACCAAATCTTGCTACTTCCACCTAAAAAACATTGCACTCATCTGTCCCTTTCTTAATCCAGACTCTACTAAAATGCTCATCCAAGCTCTTATTATCTCCCTCCTTCACTACTGTAACCTCCTTCTCTCTGGCCTTAAGAGATCCCAGATTATCCCTCTGCAGTCTGTAATGAACGCCTCTGCCAGGCTCCTCCACCTCACCTCCCGCAGCTCTCACACCTCACCCCTTTGTCAATCTCTACACTGGCTTCCTGTTTCTTTTAGAATCCATTTCAAAATACTGGTGCTCACATACAAAGCTCTCCATAACTGCGCCCCTGCCTACACCCCCCTTATTATCAGGTATATCCCGTCCTGACCACTTCGCTCGGCCAATGATCTGAAGCCATCAGTTCCTCGTACCCGCACGCCCAACTCTCACCTTCAGAACTTCTGCCCCCTTTTTATGGAACTCCCTGCCCTGCAACATCAGACTCTCCCAGTCTCTCCAGTCCTTCAAGAAGTCTCTGAAAACACAATACTTTATAGAAACCTATCGGCTCCCTCCATGATCCTCCCACTGTACATTTCTTGCTCCATCTTCCCAATCAGCCCACATACACCCGCTACTACAAATAGTCCAGGTACCCTCACCTACTTTGTCACCCCTCTCCTTTTAGATTGTAAACTCTCGAGCAAAGTCCTCCCTCCTACTGTTCGGTGCGTAACGTGTATGTATATTTGTTATTCTGTCTCTCCCTTTGTATAGCGTTAAGGAATTTGTTGCCGCTTTATAATTGCTTGTAACTGTAACTTTACCATATTAGACACTGGAATTTGAAGTAGAACTTGAATTGATTGCATATTTTGCAGTATATAATATCACTGCCTTTTGCAAAAACACACAAGTATCAGCAAGTCGAAAAAGATGTCAGAATTTTCCTCCAACAAAGTCCATCAGTTGAATACAGCTAGAGCCTTACACTCACCCATGCAGGTTGTATATGATTCAGGTTCACTTTCTGTAATATTATCAGCCGCTCGTGTAAACACAGTGAATGTATATGTTTCTCCGGCCGTCAGATCAGTTACAACAGATTGATTTGTTGCAGTTGTTTGGTTTTTCAGTGTTACAGATGAGGAGTTTGCTGTTTGCACTCTGTAGCTATAATCACTCTTATACTCATCAGGATGATCCCAAATCAAGGAAACAGAATCTGACGTCACGTTACTGGATCTGAGCTGCTTCACCGGCAGAGGTTCTATAGCAAAAAAAATTAATTCATTAAGATGATACCATACTTGTTAAATTTATATACGTAAGGATTACTGAAACTATTACGTTAAGAAATTAGTTATAAAACTCCTAATACACAGTAGGCCCTATCACCTCCTACAAGCTAACACTAGAAACATAGAAAAATGTCGGCAGATAAGAACCTTTTCGGTCCATCTAGTCTGCCCAATTACATGGATACTTTACCTGGATTTATCCTTTGTTTAGGATAGCCTTATGCCTATCCCATGCCTGCTTAAATTCAATTACTGTTTTGGCCTCTACCACTTCTACTGGAAGACTGTTCCATGTATCCACCACCCTCTCAGTAAAATAATGCTTCCTGATGTTACTTTTAAACCTTTGCCCCTCTAATCTAAGACTATGTCCTCTTGTTTTGCTACTTTGTTTCCTTTTAAATATACTCCCTTCCTCTACCTTGTGGATTCCCTTTACGTATTTAAATGTTTCTATCATATCTCCTCTGTCTCGTCTTTTTTCCAAGCTATACATGTTAAGATCATTAAGCCTTTCCTGGTAACTTTTCTCCTTCAAGCCGTGCACCATTTTAGTTCTCTGAACTCTCTCTAAGATGTCTATATCCTTTTGGAGATACGGTCTCCAGTACTGCACACAGTACTCCAAGTGAGGTCTCACCAGTGCTCTGTACAGTGGCATGAGCACTTCCCTTTTCCTACTGCTAATACCTCTCCCTACACAACCAAGCATTCTGCTAGCATTTCCTGCTGCTCTATTACATTGACTACTTACCCTTAGATCCTCTGAAATAATAACCCCTAAATCCCTTTCCTCAGATGTTGAGGTTAGGACTGTATCAAATATTCTATATTCAGCCCTTGGGTTTTTACGTCCCAGGTGCATTATCCTGCACTTATCCACATTAAAACTCAATTGTCACAACTCTGACCATTTTTTTAGTTTACCTAAATCATTTGTCATTTGGCTGATCCCTCCAGGAACGTCAACCCTGTTGCAAATCTTTGTGTCATCAGCAAAAAGACATTCTTTTCCATTAATACCTTCTGCAATATCACTAATAAAAATATTAAAGAGAATGGGTCCAAGTACTGACCCCTGAGGTACCCCACTGGTAACAAGACCTTGCGCCAAATAAACTCCATTTACCACAACCCTCTGTTGCCTGTCACTCAGCCACTGCCTAATCCATTCAACAATATTGGAATCCAAGCTCAAAGATTACAATTTATTAATAAGCCTTCTATGCGGAACAGTATCAAAAGCCTTACTGAAATCTAAATAAGTAATGTCTACTGCACCACCTGTGTCTATTATTTTTGTTAACCAATCAAAAAAATCAATAAGATTAGTTTGGCATGATCTCCCTGAGGTAAACCCATGAGATCCATGAGAGCTGGGGCATATCCATGAGTGCTGGGACATATCCTTGTGAGCTGGGGGCAGTTTATCCATGAGAGCTGGGGCATATCCATGAGAGCTGGGGCATATCCATGTGAGCTGGGGCAATATCCATGTGTGCTGGGGCAGTATATCCATGTGAGCTGGGGGCATATTCATGAGAGTTGGGGCATAACCATGTGAGCTGGGGCAATATCCGTGTGAGCTGGGGCATATCCATGTGAGCTGGGGCATATCCATGTGAGCTGGGCCATATCCATGAGAGCTGGGGCATATCCATGTGAGCTGGGGGAAGTATATCCATGAGAGCTGGGGCATATCTATGAGAGCTGGGGCATATCCATGTGAGCTGGGGCAATATCCATGTGTGCTGGGGCAGTATATCCATGTGAGCTGGGGAAGTATATCCATGTGAGCTGGGGAAGTATCCATGAGAGCTGGGGAAGTATCCATGTGAGCTGGGGCAGTATATCCATGTGTACTGGGGCAGTATAGCCACGTGTGCTGGGGCAGTTAATCCATGTGTGCTGGGGCAGTATCCATGTGAGCTGGGGCAGTATCCATGTGAGCTGGGGCAGTATATCCGTGTGAGCTGGGGCAGTACATCCATGTGTGCTGGGGCAAAATAATAACTTATGTCAGTGCTACAGTTTGAGTTTAAGACGTATTTGTGTGAACTGTAAAGAAAAGTCATGGATTGTTGAAACTAACTAGTGTCGGGTGATTGTATATAGTGTATACCACATTTACCACTAACTAATGCAGAATTGCAATGCAAGCAGATCAGCTTAAAGTAGTTGGATCTGTATGTGCGCTATAATTAATCGAAATTTATCGATTAATAGATTAAAAAACAATTTTGATTAATCGAACACAACAATTTTAATCGTTACCAGCCCTACAAAATACCAATAAAAAAGAAATAACAAATCAACTCGAAATACGAATTACCGATCGTCCGAACGAACGAATGAATCTGAAAATATAAATCACAGTAACATAACGAACGAACCGAAACAAAAACGGAACGAAATGATCCGAAACTAAACTGAACAATTTTTGTAGCCATGTCTTTTGAACTCTAGAATTTGATTATATAGTGGCATGAGCACTTCCCTTTTCCTACTGCTAATACCTCTCCCTACACAACCAAGCATTCTGCCAGCATTTCCAAGCATTCTGCCAGCATTTCCTGCTGCTCTATTACATTGACTACTTACCCTTAGATCCTCTGAAATAATAACCCCTAAATCCCAATCCTCAGATGTTGAGGCTAGGACTGTATCAAATAGTCTATATTCAGCCCTTGGGGTTTTACGTCCCAGGTGCATTATCTTGCACTTATCCACATTAAAACTCAATTGCCACAGCTCAAATAGTGTCAGCATTATCGCTAGCTTAAAGAAGGTCATAGCACTGCACCCAGATTGCTTTCGAATCACTAACAGGTTAAAAAACCCGTTAGAGCTCGTTAAGTAGCAATCTGTAGCACGAGCTTACTGTACTTTGCGCTCCCTATACCTAACATGGAAGTCCCCTATCTCCCTCTGCAATCACTCTGCTGACCAGCAGGATCTCGCGAGAGGCGAGATCCTGCCTGCCAACTGACCCGGGAGAACGATCCTCCATGGAGTACTATGGACGCCATGGAAGGTATGCTGGGGACGGAGCTGTAGCACTGCCCCACCATCCGCAAGCTTAGCGCTCACTAAGGAGCAGGCTGCTGGACTCAGCACCTGCCCCGCGATCTGCTGGGAAAACCAGGACACTAAGGGAAGAGGCACATGGTTTTTTCGAGAGGCACACAATAGTGCCCAGTGTGTTCAAAGATTGAGAAGTAAAGCAACAGCTCAACGTCTCACTTTAATAAAACATGTCTAAAATTCACTACATAGATTTATATGAATTTACACTATTAAACGTTCTCAAGCTAAAGGGTGACTTTTTAACAATGACTACAAAATAGTCACCGGAAATGAAAACTAAAATTAAAATAGTGGAGAGAAGCTTCAATCAGTGCTAGTTGTTTGAAGCAAAGCTGACCATCATTTAGTGGAACAATGGTACTACCATTGCTTGCATAGAGGTTTAAATAACAGTAACACCATTATTCATGTAAAAGCTCACCTTATTTTCAGTTATGAAAAATGGTATTACCGTAGAGTTAAAAAAAAACTGAGAAACAGCTGTCACAGTAGCAAAAAATGATTGTGATTAAGTACTAAAAACGTGATATGAACTTATATTTGTGTCAAACATTTACATTTATATAAATGTTGTCAAGAAAATATTTTAAAAAGAAACACTTAAACGTAACCCTTAAATCCTAAGCCTAACCAGTAACCCTAACCAACACATTCTGTTTTTTTTTTTGTACCAAACTTCTCTACAATTCTTTGATACTTACTTAAATTTTAGAAAATAACAGCATTAGTGACCAACCAGAACTCATGGATGTGAACCAAACCCTTATACTAAAAGCAAACCATTTAAATTCTAGCCTCAAAAAATCTAAGTATATGTTAAGTGTATATAATTAATTACATCTGAATAAATCTTTACCTTTCCAACACCAAACAAAAATATGTAAACCTAAAAAAAAATACACATATCTAAAAAAAAAAGAGAGATTATGAAAGCCAGGAACAACTCAGGTGGAGGGCCCTTGAGTTGCCCCTGATGCCAGCATGCGAAGAGTTTAATTTCGGTAGCCAGTTAGAGCGGGAAGATGAGTGGCCGGGCCGAGTGCAGTATTTAAAAGGTGCACGCACAGTGGCTCTGCGGGTCTTTTTTCCTGAGGTAACTAGAGATGTGCACCGCTAAAAATTTCATTTTGTTTCTTTTCATTTTTTTTTTCCAGGTGTTTTTTTTTCGTTTTGGGTCATTTCGGACCGTTTTCGATTTGGTGATTCAATATCGATTTGAAATTTCGGGTCGAATTTCGAATTGATATAAAAAAAAATCTATTTTTTTTAAATGCTCAAAGGATCCTAAAAAAATCTAAAAATAAAGAGATTCTTTACTGCAGAATATTATAAGCAACGGTTTATAAGATGTTTAATTAAAATAGGAATATTTTTAACATTGAAGCCTATGGGGTAAAACATTTCCCACACCTTTAACATTGAAGCCTATGGGGTAAAACATTTTCCACACCATTTTTAACATTGAATTCTATGGGGTAAAACATTTCCCACACCTTTAACATTGAAGCCTATGGGGTAAAACATTTCCTACACATTTTTTAACATTGAAGCCTATGGAATGCAACATTTCCCACACCTTTTTTAACATTGAAGCCTATGGGGTAAAACATTTCCCACACTTTTTTTAACATTTGAAATGAACTATCAAATAGATATCCATTTGATAGTTAATTTCAAATTTGATAGTTAGTCGATATACAAATTGGTGCACATTTCTCTATTTTTTAAAAAAAAAAGTTTATTTTTTTACTTTATTTCCATTGTTTCCTGTCCCCCAGGGCAGTACCTGGACCCCCATACACCTTTTATGGGCAATATCTTGCACATATGCCCTCTTGGAGGGCACTTTAAAACTCAAACTTTTAAGCCCCATAGACTTGCATTGAGTTTGAATTGTGTTCTCGTTCGAATTCAAAGTTTTTCAAAAGTTTGAGTTCGAATGCGAGCGGAACATGGGGGTGTTCCGCCCATCACTACTGTAGAGGTGCTGCCCGGCCGTGTGAGGTTTCATATGCTGCATTAATTATACCGTAGAGGTGCTGCCTGGCAATGTGCAGAATCATATGCTGCATTATTATACTGTACAGTTGCTGCCCGGCAGTGTGCGGAATCATTTGCTGCATTATTATACTGTAGAGGTGCTGCCCGGCAGTGTGAGGATTCATATGCTGCAACTATCGAATTTGAAATGAACTATCAAATGGATAACCAGTAACTATTGAATTTGATGGAAATGATACGAAATTACGGAATCAGCAATGGAACCGAAAAATAAGATGTCCGAAATGGAACCGAAATTACGAATGGAACGAAAATGACTTGCGATCTTACAAATTTCACGTTCATACGAAATAATGAACTGTTCTGTTAGTGTGTCTTCTCAGTGCCAGCAGCTATTGGGGGTCTCACTTCTAGCAGATATCTGGGAATTTTTGTAATTTGTGTCTTGTCACTGCCACCCATCAGTGGGTGTCACTGAATTATAGGAGGATCATGGGAATTGTAATTTGTGTCTTGTCACTGCCACCAATCAGGGGGGTCTCACTGATTTATAGGAGGTTCCTGGGAATTGTAATTTGTGTCTTGTCACTGCCACCCATCAGGGGGTCTCACTGATTTATAGGAGGTTTCTGGGAATTGTAATCTGTGTCTTGTCACTGTTGCCAGCTATCAGGGTGTCTCACTGAGCTATACCAGAGTTCTGGAAATCTTTATTCTAGATAACACAGTTGAATCAGAGTCCTGCATATCTCCAATTATTATAACAGAGTTGAATCAGAGTTCTGTATATCTTTAATCTATATATCACTCACCATGTCAGAAAGACCAAAAAGGACAGGCAGACGCTCCCAGACACAGATAAGAGGGCAAGCAGCCCCTGTGTCGGGAGGCTGTGCCTCTGGTCGTCGTGGACGTGGTGCATCCTCTGCAGGGGCACGCTTGTCCTTTCTAACTGCTGCTGGGCGTCTTAAGCAGCAGCAACATACAGAGGATTTGGTGGATTGGCTAACCAGACCATCCTCATCCTTCGAGTCCTTTGCAAGCCAGGCTTGTAGTGCTTTACAGTCCAACTCAGCTGCCAAAGCATCTAATGCAGCCTCCATGTCCACAGCTACTCCTGCCATAGCCTCACCATCATACACGGAGGAGTCAGCTGAATTGTTTGACTACAATGACAGTGACATGCTGCTTGAGGATGTGCAGCAACTCTGATGCTCTGTGCTCTGATTCAAACTCTGAGGTCGAGGAAGGGAGTAAAATCAGCCTAGAGGGAGGGAGTGCCAGTGACACACTAAGAACTGGCACTTATGTTCCCCCAGCAGCTGCAGCATATTGCAGGTTGGCTCCAGTGATGAAGAGATAGGGGGCGATGACAATGATGAAGAGGTCACTGACTCCACTTGGGTGCCTGATCGAACCGAGGAGTCAAGTGAGGAGGAGGAGGCCAACAAAAACAAGGCACAACATCTTCTATGACCAACCGTAGCCAGTCCAAGGCATCAGTAGTCAGAGCTGCTCAGGTGCAGAGCGCTGTTGTCTCAAAGCACACGTGCAGGAACTCTGCTGTCTGGGAGTTCTTCACAAAATGTGCAGCAGACTGCAGCATTGCTATTTGTAAGCTATGTCTGAAGAGGATCAAGTGTGGGAAAAACATCACACACTCGGGTACCACGTGCTTGATAAGACATATGACCACCTGCCATGCATCCAGTTGGCACAACACTTTGCATAGGTTCTCCTCCACCTCATCTGTCTCTACCCCCACTATATGTCCTGCCATGTCATTGCCTACAATCTCCACTGCCAGGGATGTTGCTACAGTAATGGGTGTACCAGGTCCTTCAGAATGTGACAGCATCCCATCATCTGAAGATTTACGCAGTCAGATTACGTTGCCCCAGCTGCTGCAGTGTAAGAAAAAATATAGTCCCAACCATCCCCAAGCACAGCGTCTAAATCCCAGCTTAGCAAAATTACTCGCATTACAGCTGCTGCCTTTCCAGCTTGGTGGACTCTGCTTCCTTCCGTGAATTTGCTGAATGAGCTGTACCACAGTGGCAGGTTCCAAAACGCCATTTCTTTTCACACAAGGCCATTCCAGCACGATACCAGCACGTGGAACACAATGTTATGGAGTCATTGGGAAAGGCAGTCAGCAGCAAGGTGCACATGACTTTAGACACGTGGTCCAGCAAGCATGGACAGGGCCATTACATTTCCTTCATGGCACACTGGGTAACTCTGCTTGCAGCTGGGAGGGATCCAGGACAGGGCTCTGTGCTGGAGTTTGTTCATCCACCACACCTCCAGAAAGCTGCTTGTGTGAGGTCTGTCTTCTCCACCACCTCTTTCTCCTCCTCCTCCTTCTTCTCTATCTTTGGCAAAGTGGCAGTTAAACCGACGCTTGGCCATACTCACACAGGTACTCATTGATGGCCCTCTGCTGCACCTGGTTGGCATGTCACAGATCAGATGGTTTGTGGGAAGGTGGAATTCTCTTTGAATTTCTGCCAGGCGAACACTTGCTGGGAATGACCGTCTGATGTGGCTGCAGCCAGGCTAGAAAAGTCTGCATCCACTTCAGACGGTCATTCCTAGCAAGAGTTCGCCTGGCAGAAATTCAAAGAGAATTCCACCTTCCCACAAACCGTCTGATCTGTGACAAGCCAACCAGGTGGAACTCGACATTAACAATGATGCAGCATCTGCACAAGCAGCAGAGGGCCATCAATGAGTACCTGTTCAGGTCAACTTGGTTTTTTATCCCCCTACAGTGGCTGATGATCAAGGATGCATGCACTGTACTGTCACCATTTGAGGAGGCAACGAGGATGGTGTGCAGGGACAGTGCATGCATCAGTGACACAATTCCTTTAGTGTTCCTGCTGGAGTGCACTCTGCGGGGAATTATAGATGTGGCACTAGAGGCAGGGAAGCGGAGGAAGAGGAGGCCTTCCCTAGCTCTCAAGACCACAGTCTTTACGCAAACAGCATGCCTGCAGGTCCTCAGATCAGACAGGAAGAGGAGGAATATTTAAGTAGTGGGGGCATTGAAGGTGGGGATTCCTCAAGGGAGGGTTTCGTGTGCCCAGAAACCCAAGGACTAGTACGTGGCTGGAAGGAGGAAGTACACAATGGGGTCATCCTCATTGACCAGGAAGTCTCGGATGCCACCTCCAACCTACGCTGCTTGGCCTCTCTTATACTGCAAAGCCTGCTAAAGGACCCCAGGATTCGTGCTATCAAGGAGAGGGATCATTACTGGTTGGCAAGCCTTCTTGATCCACGATACAAGGATAAAGTTGCAGAGCTCATCCTGCCCGCACAGAGGGAGGATAGGATGAAACAACTTGAGTACACTCTAAAGCTACACTTGCGTAACACCTTTCCAGGCACTGGTAGGTTACCAAGTGATGACCCAGGTGCTTCTGAGGCTGCAGATGATAAGTGGAAGAGTGGTGAAGGCCGGGCCACCCTACTGATGCCTTTTTAAATTTTTTGAGTCCACGACGCCCAAGGACATCAAATGTAGGCTCCCATTGCCAGCGTCTTCATCATATGGTGCAGGACTACCTAGGGGCAAGGGCAGACCTGGATACCTTTCCAGCAGATGATCCACTGGCTTACTGGGTGTTGAGGTTGGATCACTGGCCAGAACTTAGCCAATATGCTATGGAGCTACTAGGTTGCCCTTCATCCAGCGGGCTTTCTGAAAGGACGTTCAGTACCACTGGAGGTTTTGTCACAGACAAAAGAGTGCGTCTGTCCACCGACTCTGTAGACCGGCTGACATTTATAAAAATGAATCAGTCCTGGATCAGCAGCTATCAATCCCCTGATTCTGATGTAACTGAATAGATCAGGGATCTCTTCTGCATTCCCAAAACCTTCACCACTGCACTCTTCCACAATACCACACAGGGGTTACTTATGGTGTGAAGGCACTTGCTGCCACCAGTGGCACAATATTTGGGTGCACTGCCACTGACGCCTATACCAGATTCATATCATTTTAATATTTGACCATAGGGTCCAACCCTGCACTCTTCCACAATACCACAGAGGGGTTACTTATGGTGTGAAGGCACTTGCTGCCACAAAAGGCACAATATTTGGGTGTACTGCCACTGATGCCTATACCAGACTCATATAATTTTAATATTGGACCGCAGAGTCCAACCCTGCACTCTTCCACAATACCACAGAGAGGGTTACTTATGGTGTGAAGGCACTTGCTGCCACCAAAGGAAAAAAAAATTGAGCACTGCCGGCTATACCAGATTCATATCATTTTAATATTTGACCGCAGGTTCCAAACCCTGCACTCTTCCACAATACCACAGAGAAGTTATGGTGTGACAGCACTGTTACCGACACTAAAGTCCCAATTTTAAACCACCTATTGTTACTTTCATCCAAAGCCTGCATAAGTTTCACCATAATTTAGCCAAAAAAATCAGTAAACTTGCTCTGCGTGTCCTAAAATGTCTCCTCTTTTCATACAGGCTGCTGCCCAAGCAGTTGTTAATGAATAGACTAAAGGAAAACCATTTACCATCATTTGAAATGTCATTTTTTTCTTTTTAAATGTTTCTATACATCCTAAAAATCCGCCTTTTCACGGGCACGTTATGGGAACCTCCTAGGCATGATATTTGAAGGAATGTTTTGTTTTTATTCTTAACCTTTATTTCATGGAAAACTCACTGTTCCTTTAAAAACATTTTTTTTAAAACTTTTTGTCCTTGTTTCCTGTCCCCCAGGGCACTACCTGGACCCCCATACACCTTTTATGGCAAATATCTACCATATATGCCCTCTTGGAGGGCACTCTAAAATGTGAAAGCTCGAGTCCCATTGACTTGCATTGAGTTCGGATAATGTTCGCGTTCGAATTTGAACTTTTGAAATTGTTTGAGTTCGAATGCGAACCGAACACGGGGGTGTTCGGCTCATCACTAGTAGCCAACACAAAATAAAAGGTTTAAAGTTGTGTAATACAAAACATACGGAAAATATGGAAACCTACTTGTGTTGACGGATCGGGTCACAGGGGAAGTCTGATACTGCCGGGCGCCAACTGTTACTACAGTAATTGTGTAATTAGTCCCAGATGTGAGGTTCTGAAGAGTGACATTTAATGTGTTACTGGAGACAGTCCAAGAGCCGGAAGAATTTGTATAAGTTATATTAAATGTCTTTGTCACATTGGCCATATTTACTGGCTCTGTCCAGGACAGGGAAATGCTGTTTCCTCCGATGTTGGTAAATATTAAGGATTGTGGAGGAGTCGGAACTGTTTAATAAGGAACAAAGAAGCATTAAGTTACAGCAGCAATTATTTTTAAGTACGTGTGCCATAATGTATTAATAACAATAATTAAACATTTATAACAGTCCAGAGTTTTTATTAATTGGAGGATTGCGATCACTTCTGTTCACCGAAATCTCACTAGATAACCGATTCAGATCATGGAAAACACATATTTAGCATATGATTCATTAAACATGAATTGTTGCTGCTGCATGCGCACAGACTTGCTACCACACAACTATTTTTTTTTTAAAAAAAAGTTGTCATTTGAAGTGTTGAATCACAGAAGGTCAAAAATTCGGTCTGCTTTGATTTAACATTCACCTGCTAAACACTGGCAGAGAGGGGGGTAAAGTGTTAAAGAGTGAGTGGGCTGCCGAGCAGCTTAACCCCTCTGGTTTACAATTAATCCAGTGCAGCAGGAAGTTGTACTCGCATGCAAACAACTGAAAAGAATTACACAGGCAAAAATTTGTCTCATTCAATGTGTTTATCGGTATATTGAGCATATAAAATAAGGCCGATTCGATGCACCCCCCCATACTCACATGTTGCCTCTGTCACTGGAATCGATTTCTGGTTACAGCTACTACTCACTGTCTGTATCACGATGGAGTATTGTCTGCCGGGCAGTAAGTTTGTGAAATTCACTTGTGTAGAATTAGTTGTGATTGTGTTATTGACGTCTCCAGTCAGAGTGACGGTGTAATTATCCACTTTCCCTGCTGGCTTTATCCAGGTCACAACAAGGAAACTAGTAGAACCATTATTATTCACTGAGATATTCTGAGCCAGACCCGGGACTGAAAGAAAAACAAAACTTGATATTAATAAATCATTCATATAAAGGGGAATAAAAAGGACAAAAGTGAAAAATTTTCAACAAAATTAATCCAGTTACATAATGAAGGTTCCCTTAATTTAACATGAGCATCCCAAGTGTTGTTATTATATATGATTAATATTAAATTCCAATGCAAAGAGATACGTATTAAATAAGTTATGTCACAGGTTTATTTTATAACATAACTTATTACAAGCAACTATAAGTAATATCATAATATCATAACACACACAACATTAAATAAAGAATGTAGGAAAATTATTTGTTAAAGAGAATGTATTACACATATTGGGCTAAATTACGGTCCTAGAGGTAAAATGTGGCGCTAGGGAGGAAAAACTGCGCTCACAGTTTTCCCCCTAGCGTGCCTGTTTTACCGCTAGATTACAATGCAAGCGCAAAAAATGCTGCCTGCATTGTTACCGCACGTTAACCCCCAGGATGTGCGCTGCAGCGTTAAGCGCAGCTGCGCGCATCCTCTCAATGGAGTCCATAGGACTTCATTGACGCAGACGCCGGCAGTTACATGACCAGCCGGATCTCGCCTTGTGAGAGCCGGCCGGTCAGCGTAGTGATACGCAGGGGGAGACTGGGGGGACTTTTCCACGAGTCTTTCCCTGCTCCCACCGGAATGAGGAGGCAGTTGGAGCTGTGGTCCTCGCCGCGGGACAGGAGGTGAGTATACGATTAACTTTTTTATTTCTTTGGCTGGTGTTCACGGATTTTGCAGAAGCGGAATCCATTAGCACCAAGTCCTGGCTCTGGTTAACTTTTTGTTAACCGTGGCTGGACGTTAATCAGCGCTAGGACTTTGTAATCCTAACGCTGATTAACACTTTGCGCTCCTCATGTTAAGTATAGGTAGCACAAAGTACAGTGACCTCGTGCTGAGAAGCGCAAGATACCAAACGCAAACGGGTTACAATGCGTTTGCATTGAAATATGCGTTAACTACTTGGGCTAACGTTAGCACCAAGTATGTAATGTGTCCCATTATTTTTGGAATTCCCCCCCCCCCCGCCAGAAAAGGAAAACCATTTATGTAAATTTTTAAAGAAAAATATCAGGAAGTCAACATTATACAATGGTTGGAAATATCTGAATTTAGAATAGGATAAGGATACTCTCCTTTTAAATGTCTAAACGTTGACAGCATTTAATAGTATTGTAACTCACCTGTGCAGGTTATAAATAAGATAGGTTCACTTTCTGTGACATTATCAGCCGCTCGTGTAAACACAGTGAATCTTAGACCTTTTTCTACAGCCGTCAGATCAGTTACAACAGATTGATTTGTTGCAGTTGTTTGGTTTTTCAGTGTTACAGATGAGGAGTTTGCTGTTTGCACTCTGTAGCTATAATCACTCTTATACTCATCAGGACGATCCCAAATCAAGGAAACAGAATCTGACGTCACGCTACTGGATCTGAGCTGCTTCACCGGCAGAGGTTCTAGTGTAGGTAATTAAACACATTAGGTTTCAGTTTCCAAGCCACTACTAATATACCTCAACAGATTTTAAATAGTCATGTTAAGGAATTCCATATTAATACGTAAACAAATTAATATAATTCGAATGGTCACACGCTCATCCAATGAAAGATAGGATCAAATTCAGGATAGGTAGAAGGAAGGTTAGTGTTTAATGTATCACCAATAACCAGGAAATATCCACTTGACTAAAACACTTTCAATATAAGTTAATTTGTTCCTATTTCAGGCAACGATGTGAGAGAAACCAGCTCAGAACAAAGGATCTAACACAATGAAATTTTCTATTACAGAACATACAGAAAGTTTTCGCCCCAAGGGTTCTCCTGTTTGCTGCCTGTATATTTCATGTAAGGAACTATTGTCCATCCTGCAGCCTGATCTAGATTGTCAAACACAACAATTACAGAACATATAGAAATCATATTAACCTACTTGTGTAGACGGAGTCGCTCATAGATAAACTCTGATACTGCCGGGCGCCAACTGTTACTACAGTAATTGTGTAATTAGTCCCAGATGTGAGATTCTGAAGAGTGACATTTAATGTGTTACTGGAGACAGTCCAAGAGCCGGAAGAATTCCTATAAGTTATATTAAATGTCTTTGTCACATCGGCCATATTTACTGGATCTGTCCAGGACAGGGAAATGTTGTTTGTTCCGATGTTGGTAAAGTTTAGGAAACTGGTTGAGGTTGGGTCTATGTAAAAGAAATAAAATCATAAGTTCTTTTTCATATCAGCAATTTAAAAGTTAAATCTCTAAACCTAATCCAACAACAGCTAAGATGACATGAGTTACAGTGTCTCCACCAACTAGTACTGGCCCATTTATTACCCCCATACTCACATGTTGCCTCAGTCACTGGACTTGCTGTCTGGTTACAGTTACCACTCACTGTCTGTATCACGATGGAGTATTGTCTGCCGGGCAGTAAGTTTGTGAAATTCACTTGTGTAGAATTAGTTGTGATTGTGTTATTGACGTCTCCAGTCAGAGTGACGGTGTAATTATCCACTTTCCCTGCTGGTTTTATCCAGGTCACAACAAGGAAACTAGTAGAACCATAATTATTCACTGAGATATTCTGAGCCAGACCCGGGACTGAAAGTAAAGCCAGAAAAAATGTCTAAGACACAAGCAATCTAAATAAAAAAAAATTGCAAACGAGGCTTGACAAACCAAGTTATATGAATGATGGCCTATACATCTTATATCAGTGTGACTGTAGCATTGAAGTTGCAACATGTCTGTATTCCTCATGCTGTTATCCATCACATACGTAATGAGTTGCTCATTCCTTCTTTTCTTCAGTTAGAATAGATAAGGATATTATTCCAATGGTAATAGAGGAAGGAATAGAGTGAATAGCAATCCTTAGAATAACTGTGTATTAGAGACAGCAAAGAAAGAACACACAATAGGTGTTATTCTCAACACACCAAAATTTCATCAAAAACATTTATAAAGGATTTAAGTACAATTTATACATTTGCAGCCAACTGGTACAATACAAATAGGTACTCTAAAACCCTTATTACACTCCCTATGGGCAGAACAGGCGTCCTTTAATGTGATGAATAGTCGATCAGTTATGCTTTTCAGTATTATATCATTCTTTCAAGTCAGCAATGAATATTTTATTAAGTAGCTGTTAAAAAAGTCAATACAATTTTGATTGGATACTTCTACAAGTCAGACAGATTTAAATAGTATTTTCCCCTCACCTGTGCATGTCGTATATAAGACAGATACACTTTCAGTGACATTATCAGCCGCTCGTGTAAACACAGTGAATGTATATGTTTCTCCGGCCGTCAGATTAGTTACAACAGATTGATTTGTTGCAGTTGTTTGGTTTTTCAGTGTTACAGATGAGGAGTTTGCTGTTTGCACTCTGTAGCTATAATCACTCTTATACTCATCAGGATGATCCCAAATCAAGGAAACAGAATCTGACGTCCTGTTAGGGGCTTTGAGTTGCTTCACCGGCAGAGGTTCTAGTGTAGGTAATTAAACACATTAGGTTTCAGTTTCCAAGCCACTACTAATATACCTCAACAGATTTTAAATAGTCATGTTAAGGAATTCCATATTAATACGTAAACAAATTAATATAATTCGAATGGTCACACGCTCATCCAATGAAAGATAGGATCAAATTCAGGATAGGTAGAAGGAAGGTTAGTGTTTAATGTATCACTAATAACCAGGAAATATCCATTTGACTAAAACACTTTCATTATAAGTTAATTTGTTACTATTTCAGGCAACGATGTGAGAGAAACCAGCTCAGAACAAAGGATCTAACACAATGAAATTTTCTATTACAGAACATACAGAATGTTTTCGCCCCAAGGTTCTCCTGTTTGCTGCCTGTATATTTCATGTAAGGAACTATTGTCCATCCTGCAGCCTGATCTAGATTGTCAAACACAACAATTACAGAACATATAGAAATCATATTAACCTACTTGTGTAGACGGAGTCGCTCATAGATAAACTCTGATACTGCCGGGCGCCAACTGTTACTACAGTAATTGTGTACTTAGTCCCAGATGTGAGATTCTGAAGAGTGACATTTAATGTGTTACTGGAGACAGTCCAAGAGCCGGAAGAATTCCTATAAGTTATATTAAATGTCTTTGTCACATTGGCCATATTTACTGGCTCCGTCCAGGACAGGGAAATGCTGTTTGTTGTGATGTTGGTAAAGTTTAGGAAAATGGTTGAGGTTGGATCTATGTAAAAGAAATAAAATCATAAGTTGTTTTTCATATCAGCAATTTAAAAGTTAAATCTCTAAACCTAATCCAACAACAGCTAAGATGACATGAGTTACAGTGTCTCCACCAACTAGTACTGGCCCATTTATTACCCCCATACTCACATGTTGCCTCTGTCACTGGACTCGCTGTCTGGTTACAGTTACCACTCGCTGTCTGTATCACGATGGAGTATTGTCTGCCGGGCAGTAAGTTTGTGAAATTCACTTGTGTAGAATTAGTTGTGATTGTGTTATTGACGTCTCCAGTCAGAGTGACGGTGTAATTATCCACTTTCCCTGCTGGTTTTATCCAGGTCACAGAGAGGAAACTAGTAGAACCATAATTATTCACTGAGATATTCTGAGCCAGAGCCGGGACTGAAAGTAAAGCCAGAAAAAATGTCTAAGACACAAGCAATCTAAATAAATTTTTTTTGCAAACGAAGCTTGACAAACCAAGTTATATGAATGATGGCCTATACATCTTATATCAGTGTGACTGTAACATTGAAGTTGCAACATGTCTGTATTCCTCATGCTGTTATCCATCACATAGATAATGAGTTACTCATTCCTTCTTATATGGATATTATTCCAATGGTAATAGAGGAAGGAATAGAGTGAATAGCAATCCTTAGAATAACTGTGTATTAATGACAGCAAAGAAAGAACACACAATAGGTGTTATTCTCAACACATCGAAATTTCATCAAAAACATTTATAAAGGATTTAAGTACAATTTATACATTTGCAGCCAACTGGTACAATACAAATAGGTACTCTAAAACCCTTATTACACTCCCTATGGGCAGAACAGGCGTCCTTTAATGTGATGAATAGTCGATCAGTTATGATTTTCAGTATTATATCATTCTTTCAAGTCAGCAATGAATATTTTATTAAAGGGATACTCTAGGCAACATGACCACCTAAGCTATTTTAGGTGGTCATGATGCCCGGAGTATTCCCTTGCCTGTCCCTCCTGCCTCCGCTCAGCCGATCTGCAGAAAAGGCTGAAAACAGCTGAGAGAGGCGGAGGACTTTACTCCGCCCTCCCAGCTGTCAGTCAGCAGAGCGGGAATCATATTTCCCGCTTCTGCCGACTTTTGCCGAGTAGGAGACGTCATCGCGCTTTCAGCGCGATGACGTCTCCTACTCCCCGCAGAAGCTGGCGGCTCCCTCTGAGGGTTAGTGTTGCGCGCATCCTCTTGCGCGCAACACTAATCCTCAGAGGGAGCCGGGAGGAAGCCTGCCGATTGGCTGGCTTATGTGAGAGGCGCGCATGCGCGCTTCTCACGTAAACCAGAAGCCAAGACGCAGCAAGAAGAAGGACGGGAGCGGAAGAGGAGGGAGGTGAGTATAAAAAAAAAAAACGCCGCTGGAAACAAGAGGATTTTAAGGTAAGTATTGCAGTTACAAGAAAAAAAAAAAAAAGAGAGTTTTATTAAGGGAATAGGGATAGGTTAGGAAAAAAAAACGGGGGGTGATTATTTTGTTGGAGTGTTCCTTTAAGTAACTGTTAAAAAAGTCAATACAATTTTGATTGGATACTTCTACAAGTCAGACAGATTTAAATAGTATTTTCCCCTCACCTGTGCATGTCGTATATAAGACAAAAACACTTTCTGTGACATTATCAGCCGCTCGTGTAAACACAATGAATGTATATGTTTCTCCAGGCGTCAGATTAGTTACAACAGATTGATTTGTTGCAGTTGTTTGGTTTTTCAGTGTTACAGATGAGGAGTTTGCTGTTTGCACTCTGTAGGTATAATCACTCTTATACTCATCAGGATGATCCCAAATCAAGGAAACAGAATCTGACGTCACGTTAGTGGATCTGAGCTGCTTCACCGGCAGAGGTTCTAGAGCGAGAAAGTGGAACAAAAACAGTTTTCCTTTTTTTTTCTTCAATATTGCAACTCTTTCTCGGTGACTTACTATCAGTGTGATGAAACGGGTGAACTTACTACAAAGCGACACTCTGTTTCATCGTGATGCAAACATGTTTGTTTAAAGCATTACCAAATGTATGTGCACAGGGTATCATGGTTGTGTCCCAGCAAAACACAAACCCATCACTGACAGTGTAATTATCCTTTGCTCGAGACACTAAAGTGTAGAGATTTGAAATAGGATTCTCTGAGTATCTTTGCTGGCACATCTGGAGAAGGCAAATAGATGCATATTCACAGTTATGTCTATCTCCTGATCTGTTCTTTCCTAAGTTAATTTACCTTCTCATAGCTCCCTCTCTGTCTCTCTGTTCACACACAAGGACCATGACATGCATAGTACGTCCTTGGTACTTAAGGGGAATTTTCCCCAGGACGTACTATGCACATCAGTGGTCCTTAAGGAGTTAAACCTGTAGAACGAAAGCAACGAAAATCTGGACATTTTGCCAACTTTTCCATGCTGTTTGGTGTTCTCTAAATAGATTACCAATGGGAAAGAAAGATTTTATTAGGGGATGAGAGATAACGAGAGGGTGACAATGGATTTGACAGTGAAACTATCAGAGTAGCTGAAAGAATAGGTGGGAGCAAATATTCATGCGCACATAAAACATATACCATTGTATTTAAGTAACGGTAAATCTATTTAGAGAACACCAAACAGCAGGGAAAAGTTGGAAAAATGTCCAGATTTTCGTTGCTTTCGTTCTACAGGTTTAACCCCTTAAGGACCACTGATGTGCATAGTACGTCCTGGGGAAAATTCCCCTTAAGTACCAAAGACGTACTATGTACGTCATGGTCCTTTTACCCCCCTCCCGCCCTATACTCACCTCTCTGGCTGTGGTCCCACATCAGTCTGGCTTCTTCGAAGCCGGCACAATGGTTTTATGGGCATGAGTCCTCGCGACCATGTCATTTTCAGGCAACCCCCAGCGCTGGCAGGATGAGAATATGAAACATTTCCTATGTTCCCCGGCGCCACGGTCCTCTACTCCAGCGGTTCCCATCCTGTGAAACGCGTACCCCCAGGGGTACGTACGAGCACCCACGGGGGTACGCGTAACCAAATGCTTAATGGCGGACCTCACCACTGCGGCTGCACGGAGTTCCGGATGGGAGGAGCAGGACAGAGGACTCCTGAATCCTCCTTGACTCAGCGCACGTGTTTGGGGCCTGCGCATGTGACGTCACGTCACATGGTCTTCCTGTCGGGCTGCCGAGCGGGAAGAAGCAGGAGCTGCTGGATGAAGAGAAGCGATTTGGGGTAGGCCATTGTGTGGAGTGCCTTTGCCCCCATTGGTGTTAGTGCCCCCTCCACATTGTGCCTGGCAGTTCAGGGGGTACAGTGTGCAGGTCCCTGACCATGTGGCCTGGACAGGAGCCCAGCATCCTTCCTGTCTGCCCAAGCACCTGTCCCTGCACCAGGCCCATATTTGTTTGGGCAGACAGAAAGGATGCTGGGCTCCTGTGCCAGGCCAGGTGGTGTTTAGCATGTCAGGGACCTGCACACTGTACCTCCTGAACTGCCATGCATACTGTTTGTCCCCCAGTAGCTCTGACAGTGGTGTGTGTCAGTCAGTAGGTGCTAGACATGTGCACAGCACAAAATTTAGTTTTGAACTAATGGATTAATCCTAAAATGCAATTTATTTAGTTGCTAAAGAAATTTGTTTTCAGTTCTTTAGTATGAAAACTAATTTCTTTCATCCGAAAACCAGTGGATACAATTACTATTGTAGTGGTCCCTCTCTGTATAGAACAACCTCCTCAATGTATACCTTTCTCTGTATAATGTATACAACATCCTCCTGCATTAATACCCCTCTCTGTATAATGTATAGAACATCCTCTTGCATTGATTAATGCCCCTCTCTGTATAGAACATCCTACTGCATTGGCATGTGGATAGTGCAGAACTTGGGAATGCAATGCTTATCCAGCACAGGAGAGGGAACTTTTACTTAAACTTTGTATCTCTGTGGGGAGACACAGGAATATAAAAGCAGGGGAGAGGGAAAATATTAACATAAATCGGTCTGAAAGCTCAGAGAAGAGATGACTGGTGCAAATTTATTTTTATAATAAAATAAAGCACTTTAAATCCAGGGAAAACATTCAAATAAATCACACTGAAGGCTCATAATGACAGAGTAACTGTGAGAGCTGGATACTAAATGTATCAGACATAAAAACCTTTATAACAAGCAGCACTGGGAGAGGAGAGGGACTTTATATAAAATGTGTATTATAGATGAGAAAAGGGGATAGTGCGCCTGGATAATATAAAATGTATCAGACCTAAGCCTCTATTATGCAGAGCGGGAGGGGAGATAACACATGTTTTATAAAGTCCCTCTCTTCTCCCATCGCTGATTGTTATAAAGGGTTTTTTACTAACCCGCCCTCCTCTGTCATTAGCTTTCAGTGTTATTTATTTGAATGTTTTCCTTCACCAGCTGCTTTTATCATCTTGTCTGCCTCATAGACATGCAAGGGTTAAGTAAAGTTTTCTCTCCTGTGCTGGCTGTCTGTGCTGCGAGTGAAAATTCTGGAGCTCTATCACTGTCAGATTTTTGGGTAGGGGGGTCAAGAAGGATTATGCATACAAACCTTTTCTGTAGCTTTGTGATGTTGCGCTCTTCATTACTGGTCTCCTTCACTCATCAATGTAATATTACAAAAAGGACTGAAACTAAAATATTATTCAGCATTTTATTTTAGTTTCTTTCGTTTTTTGTACTGAGCAGTTTCGTATCTCTTGAGTCATACGAAAACTAAATTATTCCAAAATTCAGACTAAATTCGTTTTAGTACTAAAACGAATGCACATGTCTAGTAGGTGCTGCTGGAGGAGCTTCCCGGACCATTGCTATGGACACTCTCTGGGTTTCTAGGCATGGATGGAGAGCAGTGTTAACCAGTGGGTTACAGGTCTCCCTCCCGGGGAATTTGCAGAGACAGCCCAGCCTCCCCTCCTGCACTGCTGGACACATCAAGCCCTTGGTACAGTTTAAAGGTAAGTTATTTGGTGAGGCTGCTCTTGTGTCTCCTCTAGCTTTGTGTGCCCCCTCCCCCGTGCTAACACCCAGCCTGCCCGAGTCTGATCACGAGTAAACCTGTGCCATGGTGTAATCAGACTCGGGCAGGCCGGGTGTTAGCACGGGGAAGGGGGCACACAAAGCTAGAGGAGACACAAGAGCAGCCTCACCAAATAACTTACCTTTAAACTGTACCGAGGGCTTGATGTGTCCAGCAGTGCAGGAGGGGAGGCTGGGCTGTCTCTGTAAATTCCCAGGGAGGGAGACCTGTAACCCACTGGTTAACACTGCTCTCCAGCCAGGCCTGGAAACCAAGAGAACGTCCATAGCAACAGCCCGGGAAGCTCCACCAGCAGCACCTACTGACTGACACACACCAGCGTCAGAGCTACTGGGGGACAGACACACATAACAAGGGACAGACACATTAGGGGACCAGTCTGCCATGCATTATACCAGTGTGTGCCATACCAGTGTGCCAGCCATACCAGTCTGCCATGCATTATACCAATGTGCCAGCCTTTCCAGTCTGCCATGCATAATACCAGTGTGTGCCAGCCATACCAGTCTGCCATGCATTATACCAGTGTGCCAGCCTTTCCAGACTGCCATGCATTATACCAGTGTGCCAGTCTTTCCAGTCTGTCATGCATAATACCAGTGTGCCATTCCAGTATGCCATGCATTATACCAATGTGCCAGCCTTTCCAGTCTGCCATGCATAATACCAGTGTGTGCCAGCCATACCAGTCTGCCATGCATTATACCAGTGTGCCAGCCTTTCCAGGTTGATTTGGGGGGCATGCAATCAAAGGGTTGGCCCCAGACATCAAAAGCCCTTTGCACGCCACTGTTTGGACCCCTCTCCCTCCCTAACGGCTGCACGTAGAACAAAAAGAGAGGCACCGTTGGAGAGGGCATAGTCTGTTCTCCATTTATGTGGTAGTGTCCATTATGTGTTTACATCCTCTAAAGGTCTTAATCGCCCCTTTCTAGGAGGGACACAGCACAACTAAATATTAGCAACACAGGATGACATGGAGTCGATAATCACTGCTCATGAATTCATGTGTATTGTGATCACTCTGAATGCAACATTGTGGGGCCCCTCAGATGGAAAAAGAAATTAAAATGTAAAGCTGGTGTGAGAACAGACATATTTGCACACCCTGTGGAATTTTACATTTAAATAATGAAAGCTAGAATGAAAGGGAAAAGGTGGAAAATAAGAAAAAAAAAGTGAGTAGAGACATTTATTAATGGGATGGATGGTATATGGCAATGATGAGAAAATTGAATTAAAAATGGGAAGAAAGGGAAATAAAATGTTCATTTGAAAATATATTTGTAAACAGACACAAAAACCAATCCCTGATCTGTGACTTAATAACTGCTCAGTACAGGATTACATTCATATAAAAATGGCCTATTACAATTTCATATAAATAATCTCCTCAAAATTCTACAGAACATACAGAAATCGTATAAACCTACTTGTGTAGACGGTTCGGCTCACAGGGGAACTCTGATACTGCCGGACACCAACTGTTACTACAGTAATTGTGTAATTAGTCCCAGATGTGAGGTTCTGAAGAGTGACATTTAATGTGTTACTGGAGACAGTCCAAGAGCTGGAAGAATTCATATAAGTTATATTAAATGTCTTTGTCACATCGGCCATATTTACTGGCTCTGTCCAGGACAGGGAGATGCTGTTTGTTCCAATGTTGGTAAATATTAAGGATTGTGGAGGAGTCGGATCTATTAAATAAGGAACAAGGTGTGACATAGAATATTACAGAATTTTTATTAATTGGAGGATTGTAATCACTTCTGTTCATCTAAATTTCACTGGATAACTGATTCAGATAAAGGAAAACACAGATTTAATATATGATTCATTAAATTCGAGTCGTTGCTGCTGCATGCACACAGACTTGCTACAACACAAGTAATTATTTATTTAATTAAGCTTTCACCTGTTTGTAGTTTGGGAAGAGGCAATAGGGAGAAGAAGTAGGAAGCCGGGAAACCCACCCTGAACTACATTGCCCACAAAGCTGGAGAAGAATTGCAGAAGCAAAAATTGTTCTCATGCAATATGTTTTTTAGGTCATTGAGTATATAAAATAAGGCTGACCCATTCCTCCCCCATACTCACATGTTGCCTCTGTCACTGGACTCGCTGTCTGGTTACAGTTACCACTCACTGTCTGTATCACGATGGAGTATTGTCTGCCGGGCAGTAAGTTTGTGAAATTTACTTGTGTAGAATTAGTTGTGATTGTGTTATTGACGTCTCCAGTCAGAGTGACGATGTAATTATCCACTTTCCCTGCTGGCTTTATCCAGGTCACAACAAGGAAACTAGTAGAACCATAATTATTCACTGAAATATTCTGAGCCAGACCCGGGACTGAAAGAAAAACAAACATGATATTAATTCACTCATTTATATAAAGGGGGAAAAACAAGAACAAAAGTGAAACATTTTTGACAAAAATAAATCCAGTTACATAATGATGGTTCCCTTATTTTAACATGAGAATCCGAAGTGTTGTTATTATATATAATTATTATTAAATTCCAACACAAAGAGATACGTTTAAAAGAAGTTAAGTCACAGGTGTATTTCGGTGTATTTTTTTACCAACAACTGCAAGTAACACTATTAAAAACACAATACATTAAATAAAATGCATGAGAAAGTTATTTGTCAAAGAGAATGCATTACACACATCATTTTAGCCCCCCTCCCCTTCCCCCGCTGGAAAAGGAAAACCTTATGTCAATTTTTAAAGAATAATATCAGGAAATCAACATTTAACAATGGTTAGAAATAACTGAATCTAGAATAGAATAAGGACACTCCCCTTTTAAATGTCTATACGTTGACAGCTATAAATATTATTTCCCCCTCACCTGTGCAGGTTGTGTATGAGACAGATACACTTTCTGTGACATTATCAGCCGCTCGTGTAAACACAGTGAATGTATATGTTTCTCCAGGCGTCAGATTAGTTATAACAGACTGATTTGTTGCAGTTGTATTGGTTTTCAGTGTTACAGATGAGGAGTTTGCTGTTTGCACTCTGTAGGTATAATCACTCTTATACTCATCAGGATGATCCCAAATCAAGGAAACAGAATCTGACGTCACGTTACTGGATCTCAGCTGCTTCACTGGCAGAGGTTCTAGAGTCAGGAAATAAAACGCATTAGGTTTCAATTTCCAAGCCACTAATTATAGTCACGTTGTGGTAAATCGTCACTGAGCCCTTCAAAATATATTTGTATCTCCTGGATATATTGTCTAATCCTGTATATAGACCAGCTATTCTACTGTATACTGCTGGTCCTTTAAGTGGCCAGAATCTCTAGCTACCAAATACCAACAGTACCGGAGGTATATATACACAGAATAGAATATTAAACACCAGGGGTTAACACCAGGATTGCTTATGAGCCAAATACCAAGGGTTAATACCAGATGAATATGAGCCAGATACAAGGGGTTAATACCAGGATACATATAAGGCAGATGCCAGGGGTTAATACCAGGATGCCAGTGGATCGTCAGCCAAGTGCCAGGGGTCATTATGCAAGGAGGGTGGTCAGATAGGAGCCAAGGGGTTAATAGCCAGGAGAATCATCAGAGAAGCCAAATCGATACACAGGTGATCCAAAGGGTATATAAGCATAGACTGCCCTGAGAGGGATAAAAACCACATCAGGGCAAGGGACCAGGGCTCAGGCATCGGATTTTAAAATCGGTGGATGCCGCGTCATCACGCCGAGCCCCGCCTGCGACCTTGACCCATGATCACGTCCCTCGGCTACTTCACTCGGCGGCCGGCCAGCGACCAGCAAAGAAGGTGCTGCTGGCAAAAGGGACATGGGCACAGGAGCACGGAACATGACAAATATACCTCAACAGATTTTAAGTAGTATTGGTAAGGAATTCCATATTAACACATAAACAAATTAATATAATACAAAAGGTCACGAATTCAGCATAGGTAGAAGGAAGGTTTGTGTTTAATGTATCACTAATAACCAGGAAATATTCATGTAACCAAAACACTTTCATTATAAGTTAATTTGTTCCTATTTCAGGCAACGATGTGAGAGAAACCAGCTCAGAACATAGGATCTAACACAGTGTTTCCCAAAGCTCTCCTCGGGACCCTCAACCAGGCCAGATTTTGCAGATCACCTTGGGGAAATGCAGACTGAATCCCGCAATCACTGAGCAGCAAATCATATCACCTGTGCTGAGCTTCACATATCCTGCAAACCTGGCGAGGCGAAGGGTCCTGAGGACAGGTTTGGGAAACACTGATCTAACAGAATAAAATTGCCATTACACGAATTACAGAAAGTTTGCTCCTCAAGCTTCTCCTGTTTGTTGCTGTATATTTCATGTAGGGAATTATTGTCCATCCTGCAGCCTGAGCTCCAGATTGTCAAACACAACTATTACACAACATAGAGAAATCATATAAACCTACTTGTGTAGACAGATCGGGTCACAGGGTAACTCTGATACTGTCGAGCGCCAACTGTTACTACAGTAATTGTGTAATTAGTCCCAGATGTGAGGTTCTGAAGAGTGACATTTAATGTGTTACTGGAGACAGTCCAAGAGCCGGAAGAATTCCTATAAGTTATATTAAATGTCTTTGTCACATTGGCCATATTTACTGGCTCTGTCCAGGACAGGGAAATGCTGTTTGTTCCAATGTTTGTAAATATTAAGGATTGTGGCGGAGTCGGATCTGTTAAAAAGAAAAGCAACATTTTGGAGTCGGATCTGTTAAATAAGGAACAAGGTGTGACATAGAATATTACAGAATTTTTATTAATTGCAGGATTATAATCACTTCTGTTCATCTAAATTTCACTGGATAACTGATTCAGATAAAGGAAAACACAGATTTAATATATGATTCATTAAATTCGAGTCGTTGCTGCTGCATGCACACAGACTTGTTACAACACAAGTAATTATTTATTTAATTAAGCTTTCACCTGTTTGTAGTTTGGGAAGAGGCAATAGGGAGAAGAAGTGGGAAGCCGGGAAACCCACCCTGAACTACATTGCCCACAAAGCTGGAGAAGAATTGCAGAAGCAAAAACTGTTCTCATGCAATATGTTTTTTAGGTCATTGAGTATATAAAATAAGGCTGACCCATTGCTCCCCCCATACTCACATGTGGCCTCTGTCACTGGACTCGCTGTCTGGTTACAGTTACCACTCACTGTCTGTATCACGATGGAGTATTGTCTGCCGGGCAGTAAGTTTGTGAAATTCACTTGTGTAGAATTAGTTGTGATTGTGTTATTGACGTCTCCAGTCAGAGTGACGGTGTAATTATCCACTTTCCCTGCTGGATTTATCCAGGTCACAACAAGGGAACTGGTAGAACCATAATTATTCACTGAGATATTCTGAGCCAGAGCCGGAACTGGAAGAAAAACAAACATGATATTAATTCACTCATTTATATAAAGGGGGAAAAACAAGAACAAAAGTGAAACATTTTTGACAAAAATAAATCCAGTTACATAATGATGGTTCCCTTATTTTAACATGAGAATCCGAAGTGCTGTTATTATATATGATTATTATTAAATTCCAACACAAAGAGATACGTTTAAAAGAAGTTATGTCACAGGTGTATTTCAGTGTATTTTTTTAACAACAACTGCAAGTAACACTATTAAAAACACAATACATTAAATAAAATGCATGAGAAAGTTATTTGTCAAAGAGAATGCATTACACACATCATTTTAGCCCCCCCCCTTCCCCCGCTGGAAAAGGAAAACCAGGAAACAGAATCTGACGTCACGTTACTGGATCTGAGCTGCTTCACCGGCAGAGGTTCTAGAGTCAGGAAATAAAACGCATTAGGTTTCAATTTCCAAGCCACTAATTATAGTCACGTTGTGGTAAATCGTCACTGAGCCCTTCAAAATATATTTTGTATCTCCTGGATATATTGTCTAATCCCTGTATATAGACCAGCTATTCTACTGTATACTGCTGGTCCTTTAAGTGGCCAGAATCTTTAGCTACCAAATACCAACAGTAACGGAGGTATATATACACAGAATAGAATATTAAACACCAGGGGTTAACACCAGGATTGCTTATGAGCCAAATACCAAGGGTTAATACCAGATGAATATGAGCCAGATACCAGGGGTTAATACCAGGATACATATAAGGCAGATGCCAGGGGTTAATACCAGGATGCCAGGGGATCGTCAGCCAAGTGCCAGGGGTCATTATGCAAGGAGGGTGGTCAGATAGGAGCCAAGGGGTTAATAGCCAGGAGAATCATCAGAGAAGCCAAATCGATACACAGGTGATCCAAAGGGTATATAAGCATAGACTGCCCTGAGAGGGATAAAAACCACATTAGGGCAACGGACCAGGGCTCAGGCATCGGATTTTAAAATCGGTGGACGCCGCGTCATCATGCCGAGCCCCGCCTGCGACCTTGACCCATGATTTATTTAATCAAGCTTTCACCTGTTTGTAGTTTGGGAAGAGGCAATAGGGAGAAGAAGTGGGAAGCCGGGAAACCCACCCTGAACTACATTGCCCACAAAGCTGGAGAAGAATTGCAGAATCAAAAACTGTTCTCATGCAATATGTTTTTTAGGTCATTGAGTATATAAAATAAGGCTGACCCATTGCTCCCCCATACTCACATGTCGCCTCTGTCACTGGACTCGCTGTCTGGTTACAGTTACCACTCACTGTCTGTATCACGATGGAGTATTGTCTGCCGGGCAGTAAGTTTGTGAAATTCACTTGTGTAGAATTAGTTGTGATTGTGTTATTGACGTCTCCAGTCAGTGTGACGGTGTAATTATCCACTTTCCCTGCTGGTTTTATCCAGGTCACAACAAGGAAACTAGTAGAACCATAATTATTCACTGAGATATTCTGAGCCAGAGCCGGGACTGAGAGAAAAACAAACATGATATTAATTCACTCATTTATATAAAAGGAGAAAAACAAGAACAAAAGTGAAACATTTTTGACAAAAATAAATCCAGTTACATAATGAAGATCCCCTTATTTTAACCCTTTCGCTGCTGAGGCTTTTCCCGCCCCTATGCTGAGGTCATTTTTACCTGTTTTGCGCATCATGTTTAAACGTGTTTTGAAGGCTTATTTTAGTATATGACCCAGACATATTATAATCGTTCTTTCCGTCAGACTCAGTAGATTCATAATATGTCATTATTATATGTATACGTTATGTCATGTCTGTATATTATAACAAAAAATGCAATAAAATATGTATTTTCAATAATTTACAATGTGTAAAGTGTTTTTTTCCACATTTTAACATGTGAGCAATTGCGGTTATATTTTGTATGGGGTGCGCTTGTTAAAAAAATTAGAGATGGGGTCTCGTTACATTTTTTTTGGGGGAAAATGACACTATTTTTAACAAACGCACCGCATACAAAAATCGTTAGTGCAGCATCATTGTTCCCATTATAATTGAAATGGGAACAATATTGCTGCATTAACAAACCAAAAAAAATAAAAAAAAAGTGTTTATTTTTTTTTTTTTTATTTTTTTTTTTATTTTTTTTTAATTTTTATTTTAATTTTTTTTTTTTTTTTACAAAATTTTTCACTTTCATGTTTGGTATCGTTGGAACGGCCATAATCTGGCCGATCCAACGATACCAAAATTTAACCCCTAGCTGCCACGGATCGGGAGATAGGGAGTTCATTGGAACTCCCTATCTCCACAGTTGGTGGCAGTTAGGGGTTAACTCTAGGACTGGCGTCATCGTGCTACGCACGATGACGCCAGTCCTCTGGGGGAGTTCCCGGAGGCTTGGCCGACATCCAAGATGTCGGCCAGCTCCGGGAAAGGATTGCGAACCGGCGCTTTTCAGCGCCGATTCGCGATCCAGCTCTCCCAGGGTTAATGCCAGGCATCATTTGGAAGGGCAGGCTGTGCCCTTCCAAATGATGCCTGGGTTAACCCCCTGTGCGCCGCCGATCGGAGGGAGAGAGGTCCGAAGGACCTCCCCCCCTCCCTTTCAGGCGCCTCCTCCGCACATGCGGGGGGGGCGCCTGAATTAGTGTCATCGCGCCCCCGCGATGACACCTAATTCTGGCGGCTGCTGGTCCGGATGCCGGGCTGACATCCAGGATGTCAGCCCGCACCGGAGGGGCCAGCGATCGGCCGGAACCCGGCCGAACGCTGACCCCGATGGGAGGACGCGCTCAGCGCGTCCTCCGCATACCAGCGGGACTGCTGAGGACGCGCTGAGCGCGTCCTCAGCAGTGAAGTGGTTAACATGAAAATCTGAAGTGTTGTTATTATATATGATTACTATTAAATTCCAAGAGAATGAGATACTGTATGTTTAAAAGAAGTTATGTCACAGGAGTATTTCGGAGATAATTTATTACCAACAACTGCAAGTAACACTATTAATACACAATACATTAAATAAAGTGCATGAGAAAGTTATTTGTTAAAGAGAATGCATTACACACATCATTTTTGTAAAATAGCACCCCCCCCTTCCCCCGCTGGAAAAGGAAAACCCTTTGTCAATTTTTAAATAAATATATCAGGAAATCAACATTAAACAACGGTTGGAAATATCTGAATCTAGAATAGGATAAGGACACTCTCCTTTCAAAAGTCTAAACGTTGACAGCTATAAATATTACTTTACACTTACCTGTGCAGGTTATAAATGAGACAGATTCACTTTCTGTGACAGTATCAGCCGCTCGTGTAAACACAGTGAATGTATATGTTTCTCCGGCCGTTAGATTAGTTACAACAGATTGATTTGTTGCAGTTGTTTGGTTTTTCAGTGTTACAGATGAGGAGTTTGCTGTTTGCACTCTGTAGCTATAATCACTCTTATACTCATCAGGATGATCCCAAATCAAGGAAACAGAATCTGATGTCTTGTCACTGGATCTGAGCTGCTTCACCGGCAGAGGTTCTAGAGTCAGGAAATTAAACACATTAGGTTTCAATTTCCAAGCCACTAATAATATTGTCACGTACCTCCTATATATTGTCTGATATATATTGTCTAATCCCTGTATGTAGACAAGCTATTCTATACTGCTGTTCCTTTATGTGGCCAGAATCTCTATATATTATCAAATACCAACAGTACCAGAGGTATATACACCAGGGATGTGCAGTCAGGGGAGGCAGGTGAGGCAGAGGCTCACCTGCCATTAAGTAAAAAAATGAAGTCATTAACTCACCTCCTCCAAGCTCCCCCACCGTCAGCTTCGTCCTCTGCCTCTGCAGGCATTAGTTTTCACAGCAGCCTACTCAATTTACGCAGCGGGACGCTTCCCCACTGCGCTAATCACGTAAGCTGCTCACAGAGACAAGCGCTGCCTACTTCCTGATCAATGCTCATTAGTGCCGCAGAGAGGCACTGATAGAGCATTGGAAAAGCTTGAATCAATGGGAAAGCACGATTGGTTGAAGCTATTCCAAAAATGCCTGCATTGGAGAACTGCCTCTGACTGACAGGAAGGGGCACATCTAGCAGCTAGATATGACCCTTCTTGTCAGTGATAGGCCAGGTGGCCTCCCATACAGGCTGAAGTGCAGGAGGAGGGGGTCCATGAGCAGCTTCTGGGTGGCCTGATTGTGGATGAGAAGAGCCTGAGGAGATAGGACAGCACTGTGCAGATCACCCTCAACACCCTGGGGGGGGCTCCCCAGGGGCCCTACATCTGCTTCCTGAAGGGTGAGTGTGCCCCCCCGTGTAGCACTGGCAGGGGGGATTTAAAACCCCCCCTCTCCTTATATTGGTTTTTTCCTGCCTGGGATCCTTTCTGTATAACACACTGTGTGTGAAGGAAGCATTATATCCAGCAGCTCTCTGTATAACACACTTTATAGTGTGTGTTATACAGAGAGCTGCTGTATAGACGATCAATCTAGCAGCTCTCTGTATAACACACACTGTGTAGGAAACAGTCTATCCAGCAGCTCTCTGTATAACACACACTGTGTAGGAAACAGTCTATTCAGCAGCTCTAGCTTCATACAGCGTGTTTAATACAGAGAGCTGCTGGATAGACTGTTTCCTACACAGTGTGTGTTATACAGGGAGCTGCTGGATATAATGCTACATACAGAGTGTGTGTTATACAGGGAGCTGCTGGATAGACTATCAATCTAGCAGCTCTCTGTATAACACACACTGTGTAGGAAACAGTCTATCCAGCAGCTCTCGCTTCATACAGTGTATATTATACAGAGAGCTGCTGGATCAACTGCTTCCTACACAGTGTGTGTTATACAGAGAGCAGCTAGATTGTTAGCCTAGCCAGCAGCTCTCTGTATAACACACACTATGTAAGAAGCAGTCTATCCAGCAGCTCTCTGTATAACACTGTGTAGAAAGCAGTCTATCCAGCAGCTCTCTGTATAACACTGTATAGGAAGCAGTCTATCCAGCAGCTCTCTGTAGGAATTTTCTACACAGTGTGTGTTATACAGAGAACTGATGGATATAATGCTTCCTACACAGTGTGTGTTATACAGAGATCTGATGGATATAATGCTTCCTACACAGTGTGTGTTATACAGAGATCTGATGGATATAATGCTTCCTACACAGTGTGTTATACAGAGAGCTGATGGATATAATGCTTCCTACACAGTTTCTTATACAGCCAGTTAGCAGGGGTTAATACCAGATGAATATGAGCCAGATACCAGGGGTTAATACCAGGATACATATAAGCCAGATACCAGGGGTAAATACCAGGATGCCAGATGCCAGGGGATCGTCAGCCAAGTGCCAGGGGTCATTATGCCAGAAGGGTAGTCAGATAGGAGCCAAGGGGTTAATAGCCAGGAGAATCGTCAGACAAGCCAAATCGATACACAGGTGATCCGAAGGATATATAAGCATAGAATGCCCTGCGAGGATTAAAAACCATGTCAGGGCAAGGGACCAGGGCTCAGGCATTGGATTTTAAACTCGGCAGGGAAGGTGTCATCACGTTGAGCCCGGCCACGACCTTAACCTGTTATCACTTCCCTTGGCTATGTCACTCGGTGGCCGGCCATCGAGCAGCAAGGAAGGTGCTGCCAGCAACACGGACATGGGCACAGGAGCACGGAACGTGACAAATATACCTCAACAGATTTTAAGTAGTCTTGGTAAGGAATTCCTTATTAATACGTAAACAAATTAATATAATAGAAAAAGGTCACAAATTCAGCGTAGGTAGAAGGAAGGTTTGTGTTTAATGTATCAAAATAACCAGGAAATATTGATGTAACCAAAACTCTTTCATTAAATGTTAATTTGGTCCTATTTCAGGCAACGTTGTAAACCAGCTCAGAACACAGGATGTAACACAATAAAACTTTTGTTACGTGCATCACTTTAGACTTGGGGTGCGTGGGCATGGAGATGAGTTTCGTTATTATTTTCATTGCCCTCTTGTGTGCAGAATGTTTCTGTGATCTGTCTACTCTTTGTGTGCTTGTTATCTGTTTCTATCTGAATAGTTTGTAAATTTGCTGTCTGTAGGTAATGTAATTTGATTTATGTTTATCCAGCCTCATTAGACATGCTAAGTAATGTTTACTGTAACTTTTTAATCTGACTGACCTAATGGAATTAGATTTCCCCTTCCACAAAGTCAATGTTTGTTCAAAATGTGTCAGTATATTTACCCCCCAACTAGAAGAGGTTTTGAGTTTGTGAATGTAAATGATCACTGTGTAACCATCTAAATCTCTGTGTGTCCCTGATTAAAAGTGAGTTCCATTCCAACCCTGGAAGACCTCAGATCTAAATCCTCATTTTATTTATGGGGGATGCTAGCAGTCTCTGTGTGTCCTGGTCCTTAAGCTTTG
This sequence comes from Leptobrachium leishanense, assembly GCA_009667805.1. Classification (NCBI taxonomy): domain Eukaryota; kingdom Metazoa; phylum Chordata; class Amphibia; order Anura; family Megophryidae; genus Leptobrachium; species Leptobrachium leishanense. Next base: position 113,084,623 of record CM019072.1, read on the forward strand.
TCTAAGGACTGAAGGAAGGCACAGGAATCTGGCTGGGTAGAACACAGCGGGTTCAGTAAGGAAGCGGCATTGGCAGATGTGACCCTGTTGGGGTACAGAGATCTGTCACTACTGTCATTTCACAAAATACAGAAAGTTTGCTCCTTGAGGTTCTCCTGTTTGCTGCTGTATATTTCATGTATGAAATTATTGTCCATCCTGCAGTCTGAGCTCCAGATTGTCAAGCAGCACAGTTACAGAACATTCAGAAATCATGCAAACCTACTTGTGTAGATGGATCGGGTCACAGGGGAACTCTGATACTGCCGGACACCAACTGTTACTACAGTAATTGTGTAATTAGTCCCAGATGTGAGGCTCTGAAGAGTGACATTTAATGTGTTACTGGAGACAGTCCAAGAGCCGGAAGAATTCCTATAAGTTATATTAAATATCTTTGTCACATCGGTCATATTTACTGGCTCTGTCCAGGACAGGGAAATGCTGTTTGTTGTGATGTTTGTAAATATTAAGGATTGTAGGGGAGTCGGTGCTGATAAAGAAAGGAACAAAGAAATATTGAATTACATTTATTTTAAAATAATGATAAAACAACATATTATGACAACTAATGACAACATCTGCAACGATTTAAAAAAAGATTAGTGCATGGGAAAATGATTTGGTTCAGAATTTCTATTTTTAGGATTATGATCACTTCTGTTCATCCAAATCTCACTGGATAACCGAGTCAGTTCATGGAAAATTCAGGTAAAATATTTGTTTCATTAAAATCGAATTGTGGCTGGGGCATGCAAACAGACTTGCAACCAAACAAGTAATGATTTATTTAATTAAACCCTTACCTGCTTCTAGTTTGCGAGGAGGTAATAGGGAGGATAAGTGGGTTGCTATGAAACCCACCTCAGAACTCCATTGCCCACAATGCTAGTGCGACTCCTGTCCCCTCTATAGCTTGCATCAGTTGGCAGTTGCTAATGATTTAAATCAAATGAGGTCAAAAAGTCCACCTGATCTGATTTAACCATTAATCTGCTAACTATGGGAGGTGAGGGTGCACATTTTTAAAGTGTTAAAGCAGCTTGATCACTCTGATTTAAATTTAATGCAATGCACTGTCAAATTGTGCTGGCATGTTCATAAACTAAAATGAATTGCACAAACAAAAATTGGTCTCGTGCAATATGTTTATCAATATATTGAGGTGTTCAAAATTCAATGCACAAGTCCAATATAAATATTATACAAGGTTGATTAAATGCCCCCCATACTCACATGTCGCCTCTGTCACTGGACTCGCTGTCTGCTTACAGTTACCACTCACTGTCTGTATCACGATGGAGTATTGTCTGCCGGGCAGTAAGTTTGTGAAATTCACTTGTGTAGAATTAGTTGTGATTGTGTTATTGACGTCTCCAGTCAGAGTGACGGTGTAATTATCCACTTTCCCTGCTGGTTTTATCCAGGTCACAACAAGGAAACTCGTAGAACCAGAATTATTCACCGAGATATTCTGAGCCAGAGCCGGGACTGAAAGTAAAGTCAGAAAAAATGTCTAAAACACATGTAATCTGAATAGTTGAAATACAAAACTAAAAAATAATTTGCAAACGAAGCTTGACATATTAATGATGGCCTATACATCTTATATCGGTGTGACTGTAGCATTGAAGTTGCAACATGTCTGTATTCCTCATGCTGTTATCTCTCACATAGATAATGAGTTACTCCATTTTATTTTCTTCAGTTAGAATAGATATGGTAATAGAGGAAGGAAAAGAGTGATTAGCAATCCTTAGAGTAACTGTGTATTAGAGACAGCAAAGAAAGAACACACACTAAGGGTTATTCACAATGCACCGAAATTTCATCAAAATTTGGTGCTTTGCATTTCGTTGCACTTTGATGATTCCATTTTTTCACCAGATGGTCACCATAGTAAGCTGAAGTTGGAGTCGCTGAAGCCCCACGAAAAAGTTTGAGAATGTCACCGAAGAGCACTGAAGACTGCTGAACGAGTTCCCGGGTGGCTTCTCGGATCGGATCCGATAATGTAGGCGGTTTTGCGTCATTTTTAAAAATTTTTCCGATTCAGCAATTTTTCAACGGCTTTTCCCTGCACTTTGGGGACCCTGCGACGAATGCTGAATTCACCGCAGGGTCCAGGAATTTGATTACCCAAAGTGTGGGGAACGAAAGAGCACTGAAATGTCAGTGACATTTCGGTGCTCTCTGAATAACCCCTTTAGTGAATATCCCCTACTGTGTGTATGAAAATGAAAAGCCTTGCCAAGCATGGGATAGGCATAAGGCTATCCTAAACAAAAGATAAATGAAGGTAAAGTATCCATGTAATTGGGCAGACTAGATGGGCCGAAAGGTTCTTATCTGCCGACATTTTTCTATGTTTCTATGTTTCTAAGTGGTACCAGAAATCAGACAGATAATAAACATAAGCCAAAGTAAAGGAGAAGAGAAGTCCCAATAATGGAGAAAGAAGCTGATTCAGAAGCACATATACCAGGTTATAAACAAAAAATCAAGCCAAGCAGGAACCATTGGAGAACAATCAACAACGTGTCAGACAGGTAGAGATCACAAACTGGAAATTAAAAGAAGGAAGGTCTAATAAAGGATACAATTGTGATCTTAGGAGTCACAGAACACTGGTGTGTTACACACTGATGCTGATAATAGCAAGTTTGTAACAGACGCTGAAGGACATTCCTACGCCAGTATGGGAAATGAGTGAAAAACAGAAGGAAATGAACGGAACATTTATCATTATGAATCGTGAGAAATGGAAAGGGATAATTAAGAATCACAGTAAATAAATGATGCAAAGGACGTGGATGTGTCAAAAAAAGTCAGTGCAGTCATTAAAGATGTAACCCTCTCACTAGACCAAACAAGGTCATTTTCTGCAAATTTTCTACACAAGTATAACATTCCATTGCTTCTCATTGCTCTGGTCTTCACGAACCAACATTTGTTAACAATATCAATGTTTTCTGTTTATTTTATAAAATGTCTGTTATTCCTACCCAATATACAGGTACTGTATACGTTTTTTTTCCAAATCAATTAACATATATATTTTTCATTAAATATTCCTAACTTAGTTCAACAGCCGCAAGAGGAACAGGACAACACAAAAACATAAATTCAAACATTTCCGACAGTAAATGTATCATGGTAATGATTTGATGGAGATTTTGCCCCCTCTTATGTTCACAATGTACGATTTTCGTTAAAAATAATTCACATTTTCATTCATTTTCATTCACCCCAAACAGTGAATTTCCAAGTACGGTGACATTTCGGGGTCATTTGGCTATTCAGAGAGCAGGCAGTTCGCCAAATTTCGGCAAATTGCCAGTGAAATATGGTGCCTGTTCGGCGGCAGTGAAATCCCCCATAGAGAAGCAATGGTTAATCTATTCACAGACACCAAACAGTAGAGAAATGTCAGTGAATTTCCCTGCTGTTCGGTGTTTTCATTTGACAGGTTTAAAGAGGCGAAACCCATAGGCTTCAATGTTATAAATATTCCCGTTTCAATCCAATATGTATTAAACAGTTTATTATTTTATTCTGCAGCAAAAAGTCTCTTTATTTCTTTTTTTTTGGATCTTTGCTGGCTTTCTTCTAAGGCTGGTCTGTTGGCAGCCCTCCGGCGGGTTTGCAGCAGATTTCCGGCGGATTGGCGGTGGAGGGCGACGGGTTTGCGGCGGCGGCTGGCGGGTTAACAGCGCGTTGGCAGTGACATTTGGCGGCCGATTCCTTGTACTTTGGGGACCCTGCAGAGAATTCTAAAGCCTTAAAGATCACCCCATAATTTCAAATTGAAAGGAACAATGTGATAGTATCAAAAAATGAAAAATATGAAAAACATATTCACAGTATGTAACCATAACCTTACATCACTATCACATTGTTCCTTTCAACTTGACATTATGGGGTTATATGGAATCAACTAGTTTGGGGTTGCCAACCTTTTTGAGGTAATCCAGGATATATGTCACTCTCGTATTTATATCACTGTCTAGATGTGCTTTTAGGCTTTAAACGTACCGGCTCCTGATACATGCATACATTACTATGTTGTTCGTCTGTAGTATGTAGTATGTAGCATGTAGTACAGCCTTATTGGCTGCTGTCCACATGACCTAACAGGAAATGATTACCATATGGGAGTAAGCGGCACGTGAGGCTTGCAAACTTAAAGTCTGATTCGGCTCGCCCACCTGGTTTGGATTACCCCACAACCACTATATATACCCCAGTCAGTCTTTGTTGGCATCTAGCTCAAGACTAAGCTCGGTAGGGCGAAACGCGTTGAGCGATGCCTTTTTCTGAATTTTGACAGTCACACTGCTGGTTCATTTTCCAGTTTCCCAGGCTATCTAATTTTGGCTTTTTATGATGTTGGCTTACCTATTGGGGTCTATTTCTTTTAGCAATAAAGGTATGTAGGCAGATAGAACTGCTGAGGTATTCGATAGGTAATCGTACTCCTCTATCTTGCTGCTCTCCATTATATGCCACTACTGCCATACTATGGGATGCTAGAGAATCATTTAATTTGTGTATGTCTGTGTGTCAATTTGTTTTGGTGTGTGTCAATTTTGGAATAAAGGGTATATTTATTATACCAATGTAGGCTCTGAGACACCTTTTGGTGTCTATTTTTCATGCTGTGTTCTTTCGAATTGAGTTAAGCCCCTTTGAGCGCCACATGTTTACCCTAATTTTCTTTGATTGGTTTAATCATATCTTTTCCTGTTAAGTCACAATAAATATAGGATTTACCATATTTTTCTTCCACAATTCGTAAATATATATATATATTTATACAAAATACACAAGAAGGGCAGCACTCAACCTTAACTACGCTTTCAGTGCGGGTGCATCTCAAGACAGTATAATACAACAAACCAAGAAGAGAGCACTCCAAACAACATGCACAAACAGTACAGAAGAAACCACAACAGCAGCTAAATTCATTTAAAAACAGGAGATTTAACCAGGTTTAACCCTTTAAATGCCTACAAACAATTCTTATTCCCTTCAAATGCACTATAGATCTTAACCCTTGAATGTTGAGCTGTGTTGAAAATGGTGGAAGTTTAGTTTGCAATGGATGGCCATGGATTGCGTAAGCCTGCCAACAGCGACAATGTATTCCACCCTTGGCAGGTCCTATCATACTAACCTAATGACTGCTCTTATGGGATAAACTTACTTATTGAGGACCCAGTCCTTTCTGAAGCTCCCTGCAGATCAAGGTTAAATAGAACCTGTGGGTGGAGCACCTGTGACAGGGAGGGGTGCTTGCCCAAGGGTTGTCAGCCCTTTTCATACAAAATACACAAGAAGGGCAGCACTCAACCTTAACTACGCTTTCAGTGCGGGTGCATCTCAAGACTGTTTGGAGTGCTCTCTTCTTGGTTTGTTGTATTATACTGTCTTGAGATGCACCCGCACTGAAAGCGTAGTTAAGGTTGAGTGCTGCCCTTCTTGTGTATTTTGTATGAAAAGGGCTGACAACCTTGGGCAAGCACCCCTCCCTGTCACAGGTGCTCCACCCGCAGGTTCTATTTAACCTTGATCTGCAGGGAGCTTCAGAAAGGACTGGGTCCTCAATAAGTAAGTTTATCCATAAGAGCAGTCATTAGGTTAGTATGATAGGACCTGCCAAGGGTGGAATACATTGTCGCTGTTGGCAGGCTTACGCAATCCATGGCCATCCATTGCAAACTAAACTTCCACCATTTTCAACACAGCTCAACATTCAAGGGTTAAGATCTATAGTGCATTTGAAGGGAATAAGAATTGTTTGTAGGCATTTAAAGGGTTAAACCTGGTTAAATCTCCTGTTTTTAAATGAATTTAGCTGCTGTTGTGGTTTCTTCTGTACTGTTTGTGCATGTTGTTTGGAGTGCTCTCTTCTTGGTTTGTTGTATTATACTGTCTTGAGATGCACCCGCACTGAAAGCGTAGTTAAGGTTGAGTGCTGCCCTTCTTGTGTATTTTGTATGAAAAGGGCTGACAACCTTGGGCAAGCACCCCTCCCTGTCACAGGTGCTCCACCCACAGGTTCTATTTAACCTTGATCTGCAGGGAGCTTCAGAAAGGACTGGGTCCTCAATAAGTAAGTTTATCCCATAAGAGCAGTCATTAGGTTAGTATGATAGGACCTGCCAAGGGTGGAATACATTGTCGCTGTTGGCAGGCTTACGCAATCCATGGCCATCCATTGCAAACTAAACTTCCACCATTTTCAACACAGCTCAACATTCAAGGGTTAAGATCTATAGTGCATTTGAAGGGAATAAGAATTGTTTGTAGGCATTTAAAGGGTTAAACCTGGTTAAATCTCCTGTTTTTAAATGAATTTAGCTGCTGTTGTGGTTTCTTCTGTACTGTTTGTGCATGTTGTTTGGAGTGCTCTCTTCTTGGTTTGTTGTATTATACTGTCTTGAGATGCACCCGCACTGAAAGCGTAGTTAAGGTTGAGTGCTGCCCTTCTTGTGTATTTTGTATGAAAAGGGCTGACAACCCTTGGGCAAGCACCCCTCCCTGTCACAGGTGCTCCACCCACAGGTTCTATTTAACCTTGATCTGCAGGGAGCTTCAGAAAGGACTGGGTCCTCAATAAGTAAGTTTATCCCATAAGAGCAGTCATTAGGTTAGTATGATAGGACCTGCCAAGGGTGGAATACATTGTCGCTGTTGGCAGGCTTACGCAATCCATGGCCATCCATTGCAAACTAAACTTCCACCATTTTCAACACAGCTCAACATTCAAGGGTTAAGATCTATAGTGCATTTGAAGGGAATAAGAATTGTTTGTAGGCATTTAAAGGGTTAAACCTGGTTAAATCTCCTGTTTTTAAATGAATTTAGCTGCTGTTGTGGTTTCTTCTGTACTGTTTGTGCATGTTGTTTGGAGTGCTCTCTTCTTGGTTTGTTATATATATTTATATATATTGTGATATAGCCACTGGACACCCGTATAAGTGCTGTTCAGGCTTTCCTTTATTGGGCAGTCATGGTATATTCAGAGTACTCCATAAACAAGAAAATAAAACAAATATAAATCAGAAGCCTATTCATTTTGAGGAGCCTTACTAAACATTTGTTTCCCCTCACTACAACGTTGGGCAGCTAAGCCTCTTACCAAAAAGCAAAACAAAATAAAATGTACTTTCCTTTAGTAGCTTCAGGATTTTGTTTATTTCCCTGCTGCACCCAGCACAAACACTGTCCTCTACCTATTAATCAGGCTTAATCAGGCGTCAACTGATAATTAAACCTAAAAGGAGAAAAGGGCTTTTTCCATTCGCCTGCTAATAAAACTGTGGTCTATTACCCTGCCCCTAATCACACTGTCACAATATATATACAGTATATAATGATATGTATGTGTTTGTGTTAAATATGAGATCATTTTTGCTAACTGGGGACAAAAATATTGGTGAGTTCCAACACATTTTTTTTTTGGGACTTAACCCCTTGTCTGTGAGAGTCTTAAGTGAGTCTTCAGCTAATGTTAACACAATAGAAGAATTTACATACTTTTTCTTATACTGTATCTAAACAAAACCAATATTCCATGAGTTAGGAATAACTACAGAAAGCACCGATCAACCAAAACAAACATTTAATAGTAACAATAAAAAGTATCATCCAGTCATTGTTTACAAACAGGTACAAAACGCACAACACTTGGATATATCACATATTGCATGGGGAGTCTATTACACAGTTGTAGCAGAAATCCATTATGCAAACAAAGTTTTTACATCATTTTCTAATTGGGGTAATTCACTTTATTCATAGTAAGTTTATGAGGAATTGATTTACCTTTTGTGATGTTAACACAGCAGCTTTGTGAGGGGCTCCCATAGCAGAATTTATATTGTGTGCCTCCCTCTAACGTAACACCAGACACATTACCAGATGATGAGATCAAGGTGCCATTTAATGCTGTAATATTCTTCAGAGTATAGTTGCTGGGCAGCCCAGTGACATCACTCAGGTTACTGCTGGAGCTGCACTGAGACACATCTATAGGTAAAGAAATGAGAAATCATGTTTCCAATTAATGTTTTATGATAGCTTTGCAAAACAAAAAGTCAATTCCCAGTATATATTTTAAAGGGTGAATTTCTCAGAAACATGAATAACATTTTTATTTAGTTATAATATTTTTCCTTACCTATTACAGTTTTGATGAATATTTTCCATCACGTATTCCCAAATTTACTTATTCTGTCCTCAGAACTGAAAACAGAATTCCCTGTCTCTAAGGTCTTATTTGACTAGCTGTCACAGCATTTTAAGGGTTATTCACTAACCTTCTAATTGGCCTGAAGTTGCACCAAAAGGTTAATTTAACCAGTCACCGCAATTCTGGGCCAACTCTTCTATTCACAAAGCTGGCGATTCAACAAATACAGGCGATCTGACAGCGAAATATGGTGCAATTCATCGCAGTTCGCCGCGATTCAGCGACTCTGAAATTGCCCCATTGCAAACTATCAGTTTGTCTATTCACAGAATGCTGAATGATTTTTTAAATTTACGTTTTGGGACAAGCTAAAAAAAAACTGGAAAGTTAATCACAGCTAGGAGCAGGTGCTAACTGAAACGGCTTCTGTAGAATCAACACGAGCAGAAAAAACAAAAAAAATCAAATACTCAGCTCTCATCCCGCGCTGAGAACGAAAGCTCAATCTGCCGCTTCTGGCCGCTGGGAGCAGAGGGAGAATGGGGGAAGAAAGTCCCCCAGTCTCCCTCCACGACACTCCGCCGAACTGCCGGATCTAGTGAGGCGCGACATCCTGCAGGTCATGTGACTAGCAGTGGAAGCCTCAATGGAGTCCTATGAACTTCTTGTCAAAATTTAGGTTTTTGTTATTGGTTCTAAAATGATTTAATGTCCTTATCCGTTAAAGGGTTAAAAAGAGCAAACAGTTTGGAGCTTTGTAAATATTTTGAGTGAATGTTGAATTCCTCGCATAACTTTGTTGTAGGATTTTATGCTGTGCTCTATCTTTACCACCAGGTGGCAGAATAACATGCAATGATATTACTGTACTTACTTTCACATAAACCGTGCACCTAAAACGGGAAATAAAAAACAAGCATTAACAGAATAGAAGACACAGGGTGATTCTCTTGGGCCCCTATTACATTCTTCGCATTTTCGTTTGCGCGCAAATGCGCATTTGCACGTATTACAACGTTCGCGCAAACAATGCGTGTTATCGTTTAACACGGATGGACCTGCGCGAGCGTGATGAACTGTGCACGTCCTATACTTAACATTGTGAGCGCAAATTCGTTCGTGCGCTGGCACGCGGACGGTATTACAATCGATGCGCATCTTTGTTACGAACGACGTTTGCGCGCATAATTTTAACGTCTTTGAAAGCTGGTGGCAACGGCAAATCGGAACGTTCTGGCTGAAACGAAAAACACCAGCAAGAAAAAAAAAATACAGCACAGTATAGTTACACATTCTACACATACCCAAACAATAAAATTGTTATTTTTTATTGCTGCAGCATGTATACTCAGATTTACTTTGACAGGCGCAAAAACTATAGTGAGTCAATTAAGGTAAATTGATGTCAATTAAGGTTCTTAATTCTGATTGGCTGAATCCCGCCAAAAAAAAAACAGTCTGAACACTGATTTACGTGCGCTACGTTACTGCGTGCATATTACACTTCATTTTGCGCGTCGTTTTTCCGAACGTTATTTTTTGACGAAGAGAAAATGCGTTCGGATCGTGATACCACTGTTAATTTTTGCCTGATAACGCTGGCGGATGTGTGCAAAAAAATTTGCGCTGCGCGAACGAAATTGCGGGAAGAATGTAATAGGGGCCTTAGTGTTTAATTTCAATAACAATTAAGAAAAAATATTACTATAATTTTTTCCAACTGAAAATTCAATGGCGTCATACATAACAAAACACATTTACTAAAGCGCAAAGGAAAATGTTACATTTTTTAAAAGTTTGGAAAGAGACAGAAAATGATTGTAAATGTAACAGAAAATCAATTTTTATTTCCACAGAGAGCAGCATTTGCGTGGATACTCATGGGGAGTAGGGATGAGCCGAACACCCCCAAGTTTGGTTCCCATTCGAACTTGAACTTTTCAAACGTTCGAATTCGAACTCGAACTCGCACTCCATACAAGTCAATGGGGCTGAAAGTTCGATTTTTAGAGTGCTCTCCAAGAGGGCATTTATGCTAGATATTTGCCATAAAAGGTGTATGGGGGTCCGGGTAGTGCCCTGGGGGACAGGAAACAAGGACAAAACGTTAAAAAAAAGTTTTTAAAGGGACAGTGAGTTTTCCATGAAATAAGGGTTAAAAATAAAAATGAAAAATTCCTTCAAATAACGTGCCTAGGAGGTCCCTATAACCTGCCCATGAAGTGGTGGATTTCTAGGATGTATAGAAACATTTAAAAACAATGTCGGGGTCCGGGTAGTGCCCGGGGGGACAGGAAACAAGGACAAAAAGTAAAAAAAAAAGTTTTTAACCCCTTCACTGCTGACGACGTGTGGGACACATCCTCAGCTACTCCCGCTGTATGTTGAGGAGGATGTGTCCCACACATCATCAGCTTTGCGGGACCCCCAGCGGAGATACTCACCTCTCTGTCCGGGGTCCCGCGGCGTTCTGACTTCAGCGTCCTCAGACACTGAAGACAAGCTCCTCCCGACGTAAATGGCATCATCGCGCCATGCATTGGGTTCATTTGAAACCCGATATCTTCAGAACTGTGGCAGCTAGGGGGTCATGGAGGGTGTCAATCGAAAGGCCTGAGCATGGCCTTTCGAATGATACCCAAACATGACCAGGTATAAAGTAAAAAAATAAAAATAAAAAAATGTATTTTTTTGTGTGTTATTTTTATTAATGCAGCAATATTGTTCACATTTCAATTATAATGTGAACAATAATGCTGCACTAATGATTTTTTTCTATGGTGTACGTTTGCTAAAAAATCACATAAATCCCCCCAAAAAATTTAATAAGTCCCAATTTCTAATTTTTGTACACGCGCACCGCAAATGTTCATGTGATAAAAGGTGAAAAAGAAACACTTTACACGCTGCAGATATTAAAAATTCAAGTTTTATTGCATTTTTTTGTTATAATATACAGGCAGAACATGACGTATACATATAAAAATGATATATTATGAATCTGCCAAGTCTGCCGGAAAGAACGATATATAATATGTCTGGGTCGTATAATAAAATGTGGCTTCAAATCGCGTTTAAACATGATGAGCGAAAGCGGTAAAAATTAGCTCAGTACACAGCGGTGAAATTCCTCAGCAGTGAAAGGGTTAAAGCAGTGAGTTTTCCATAAAATAAGGGTTAAAAATAAAAACAAAAAATTCCTTCAAATATCGTGCCTAGGAGGTCCCCATAACCTGCCCGTGAAGTGGCGGATTTGTAGGATGTATGGAAACATCGCCATCACAGACCCACACACGACACCTAGCACTCCCAGTCTGTATACAATGTATCAAATTCATGAGACCGGACTAATAAGAAGCACATGTTATTTCCAAACACTAATTAAACACCTGTTGTTTACGCCGTTTGAGAGCACAGGTTATTTAGAGGTGAGACTATTTGCACCTAGACATTAGTTTTTTAATTCAATATCTAATAAACCGTTGCTTATAATATTCTGCAGTAAAGAGTCTCTTTATTTCTAGATTTTTTTGTAGTTTTTTAAGCATTTTTTATACTTTTTTTCAATTTTTATTTTTTTTCGAACTCGAACCGAACACGCCAAAAAGTTCGAAGTTCGCGAACCTTCGAAATGCCGATGTTCGAATCGAACTCCTAACTGATCGAACCGAACAGCTCATCCCTAATGGGGAGAGGCTGACCATGCAGAATTTATAAAAATCTAAAGGGGTTATTCGAAGACCTGAAATTGTGCCGACCAGTGAATTTCCCTGTACGGTGACATTTCATGGTCATTCAACTATTCAGAAAGTAGGCAGTTCCCCAAATTTTGGTGAATTGCCAGCAAAATATGATGCCTGTTTGGCGGCAGTGAAATCCCACATAGAGAAGCAATTGTTAGTCTATTCACAGACACCGAACAGCAGAGAAATGATCTGAAGCAAAAAGTCTCTATATTTTTTTACGGATGTTTTAGGCATTTTTCGAGAGTTTTACAGCAATTTTTTTTCTGTAACTGACCTTTTTATTATCATTCATAGGATCTTATATCTCAATTCCAGACATTTTCGTCCAGTAGTTATTTTGCAAACAGCGTTTAAAATTTTAAAAGTTTAAATTTTTATATTTTTTGCCCCCGTTCGTCGGCTTGTCCCGGCTGGTCAGCGTTGTGTTTGGTGGATCGTTTGTATTTTTTGGACGAGTTCTATTTTTATGTCGGCGTTTTGTGGTGGATGTCGGCTTTTTTTGGATGCGTGCAGTGTTTTCTTGGCGGTTTTGCCATTTGATTCGGTGGTTTTGGGGCGCATTTTCAGATACGGATTTTCCCTGCACTTCGGGGAAACTGCGGTGAATGCTGAATTCATCGCAGGGTCAGGAAATTTGATTCCCCGAAGTGCGGGTTCTCTCTGAATCACCCTTATAGTGATGTTGAAATGTTTTTCAATTGTTTACAAACATTAAAAGAATAAAGTAAATAAAAATGGAGGAAGGCTTCTTTATAAATGTTTTTTTTTATCTAGCACCTACAGGAGTAATATTTTTTTAAAAAGTAGAATTTATAAAAATAATGCATTTGTTATTTGATTATTTAAATTATTATAATTATTTTAATAAATGGTAAAATGTCACGTTTGCAGATCATGACTACAATGCTTCTTGCTGTTCATGTGCCATGTAGGGATGGACGTTCGGTTCGATTCGAACATGAGTTCGATTCGAACATTGCCCGTTCGGCCGTTCGACGAACTTCGAACTTTTCAGGCCGTTCGCAGAAAGTTCGAATTTTTTTTTCTATTATTTTTAAAAATCCTAAAAAATCTAAAAATAAAGAGTCTCTTTACTGCAGAATATTATAAGCAACGGTTTATTAGATATTGAATTAAAACGGGAATATTTTTAACATAGAAGCCTATGGGATAAAACAATCTTGTTGATAAAGCATCAGGCAGACGAGGCCCTCTAATCAGGCACTGTAGATTGCAGCCCACCGGGGCCTCCCAAGGATCCCTTGAGGAGCATGCGGCCACTGGATCACAGAGCTGCGACTGTGTGGGCTAGCCGGCCAGGTGCATGTGGCAGAGAGGTGGCGCAGGGAGGGAGCCAATGCCCCCGCAGCCACGGCAGACCCCCCCCCCACAACCAGGATCCAGGGACCCTCCACTGACTGACCACCAGGCTAAGGTAAGGCGACACATTTCTAAAAAAAATAAAATCCGAGGACATTTTTAAATGTCCCAAGGAACATAAAATAAAACTTTTTTTTTCTTTCTAATGCTCACCTGATTCCTGGATCCACCAACAAGCGCAGCCTCCCGTCTCCCACGCTGTTAGACGCTGGATACACCGACGCGCTGTGTGCAGCTATTCCAATCATTTTAATATTTGAATGCAGAGTCCACCCCTGCACTCTTCCACAATACCTCAGAGGGGTTACGGTGTGAAGGCACTAGCTGGCACCAAAGGCCCAATATTTGGGTGCACTGACGTGTGTACCAGATTCATATCATTTTAATATTTGACTGCAGGGTCCACCCCTGCACTCTTCCACAATACCTCAAAGGGGTTACGGTGTGAAGGCACTAGCTGGCACCAAAGGACCAATTTTAACGCACCTGTTGTTACTTTCATCCAAAGCCTGCATAAGTTTCACCATAATTTAGCCAAAAAAATCACTAAACTTGTTCTGCGTGTCCTAAAACGTCTCCTCTTTTCATACAGGCTGCCGCCCCAAGCAGTTGTTTATTAATAGATTAAAGGAAAACCATTTCCCATCATTTGGAATTTCATTTTTTTCTTTTTAAATGTTTCTATACATCCAACAAATCCGCCACTTCACGGGTGGGTTATGGGGACCTCCTAGGCAAGATAGTTGAAGGAATTTTTCATTTTTATTCTTAACCTTCATGTCATGGAAAAATCACTGTTACTTTAAAAATGTTTTTTTTTTTACTTTTTGTCCTTGTTTCCTGTCCCCCAGGGCACTACTCGGACACCTTTCATGGCAAAAATCTTGCATATATGACTTCTTGGAGGGCATTCTATAATTCGAACGTTCGAGTCCCATTGACTTGCATTGAGTTTGAATCGTGCTCGCGTTCGAATCTGAACTTTTTCAAATGTTCGTGTTCGAATGAGAACCAAACACGGGGGTGTTAGGCCCATCACTAGTGCCATGTTGGATAGAGTAGTGAGTGACTCCACTGCCTTGGTAACTGAGAGACCCAGGTTCAAATCCCTGTCAGGTGGTAAAATCCGTCTCGGCAGTAATTGTTTCTGAACTTGAAACATAGTAAGTATTTATATTAACTGCCTTCCTCAATTATGTTTATTGAAATATTTATATAAATGCTGAAATGCCTTGTTTTCAGATCATGAGTCAAATTCTGAAGTGGTTTCTATTTGTGCAATGGCTGAATAAAGTAGTGGTAATGTAACTGCCCTATACCACGGAGACCCAGGCTCTAATCCTGCTCAGGCCATTCCCCCAGTAAATGTCTCTGGATGGGGTTTTCTTTTTTACCTTGCAGCTATATAGATCACCCTACCTCAACAATATTTATTGAAGTGCCACTTTTATGTGCTAAAGTGCCTTGTTTACAAATAAGGATTAAAACTCTACGCATCATAGTGTTAATGACACTTCCATGGAATTAGGAGACCAGGATTCCAATCCCTCCAAAACATTTCCCCATTAAGAGTCTGTGAATAAGGCACCCTGGATGGCACATGTATATCAGCCTACCTCTACAATGTATTTTTTAAAATGCTTGCATGCCTTCTTTTCGGATCGTGATTAAGTTTTGCAGTGGTTTTCCTCAGTACAACAGTTGGATAGAGTAGTGGTAATGTCACTGCCTTGGAACTATGAGGCCCAGATTTGAATCCTGGTCAGGCCAGTCTCTATCCTTGTATCAGGGGTCTTGGTATATCCTTGTGATGTTGGTGCATACTGAACCCTATTTAATAAGGTCAAATCCCCAGAGTATGCTCAATGAGCTCCTTACAGTGACACCTGTGATTGGGAACGCATAGGATGGGTATCCTGGGATAGGTTAGGTTGGTAAATAGTGGTGTAGTGCTTAAGATGGGGAGAAGCAAAATAAAAGGGTAGGGAGATGGGATACTGAAAGGAAGAGGTAGCCATGGGGCTATGGAGGAGGTGGAGATACGTATAGAAAGGAGGGCAAGGGGAGAGGTGTGGCAGAAAAGATTGAGCGGAGGGTGCTGCTATGGAGGTAGGTTAGATGGGAGGAGAGATAGGGATAGGGTTGGGCTGGGCAACCTGAAAGGTAAGGTGGGTAGAGGGGAGGAGGCAAAGAAACAGGGGGTAGGGGAGATGGAGGTAGAGGTTATGGATGTGATAATATGGAGTTGAGCAAAATAGGTAAGGAGAGTAGTGAAAGAAGGAAAGTGTCACGGATCCCCCTGATTACTATATTGTTGGTCCCTATACGCAGGTCTCTCTCTAACCTTCCGATCCTTAGAGTGGTCGGTACGTCTAGACAGACTACTAGGATGGCAGTACAGAGCACATACAAAAAGAGACGTCACGAATCCCTCTACTCTCTGACTAGTAGTCCCTTGAGACAGGACACTCTCTACCCTTCCGATCCTTAGAGTGGTCGGCACGTCTAGACAGATTGCTAGGATGGCAGTACAGAGCACATACAAAATACAAGGGGTGGTCTGATGTGCCTAGGGTGCCACACAGACTGACCTCCGTACCAGAATAGAGGAGTGATACAAATGCCAGGGGTCTAGACACAGAATGGTCGCTTGCCAATGCCAGGGGTCGATACACAGAATAGTCGTTTTGCCAATGCCAGGGGTCGATACACAGAATAGTCGTTTTGCCAATGCCAGGGGTCGATACACAGAATAGTCGTTTTGCCAATGCCAGGGGTCGATACACAGAATAGTCGTTTTGCCAATGCCAGGGGTCGATACACAGAATAATTCTAGCCAGAAACGCACAAGAGCTCTGCGGGAAGTAACTACCACGTCAGGGCACTGGCATAGTGGAGAAGCTGGGTTTTAAACCCGGCGGGTCCGCGTCATCACGCGAGGCCCCGCCTCCCGGCGTCCCACGTGTGCGGAAGCGACCGGCTCTATTTACTCGGCGCCTGGCCAGCGAGCAGCGAGGACGCCGCTGCCAGGCGCCGCCGGAACGGGGGTACGTGACAGAACCCCCCCTCAACGGGCGGCCACTGGACGACCCCCAGGGGCATGGGGATGAGCCAAATAGAAGGCCTTCACCAACCGAGGGGCATGAACCTCGGCAGCCGGAAGCCAGGAGCGATCCTCAGGACCGTAGCCCACCCAGTCAACCAAGTAGTGCAGGCCCCCCCTAGACCTCCTGGCGTCCAGAATGGCCTGCACCTCAAACTCCTCTTCGCCCTCCACAGAGACAGGAGGCGGAGGAGCACGGACCCTGGAGTAACGATTACACAACAGTGGCTTCAACAGACTCACGTGGAAAACGTTGTGTATTCTGATATGGGAGGGCAGCGCCAAGGCATAGGAAACCGGGCTGAGTCGCCGCAGTATTTTGTAAGGGCCTATGTATCTGGGGGCTAGTTTCATCGATGGTACTAGGAGCTTAACGTTCCGCGAAGAAAGCCAAACCCTGTCCCCGACTTGATACACAGGTGCTGGTCCCCTACGTCTATCGGCCTTCGTTTTCTGGACAATACTGCTCCTCTCCAGTGCCTGTTTAACCCTCCCCCAGGTCTCAGTCAATGACGCCAAGTGCTCATCCAGAGCAGGAATCGCGGTATCAGGAAATGCAGTGGGAAGCACGGGAGGATCAAATCCGTAAACCGTGAAGAAAGGGGAATGACCACTGGCTTCACTCACGGCACTGTTAAGGGCATACTCGGCCCAAGGTAGCAGGTCTGACCAATTATCCTGTCGTTCAGATATGAAACACCTGAGATACTTCTCAACGTTTTGATTGGCCCTTTCTGCTGCTCCGTTCGTTTGGGGGTGATAGGCCGAGGAGAAGGACAGGTCTATTCCCACATTCTTGCAGAACCCCCTCCAGAATCTGGAGACAAACTGGGTCCCCCTATCAGAAACAATCCCAAGAGGGATACCGTGTATGCGGACCACATTGGCGATGAAAATGGGCACCAGCTCGGCTGCTGACGGTAGTTTCCTAAGAGGAACATAGTGACCCATTTTGGAAAAGCGATCTATAATCGTGAGTATGACAGTATTCCCTTTGGACTCGGGTAACTCTACTATAAAATCCATGGCTATCTGCGACCATGGTCGTTCGGGGATAGGCAGGGGCTGGAGCAAACCAATGGGCGCTGTCTTAGGACTCTTATTTCTTGTGCATACCTCGCACACGGCTACGTAATCTTTAATATCCCGGCGCATCGTGGGCCACCATAGCAGTTTTCGGATGCTAGCCACTGTTTTGGTGATCCCCATGTGCCCAGAGGTTTTATTGTCATGGTAAATCCTAAGGACTTCTTCTCTTTCCTTCTCAGGTACAAAGAGCTTCGCGGGAGGCCTCCCCCCCGGAGCCTTATCTTGCACAGTCTGCAATCGGATCATCAGAGGGGACGAGACACTAATCGTGGTAGAGGCTATAATCCTCTCCTGAGGTACAATGGGATGTTGATCCTGAATGTTATGTTCATAGGATTCATACTGTCTAGATAACGCATCTGCTTTAATGTTTCTTGACCCAGGTCTATACGTGAGGACGAAATTAAAACTCGAAAGAAACAAAGACCATCTCGCTTGTCTGGCGTTCAATCGTTTCGCGTCTCCAATGTACGTGAGATTCTTATGATCGGTTATGATAACGATTGGGTCTGTAGATCCCTCTATAATCTATGCATGGTCGCAAGTCTCCCTCTTTCTTGGAGACGAAAAAGAAACCAGCTCCTGCTGGGGAGGAGGACCGTCTAATGAATCCACGCTCAAGATTCTCTTTTATATACTCCTCCATAATATCGTTCTCCTTTTGCGACAAGGGGTATACATGTCCTCTGGGAGGCATAGTACCGGGGAGTAACTCTATGGCACAGTCATACGGGCGATGTGGTGGTAAAACCTCAGTCCTGGCCTTCGAAAAAACCTCTTTTAATGCCTGATAACAGTCAGGGACTACTGTGGATAAAGGAGGTGCTGTGGCGATATTAAGGCTACCAATAACAGTGACCCTGCCCATACATTTTGACTGACAACTGGGACCCCAACATTTTATGTCTCTCTGGACCCAATCAATCACCGGGTTATGCTCAGTCAACCATGGAAACCCTAGGACGACGGGGCATGAGGGAGAGTCAATGATCTGGAATCGTATGGTTTCTCGGTGCAAAACTCCTGTCTTCATGCATACCTCTATAGTGTCGTGGGTGATATGGGGACATGACAAGGGTTTCCCGTCTATGGCCTCCACCATTAGAGGTCTTTCTTTGAGAACTAGAGGCATGAGGTTCTTGGAGGCAAACACTCTATCCATAAAGTTACCTGAGGCTCCAGAGTCTAGGAACGCCTCAGTCTCGAGGTGCACCCCCCCCCAGGTTAAGGAGATGGGCACCAGAATCCGGGTTTTTTTTTTTTCGTTATCAACAAAGGAGGCATAGAGTGAACCGATTACCTGGCTAGTAGGTGTTCTCTGGCCCGGCTTGCCAGCGTCACCCCTGCCACCCCTGGGTCTTTGAGGACATTGAAGACGAAAATGCCCTGCCCCGGCACAGTAAAAACAGAGCCCCCTTTCCCTTCTGTGAGCTCTCTCAGCCTCCGAAATACCTGTTCTACCTATCTGCATGGGTTCCACGACCGGCAGATCGGTTCTTTCTGGCTCTGGAGTACCTGACGTACTGGTGTGTCTGGGTACTAAGGGTAAAGGAGGCAAAACCCTTCTGGGTCTGTCTCTAGAATGCCTCCTGTCCCTAATTTGGTCGTCCATGGCAATACAGAAATCAACCAAATGGTCCAGATGTTCGGGCAACTTCAAGGGAGCCAGCTCAAACATCAAAGCCTCGTTCAGGCCTTCGGTAAACGCCAAGGTTAAAACGTCGTTAGGCCAGTGTACCTCAGATGTCAAGGTCTTAAATTCTATGGCATAGTCAGAGACTCTCCTATTACCTTGCTTAATGTGGAATAAGGACCTGCCTGCATTGGTGGCCCTTCTAGAAGGGTCAAACGTACGTTTTAGTTCAGAGGTAAAGCCCTCATAGTCATATATGATGGGCTTTTTGTTTTCCCACAATGGTGTGGCCCATAGTAACGCTTTATCAGTTAAATGGTTGATTAGGTAGCCTACTTTGGCTTTATCGGATACACAGGACCCCGGATTGTTCTCGAATAGAATCTCCAGTTGGGTCAAAAACCCCGACACAAGTTAGGCGTACCATCATAGCGTACGGGTGCCTTCATACTGAGCCTACACCCCTCGGGTGAGGCCGAACTGGCCCTAGGCAATACTGGTTCTGGAGGACTTGCAGTACCAGCAGTGGATCGATTCAACAGGGTTTGCAGAGCAAGAGCAATCTGGTCCATCCTGTGGTCCTGCTCTTCTTGTCGGGCTGCAATTCTTGTTAACTGAGAAGAGAGGTCTGCGGGATCCATTGGCCCTGACGTAATGTCACGGATCCCCCTGATTACTATATTGTTGGTCCCTATACGCAGGTCTCTCTCTAACCTTCCGATCCTTAGAGTGGTCGGTACGTCTAGACAGACTACTAGGATGGCAGTACAGAGCACATACAAAAAGAGACGTCACGAATCCCTCTACTCTCTGACTAGTAGTCCCTTGAGACAGGACACTCTCTACCCTTCCGATCCTTAGAGTGGTCGGCACGTCTAGACAGATTGCTAGGATGGCAGTACAGAGCACATACAAAATACAAGGGGTGGTCTGATGTGCCTAGGGTGCCACACAGACTGACCTCCGTACCAGAATAGAGGAGTGATACAAATGCCAGGGGTCTAGACACAGAATGGTCGCTTGCCAATGCCAGGGGTCGATACACAGAATAGTCGTTTTGCCAATGCCAGGGGTCGATACACAGAATAGTCGTTTTGCCAATGCCAGGGGTCGATACACAGAATAGTCGTTTTGCCAATGCCAGGGGTCGATACACAGAATAGTCGTTTTGCCAATGCCAGGGGTCGATACACAGAATAATTCTAGCCAGAAACGCACAAGAGCTCTGCGGGAAGTAACTACCACGTCAGGGCACTGGCATAGTGGAGAAGCTGGGTTTTAAACCCGGCGGGTCCGCGTCATCACGCGAGGCCCCGCCTCCCGGCGTCCCACGTGTGCGGAAGCGACCGGCTCTATTTACTCGGCGCCTGGCCAGCGAGCAGCGAGGACGCCGCTGCCAGGCGCCGCCGGAACGGGGGTACGTGACAGAAAGAGGTGGGGGAGATGGCGATAGGGAGAGAGAGAAAGAGGGTAGTTGAAATGGTGACGAGATGGGTAAGGGGAGAGACGATTAGGTGGGTATTGTGATGGTAAGGAGAAAAAAACATAATAGGGTACTCTTCACTCTACTCTCACTTAAGGGTTTTTTCAAATTCTTTAAGTTTTCACGTTTTTAACAAATGTATACTGTAAATGTATAATTTATTTATGTTACATTGTTGCCAGCTTTTAATACCTTGGTGTGCACAATAATACAGTGTATTTATTAGTGATTTGATTTAGTATTAGTTGTTCTTATCACGAGTATAACAGTACGCAGTGATACCTTTTTTATTGGACTAACGTTACATTTAAAAGACAAGCTCTCGAAAGCTTGTCTTTTAAATGTAACGTTAGTCCAGTAAATAAAGGTATCACTACGTACTGCTATACTCGTGATTTTGGCATCTGGACTAACACGGCCTATCGAATTTACATTGTTCTTATTATAAATACAACATTATAAACACGGCAGGTCAGTTTTGTTCATCATCTCTATGATTGACGTATGACAGACGTAAGTAACATACAGATCATTAAATGTGTAACTCGTACTCACTGCCCTTTCCAAAGACAAAAACAATTCATGTACATAAAGCAAACCCTGGCAGCATCCACTCTCTCTACTCTCCACTCTATACCCTGGTGGTTCAGTGGGATGAGACAGTGCTCTGTGAGATCAGGGATCTTGCACTTTTCTTACACCAGGGAGTTCACAGTTCATCTCTCAGATTGCCAACTCACAGGAATAAACAAAGCAATTAGTGCTCTTGAGAGATGTTGATTACAGTACTGGGACCCCTCAGTATAACGTTCCAACTCAGGGCTGCCTTCATCTTCTTCTCTACACAGAATTATAAGGTGGAACATCCATTTATTGGTAAGATATGTCCACATAGGGTGACTGAACGAATATTGGATTTTCTAACATTGACGTTGGCATTTAGAAGTGGTAAATGTCATTTTTTGTCAGTAAAGAAGCTAACACATCAATCAGCATCGCCATGACCTCCATGACCTCCAGAGACCTGTCCACTTATCCTAAAACCAAGCAGTTTTGATCAATTTAGACAAAAACGTACCTTCCTTGTAAACGCTATGATAACGAGGAACAGACAGTAATGCTTCCAGCCCATCTCTAGTCCGATACAGTGTTTTATTGATGCATTAATCCTGCTCAAGCTGTAGAATTCACATATCCAGATGCACAGGTCCACGGTCTCTGATACAATTCTGAAGGAGTGCAATTCTGCAATGTGTAAAAATGCGATGAGGCGGAGTAAGATTGATGGACTGTCACTATTCTGTTATTTGGGTATTTCTGAGTTCACACAAACATATTTAGAATTCTTACTGAAAAATAAGTCAGAGTTATTGCCGTTTCTCGTAACATAATTACGCAAAGGTATAACTGGATCATGCTGAAAAATGATCCTGGTTGTCAGTGTGAGACACTAAAGATTATATGCAAGAACACAAACGCGCTGACCTGAAACAAATCAAGATCTGGACCTGGAAGAGACTGAAACCAATCTGGCAATTCCAGTCCTGTGCATGGATGCACTTTTACACTAAAGGACTTCCAAAAACATCACCATGACCTGGTGCTTTAATCAAAATGATACAACTCCACATTGTAGTAGCGCTCCTAGGGCTTCTCAGATAGCAAAATGCAATGTTGTCTGCACCACAAAGCTTAGCTCCACATTTCAGTTCCATAAAAATGTGGTTTGTCCGGATGAAAGTTTATTTTTAGTTTGAAACGTTGACCTATGCTTTGTGGCACAGACAACATTACTATATTTCTGGGAAGTACCAGTAGTGTTTTGGATTAGTACCTACAATATATACAGTTAGGGTACCCCTAAACAAAGTTCAAAAAATCCAGAAGACTCTGGACAGGTTCCTGCTGCTTGAGAAAGTGGCTCTGATTCCTGCAGCTGAGAGCATCTTGGTAGCCCCAGGTTTGACATGCTGCACGGAGTCATGCTGACTCTGTACATCATGTTGGAGTAGAAACCCTGCACAGCGCTCCCACTCACCCACCTACGTCTATACCATAACAGTCCAGTGGGTTAGTGTTCTGCATTCATGCTGCAGGAAATTGTAGCAAAGGGCTCCGCTGCTGCAATCCCCTTCCTCACAGACATCAGATTCTCCCAGATTCTGATATCCCAAGCATTCCGGATAAGGGGTGCATATATATATATATATATATATATATATATATATATATATATATAAAAGTAGCAACTCACAAGATCACGGTGGCACTCCAGGACTGTAAAGATTCTTTTATTTCAATCCATAAAAATCAACGTTTCAGCCTCTCCCCGAGGCATTCATCATGACATACAAGTGAACAATGTTACCAGGACCATTTTATACACATAAAACATACAATCATTAAAGGGTTAACTCACCACACCCTGGCGTTCAACATCGGCGTCTTCCCTGCGCGCATGCGCCAAGCCCAGAGCTCATTAGGTGATACACATCAAGTATCATAGCAACACTAAACGCTAGATACTTACAAACTCCTCCTTTCATGTCAACGCTGTGTTACCACTATCGAGTGCGTCTTTAGGGCAGT
Source organism: Leptobrachium leishanense (assembly GCA_009667805.1). Lineage (NCBI taxonomy): Eukaryota > Metazoa > Chordata > Amphibia > Anura > Megophryidae > Leptobrachium > Leptobrachium leishanense. The sequence continues at coordinate 113,107,882 of CM019072.1, forward strand.
AAAGGAAGCACCATGCCGGCTGCCTGTGTATTTAAAAACAAAAACAAAAAACAAACACAAAACACTCCACCACAGCGGGCATTCACCAAGGACCTGGGGCCTCACCCCCTTCTCTCTGATCTTCCCTCGTTCAGCAAGCGGGAGTGCACCATTACAGCAATCCACAACAACCACTGAGCATCTACTCTGGGAAAGGTCTATTTACATTAATGCCATAGACGGGAGATAATTCCCCCTGCGCAGCAACTCTATCTATTCTTAATTTGAAGAACTACGCTTGCACCATACAGCTGTATATGATCCCCCGCTAATATCAGAAGGGGAGGTCATATATAGCTGAATAATTGCCAAGGAAACTAAAACATAGCAAAAGACATCTTTTCATTAAGTCCATCGGGGGATACAGTGCGTAAGCGGTGTATCCATATCATCTCCCTTTGTAACAGCATCTGTCCTCGATTGCCTCCACGTAGGGGTATTGGTATATGATCTATCGCCGTAAATCTGAGTGAGGATAGCGGGTGATTATTCTCCAAAAAGTGCCGAGCCACAGGTTTATCTGATTTTCCGTCACGGTACGCCGTCCTGATATTGGAGCGATGATTCCTGATGCGTTCACATAGCGGTGGCTCCATTTTACCGATGTAAGCCTTTCCACAGGGGCACAGTATTTTATATACCACAAACTCGGTTTTGCATGTGATATTATGGTGAATCTTATACACCTTCCCTGTGTGTGGATGAGCGAACGTCTTTGACGGAACCATGTGCCCACAGGTGACACAGTCCAAACATCTTTTAGACCCATAATTGTGGAATCCCTTCGATTGTCGTTCATAGCTCTTTATTGGATCAGTTCGAACCAATAGATCTTTTAAATTCTTTCCCCTTTTGTACCATATCATCGGTTTGTTTTTGAATGATTTCGGTAACGACAAATCTTGTTCCATAATTCACCAATTGTTTCGTATACTGGAAACCAATTCTTTTGATGCCGAGTTGTGTTGGGTGGGGAAGACTAATCTCTGGTCTTCCAATTTCTTAGTTGTATCAGGCTGTTGCGCCTTCTATAATGCTGAGTCCAGTATCTTTTTAGAATATCCCCTCACTCTGAATCTTCTATACATAAGTTGCAACTGTTGCTCACAATTGTTGCTGTCGGAGTTGTTTCTGATCACCCTTAGGAATTGGGCATAGGGTAAAGACTTTTGTATGTGTTCTGGGTGTGCACTTGAAGCATGCAATAATGTGTTCCGATCTGTTGGTTTTGAGTACAGCGTATATTGTAATTGATTCACACCTTTATAGACCTCCACATCCAAGAATTGAAGTCTTGTGTCACTGGCCTGTAAGGTGACTTCCACCGGAGTGTTGCATCCATTGACATACATTTCCAATTGTCTGGCTTCCTCAATGGTGCCCCGCCATAGAATAAAGAACCAGACTGAGAGACCATTTAAAGGCTCAGTAACCCTTTGCAGGTGTTATGGCTTAATTAGCTGATTAGAGTGGGACACTTTGAGCCAAGAATATATTGCACCTTTTCACAATATTCTAATTTTCTGAGATCGTGGATTTGGGGTTTTCATGAGCTGTAACCATAATCATCACAATTATAACAAATCACGGCTTGAACTATCTTGCTTTGCATGCAATGAGTCTACCACATATATTCGTTTCACCTTTTTTAAGTTGCATTACTGAAATAAATGAACTTTTGCACGATATTCTAATTTTTCGAGTTTCACCTGTGTATGTTAATTCCAGATATTTTCATTCAGTAGATCTTTTTAAAACAGTAGGCGACAGGTTTGCAGCAGCATTCGGTGGCTGATTCCCTGCACTTCAGGGACCCTGTGGTGAATTCACTGGGGAAATTTGATTCCCCAAAGTGTGGGGAACAACAGAACACTGAAATGTCTGCGTTATTTCGGTGCTCTGTGAATATCCTCTTTGTGGTGTTTTTTTTGCCACCCCATGGAAAGTGCCAGCCTAGGCCTTGCCTACCCAGGACATACTTGAAAATGAGAGAATTCTCAATGTATCCTTCCTGGTAAAATATTATTGTGTAAAAAAAATAAAAACATTTTTTATTAGGGTGTCACCCTAGGGGTGGTGTCACCTGGTGTGGGCCGCACCCCCCCTATTCAATATACAATGAGCTTCAGCTATTGACTCTGTGAGTTTGGTCCAGAACAAGTAGTCCTTCAGCATATTGAGAGCAACGGAGCCTTTTTGCACGTGGAAACCCACCCTGGGGACAGATCCCCACATTAGTATAATAATATGTTTGGATGTTTTCAAGTGTGTTGTCTGTGATAAAATTTATGGTTTTAATAACCTTTTAATCACTTCACTGCAATATGTGTCATGATTAGGGATGAGCCAAACACCCCCGTGTGCATTCGAACTCGAACAATTTCAAAAGTTCGAGTTCGGACGCGAACACGATCCGAACTCAATGCAAGTCAAAGGGACTCAAACGTTCGATTTTTATAGTGCCCTGCAAGAGGGCATATATGAAAGATATTTGCCATTAAAGGTGTATGGGGGTCCGGGTAGTGCCCTGGGGGACAGGAAACAAGGAAAAAAAGTAAAAAAAAATAAGTTTTTAAAGGAACAGTGATTTTTCCATGAAATAAAGGTTAAGAATAAAAATGAAAAATTCCTTCAAATGTCGGGCCTAGGAGGTCCCCATAAGCTGCCCGTGAAGTGGCGGATTTGTCGGATGTATAGAAACATTTAAAAAGAAAAAAATGACATTTCAAATGATGGTAAATGTTTTTCCTTTAATCTATTCATAAACAACTGCTTGGGGCGGCAGCCTGTATAAAAAGAGGAGATGTTTTAGGACACACAGAAAAGTTTAGTGATTTTTTGGCTAAATTATGGTGAAACTTATGCAGGCTTTGGATGAAAGTAACAACAGGTGCATTAAAATTGGACCTTTGGTGCCAGCTAGTGCCTTCACACCGTTACCCCTCTGAGGTATTGTGGAAGAGTGCAGGGGTGGACTCTGCATTCAAATATTAAAATGATTGGAATCTGGTACACGCGTCAGGGCACCCAAATATTGGGCCTTTAGTGCCAGCTAGTGCCTTCACACCGTAACCCCTCTGAGGTATTGTGGAAGAGTGCGGGGGTGGAGTTTTTGAGAATGCAGAAGAGATCCCCGATCTATTCAGTTACATCAGCATCAGGGGAGTGATAGCTGCTGATCCAGGACTGATTCATTTTTATAAATGTCAGCCGGTCTACAGAGTCGGTGGACAGACGCACTCTTTTGTCTGTGACCAAACCTCCAGCAGCACTGAACGTCCTGTCAGAAAGCACACTGGATGAAGGGCAACCTAGTAGTTGCATAGCATATTGGCTACGTTCTGGCCAGTGATCCAATCTCATCACCCAGTAAGCCAGTGGATCGTCTGCTGTAAAGGTATCCAGGTCTGCCCTTGTCCCTAGATAGTCCTGCACCATATGGTGAAGACGCTGGCAATGGGTGCCTACATTTGACGTCCCTGGGCATCGTGGACTAAAAAAATTAGAAAAGGCATCAGTCATGCGGCCCCCTTCACTGCTCTTCCTCTAATAAACAGCAGCCTCAGAAGCACCGGTGTCATCAATTGGTAACCTACCAGTTTCTGGAAAGGTGTTACACAAGTGTCGCTTTAGAGCGTCCTCAAGTTGTTTCATCCTGTGCTCCCTCTGTGAGGGCAGGATGAGCTCTGCAACCCTACCCTTGTATCGTGGATCAAGACGGCTTGCCAACCAGTAATGATCCCTCTCCTTGATAGCACGAATCCTGGGGTCCTTTAGCAGGCTTTGCAGGATAAGGGAGCCTATGCAGCATAGGTTGGAGGTGGCATTAGCTTCAGAGTGTTCCTGGTCACTGAGGATTAGGGATGAGCTGTTCGGTTCGATATGTTCGGAGTCCGATTCGAACATCGCCTGTTCGGATGTTCGCGAACTCCGAACATTTCAGCGTGTTCGCCGCATGTTCGCCCACAATGCACCACAATGGACCACAATGCACTTTTCCACTGGCCTGAAGCTTGTAATTTTCTACAACCTGCACCTGACCACAGTTTAGGTGCAAGACAGGTGCAAGACTATGCCAATCACGGCTCAGAGTCCTAATTGGGCAAATTTTGCCCAATCATGGTCTCACAGAGCTAAGTCCCGCAGCACACTATATAAGGCTTCACACAGCCTTCAGCACATGTTTTTTGAGAGGAGCTTGTTGTGAAAGTGTGTGTTCTCACTGCCACCAGCTATTGGGGGGGGTCTCACTTCTACAAAATATCTGGGAATTGTTCTAATCTTTGTGTTCTCACTGCCAGCAGCAATTGTTGGGGTCTCACTTCTAGAAGATATCTGGAAATTGTGGTAATCTGTGTGTTCTCACTGCCACACACTATTGTGTTGTTTTCATTTCTACAAAATATCTGATAATTGTTCTAATCTGTGTGTTCTCACTGCCACCAACTACTTTGGGGGTTAGTAATTTCTACAAAATATCTGGGAATTGTTCTAATCTTTGTGTTCTCACTGCCAGCAGCAATTGTTGGGGTCTCACTTTTAAAGGATATCTGGGAATTATGGTAATCTGTGTGTTCTCACTGCCACCAACTATTGTGGGGTCTAATTTCTACAAAATATCTGGGAAATGTTGTAATCTGTGTGTTCTCACTGCCAGCAGCTATTGTGGGAGTCTCACTTCTACAAGATATCTGGGAATTGTTGTAATCTGTGTGTTCTCACTGCCACCCATCAGGGGGTCTCACTGATTTATCGGAGGTTCCTGGGAATTGTAATTTGTGTCTTGTCATGGCCACCCATCGGGGGGCTCACTGATTTATAGGAGGTTACAGGGAATTGTAATTTGTGTCTTGTCACTGCTAGGGATGAGCTGTTCGGTTCGATCAGTTCGGAGTTCGAACCAAACTTTGGTTGTTCGAAAATTTGCGAACTTCAAACTTTTTGGGTGTGTTCGGTTCGAGTTCGCAAAAAAAATAAATTTTGAAAAAAGTATAGAAAATGCTTAATAAAATACAAAAAAATCTAGAAATAAAGAGATTTTTTACTGCAGAATATTATAAGCAACGGTTTATTAGATATTGAATTAAAACTAATGTGTACGTGCAAAGATTCTCAACTCTAAATGACCTGTGTTTTTCAAATGGCATAACAGGTGTTTTTAGTCTGGTCTAATCAATTTGATACATTGTAGACTATACTGAGGGGGTGGGGTGGTGTCTGCTTCTGATTGAGATTTGAGAAGTGTTAATTTCCCTCCTAAAACTTCTAATATGCTGTATTTCACCGCTGTGTGCTCAGCTCAGTTTTACCACTTTTGCTCATCATGTTTAAACGCGATTTTGAAGCCACAGTATGTTAAATGACCGACATGTTAGATATCGTTCTTTCCGGCAGACTCCGCATATTCATAATATATCATTTTTATATGTATACGTCCTGTCCTGGCTGTATATTATGAAAAAATGCAATAAAAATTGAATTTTTAATCATCTGCAGTGTGTAAAGTGTTGTTTTTTCACATTTTAGCACATGAGAGTTTGCGGTTATCTTTTCTATGGGGTGCACTTGTACAAAAATTAGAAATGGGGACTTGTTACATTTTGTTGGGGGAATTACGTGGTTTATAGCAAACGCACCCCATAGAAAAAAATCATTAGTGCATCATCGTTCACATTATAATTGCAATGTGAACAATATTGCTGCATTAATAAAAATAACACCCAAAAAAAATACATGTTTTTTTTTTTTTTTTTTTTCTTTATACCTGGTCACAGGGCCGCCATCAGGGCATTACGCCCATTACTGCCGTAAGGGGCCCGGGCCCGGTTGGGGCCCGGGCCGCCGGGGCCTGGGGGGAGGATCCCGGGCCCCCGACGGCAGCGGCGTCGCCCTTTAACAGCTCCGGTATCGGACTCGATGAGTCCGAATCCGGAGCTGTGTCCCTGCTGCGGCTGCAGGAGCCGGAGGAGACTGAGACACTGTGTCTCCTCCGGCTCCTGGCAGCTTCACTTCCTGGCTGGGCGGGGCCAAGCAGCGTGTGAGGGGCCTCCCAAGCACGTTGCTTTGGCTCCGCCCCTCCACTCAGTGAAGCTGCGCGCCGGAGCTGGAGGGACCAGGAAGAAGACAGAAGAAAAGAAGAGAAGAAAATTAAAGAAAAGGTGAAGAAAAGAAGAGCTGAAGACAGAAGAAAAGAAGATAGAAGACAGCGAGTGGTGAGCCAGGGCCCAGACCCAGACCCCAGGCCCCTAGATCCAAACCCAGGGCCCAGACCCCAAGGCCCAGACCCCAAGGCCCAGACCCCTAGGCCCAGACCCCGGGCCCAGACCCCAAGGCCCAGACCCCAAGGCCCAGACCCCTAGGCCCAAACCCATGGCCCAGACGCCCAGGACCCAGACCCTAGGACCCAGACCCTAGGGCCCAGACCCCAAGGCCCAGACCCCTAGGCCCAAACCCAGGGCCCAGACCTCTAGGCTCAGACCCAGGGCCCAGACCCAGGACCCAGACCCCTAGGCCCAGACCCCAAGGCCCAGGACCCAGACCCTAGGGCCCAGGGCCCAGACCCTTAGGCCCAGACCCAGGGCCCAGACCCCAAGGCCCAGACCCCTAGGCCCAAACCCAGGGCCCAGACCCCTAGGCCCAAACCCATGGCCCAGACCCCAAGGCCCAGGACCCAGACCCTAGGGCCCAGACCCCAAGGCCCAGACCCCTAGGCCCAAACCCAGGGCCCAGACCTCTAGGCTCAGACCCAGGGCCCAGACCCAGGACCCAGACCACTAGGCCCAGACCCCAAGGCCCAGGACCCAGACCCTAGGGCCCAGACCCCAAGGCCCAGACCCCTAGGCCCAAACCCAGGGCCCAGACCCCCTAGACCCAAACCCAGGGCCCAGACCCCAAGGCCCAGACCCAGGGCCCAGACCCCTAAGCCCAAACCCAGGGCCCAGACCCCAGGACCCAGACCTCTAGGCCCAGACCCCAAGGCCCAGACCCAGGGCCCAGACCCCAAGGCCCAGACCCTAGGACCCAGACCCTAGGGCCCAGGGCCCAGACCCCAAGGCCCAGACCCCTAGGCCCAAACCCAGGGCTCAGACCCCCTAGACCCAAACCCAGGGCCCAGACCCCAAGGCCCAGACCCCTAAGCCCAAACCCAGGGCCCAGACCCCAAGGCCCAGGACCCAGACCTCTAGGCCCAGACCCCAAGGCCAAGACCCAGGGCCCAGACCCAGGGCAAATGCCCAGACCCCAAGACCCAAACCCAGGGCCCGGACCCAGGGCCCAGACCCTATGGCCCAGACCCTATGGCCCAGACCCAGGGCAAAGGCCCAGGGCCCAGACCCAGGGCCCAGACCCCTAGGCCCAAACCCATGGCCCAGACCCCATGGCCCAGACCCCATGGCCCAGACCCCAAGGCCCAGACCCCAAGGCCCAGACCCCAGACCCTAGGGCCCAGACCCCCTAGGCCCAGACCCTAAGGCCCAGACCCCCTAGGCCCAAACCCAGGGCCCAGACCCTAAGGCCAGACCCAGGGCCCAGACCCCTAGGCCCAAACCCAGGGCCCAGACCCTAGGGCCCAGACCCTAAGACCCAGGGCCCAGACCCCTAGGCCCAAACCCAGGGCCCAGACCCCTAGGCCCAGACCCCAAGGCCCAGACACCAAGGCCCAAATACAGACACAGGGCCCAGACCCTAGGGTCCAGACCCCATACCCAGGGCCCAGACCCCAAGGCCCAGAGCCAGGGCCCAGACCCCAAGGCCCAGACCCAGGGCCCAGATCCTAGGACCCAGACCCCAAGGCCCAGGGACCAGACCAGGGCCCAGGCTAGACCCCAGGGACCAGACCTCAGGGCCCAGACCTCAGGGCCCAGACCTCAGGGACCAGACCCCAGGGACCAGACCCCAGGGACCAGACCCAGGGCCCAGACCCAGACCCAAAGGCCATCATACACAGCCCGTTTCTGTGAGATTTATTGCTGTGGATTCTGTGATATGTTCAGACACACCGCTCATTACTGTGAGTTTTATTGCTGTGGATACTGTGATAAGCTAATACACACTGCACATTAATATAGGGTTTTTTGCCTTCTTTTGGATCAACAGCAGTAGGTTATGTGGGAGAGGCTGAACCCGATGGACGCATGTCTTTTTTCAGCCTATATAACTATGTAACTATGTAACTATGTAATTACTGGGAGTTTTATTGCTGTGGTGCTATGTTACGTCCTTTTTTTTTTTTGAAGGGGGAGAAAAGCTGTTAGAGGTTGAGGGGGGGGGCCCTGGGGGGCCCCATCGTGAGGTTTAGTAAGGGGCCCCATCATTTCTGATGGCTGCCCTGCCTGGTCATGTTGGGTATCATTCGAAAGGCCATGCTCGGGCATTTCGATTGACACCCTCCATGACCCACTAGATGCCTGGAGATATCGGGTTTCAAATGAACCCCCTATCTCCACCAGGGGATTGGCCTGGGCAATATATACGCATGATGTGGGCTGGCCTGGGCAATATATATATATACGCATGATGAAAATTTGCAAAGGATAAGGCATGCAAAGTGAAATTTTGATGTGTCTGAAATTGAAACTTACGTGACTTATTTTTTTCGTTAATTTATATTTGTTCAATACAGTTAATTTTAATTTGTTTAATAGAGTTAATTTAAAATGGTTTAATACAGTTTATTTATATTTATTTTACCTTTTCTATTGGTACTTTTCAAACTTTATTCTTAAGTAAAAGGAAATTTAGCAGTTTCATGTTGTGTCGTTTTTTTTTGAGGGGGGGCTGGTCTTGCCTAGGGCGCAAAATAGTCTAGCACCGGCCCTGACCGCATGGTCCACCCCTGCACTCTTCCACAATACCACAGAGTGGTTACTGTATGATGGCACTTGCTGGCCTGGCACCAAAGGCACAATATTTTGCTGCACTGCCACTGACGCCTGTATCAGATTCATATCCTCAGAGGGGTAAGACTGTGTGACGGCACTGTTGCCAACGCTAAAGGCCCAATTTTAGGCTAGGGTCAAACGAACGCATTTTTCGCAGCGAACATCAAAAGTACGTCAGAACGCATTGAGGTGTTTTTTCACGGAAGGCGCTTAAACGGTCATACGATGCGCATTTTTGTGCGTGATTTTTTGCGGATCCAAACTAGGAAACTTTGGGTGTCTGGACGTTATGTTGGCCTTGACATGAGCAGCGTCTGACGTCTCCTAATCACGCACACACGCCGCTATGCAGACGCAGCGCGCTCTGTACGTCAGTACTAGCGGTTCAGCATTCTCGAAAAAATGCGTTAATTTTACACTTGCTTTGCGCGGCCGGACTTTCGTGTGGCCGTACTTCATATATTGGCCGTCATTGCGTGTCATTTGCTGCCAGTGCAGCCGTGATATACAGGGTTATCCAAAGAGATTCGAATTGCTTGAGAAAGGTAACCGAACGCTGAAAATCAGCGTTCGGTTACCTTTCCTGGCCATTCGGCTATCCAGAGAGCAGGCAATTCTCCAAATCCTGTCGAATTGCCGGCACATACGGTGCCTGTTCGGTCCCTGTTCGAGGGCAGTGAAATCCCCATCAAAAAGCACTGCTTCGGCTATTCAGAGAACACAAACCAGCAGTGAAAGGTTCCCCTAATGCCCTGCCATTCGGTGGTTTAATTCGGCAAATTTATTCAGGAGAATCCCATAGACTTCAATGTTAAAAATATTCCCGTTTTAATTCAATATCTAATAAACCGTTCATTATAAAATTCTGCAGCAAAAAGTCTCTTTATTTATAGATTTTTTGGGATACTTTAAGCATTTTTCTGAATTTTTTAAAAAAAATTAAAAGTCCGATTTTTTTTTTTTTTTTTCAGTTTGCTTATTTTTTTTGTAACAGCCCTCTTTATTATCATTCCCTGGACCTCCTGTGAAAATTTCAGACATTTTCGCTCAGTAGTTTCTTTGCAAACAGCGTTTCTTTTTCCCAGATTCATACAAATGGTTTTTCTAATTTATTCACTGCCTCCTCTACGTCACAGCTGCTTCGGCTCTGTGTGATTCGGCTCCTTTTCGGCTCCTGTTCGGCTCCTCTTCGAAGGTTAATCCAGATGTTTTTGCTTGTTTTCAGCGTGCATTCGGTTAGTTTTCGGTGAGTTTACGGCAGCTTTTCCCTGCAATTCGGGGACCCTGTGCTGTTTGCTGAATACACCGCAGGGTCACCGAAATGCAATCGGCAAAAGGAACCGAATTGAAGAGAACGAAAAGTCACCGAACGTGCGGTGACTTTTCGAATCTCTTTGGATAACCCTGTAAGTGCGCCTAAACGCACGTTAAAAGTGCGCTAGTCTGACCCCAGCCTAAAAGCACCTATTGTTACTTTCATCCAAAGCCTGCATAAGTTTCACAATAATTTAGCCAAAAAAATCAGTAAACTTTTTCTGCGTGTCCGAAAATGACTCCTCTTTTCATACAGACTGCCGCCCCAAGCAGTTGTTTATGGATAGATTAAAGGAAAAGCATTTACCGTCATTTGAAACGTCATTTAAATGTTTTTAAGTGTTTCTATACATCCTACAAATCCGCCACTTCATGGGCAGGTTATGGGGACCTCCTAGGCACTATATTTGAAGGAATTTTTCATTTTTATTTTTAACTCTTATTTCATGGAAAACTCACTGTCCCTTTAAAAACGTTTTTTTAAAAAACTTTTTTTCCTTGTTTCCTGTCCCCCAGGGCACTACCCGGACCCCCATACACCTTTTATGGCAAATATCTAGCATATATGCCCTCTTGGAGGGCACTCTAAAAACCGAATTTTCAGCCCCATTGACTTGTATTGAGTTCGGGTTCGGATTCGTATTCGAACATTTGGAAAGTTCGGGTTCAGATCCGAACCGAACTTGGGGGGTGTTCGGCTCATCCCTAGTCACTGCCACCCATCAGGGGGTCTCACTGATTTTTAGGAGGTTTCTGGGAATTGAATTCTGTGTCTTCTCACTGCCAGCTAACAGGGGTCCCACATACTTCTAGCAGATTTCTGGGAATTGTAATTTGTGTCTTGTCACTGACACCCATCAGGGGGTCTCACAGATTTATAGGAGGTTTCTGGGAATTTTAATCTGTGTCTTGTCACTGGCTGCCAGCTATCACAGTGTCTCACTGAGTTATACCAGAGTTCTGGAAATCTTTAATCTTTATACCAGAGTTGAATCAGAGTTCTGCATATCTCCAATTTTTATAACAGAGTTGAATCAGAGTTCTGTATATTTTTAATCTATATATCACTCACCATGTCTGAAAGAACAAAAAGGACAGGCAGACGCTCCCAGACACAGATAAGAGAGCAAGCAGCCTCTGTGTCGGGAGGCTGTGCCTCTGGTCATGGTGGATGTGGTGCATCCTCTGCAGGGGCACGCTTGTCCTTTCTAACTGGTGCTGGCTGTCTTAAGCAGCAGAAGCATACAGAGGATTTGGTGGATTGGCTGTAGCCAAGGCTGTAGCCAATTTCAAGCTTCAGGCCAGTGGAAAAGTGCATTGTGGTCCATTGTGGTGCATTGTGGGCGAACACGCGGAAATGTTCGATGTTCGCCGAACGGGCAATGTTCGAATCGAACTCATGTTCAGATCGAACCGCCAGCCCATCCCTAGTCATGATATTATGAGTAAAAGTAATAAGATAACTTCTTAAATAAGGAACTAAAATTCTATTTAAAACATTTCCTTGTTTTTGTTTTGCCTAATTGTTCGTTGCTATTTGCCTTAGAGCAAAGGTATCTAGGTTGAAGCAACAGTAATAAGTTCTTAAAGAACCTTTTTAATTCTTCAGAACAACATCCCGCAATATACTGCCTTCTCGGTTGTACCGTCTGAAACAGTATCTTTTACAAGTGTACAAATGCAGGGCTATTCAGAAAGAGGTGAAAACCTTGAGAATGACTGGAGAATTGAAAATTCTAGGTCAAAATAGTCAAACCAGAAAAATTCTCCCATTTATCTAAATTTTCAAATTAGCTATTTGGTCTAGATTGTTAGTTCTCCTGGCAATTCTCAAGATTTTCACCTCTCTCTGAATAGCCCTGATAGTGTTTTTGTATGCAACACTGTAACAGATCTCAGTACCCCAACAGGGTCACATCTGCCATTGTCGCTTCCTTGCTGGACCCCTGTGTTCTCCTCATGTCTCCCGTGTCTTTCTCCAGTCTTTAGCCGCTTCTTAAATACGTTTACACGTTTAGAGCCTAGCTAGCGTCCCCCAGAAATAAGCCGTGGCTGTAGATCTGAAGCCTTTCGTTGGCATAGCAAGCAGAGTATAGCTGTTACCTAAACCAAGAGTTGTAACTACTAGGGATGGGCTGCCGGTTCGATGCGAACATGAGTTATTGTTAACTCTGGCTATTGGCTATTCGACCGTTCGCCGAACGGTGAACATTTCCGCGTGTTCGCTGCATGTTCACCCACAATGCACAATGGACCAAAATGCACTGTGCCCTGGCCTGAAGCTTGTAATTGGCTACTGCCTTGCACCTGTCTACAGGTCACCACAGGTCAGGTGCTAGACAGGTACAAGACTATGCCAAACAGGGCTCAGAGTCCTGATTGGGCAAATTTTGCCCACTCATGGGCTTACAGACCTAAGTCCCGCAGCACACGATCAGGGCCGGCCTGACAATGGAGCAGTGCGGAGCGGGCGCTCCAGGCGGAGAAAAATCAAAGGCGGCAAATTTTTGCGCTGCCTTCGCCGATGCTGCACTATTTTTTTTGTCAGTGCCGGCGGCAGCATCTAATTTGTAGGCAGCACATCATGGTGCAGTGATGCCGCCTCTGACCACGCCCACACGCATGCCTCCACAGGCAGCGCGGGATTAGGACGAGAGTCATGCTTGTGGCCGGATCATCAGCACGGCAGGCGGCCGCAACAAATTCTTCACTCTCCTCCAGCTCACGCCGGGACCAGCCAGCCACCAGGTATGTGCCTGCTTTCTCCACGGAGTGCACTGTGGAAAGCATCGGCTTGCTGGAGGTTCTCACTCCCCACCTTTCAGCCATCTAATAAGTCCTTGGAGGAGCTTGAACACACCACGGGGGCACTTTATCTCCAAATACCATTTGGAGTGGCGCTTGTCATGGAGCTGATGTAACGCTCCATGCTTCAAACCCCAAGAGACTTTATGTTCATTTATATCGTGTGTTTTTAAATATATTTTACATAGTTTGGTTTTAGTTTAATTTAGTTTAGTGTAAAATGGCGTAGCTTTGGTTTTAAAAATACTTATATTCCTGTAGGTAAATGTGTTTTTGTGTAAAACAGTAAACAAACTTTACTGCTCTGTAATTTATGCACCAGGGCTTTTCCCATTATCTAGCTGCATGTTTAATTCAAGGGATCTCTGATAGTGTGTGTTTAATCTGATGTGTTAGAACAATGGATATACAAATGTTGTGTGAGCTGAAGGCTAGAGAATGTAAAGAATGTTTATTGTAAATAACTGACCTAATGTAATTAGTATGGGTATGCAAATTATGACTAGTAATTAGTATGGGTATGCAAATTATGACTGTTGGACTTCAGCATAAATGGTGGTTGTTCATTAAAAAGTCAGAGAACTCTAAGAGCTCAGAGAGAGAGGATCCTGTTTTAAAGCATACAGCCGCGCCTAGTGTCTTTATTATAAACTACGCTACACTCCACACTCACCCTCAGAAGGCAGAGAGCGGCCTTCTGGAGATTCCTAACGGCTCCAGGGCAGAGGAACAGAAGCAGGCGGGTCAAGCTGCTCGAGGCGCTGAGGACAGCGCTCCCAGTAGCCGGGCTGACCGCAACGAAGGGGTGTCTGGAGAGCCAGGACAGACGGAAGGGAACGGTTCCTTCACAGCACTGATCTAGGATTGGTGTTTTCAGCAGCCTCTAACCTTTTACCCTTGCGAGAGCAGTGGCTGGATATTCCATATAGCTGTGACATTTGAGAGCCCGTGCAGAACTGGATATCTGATATATGGAGAGTCTGAAACTATGGAAAATAAAGCTATATGGCGTTTTTCTTGTGCTTTCAAAACATGCAATGTGGAAATCCATTAGCTGTCTTTGGTACATAAGGTTTCGTTATATGCAGTTAGGAAAAAGCACTGATAGGGCTTTAATTTAGCAAATTCTTCTCTCTCCTCCAGCTCCCATCGGGACCAGCCAGCCACCAGGTATGTGCCTGCCTGTCCAAGCTGGCTGAAGGGGCGGCCTGCTTTCTCCACGGAGAGCACCGTGGAAAGCACCGGTTGCTGGAAGTTCTCAAACCCCACCTCCCTCCTCCACTTCAAAGGTCCTGTGTCCATCGTCAGAGAGCATCCTGCAGCTCCCACCAGGCTCAGCCATCCCAGGGCTGGCGGGGGACAGGGTGCTGGGGGGGCAGGGCAGACCTCACCTCGCCCTCAGATAGGAAACTGCTTGGTAATGTGAGCTATAAGCTTAGTTTGTGCCGTGCTCGACACAGTAGTGTGTTATATAACTGTGATAGCACCCTCTAATGGTAGCTTATATTAGTGCAGCAGCAGCAGTTTTAAGGTGTGTAGGGAAACAAAAAAATATATAAATTTGTGCTTTTGTTCTAAAAAATATATAAAGAGTTTAAAGATTCTCACCATATACAGTAGCGCAGTACAAGTGCCTAAACATTGCTGACCCTGTTTTGTTATAGCTGCTGATGTAACTGAATAGATCGGGGATCTCTTCTGCATTACCAAAACCTCCACCACTGCACTCTTCCACAATACCTCAGAGGGGTTACGGTGTGAAGGCACTTGCTGCCACCAAAGGCAAAATATTTGGGAGCACTGACGCCTATACCAGATTCATATCATTTTAATATTGGACCACAGGGTCCAACCCTGCACTCTTCCACAATACCACAGAGGGGTTACTTACGGTGTGAAGGCACTTGCTGCCACCAAAGGCACAAAATTTGGGTGCACTGCCCTGACGCCTATACCAGATTCATATCATTTTAATATTGGACCGCAGGGTCCAACCATGCACTCTTCCGCAATACCACCAAGGGGTTACGGTGTGACAGGAGGGCACTCTAAAATTCTTACGTTCGAGTCCCATTGACTTTCATTGAGTTCGAATCGTGTTCGCGTTCGAATTCAAACTTTTTAAATTGTTCAAGTTCGAATGCGAACCGAACACGTGGGTGTTCGGCCCATCCCTAGTAACTACTTGTAGGGTCAGAATAGATCTGGTTTAATCAGGGATACACACATAGATTTATACGGTCACACATGTGCCATTTACAAAAACAAAACCCCCCTAAAAACTGTTGGGGGACCTAATTACACTGAAACAGATAGTTGGACAACATTTGCTTTTTGGACGGTGAAACATAATTAGATTTGGGTACAGACAGTGATAACATTACTTAAGCTTTCTAAACAAGTTCAGACAATGGCGATTAACAAACTGATTACAGTTTAAAACACTCAGGGTTCTATTACGATCCCCGGGCTAAACCGGGGGCGGTAGGGGGAAAAAACTGCACCTGCGGTATTCCCCCTACCGCCCCCAGTTTAACGGGGGATTACAATGCAGGCGCAAGAATATTCTGCCTGCATTGTAGTGCCTGTTAAAAATCAGGATGCTCGCGGCAGTGCTGAACGGAGCCGCGAGCATCCACTCGCTGGATTCCACAGGACTCCATTGAGTTCCTCTCTGCCAGTCAAGTGACCGGCCGGATCTCGCAATGCGAGATCCGGCCGATCGGCGTAGGGATACGCAGGGAGAGACAGGGGGGCTTTTTCCCCCGGTCTTTTCTCTGCTCCCGCCGGCCGGAGGGAGCCACCGGAGCCACGGACCTCGGACAGAGGGTAAGTATCTGATTTTTTTTTTTTACTGTTTTAAGCTGGTGTTAACACCAGGTCCTGGCTCTGGTTAACTTTTCGTTGACCAGAGCCAGGCGTTAATCAGCGCTGGGACTTTGTAATACCAGCGCTGATTAACACTTTGCGCTCCCCGTGTTAAGTATAGGGAGCGAAAGTGCACTAACCTCGCACTGAGAAACGCAAGAAACCAAAAGCAAACGGGTTTTTTAACCCGTTTGCATTTGGATTGTAATATGCCCTAAACACCACAGCTAACGTTAGCGTGCTGAGTGTAATAGGGCCCCCAGTGTTTGCCTGACAATGAAGATTATGTTTGAGGAGCTGTTAATCCGATATTTACACCTTACTGTGAGCAAGTTTACTGGAAGACTAAAAAAACAGAAGATCGGTTCTAAATGGCGCAAAGATAAAATGACAATCAACATATATAAATGTGATACAGAGAAAGTGCCGCATGCAACAATTGTAAATATTACGATCGTTTACACATTCCTTAATAGTATTCATGTGTCAAGAGAAAGAGTAAATATTCAATGTCCTCCTGGTGTGCATGTACCAAGTGAAAAAACATACAGGGTAATTCAAAGAGATCCGAATTGCTTGAGAAAGGTAACTGAACGCTGAAAATCAGCATTCGGTTACCTTTCCTGGCCATTCGGCTATCCAGAGAGCAGGCAATTCGCCAAATCCTGGCGAATTGCCTGCACATACGGTGCCTGTTCGAGGGCAGTGAAATCCCCATGAAAAAGCACTGCTTCGGCTATTCAGAGAACACAAACCAGCAGTGAAAGGTTCCCGAATTGCCCTGTCATTCGGTGGTTTAATTCGACAGGTTTATTCAGGCGAATCCCATATGCTTCAATGTTAAAAATATTCCTGTTTTAATTCAATATCTAATAAACCGTTCATTATAAAATTCTGCATTAAAGAGTCTCTTTACTTATAGATTTTTTAGGATATTTTAAGCATTTTTCTGGATTTTTTTAACATAAAAGTCCGATTTTTTTTTTTTAACTTTACTTATTTTTTCTGTAACAGCCCTTTTTATTATCATTCATTGGATCTTCATATGTAAATTTCAGACATTTTCGCTCAGTAGTTTCTTTGCAAACAGCGTTTCACTTTTCAAACATTCAAGCAAACTGTTTTCCTAATTTATTCACTGCCTCGTCTGCGGTGTTGGCTTTTTCTGGCATCTGCAATGCGTATGATCGGCTCCTGCTCGGGTTTTTTCGTGGGTTTCGACGGGTTAATCCAGATGTTTTTACGGGTTTTCGGCGTGCATTCGCCGGGTTTTGCGGTTAGTTGTGTCGGGTTTGCGGCAGCCTTTCCCTGCAATTCTGGGACCCTGTGGTGTTTGCTGAATACACTGCAGGGTCGCCGAAATGGGATCGGCAAAACAAACCGAATTGAAGAGAACGAAAAGTCACCGAACGAGCGGTGACTTTTCGAATCTCTTCGAATTACCCTGAAAGTCTTTCAAATAAATATACTTAAAAAATGAAGGATTTTTGGTCAGTTCCTAGTTCTCTGGTCCGTTCCTGTTTGTACCTCGAGAAAGAACAAAGAGAAATACAGCAATGGCGCAGAATCCAGATATATAAGAAAATAATAATTTTAAAGTAAGGTCAAAAACACTCACATACTATAGAGCTGCACAAAAACCTGACTCTAGGTGTGCACGTGTTCAGCCAACTTAGAATTTTTCTTGTACTGGGTGGAGTAGAGGTAACATCACTGCTCTATAACCGTGGAGAGAGACTGGAGACGCAGGTTCGATCCCGGTAAGGCTAGGTCAGACTGAGGCAGTGCGAACGCGCGTTCTGGCGCACATAATCACGGCCGCACTAGCAGCAGATGACGGGCAAGGACAGCCAATATACGAAGTACGGTCGCACAAAAGTCCGGCCGCGCAAGCAACACATGAACGCATTTTTCGAGAACGTAAACCGCTGGTACTGACGTACAGAGTGCGCTGCGTCCGCATAGCAGCGTGTGTGTGTGATTAGGAGATGTCAGACGCTGCTGTGTGCGGCCAACATAACGTCAAAACGCCGGATTTCCCTAGACTTCTTTTCACCCCATCGTCATGAAATACGTCCAGAATGCGCATCGTCTGACCACTTTAAGCGATTCCGTGAAAAAATGCGTGGCACGCATCGACGTACATTTGACGGTGGCCGCAGAAAATGCGCTCATCTGTCCCTAGCCTAAGAGCACCTCCCCAGTAAGTGTCCTTGGGCAAGACACCTAATGGTACATACTAGCCACCCAGAACATATTTGAGGACAAACCACACCACATACACACCAACTGATGAAGCCACTTAAGGCGAAACCCGTATTGGTGTACTGGTAATTTATATTTTATACTTTTACTATTAGTTTAATAAAACCACCACAATTTTTTACTATTTGGGTCCTGGCTGATTCACATCTACCAAGGAGGTGGCTGAGGCTGATAGGTGATCCGGTGCACCTAGATAATATCACTGGCTTCCTTCAAATCTGGTGTCTGAGCTCTGAGACACCAGTAAACGGCTACAGAGGACCCCAGAAGCAAGCACAGATCCTGCAAATATGTCACCACCAGAGCATCTGAAGCGCCAACTCTGCCACATTTTCTCTTCATGCTTGGCCAGTCCATCACCTTTACCTTCAGCTTCTTTAGCAAGGCAGGGGTCGTCTTGGAGATGTGTTTGGGGTCATTATCATGTTGGAATACTGCCCTGTGTTCCAGTCTAGAAAGCAAAGGGTTCATGCTCTGCTTCAGTGTGTCACAGTACAGGTTGGCATTCATGGTTCCCTCAATGAACTGTAGCTCCCCAGTGCCGGCAGCACTCATGCAGCCCCAGACCATGACACTCCCACCACCATGCTTGACTGTAGGCAAGACACACTTGTCTTTGTATTCACCTGGTTGTTGTCCACACACGCTTGACCATCTGAACCAAATAAGTTTATCTTGGTCTCAGACACAAGACGCGGTTCCAGTAATCCATGTCCTTGGTCTACTTGTCTTCAGCAAACTGTTTGGGGGCTTTCTTGTGCATCGTCTTTAGAAGAGGCTTCCTTCTGGAACAACAGCCATGCAGACTAATTTGATGCAGTGTGCGGAGTATGGTCTGAACACTGATAGACTGACCCCCCACCCCTTCAACCTCTGCAGTAATGCTGGCAGCACTCATACGTCTATATCCCAAAGACAACCTCTGGATGTGATGCTGAGCATGTGTACTCAACTTCTTTGGTCGACCATGGCAAGGCCTGTTCTGAGTGGAACCTGTCCTGTTAAACCGCCGTATGCTCTTGTCCACCGTGCTGCGGCTCAGTTTCTGGGTCTTGGCCACCGTGTTGCGGCTCAGTTTCTGGGCCTTGGCCACCGTGCTGCGGCTCAGTTTCTGGGTCTTGGCCACCGTGCTGCGGCTCAGTTTCTGGGTCTTGGCCACTGTGCTGCGGCTCAGTTTCTGGGTCTTGGCCACCGTGCTGCGGCTCAGTTTCTGGGTCTTGGCCACCTTGTTGCGGCTCAGTTTCTGGGTCTTGGCCACCTTGTTGCGGCTCAGTTTCTGGGCCTTGGCAATCTTTTTATAGCCTAGGCCATCTTTATGTAGAGCAACAATTCTTTTTTTCAAAGTTCTTTGCCATGAGGTGCCATGTTGTACTTAAAAGTGACCAGTATGAGAGAGTGAGAGCGATAACACCAAATATAACACACCTGCTCCCCATTCACACCTGAGACCTTGAAAGTCTAACGAGTCACATAACACTGGGGAGGAAAAATGGCTAATTGGGCCCAATTTGGACATTTTCACTTAGGGGTGTATTCTCTTTTGTTGCAACTGGTTTATACATTAATGGTTGAGTGTTGAGTTATTTTGAGGGGACAGCAAATTTACATTGTTTCACAAGCTGCACTCACTACTTTACATTGTAACAAAGTGTCATTTCTTCAGTCTTGTCACATGAGAAGATATAATAAAATAGTTACAAAAATGTGATGGTGTACTCACTTCTGTGAGATACTGTGTATATATATACTCTTTAATATCTCTCTAACTATCTGTATTAATCTGCCTCTCTATCCATTCATCGATGTATCTAAATCTATCTGACCGGGTGGTCATTGTACAGAGCTACCACTGCTCTTTCCTATAAAACGTTCATATTGACATAATATAACAAATCTGCAAGCAACCCAATGCACCTGCTAGACACCTTGGGCCCTATTACGATCTGCACGCAAACCTTAACGCTCACTTGCGTGAGAATTAACGTTTGCTGCGGTATTTATTGCATATTACAATCCAAACGCAAACGAGTTAAAAAACCCGTTTGCGTTTGGGATCTTGCTCTCCTCTGCGTGAGGTTAGTGCACTTTGCGCTCCCCATCTTAAGTATAGGGAGCGCAAAGTGTTAATCAGCGCTAGATTACAAAGTCCCAGCTCTGATTAACGCCTGGCTCTGGTCAACGAAAAGTTAACCACAGCCAGGGTTTGGTGTTAACGAATACTGCAGAAGTGGAATCCGTTAACACCAGCTTTAAAAATAAAAAAAACAAACCACATACTCACCCTCTGTCCCGCGGCGAGGACCGCAGCTCCAACCGCCTCCTCCTGCGCTCAGCGCTGCCGCGAGCATCCAGAATTTTACGCTCGATAACAATGCAGGCAGCATTTTTTGCACCTGCATTGTAATCCAGCGTTAAAACGTGGGCACAAGGGGGAAAACTGCGGGCGCAGTTTTTCCTCCCTAGCGCCCGCGTTTTAACGCGAAGAGCGTAATAGGGACCTTTGTTGGAGGAGAAGCAGTAACAGATAATATTGTATTCTACACCCAACTTGTTACTGATCCTGCATCAAAACCTATACTAGGATATATATATATGACAAACAATATATATTCTTCTTACACTCCTCCTACTCTAGACAACCATAAAATGAATACAGACACATGAGAGACAATAACCATATTTAAATGTATTTATTAAGGTTGGGCTTTATTAGAAGTGCTTGTGAACAGGGCTTGATAATGCTTAGGAATGTGCAGCATTCTAAATTATCCTGGTACCTGCCAGGCTTGTCTTCTGGGAACACGTGCCATTCGAGTAGAAACCAACTCAGTGCGTACATCTCACATCATGCCTTCAGTATCGATATGGATTTTTCCAACTGAAGCTCCATGTAAAGTATCATGGTGTAGTACATAGGATTGGCCGTAGCATTTATAAAGCCCGCACACATTATTTAACACTATCAGGGTTATTCAGAGAGCGGTGAAAAGCAGGAGAATGACTGGAGAATGACTGGAGAATGAAAAATTCTAGGTCAAAATAGCCGATTTGGAAAGTGAGATGAAAGGGAGAATTTTTCTGGTTTGGCTATTTTGACCTAGAATTTTTCATTCTCCTGTCATTCTCCTGCTTTTCACGCTCTCTGAATAACCCTGTATATATACACTGGGTAAACAAATTACAACAAGATTTGCTTGATGAAAAATTTACATTGTTTAAAAAAAGTATCAGTTTGTCCGAAACAATAAAAAGTGGTGCATAATTAATTTTTAACAATACAAAAATGAAAATCCAAAAAAAATGCATCTTAGAACTTATGATCATCATTAAACAGAAAGTTAAGACAAACAGTCTTTGGCGCGGGATCTCATATCGCTTCATACACAGATTCATCCTGCATGTCACTGTAAATGTGTTGTTTGTCAACTTCACGTAGGTCCTGAGCACATTGGTACAAGAAGAAATACTGCTCCTAATGGGAGATACAAAGCAATATATAATAAAGGAATACCAAAACTTAAAATATACAAGTGTTTGTAATGAACAGGACTGATATGCTGATCAAAGCAAATAATTTTTATATATATATATATATATAAAATAAAAAACTGCATTTTTTCATAGGTTTAAATTTATTTATTTATTTATAAAGGATTTTAGCAGGAAGGATACATTGAGATTTCTCTCGTTTTCAAGTATGTCCTGGGTTCAAGAACATTGAATTGTTACAGTCGTTACAGAAATACAAAGTAATAAAATGCAGGATATTAACACAAAACAAATATACAGATTAACAGAAAATAAATATGTAGGAAATAGTCAATATGTTACATGTTTACAGGTGCATTCTGTAGATAGTCACTATGTTACATGTTTACAGGCGCATTCTGTATATAGTCACTGTGATACATGTTTACAGGCGCATTCTGTATATAGTCACTGTGATACATGTTTACAGGCGCATTCTGTATATAGTCACTGTGTTACATGTTTACAGTGCATTCTGTATATAGTCACTGTGTTACATGTTTACAGGTGCATTCTGTATATAGTCACTGTGTTACATGTTTACAGGTGCATTCTGTATATAGTCACTATGTTACATGTTTACAAGTGCATTCTGTATATAGTCACTATGTTACATGTTTACAGGTGCATTCTGTATATAGTCACTGTGTTACATAGAAACATAGAAACATAGAAAAATGTCGGCAGATAAGAACCTTTCAGCCCATCTAGTCTGCCCAATTACATGGATACTTTACCTGGATTTATCTTTTGTTTAGGATAGCCTTATGCCTATCCCATGCCTGCTTAAATTCAATTACTGTTTTGGCCTCCACCACTTCAACTGGAAGACTGCTCCACGTATCCACCACCCTCTCAGTAAAACAATGCTTTCTGATGTCACCTTTAAACCCTTGCCCCTCCAACCCAAGACTATGTCCTCTTGTTTTGCCACTCTGTTTCCTTTCAAATATACTCCCTTCCTCTACCTTGTGGATTCCCTTTACATATCTAAATGTTTCCATCATATCTCCTCTGTCTTGTCTCCCTTCCAAGCTGTACATGTCAAGATCACCAAGCCTTTCCAGGCAACCCCTCTCCTTCAAGCAGTACACCATTCCAGTAGCCCCTCTCTGAACTCCCTCCAAGATGTCCACATCCCCCTGGAGACACGGTCTCCAGCACTGCACACAGCACTCCAAGCGAGGTCCCACCAGTGCTCTGCACAGTGGCACGAGCACCTCCCCCACTGCCAATACCTCTCCCCACACAACCAAGCACTCCGCCAGCACCTCCCGCTGCTCTATCACATCGACTACCCACCCCTAGATCCTCCAAAACAACAACCCCCAAATCCCTTTCCTCAGATGTTGAGGCCAGGACTGTATCAAACATTCTATATTCAGCCCTTGGGCTTTCACATCCCAGGTGCATCATCCTGCACCCATCCACGTCAAAACTCAACTGCCACAGCTCCGACCACCCTTCCAGTCCACGCAAATCATCCGTCACTTGGCTGATCCCTCCAGGAACGTCAACCCTGCCGCAAATCCCCGTGTCATCAGCAAAAAGACACACCCCTCCATCAATACCCTCTGCAACATCACCAATAAAAATATTAAATAGAATGGGTCCAAGCACCGACCCCTGAGGCACCCCACTGGCAACAAGACCCCGCACCGAACAAACTCCATCCACCACAACCCTCTGCCGCCCGCCACCCAGCCACTGCCCAATCCATTCAACAACATTGGAATCCAATGTTTACAGGTGCATTTTGTATATAGTCACTATGTTACATGTTTACAGGCGCATTATGTATATAGTCACTGTGTTACATGTTTACAGGTGCATTCTGTATATAGTCACTGTTACATGTTTACAGGTGTATTCTGTATATAGTCACTATGTTACATGTTTACAGGTGCATTCTGTATATAGTCACTATGTTACATGTTTACAGGTGCATTCTGTATATAGTCACTGTGTTACATGTTTACAGGCGCATTCTGCATATAGTCACTATGTTACATGTTTACAGGCGCATTCTGTATATAGTCACTATGTTACATGTTTACAGGCGCATTCTGTGTTGAGGTA
The DNA here is from genome assembly GCA_009667805.1 of Leptobrachium leishanense. Taxonomy (NCBI): domain Eukaryota; kingdom Metazoa; phylum Chordata; class Amphibia; order Anura; family Megophryidae; genus Leptobrachium; species Leptobrachium leishanense. The sequence goes on from CM019072.1 coordinate 113,131,659, forward strand.
TATTAATAGTCTTAAGTGACTTTAGACTGGGGGAAGATTTGATGGCGTCTGGGAGGTTATTCCAGAATTGTGGTGCTCTGTAGGAAAAGGAGGATCGAGCCACTATCTTTTTGTATTGTGGTATTGCAAGTAAGGTGCTGGTCCTGGATCGGAGGTTATAGGATGAAGAACTGCTGGGGGAAGCAGTCTATTCAGGTAGGGTGGCAACTTCCCAGAAAAGCTCTTGAACACCAGGTTGGAAAGGTGAAGGGTGCGTCTAGATTCAAGCGATGGCCAGTTTAGTTATTTTAACATGTCACAATGGTGGGTCATGTAGTTACACTGTGGCACAAAGCGACAGAATGAGTTATACAATGTAGTAAGTTTCTGGAGGTGTGTTTGTGGGGCCGCTGCATACACTACATCTCTGTATTCAATAGCCGGCATAAGCATTTGTTGTACAATCTGCTTTCTTACCGCGGGGCTCAGGCAGGATGTGTTTCTGTACAGGGCACCTAGTTTGGGGTAAAGTTTAGATGAAAGTTTTTCTATGTGGGGCCAAAGGATAGATTTGGGTCTAACCGCATACCTAGATATTTGAGAGAAGTGACTGTTAAAATACTTTTTTTGCAGTTAATCGCAGGGATTACTTATTGTGAGCACATAAAATGAGTAGATTCTGGTCTAACCACTAGACTTACCTCTGTTGGCACCATCAGTGGTTGGTTCGTATGCAAAGCATATACGATTTCATACACATCCACCGGTTTGTCTTCATCTATTTGGCTTAAAATATGATCCAGTGCAATAAAAACTCCCGTCCTTCCACCACTAAACGAGGTTAAAGAAAAACAGATAAATGATTTATAATATAATGTTCCACGTATCAGTGTATCTGTTATAAATACTTATATAGTATGCAGATCAGGATAAATAATATAGAATATAATAAATAATATATTGCACTGCTGAATGTACCAAATGTTAATACATGCATGTACGTGGGAACCTGGGGGGGGGGGGCAAACAGATCCCTAATAGTTATCTTAATAGACAAGTTCACAGCATGTGTCTGCAGGTGAAGGATAGTTGTATGGGCAGGGTTTATGCTTCAGTTTACCACTAGCCTCCTGAATGCTCAGAATAGTGCTAAAGCGCCATCCAGAGTAAGTCCATAGGACTCCATGGAGGCTTCTGCTAACCAGTCACATGACCGGTAGGATCTCGCCTCTCGCTAGAACCTGCAGATTGTCAGAGGGGGACTGGGGACTTTTTCCCCCAGTCTCACTCTGCTCCTGGCAGCCAGAATCGGCAGATCGGGCCCCCATTCTCCCTGCGAGATAAGAGGTGAGTATGTGATGGGGGGGGGTTACAGCTGCATCTAACTGTATCCGCAGAAGCTCTAAACTGTAGAATTTTTTTTAGTAAGTGACAGCTGTTTGTAATTAGCGTTAAAACTATGTGATCTGAACGCTAATTATAATTATTATTATCCTTTATATAGCACCACAAATTTCACAGCGCTTTACAAGACCAGTGTACAAGGGGTTAATACATTGGAATACCACACATGGATGATGACCTGATTCAGGGGGACCCTGTTCCCAAGAGGTCTATGAGATGTACAAGTATTTTGTGAGGTAGGCGCATCCATATCGTTAGGTTTCTAGCCCAAGGACACTCGCCGGCGGCGTCTTCTGAGTGGGATCGAGTCGCCTTTCCATGATTGTAGAGCAGCGACCTGGTGGTTAGGTTGAACCCGCTTCTTGTAAAGTCGAGACTTGCTTCTCCACAGTTGTATTGGAGGGATGTGCTGAATGGTATATTGAATTGCATCTTCATGGTCGAAGGGTAGAGATGTTACCACTTGACTCCACAGCCGATATTGTGTGGTAGCAAGTATGTACCGTTAGGTGTCCTCGGGCAAGAAACCTACTTAATTACTCTCTGCTTACACTTTGCGCTCCCCATGTTAAGTATAGGGAGAGCAAAGTACAGTAAGCCGGCGCTAAAAAGCGCCAATACCGATTCGATAAAGGATTCTTTAACCCGTTAGCGATCGGCAGGTGATCTATGCGGCACGCTGTCATCTCACTTATCCTGGCGCTATTGCTCATTTATGTGAGTGCTAGCGTTAACGTTCATTTATGTGAGCGCCTGCGTTAAGGAGGTGATAGAGCCCGATGACATTAATGAGAACAGCAAATGCAATCTTATTTCATTGTTTTACCTGCTGTGCACCAGGGTTGGGGTCACCGTAGTATGTTGCTTTCTGAATAGTTGCACAAAATGTATAAATGTTTCTCTTGCTCGAGCATCCAGGGTCTCTGTCCATGCTGTAAATTGAAACTGTTGCACTTCATGGGTTTTACTTCCCTTTTGTTGGAAAAAATAGAATTAGGGAGATATCAGCTAAACACAAATATTAGCTACTCATAATCATCAATAAAAAACATAAGCTGTCATAAAAACAATAATTACAGTGTGCAAAAACAGCAGATACATAATTTGTGCTGCAGAATTAAAGCTGTTCCTGTTTCTACTACATACCTGTGAATAGAAAAGAATGTGCTTTTCTTTTAACCCCATTCAATGCCATGATCGGGTTTATATGATCAGCAGTAGCAGTAGACACAACAGCCTGAGATCATGTTAACACAATCTTGGGCAAATATGTCATAGGTACAGGAAGTAATGGTGAAGTATAAAACGTAACGTTTGATAGGCAGTTAAAAAATGGGAATAAAGCCAGACAAACATATGTCTCTAAGGCTAGGGTCAGATGAGCGCATTTGTACGGACTGTGCGTCGGTGCAGTACGGACGTACTTACTGACTGACGACAAGGTAGTGGCCACACAGTCCGTTTTTTTGACTGACGTATTATTTGACTGATGTAGCAGGGAAAATAAATTACAATGGAAAAACATTCTGTCCGTCAAAAATGCTGGACGTATAAATGCAGTCCGTCTGACCTTGTTGCATCACTCACACACAAAGCTATGCAGACGTTATGGACGTGGCGCACTCCGCACGTCCGTTCTAGCAGTATTACGTTCTTGCCTAACCTGCGTCCGTTTGCAGCGTCCGTCAAGCATCCGCACCTCTGTGCGGACGTACTTCGTGTGTGGGGCTCCATTTAACACAATTGTATGCTATCACGGACGTACTTATGTGCGGCAACACGGACGTTAACACTGCGTCCGTCTGACCCCAGCCTTAAAGGGACTCACATATATGTTTTTCTGTCTTTATTCCCATTTTTTAATTGCCTATCAAATGCTACATTTTATATTTCACCGCTACTTCCTGTACCTATGACATATTTGCTCTACTGATATCTCTCTTAACTTGTTCTCTCCTTTTTTGGTTGAACTACCATCCATTTGCCTATATTTTTTCTACCATACACAGCACCCTCTTGTTTGCATAACACAATCTGGGGCTACACTGCGTCTATACAAATGAAATTTATTTGTTCCAAATAAATTTTGGTTTGCATTTGGGCTCCAGAAGGTGCCGCCAAAGTTTTAGCACTGTGCTCATGATGCCCAAAGTGGTAACACTTAAACCCAGCTTGGGAGTGTCTTGAATGGACATTTCTTCAGCTGATCATGCACAGAGCTCAGAACTGTAGTAACTCCATTTGGCCAGCAGATGGCTAAAGCTGGCTGCCAAATAGGTTATGACAGTAAAAAAAAACCAGAATATTTCCAACTATTTCTTACTATATAATTAAATAAAAATATATATTTTTAAATACCACTGATACCTGACATTGGTTTTTAGGAAGATCAGTTGGTAGTGAAGGGGTTAAATTGATTCACTACTATTGTTCTGTCCCATCGTAGACTGGTGTTTACAAGTCAGAAAAGAAGTGATTGGTTACCGGTCAAGCACGACCCACAAGGATCAACCATGAATAATTCAAAGTAAGCCTTACAGTACATGCCTGCAGAGCGTGGCTTCAATAATAAAATAATCATTGATTAAAACATAACTTTTATTGTTTAAACATAATGAAAAGCATATATGAATTAGAGGTGTGCACAGCTGAAAAATACATTTTGTTTCGTTTGAAAATAATTTCGCCTGAAACAGAATTTGTTTGAATACTGATTCATTTCGTAATTTAGTTTCATAACTTCGTTTGTAATTTGGTATCAATTTGAAATCGATTCGGATCACTAAAAAAAAACACAATAAATCAAATGCTGCTTATTTAATTTAATTACTGTTACATTACGGTTAAACACGAGGGTTAAAAGGCAAGCTAGGGTTAAATATTGAGCTGTCCTTTGGTGTGTGGTGCTGGATACAGCAGATTCAGCACCACAGCCAATTGACAGGGACTGGGTGCTTTTTGATAGGGCAAAACAAAACTGATTCCTTCTCATAATTTCTTTTGTAATTTGGGATCGATTCAAAATCGGTTCTGATCACAAAAAAAATCATTCAATTAATGGTTCTCTTGTGAACAGTGTAACGAGTCAATTTCGTTATATACCGATTTGTTTAGTTTTAGTTTTCTACGGAATTGAGATTCATTACAAACAAATGCACACCTCTAAGAATATATCCGGTGTCTATGAGAACTATTCACACTTGTGTCACCATTCATACAAGTAAAATTAAAGTGTATTCCTAATGAACCCTATCTGGGAATAAAAAAATGCCACTACTAAACAATGTTACCAAAAATGTAGCAAAAAATAATGTTGAGTGTGACTTTATTGTTACAATTTGTTGTGCTAGTTGTAGGGTTCACTGAAAACAAGGGTATGGTTACATTTTACGTTGATGTTTTTTGCTAATGATAAAATCACTTTTTATCTGATCTATCCACTACATTCGCCAGTCGAGCATTAAGTGATAATTACCAAAGGATGGTTTAAAGATATTCAATACTCACATTTGTGACCCTCATATCTCTGATAGTCCAAGCAAGAAGAGCAGTTTCTGACACAGAAGTTATATTGATGTCGTCAAATTTTGTTGTTTTAGACCAATAACTTTCTTTTTCCACCTATAAATAAACAGAACGTCCTTTTATAAAGAAATAGAACCATAGCTTGTCAACACGAATGAGCAAAAACATTACAGCTTTATATTATTGCTCCTGTGGATGAGTTCGGGTTAATGAGTGTGATGGGTGATCAGACCCTGGAGCTTTAATTCCAAAGAGAAAATTATAAAGTTCAGCTAAACTGAATGTGATTTCCACATTGATATAATGACATATTGTGAAAACATGTTTAGAACAAGGTTCTCAAAAATACACATCATATCGCTCTAAATATTCAAACTCCATAGGGTCACCAGATTGGCTATGTTTCCTGGACATATATTACCATTTCATGAAGAGCAGAGAAAAATGCTGCCTTGCAACATGTATAATTCATGTACTGTAGAAAGGAAATCAAGGCAGGTCACATGGGATTCATCTTTGATTTTGTATCTGCAGTGTATGGATTATACATGCCGCAGGGTGGCATTTTATATGCACTGCTCATCAGCATGAATACATTATACATGTATAACAGTCTTCCAGTAGAAGTGGTAGAGGCCAAAATAGTGATTGAATTTAAGCAAGCATGGGATAGGCATAAGGCTATCCTAAACAAAAGATAAATCCAGCAGGGTTATCCAAAGAGATCCGAATTGCTTGAGAAAGGTAACCGAACGCTGAAAATCAGCGTTCGGTTACCTTTCCTGGCCATTCGGCTATCCAGAGAGCAGCCAATTCGCCAAATACTGGCGAATTGACTGCACATATGGTGCCTGTTCGGTGCCTGTTCGAGAGCAGTGAAATCCCCATGAAAAAGCACTGCTTCGGCTATTCAGAGAACACAAACCAGCAGTGAAAGGTTCCCGAAATGCCCTGCCATTCGGTGGTTTAATTCGGCAAGTTTATTCAGGAGAATCCCATAGGCTTCAATGTTAAAAATATTCCGGTTTTAATTCAATATCGAATAAACTATTCATTATAAAATTCTGCAGTAAAGAGTCTCTTTATTTATAGATTTTTTTAGGATACTTTAAGCATTTTTCTTAATTTTTTTTTTTTTTTTTTAAAAGTCCGATTTTTTTTTTTTAAGTTTACTTATTTTTTCTGTAACAGCCCTTTTTATTATCATTCATTGGATCATATGTAAATTTCAGACATTTTCGCTCAGTAGTTTCTTTGCAAACAGCGTTTCATTTTCACACATTCACACAGACTATTTTGCTAATTTATTCACCTCCCTCGTCTGCGGTCTCAGCTGCTTCGGCTGTGTTTGGCTCCTGCTCGGGCTTGGTTTTCGGCAGGTTAATCCAGATGTTTTTGGGCGTTTTCGGCGTGCATTCGCTGTGTTTTGCGGTTAGTTTTCGTCGGGTTTTTGGCAGCCTTTCCCTGCAATTCGGAGACCCTGTGGTGTTTGCTGAATACACCGCAGGGTCACCGAAATGGGATCGGCAAAACGAACCGAATTGAAGAGAACGAAAAGTCATTGAAATTGCGGTGACTTTTCGAATCTCTTTGAATAACCCTGTATGAAAAGTATCCATGTAATTGGGCAGACTAGATGGGCCGAAAGGTTCTTATCTGCCGACATTTTCTATGTTTCTATATATTGTAATCCTTGTACCCGCCTTGGGTGTTATATCCTTGAGAAAGCACGGTCCTCTTGGGATTTCATAAACAAGTCCTTTATTGAATTAACTGCGGTTTAGCAGACAGCAGTGTCAGCATCCAAAAACAAAACAAACACATCCCTAAAAAACAACTCTAGCTCCTTTGAGCACTGACTCACTTAAAGGTCCCTTACTATCAGGGCTTCTTTTCTAAACTAAACAAACCATAGGTTTCACCAACCTTAGAACTGTTATGGTAGCAATCAAACTTCAACCAGGAACCAAAACACTTTGCTCCTCTCCACCACGGACACCTCCCTCAGAGTGAAAAAGCAGGCAGTGATTTCTTTTCACTACTACTAAATTACTTAAAGCTGAACCGTGTGTGGAGAGTAAAAGAACCTCTTGGGCTTCCATATATATTACAAACGCTCCCCCTGGAGCTAAATATCATATCTCTCCCTATACAGTTTAGAGGGAATATACACCCCGTCACAGACCATACCGTGTACTTTATCACAATATGTTCAGGAAAACAAGGCAGATCTGGCAACCCTAAAACTCCTCACATCACAGAGTGAAAGCTGCCAAGGATCATCTGCAATTTGAAGCAACTTGTGTGCTCTATCCATACCACAGGAACAACCCCCTCCAGCCTATGTTAGTCCAAATAACAAGTTAGCAGCTAAATTAAACTCAATGATCAATCAAAATACACTCAATAAAGGATCTTAACAGTATTCAAATTACATTTTCACTTATTCACCCTTTTAGCTTCCTTTCCCTTATTAGACTAGGAGGAAATGTATCGCATGCATTCACTGGGCATACAAACACAAAAGATGTGCATAAAGTGTATTGCCTGCCAACTCTGCAAATAATTACATACAAAACACTGCGTAGATACTCTGAAAACTAAACCATATCTGTTTATATTGCATTAAATCCAAAAACCAACAGGGAACAGACGTTCAGAGATTATAATGGAGAGTGATTAGGCTACAGTCTACCTGCTACCCAACCTACAAGCTGTCAGGATCCCTGGCTGTAGCCATCCTGAAACCCCCCCGGTGGTTCACTTCCATCCTGTTCCTGCCCTGCAGCCAGCAACCAGCATCCAGCAGTGTAAGAGTTAAACACCAAACACATGTGACTCACGAAATAAAGGGCTTTGCCCCGCACTCACACTTTGCTGGTTCATTACAGCTCATGCTCATGAAGAGTGAACATCGTTGCTTTGTTGCTATCTGCTACCTGATCCTGATCCCCCATTTCTGGTTCCTGCAATTACAACCATCATCCCCATCATCCTCTGCAATCAACCTGGTTAGTCTTTATTTCCATTCACCCTCCACCATCCATATCCTCTGTTTATCAGTGCAGACCACTGCATCCTGGGCTCATACTCCTGCCATCCAGGTGCCACCCCGGTACCACCCCCACGTTTCCTGACACAAGCGAGGGAACCATAGGGATTAAATGCACAATAGCTCTAAGGCTCAGGATAAAGGACATTCAAACTGCCAGGAGTAAGCACACATTACATTCTGCTTTGCACACAACTACACGAATCCCTTCTCTACAAAGCGATTTTCTATAAAACTATTGTCAGGACCATGTGGGTTTATGGAAAACCACTTTCCATTTCAGACAGTGTGAAAATATTTGTATACCCATCAGACATACATTGTAGATACGGCAAGCTTATTTGACAGAGGGCTCCACCTGCTGGCCAAAATGTGCGACTACCAGTAAAATAATGCAGCCGGAGCTCTGTTCAAACAGTTTATACACCTCGGCAGATATGTCTGAGATGCTGAAAAGTCAGGGGCACATTCTGAAGCCCATTTTAAATTACTTTGCAATTCTCAAGAATGTGATCAGACTGAGGTTACTCGATGTTAGGCACAAGTTTCTAAAGTTCGAGTGTACTGTCAGCAGCCGATGCAGAAAACCACAAGCTGCTGCTGTTTCAGTGTAACATCATTTGGGAGGAGGACGGTAATTCCTCTCTCTCTTTTCTTCTTTTGCTGCTTTGCCACTGAAGAAGCGCCCCTAGTGGCACGAAACGCGTATGGCTCTGACCCTCAGATAGATTTGATTTTATTTCTCTTTTAAACTTGGTACTTTAATTGGTATATCCAACTGTTTTTAGAAAAATAAAAAACATTTTCTATTTACTCTACCAAATTCTTGAGATTTATATCTTCTTCCCCTACTGTGGCGTCTAAGGTGACCCCCATCGCCTATGAAGATTAGGGATGTGCGTTTTGGGTTTCAAAATTTCGGAATTTTCACGAAATTTCCCGATTCGTGCATTCGGATTCGGCCGATTTTCCGAAAATTTTCAGATCCGAAAATGGCAGATCCGAAAAAATTTCCGAAACAAAACCAAAATTTGTTCGGAATTTTCGAATGGACTAGAAATGTGTAAAATCGAAAATCATTTTCGTTCCATTCGTAATTTCGGCTCCATTCCTGATTTCGGTTCCATTTCAGTAATTTCGGACAATGTATTTTTTGGTTATATTGCTGATTCTGTAATTTTGTATCATTCCCATCTCAATGTAACCTTCTTGTAAAACATGAGAAATATCAATGTATCCTTCCTGGAAAACCAGAGAAATCTCAATGTATCCTTCTTGTGAAACCAGAGAAATCTCAATGTATCCTTCTTGTAAAACATGAGAAATCTCAATGTATCCTTCTTGTAAAACATGAGAAATCTCAATGGCAGAATTATCGTATCGACAGAATAATCGTATCGACAGAAATATCGGATCCGAAAAACCATTAGTTTACGTCAAAACGAATAGACACTTTGAAACGAGGAGAACAGACGTTTCCGAAAAACACGAAAATTTCCGAAATTACGAAAAAAGGTCGATACGAAAAACGAAACGAAAACGAAACAAACCGAAACGGAAATCGGCCGAAACGAGCCGAAACGAAAATTTGCAAAATACGAACCAATCCGAATCGAACCGAAAAAAAAAATCGGTGCACAAGTCTAATGAAGATCTGAACGATTGGGAGCTCAAGGGCAAGCAGGTTGGCCTGTAACAACCTGGGAGGTGATCATATGAGGGCTGGAAGCTCTCGAAAAATGTGAGTTTCCACTCTGTTACATGTATACATATACACTTGATTGTGGACATGCAACATTGCACTATGTACTGTGTCTCTTGCATTTGAGGTATCTACTGCACAAGTTGGACGCATACCTGTCGATGTAAGAAAGAATACCTATCTACAGAGAATCCATCCTCCAAAGCAGGACATTTTCCATATAATCATCATTGTATGTACCACTGACTGTTTGTGCTCTGTAAGCGTTATTGGCACTTCCCAAAAGTTACCCCTTCACTGTATCTCTGTGCATTCTAGTTCCACCTTTCATGCCCATTTCCCTCTAGAGTGTGAAGAAGCGCTGCCTATACTTATTTTTGTTTATGGTCATTTTTTGGATATTGGGAAGATATCTCAGTTTGGCATTTATAGCGACCTTCAGTTTATCTCTCTCCCTAGTTTGTAAGCGCACTACCTTCATTCTATTTGTGTTATAACACCATTTGGCCAGTAGATGGCTCCACCTGCCTGCCAAATAGGTAATTTTTCAAATTTTTTTTTGAGAAAGGATTTTACCAGGAAGGATACATTGAGATTTTGCTCGGTTTCAGTATGTCCTGGGTGGCGAGTATGTACCGTTAGGTGTCTTGCCCAAGGACACTGGATAGGAGCCCTTGCCAGGATCGAACCCATGTTTCCACAGACTTTGTCCATGCAGAGCAGTGATGTTACCTCTACTCCACCCAGCCGGTACAATTACAGGAAGGAATACACAGGGAATATTCCCAAATATTTCTTACTGTATAGCTAATTAAAAATGACTTTTCAAAAAAACCACTGGTTCCTTACAATTTTTTGTTTGGTAAATCACTTGGTAGTGAAGGGGCTAAAAAGAGTTTCAGCCCTATATATACACGTACAATAAAATGAAACATGTCATTGCATTCCGTACCTTGTCACTTTCTGAGCTTTCGGAAATCATAACAATAGTTCTTATGTTATTTCCAATAATCATCTTCCAAAAATCTGCTCTGGTGAATCTCGTTGGGTTTTGAGCCACAATGAATTCCTTCTCAGAGTTAGGACCCTGCGAAAAATAATGATTCAATGCAAGTGAGTGGCTTCAGAAAGCATCAGTTCCCCCGAATATCTATACAAATCTACTACTGCTTGAATGAATTGAGGCCTGACACCACTCTGCTCCAACATATCCTTGACCATATGTACACCATGCGTGTGTGGGCTTCAAAGGAATCGCCAGAATGGTTTAGTTGCCATATGTCAAATTCCTAATCTTCAATTTTTTTCCTTTTCAATTCAAACTTTTAAATTAAATTGCATCAATTTAATTACTATTAATGCATTAATTGTGATATTGTGTTTGCCGGTCGATTCTAATAATATTTAGTGTTTTATTTCAAAAAGGAAAAAAAAAGAACAAAAGCTAAAATGGAGACGACCAATAAACCTTCCAGCCGACTCCTTACTTTTGGTTGAAAAGTTTGTAGAGAATATCAAGACAAATAAATTGTGCTTATTCATACAGATGTAGAGCAAATCATGATAATTAGTAATTATTCTATATATTAATGAGTAGGTAGTTATAGAAGATATATCCAGATAAAATGTATTCAAATGACACGAGAGAATAAATATAAAACAGACAGGATATGTTTGTTTATTTTTTATATATATCAATAGGCATTATGTTGGCTGCTGAGGGGTTAATTTAAAGGTTAGAGGTATATTATTAATGTACTATTCAATACATATCTATAGCACTCAAAATAAAACAATATAACAAACATAGCAATTCTGTCCAGACACTGGAACCAATAAAGTATCCATAACGGGTCATGAAACCACCAACACCTACTAACTAAATTGTCTGTTTGAAACCAGACTAATGTTTCCACTCGCCGGTGGGAGGAGTTTTTGTAACTGCCGAGAGGGAGGGCTGAGTGAGCAGCCATGATGGGTGCGCACACAGCCGACAACGGCCTCGGTACGAACGCATTTATATACTATATATGATACAGTAATACATCGTTATTACTGTAAATAACCTATTTGGCCAGTATATGGCGCCATCTACTGCCAAATTGAGTTACAGAGGTCTGAGCAGCAGGTCTATAGGTTTTTTTTCCCCTGCATCGGCTGCTGAAAGCCCGATATTTCAGATCATTCAGCAGCTGATTTTACAGTTTTAGCTCTTTGCGTATTATGCCCCCAGGGCTAAAACTTTGTGGGCACCTCCTGCAGCCCAAAAGCAAATAAATTTCACTGTTTTTGAGCTGCTGATCAGCAGATTGAGATATCTCGATACCGGGGCACCAGATGGTGCCTTTGAAGCCAGAGATATCTCAATCTCGGTAGTCAAAGGGTTAAATAATAAAACAAGAAAGTTTATCAACTCTTTTTAAAATACATGTATTTGAAAAAGATTTTAAAAGATTTAATAAACTTTAATTTGTTTAAATATGTAAATGTCCCACAGTGTGTCTCCTATGGCAAGTATACAAATTAAAGTACTGTATTTATGAAATATTATTCCGCATCCTATGTTTCAAATAAACGTTGTGCTGTGTATTTGTAAAAGTAATTTAAAGGCTCAAAAACATTAGTCTGGTTCCAAAAATGCCATTTGTTAGTAGGTGTTGGTGGTTTCCCGGTTTGTTATTTAAGAGTCCCAGAGTGCGTCTCCTATGGCATAAGTACACAAATTTTTGAGATATTTTTTCTGCACCGGGCATATTTCTTTATTTTTTGATGGACAGTACCGGATTCAGTTAATGTTTTTATTAATATACTGTATATGTAGACTTTGAGTATATTGTGCAAAATCTGCAAACGTTTTGACCTCTGACATGACGCCACAAGTGGACATTCCACACCTGACGGAATTCTTGCACTTTGCAATGCACTACATTTAGATGCTGCATTTGAAATTGAAGAGAGGACATTTCTGTGTAATTCTCTCTCTCTCTTGCTATATATATATATATACTTACAGGGATGAAGACTGGATTTTTGTAGTCCCCATCAAAGGTTTCCGCTGTTGGCAATCGTACACAATATTCTTCACTATCATCTGCAATGCAAAGATACAATTAATGCAGAAAATTATGTTTGCAATTGCAACCTCAATAGAGAAAGACTCTGATTCCACTCGAGTCACTATCATTAACGAGCGAGCTATTAATTATAAGAGACCAACTCATCAATGATAACGCTTCCCATCCTGTTATAGCTAAGTTGCAAACATCTATTCAACTCTTGCCCAAGCTATGTGTACTTTTCCTGCTGTCCTGTGCATTCTTGTGTAAGGCAGCCAGAGAACAATGAGTGATTACACTGTAGCTCGTTAGTCTCGCTTGCAGCAGGCAATGACAAAAACAAAATTAAAGAAATCTGCTGTTATTTGAGTTTGCTTCAGTAATGGAATCTTCACACAAAAAAAATAATTAAAAAAAATCAATACTCAAAGGATGTCACAATCCACTGCACACATTGCAGATGCACACTGAGGTCAAATTGTTCCCAGTATCATTCCTTTGGCCATGGATCCCAGCTTGTGTAGAACATAAAGAAAAAAATGTCATCTGCGGTTACTCCAATTATACCAGGTCATCCAGGTCATCCCTGCAGCAAGACTCCGCTCCGTGTCTTTGTTTTGATCCCAAAGTGGATTTTGTTTCTGGGGGAGCATAAATAAAGGCCCACCAGTCTACCTCATGTTTGACAAGCAGCATGAACAGGTATGGTTTGCTATGTAGCAGCCTGTGGTTTCATTTTGGTTAGGACTCGCCCTTATAGAGGTGCCTTGACACTGGCGGGCGAGCTAGTCTTATAATGGCCATTAATAAGATACCAAACCTCCTAATTGTGTTTAGTTTCACACGGTATAATTGGAGTAAGCGCAGATGACTTTTTATTCTTTATGTTCTACACATGTTGTTGGGCTGGATGCATTTGGTGGTTGCAGCCAACCCTTCAGGGAATAGGCGCGACCCCACCCCTCCTGCACTATGTATGGATCCCAGCTTGCCCATAACGGAGCCGGTAATAGGGAGCATCTAATGGTTAACAGCTCATACCAACATTTTCCACTAGTGGCTTTCTATTACTGTCTTGAGTGGAATGAAACACTTCAAATGTTGATGTATTAGCACTAATATGTTTATAAAAAGTTTTGGGATAGTTATAAAGTAATCACTGGAAATTTACAAGAGGGAAAGATAGCCTTAACCCCTTGAATACAAAGATCGACTAAATTCGATCAGCAAGGATCTTGTATCGAGTATAGGATACATGTTGCTCTCCCAGAGCAATGCAAAGGAACGTCATTTATTGCTAACAAAATTTGTTTGAAATTAGTTTTAGCATCAAGGGCATAATACATGAGGTGCAAACACTCATTAACCCCTTCACTACCAAGTGTTTTTTTTTTTTTTTTAAAAAAACATTGTCAGGAACCAGTGTTTTTTTTAAAAATACAGGGTTATTCAGAGAGCGTGAAAAGCAGGAGAATGACTGGAGAATGAAAAATTCTAGGTTAAAATAGCCAAACCAGAAAAATTCTCCCTTTCATCTCACTTTCCAAATCGTCTATTTTGACCTAGAATTTTTCATTCTCCAGTCATTCTCCTGCTTGTCACGCTCTCTGAATAACCCTGATAGTTTTTAATTAGGTATACAGTAAGAAATATTTGGGTATATTTCCATTGAATCTCTTACTGTAATAAATCTTTAATAGCGCCATCTACTACTAAATTGAGTTACAGCTGCAGCTCGATTTTTTTTAAAAAAATCCCTCCTGTTTCGGCTTCTGAATATCCGATTTCAAGCATTCTTCAGCTGATTTTACAGTTTTAGCTCTTTGTGAACTATGTCCACAGGGCTAAAACTTTGGGGGCACTTTCTGCAGCCCAAAAGCAAACAAAATTCCTTTGTTTTTGGGCTGCAGATTTGCAATTCGAGATATCTTGATATCGGGGCACATGGTGCATATGGTGCCTTTTGAAGCCGGGAGATATCACGATCTTGGTAGTGAAGTGGTTAAAAAAACACATATCTCCACATGGTTCTGCATGGAGTCCAGTTCTGCAGTAAATCAATTTGCCCAGCAGGTGGAGGCTCTGCCTACCAAATTGTTTATTACAGTAAAAAGAAAATGTTATATTTCATACTTTATAATTCATTAAATATGACTTTCCCAAAAACGCTGAATGTGTTTTTTGGGAAAATCTCTTGATAGTAAAGGGGGTTAAAACTTTAAAAGGAAAAAAATGTTAAAATACTTTGACAGTGCCTGTAAATGCACTAAAATTTATAAAAACCTTTCACAAGTATAGTGTATGTTACAGCATATTATAAAATGTGCTGGTATTAGGGTTGCTTCCCCACTTTCCTCTCTTTGATACAAATATCTCATTTAACCTACATGTGCCCAGGTTTAAGCAAAGCTTATAGATTAATCTAAGGATGAAAAACAAAAATAAAATTGATCCTGCCCTAAAGTCAAGCTATTTTTCATTAGAGTCCAGTCCTGACAAATCCATATAGTTATTGATCTCCCAAAAAGCAGACTTTCATTTACCTAGTGATACATATTTGTTTAATATCCAGTGATACATATAACGGTGTATATAATCAGAAATCACACACTTACCAACTGCTTGGCTCTTTTTTATGCCAACAGATTTAAGTCTCTAAAACAATAAATTAATAAGAATTATGATTTAATATTAATTCATATAGAATAGATTAAAAAAAATTAAGAAGAAAGTTGATCTAGCGTCACTAATGTTTAACAAAATAGAAAAAGATCTTAAATATAATTTGGAAGTTTTTGTTAATCATTTTTTCAGACATTTATATTTTTCTCCCTGAACAGCAGCAGTAAATTATTGACAGGGTTATGTGTTTCTAGACATATAGAATTTAAATCTATTAACTAGAAATAAGACTTAAATTTTTCCCTTGCCATTAACCCTTTCATTAACAAAGAATGTGGACTTTGAAATACAATAAAAAAACAAGCATTAGCATTAAAACCCAATTTTCAGACATTTTTATTGCATTTAGTGCACCCTCTGTACATAAACAAAATCCTCTGTTAGATCTCCCTCCTGTTCCCCTGTATTTATTACTGAAAAGAAGCTACAAGGATCAGCCCCCACCTTGACTGTAACATAAAGCTTAACAAACTTTACTGCTACATTAGAGCAGCCAGCAAGAGCCCAGATTACAGGGAGAGCTCAGGGGTCACTCAGTGATGTACAGGGATAAGATTTCTAGGGTTACTTACTGAAAAATTCTGTACAATACAAGCTGGTACAGCAGTTTCCATACACAGCATTATAAAGACACATACAGATAGTATTTTTATATTATATTGGTATTTTGTGGAAGCTGCATTGCTAATAATCTCATTATGATCAATACAAACCCCCATAAGCAGGAGATCTGACCATTTTGTTATACAAGATACGGGACACCATCTAGAGTGTAGAACCTTTCATCCCAGCAATATTTTTGTTAAAGATAAATGAATACATGACGTATTAACAATGAACACATTTAAAATATTTATATTATTTAACCATCTCTGAATAACAATATTTATGCCAAATTGCCATTTTTTTTGCATTTAGGTGTTTACTAAACAACTCGTGTTTCCAATGAATGTTATGATACTTTTGTCTTAACAAAAAGCCCTTGATGGGTTAAAAGTTAAGTTAGTGTTATGTAAACACATATACTGACTAGCATGCAAACTTTATAAATAGTCTAAAATCCTTCAAGAATACACATACTGCTATATAGTCTACAAGAGCAATGTCTGTATGTGACCATTATGACCACATGCAGACACGGCTGCTTTCTGGTGACATTTTGGGCAAGTTGCGTTACAAAAAAGTAATTAGCTTTCATGAAAATAATTTTTCTGTTACAATTGTTGTCATGCCTGTTCTATGAGACAAAAATAGTAATTCCGATCCTGTGCTTCATACACAAACTGAAATTAGGCTTGTGCACCGATTTTTTTTTCGGTTCGATTTGTTCGGATGTTTAAGATTTTCGATTCGGCTCGTTTCGACCGATTTCTGTTTCGATTCGGTTCGGCTCGTTTTTCGTGTACATTTTTTTTCGGAATATCGACCATTTTTCGTGTTTTCGGGTCACTTTGCTCGTTTTTTGTATCGACTTTTCGGAAATTTCGGAAATTTTCGTTTTTTCGGAACGTCTGTTCTCCTCGTTTCAAAGTGTCTACGATAATTCTGGCGATTCTATCATGTTTTTTTTATTGAATAAAGAGCCTTTTTTTCTTATGAATAATTGAATATACATTTCACAACTTTATTTAATCATATTAAAATGGTATGAAAGCCAAGGAACAAAAAAAATGAACAAAACGATTTAAAAAACGCTAAACTGACCCGAATGCCACAAGAAACAAGTGATACGCATTTACAAATACAAAATTTACAGAATCAGCGATATAACCGATAATAGTTAAATATGCGATGTCCAGAATTACCGAAATGGAACCGAAATCACGAATGGAACCGAAATCATGAATAGAGCAAAAATAAATTTCGATTTGACACATTTCAAGTCCATTCGAAAAATCCGAAAACTTTTCGGATCTATCGGTTTTCGGGTCCGACCCAATTCGGAAATTCGGCCGAATCCGAAGACACGAATCGGGAAATTTCGTGAAAATTCCGAAATTCCGAAACCCGAAACGCACATCCCTAACTGAAATACGTAGTTCTGTATAGACTACTTCAAATTGTATAGTGACTGAAATTCAGCTGTGCTTTTTCTCCAATTCAGGGAAAATATCTGCATATCTCAAGGCATTTATCAACAGAATTCTATTAAAGAAATGGATGTTTTGTTCTAAGCCTATGCTTCATGTTCTAATCTTTCGTGTTTGCTTTAAAGTCTATGTAACAGTAGTGCAGGAGTTAAAATACTTACTCTAAACTCTTTAGAAGGAGTCCTCTCTTTCAGTGTAAAGCTCCCATTACCTTTTCCCTTTCTTAATGGTTGTATTCTGTAAATAAAGTGATAGTTTTGTAAACATATACATTATATATTTAGAGAGAGGTAAATCTTGAATATTTAACAATGTGAATTTAATGTAATAAGAATGTTATGTTGTAACAGAATATTCTATGCACACTGAAATATAGTAAACATATACAGTAAAACAGTATAAAAATATTGAGGAACAGTCAATGTTTTGTTTTTTGTCATTATTGAACCGATTGGACTATCAGCGGCTTGAAAGTTACAGCAGTTGGGGGAGCATGAAGCCTTGCTTGGTTGTCATCATCAGAAATGCTGAATATTTCCTCTTTGTCATTTCATATTTATACAGAAGTATGGAGGAAAATTTATATACACTATAGGGGTTATTCAGAGAGAGTCGATCTGGCCCCGAAACGTCACCATACAGTGAATTTCCCCGTACGATGGCATTTCGGGGCCATTCGGCTATTCAGAAAGCAGGCAGTGCGCCAAATTTGGCGAACTGCCAGCACGTATGGTGCCTGTTCGAAGGCAGTGAAATCCCCCATAGAGAAGCAATGGTTAATCTATTCACAGACACCGAACAGCAGTGACAAGATGCCGAAATGCCCTGTTGTCCGGTGTTTAAATGTTAAAAATATTCCCATTTTTATTCAATATCTAATAAACTGTTTATTATTTTAATCTACAGTAAAAAGTCTCTTTATTTATAGATTTTTTTAGGATCTTTTAGGCATTTTTTGGCAATTTTTTTTCAGAGGATCTTATATGTAAATTCCAGGCATTCTCGTTTAGTAGTTTTTTTGCAATTTTTACATATTATTTATTTATTTTTTTACCCCGCTCGTCAGCTTGTCGGCTTTGATTCCCCGAAGTGCAGGGAAGTGCGGGGAATGAGAGCACCGAAATGTCGGCGACATTTTAGTGCTCTCTGAATAACCCCCTATGTTTCAGGTAAAAGTAACGTGAACCAAATGCATCACTGAAAAAGTAACTACTAATAAATCAAAATATAACAACATCATGACTAGGCTTGTGCACCGATTTTTTTTTCGGTTCGATTCGATTTTTCGGATTTTTAAAATTTTCGGTTCGGCTCGCTTCGACCTATTTCTGTTTCGATTCGGTTCGGCTCGACTCGTTTTTCGTGTACATTATTTTTTTCGGAATTTCGACCATTTTTCGTATTTTCGTGTGACGGTTGTCCGCGGCCCCCCCTCCCGGCGCCTGGCAGCGGCTTCCTCGCTGCTCGCTGGCCAGGCGCCGAGTGATATCGCGGAACGCTTCCGCACACGTGGGACGCCGGGGGGCGGGGCCAGGCGTATGACGCGGACCCGCAGAGTTTAAAGCCCGGCTTCTCATTCTCACTGGTGCCCTGACGTGGTAGTTACTTCCCGCAGAGCTCTTGTATTCTGTTGTAAATTATTGGCTATTCTGTGTATTGACCCCTGGCATTTGGCAAACTGACCATTCTGTGTACCGACCCCTGGCATTGGCAAACGAACCATTCTGTGTACCGACCCCTGGCATTGGCAAACGAACCATTCTGTGTACCGACCCCTGGCATTGGCAAACGAACCATTCTGTGTACCGACCCCTGGCATTGGCAAACGAACCATTCTGTGTACCGACCCCTGGCATTGGCAAACGAACCATTCTGTGTACCGACCCCTGGCATTGGCAAACGAACCATTCTGTGTACCGACCCCTGGCATTGGCAAACAAACTATTCTGTGCATAACCCCTGGTATTGGCGTTTACTCTTCTATCTTAGTATTGAGGTCAGTCTGTGTGGCATCCTAAGCACGCATCAGACTACCTCTTCTATTGTTTAGGTCTTGGGAAGAGCCAACCATTCTAAGGTCTTGTGTACCCTCCTAGTATCGTTCTTTGTGTATACCTATCTTGACGTATTCTGTATCTGTCTAGACGTGCCGACCACTCTAAGGATCGGAAGGGTAGTGAGCG